>JAJQKT010000034.1:6000000-6641294 GCA_030512225.1 Rauvolfia tetraphylla
ATATATATGATGAATGCCTTGATGCCTATCATAAAAGAGTTGAACTCAAACAAATTCATCTGCAATAGCAAGTAAATACGATGATGTCTATTTCAAAGTTTATCGCCTCGATCATCCTTTTGTTTCTTGTAACAGGTTTGCTTCTATTCCATTATCATTTATTTTCTTGATTGATTGATGAATAAAATTTTATAAAATGCCTAATAAGTCATAAACTGCTTTTCAGGTTCTCCATGTTTGAGGGTTAATGCAGCTGCGAGCGACCGTTGTAAGAAGGCCTCGGATTGTTTTGATTACTGTGATGGAAAGACAGCTTGGTGCACTTCTGATGGTTTTTGTGCATGTGAACCAGTAGTGAAAACGAACCTCGCTGCACAAAATGTTGGAAGGAGGAAGACACCTCAAGAATAATTTTCTCTTCTATATATATGATTGTTATAAAATGCAGTTGTCTATATATAAATTTATGGATCCCATAGATCCATATAAGTTTTAGCTTTACATCGAATAAAAGTGCAGATTAGGGTGTGGAATCTGTGTGTTGCTGTCCACTCTTTACGATCTCTAGTAATTCCTTTGGAGAAGGAAAAAAGTCAGAAGGAGAACAGAGAGGCTGCCCTTTCAAGGGTTCAGAAAATGCAATAACTTGAACGATTCATTATACTCAATGCAACAGCTAAGTGTAAAGAAAAACTAGAACACTTTAAAGAAACAAATTTAGCAAAATAAAAAGGAAGAGAATAGAAATTCTTCACGCCTTAAACCTAATTTACAGTCTATGATTTTCTTCCTTGGTTGGTGACGACTAGTTCTTGAGTTTTGAATAATCGCTAGACACAAATCATTGAACTCAAACCACCATTGAAATAGGAATGACCACTAAATATCAAATTTTCTGAGTTTTTGGATGTTATATGATTTTAGATTTTTCAGTGTGTGGTTAACATAGTCTTGCTATGTTGTTTGCTCAAGATCAAATTTAGCAAATGTCTCAACTTTTGATTTTTTATCAAGAATTTAAAAGAAAAAACGACATATCATATTACATTTAATTACGATCTTGTTAATTTATGGTTTACTATTCAATAAAGTACAAAAATAAATTCTACACTTCATCTTTTTGTTCTACTTGTAAACAGATTTTTCCTTTCTAATCATCAGAAGAAAAAAAGAAAGATCTTAAGGTCATTTAAAAACTTTCATCAAGATGAAAAAGAAGAAAAAATTGATAATTTAGATTCTATATATGTTGTTAATTACGTAGGAATTTGAAAATTTTAATCATGAAATTTAAAATGATATATAAGAATTTTAATAGTTTGACAAACAGTAGCGAAATATTTATATTATGTATGCTCAAAATAAATGAATAAATAAAAAATTTTGGATTGTTAGAACGTAAAAAAGATACAAATTTAATCAAAATGGTCCAAATTGATATAATCATGTTTGATAAAATTATTGTCCAAATTAACCCTAACATTGTGGAGAAATGAAGACGCAAAATAGTAGAACTCAAATCTATAAAATTTATAAATTATTCAGCTTTTGTTTTAGGTGATATGTTGTTATGCTGGCCTTGGTGAGGCACAGGATAGCAAAAGAAGCAGCCCAACCAACTTCTATGGCCGCTCATTTCCTTGGCTTCTTGTGCCCAAAGCAGGACTTGCTATAGCTATCCTCCTGGTGTAATTTTATTAAAAAGCAGTAGTTCAAGATAGCTGCCGTTTCATCTGGCGGCGGAATGTGTCCCCTCTCTTGCACCAGATTCTTTTGAGGTGGTAGATCCCTTCCCCCGCTTAAAGGGATGATAAATATGAAGTCTGAGAGACTGCAAGTACTATGAATCTTCTTACTTCTAATTGGGATAAACTGTTTAGATGGTAAGAATTTCGATATTTTATTTTTTCTTTTTGAGAAAATTTTTGACAAATAAGTTGTCCTAATACAGAATACCATCATGTAATGAAAGGAAATATTATCTTATTTAATAAATTTAGCAAGTTGGAGTATTTGGCACAATGAGAACCAGTTGCTATCTTGTACATTTCACTCCTAAAACTATTGGAATTTACACGCACAGCAACAAAAACTTTTGTCCGAAGACATGGTATGTATGCAAGAACTTTCCTTACACCTTTCGTAAATATATCCCCAATTTTCCTTCCTGTTCTTAGCACGAGTTTTCACACATCAATCACAGAATTTTGAATTATGCAGACAAAATTTCAGACATCATTCCTTACGCCTTTGTCAATATATATAAATGTGCACTTCATCTAATGCGGAGGATTAGACCAACAATCTGTTAAACTAGGTAAGTAAATAAATGGAAATAAATCAACAAACAGTCGTGATCTAGGTGAGTTGAATTATTTCTTCGATCGGTTGTGGCTAGTGATGAAAAGTTGAGAAGGACAAGATGATAAGAATGATGGGGTGCAAAAGAAGTCCTAGAAATATGGCCATTTCTAGGTTTGGTAGCAAATTTACTACCGTCCGTGTTTCTCTGTTTCTAGAGGCATGAGAATGAATCTCCGAACTAGGAATCGCCGGAGAGTTGAGATGGTTAAGGTAAAGAACGACAGTAACTTGCAGGTGACTTTCTCGAAAAGACGCAATGGTCTTTTTAAGAAGGCCAATGAACTTATCACCGTATGTGGCGTTGAGGTTGCGTTGGTTGTTTTCTCACCTGGGGGAAATGTTTTCTAGTTTGGCCATCCAGATGAGGGTACAATCATCAGAAGGTATATGAACCAGGGTTCTTATTATTCTGGTTATGACAGGGATCATAAACCTTTTGACGAGTTTAATCGCTTGCAACTCAGCACTACCTTCACTGATGTTGAAAAACTTCTGGATGATATGAAAAAAAATGGCGAGGTGATAAGATCAAACGATCAAGAATTCTCCAATCAGATACTTGGGAGCTTGAGCTCACCATGCTGCAGCTCGACCAGTTGAGGACTTTGATGGAGGACTTAAAGAAGGATGTTGATGAAAAGATGCACAAATTAACGGCCCAGAACGTCGATGCCAGTTTATATTTATCAGATTCTGGATTTTCAGCTTATGCTGCGTCTAACAGAGCCCTTTCATTGGCAGCACAAGAAGGCGAGGCAATCGACACCATGCTTCTTCATAATCCTTAGGAACTTGGAGCCAGTAGTTTCTCCATATCTCATGGATTTAATATCAACGACATGCTTCTTGATAATCTTAGGACATCTAACGATGGTAGCTCCTCCGTGTCTCGTGGTTTTGGCATCACCACCATGCTTCCCAGGACATCTGTAGCTAATGGTACCTCCATTTCTCATCTCTTTCACATAACCACCAGGCTTCGGCATCATCTTGTGGCATCTGGAGTTGGTAGCTCCTCCCTGTCTCATGGATTTGACATCATGAGGAGCATTCTTTCTTCCAATCATAGGGCATCTGGAGCTAGTAGTTACTCCATGTCTCATGGCTTCAACATCACCACCATGCTTTCACACAACTTACGGCATCAGGCGCTGGTAGCTCCTCCATGTCTAATGGATTTGACCCCAGCACCATGTGTTCTTCTAGCCTTCTAGTCTTGGGTGTCTGAAGCTGGTAGCTCCTGCAGGTCTCATGGATTTGACATAGATCCAAATACCTGAGCATATATGAGCTCAGAATGCATTGCTACCTGCATACGCATCTCATTTTTTTTTTTCTATTTTAACACAATTCTTGCACCCTATCCCTACTTCTCTCTTCTTTTAATGTGTTTTCTCCCGTCATTTGGTGTGTAATATTTGGATATTTCAGTTATTAAAAAAATATATGGAAAAATCCCAAATTAGTATTTGTACTTCTTTTTACATTTGTGGTTGTGAAATGAAAATCGAAGAAAATTATTAAGTGTAGGATGATTTTATTGATAAAAGATAATTTTTGATAATTTTATTTTTTTTATATTTTATATTTTTATTTCTTTTAAAATTTCAATACAGCAGGATGGCGCCTAGCTGAGCACCTCCCCACTGTTTTTTGTTTTCTATTTTTTGTTTTTTTTTAAAATTTTATATTAAGATTTAAAATTACAATTCAATTATAATCATTCAAAATTAATTGAAGATTTGATCACAATCAACGAAAATTAATTGATAAGCTTAATGAACTATCAATATTTGTTAGTCACTCATGTAATTCTTGTCAGGTAGAAAATCAAGAATTCATATGAAAATAATCAAAAATTCAACTCAAAAGTAAAATTTCTTGTTGTTAAAACTCAAAAGAAAAACTAAATGGTGAAATATTCATTTTAACTACATAATATTAAAAAATATTAGAACCAATTGTATCCTTAAAGTAAGCAGATATATATTTTGTGGTAAAGTAAGCATAATCATCTATTATTAGGTAAAATAAAACATTTGCTTGTAGGAAGTACGTGGAAATGGTAGTTCAAGGATTACTAAATACTCGATGCAAATTTTACATTGGATAATGAAACTCATCTTTCTACTTATTCTTATTTTTTATCTTCTGTTCTGTTTTCCCCAAGAGTTAGATATTTTCCTTCATTTCTTTATTGCATCTTTCAAATCAATTAATTACTGATTTAGATTTTTTTTTGCTGAAAAATGATTTAGAAGATTTTATACCATTGGATAATTAAAGAATCAAATTTCAACTATTCCAAACCAAACCAGTTAATAATCTCAAGTCAAGCTAATCATGTCACTAATGAAATGGGGGGAAAATTGTGAAGATGGAAAAAGAATCCAAAGCCCTATAACATACCCAGCTAAAACCACAGGGAGGCTAGTCTTAGGATGGGTTATCTAAATTTGGGGACTCTAAAGTCGGCTTTCGATCACATTCTGTAAAATTGGTATGAAACAAAATAAAAGGCTTACTTGAGAAAACATTTGGGGTAAAATAATAGTATTTCAGAGGTTGAAAAAGTTTTTTTTTTGGTCCTTTAGTAATTATAAACAATGTTAAGGATTAAATTAAATCGATTTCTTTTTTATTTCAAAAATAACAAAAATAAAGCAATTTTTAAATTTTGGGTTGAAACGTTACTTTCTCATAACATTGGGATCAGAATGTAAATTGACTATAATACTGCACTTTTTGAAAGAAAAATCCATGACCATAATTATTTAATCAGTAGCCTAATGCTCTTTGTTTTAAAAATATGAATTAAAAAATACAAATATATTCCTGCGAGGGAAAAATAGTAAGATTAATCCGAATTCAACCGGTTGGTAAGTTTAATCTAAATTCAACAGGTTGCGTCTATAGAATCTAACTTAAGCACCAGTAACAAAAGTCAAATTCAGGACCTTACATTAGTATTAACAATACACTTACCAACTGTCGGAAATTATTAAGTTTTCTTCAAAAAAGTTTTGAGGAGATGGTGAATGCATCGTCTAAATTTTAAATAGAATATGAAAAAAAAAAAGATTGAAAAAATTAAAATCGAAAGAGAGTTTTATGTAAGGCTTGCTTCCAAATGGCTTTGAATCATCTAAATAAAATCTTGAATGATTTCATTAATTTTATTCCAGGAGTTTTTTGTTATTAAACCATCAAACAACAACGAAATAAAACGCAAATTCATTTCTGGAGATTTCCCAGCAGAAATCTCCCGTCTTTAACGTTTCCTTCAACAAGGTGTCTTTTTGTCGGTATACATGCGCAAAGACCATGGAGACACCAAGGTTTACGTCCCGTGGGTTCACAGTAAGCGACGCAGTCGGCGGAGCTCCGGCACGGTGGTGGCGGTGTGTCTGCTAAAACCTCCGGGAATGGAAAACCTGGAAATCAAAGTCAAATACAAAGATGTAAAAGTAATCTACAACATAAAGTTCTTCATATTTTTTCCCTTGGATTGGAGGAAAAGTTCGGGAAATTAACAAACCGGTTGCGATGAACAAAAGGATGGCAAAGAAAACAAGCCTCGAATATGATATTGCCATATTTTCTTCCTATGGTGGACGAGTTTTTCTTCTTTTCTAGTTTGCACCATTCTGTGATGCAGTCTGAGGGAATATATATATATGGTGACTCTGGTAAATCCTTCAATGCCGTTTTTAACTGCGTTTACTAATTACCTACTTTTATAACAAATTGATCCGAGCCTGTTTAAATGAGTGATAATAGGCATGGTCCACAAATTATACTTTTGTCTGGAAAAACTTGGTCCACAATAGAATTTTTAGGGCGTGCTTCGATTGGTGTTTAAACCAATTTTTTTAAAAACTTTTTTTTTTACTTTAGATTTTATTTTTCTTTTCACAAATAATTTACTTTTACAAATTTTAATACAACTCAATTAAAAAAAAATTCAATCTTACCCTTACTAAATTTGATTTTGCTCATTTAATTACAATAGTCAAACTATTTTTTTTTTTGGACACATTGGGGAATGGTCAAACTATATTAGGTTGCTTACTTTTCCTTTTATGGGAATGTATGCTACTCTTTTAATTTTAAAATATAAGATTTTTTTAATTTTTTTTATTTTTTCAAAATATTCGGTCATTTACAAATTATAAGTATTATTTTTCTAAAATTATTATTATCTATTAATATAATTTCTCTATTCTCTCTTATATTAGTAGATAATAAATTAAATTAGTTAATAATAAAATAAAAAATACCCTTTAATTTCTCTTTCCTTAATTTATAACTAAATAATGAATTAAATTAGTTAAGGATAAAATACAAAAATACCCTTTAATTTCTCCATCTTTTATTTGTGCAAAAAGTACCAAAAGATTTTATATTTTGGAATTGCGGGAGTATTCCTTTACATTCCATAGTGAGTTTTTTATTAAAAAAAAATCTTATTTAACCAAATGAAATTTGTTGCAACTCTTTGTAGTATTCCAAAAGTGCCCCTTTTTTCCCTCTGAATTTCATTACGCAGCAACAGTATATCTTAATTAGTTCCCCCCACTAGTAGATAATTTAATAATAAAATGGGTTAAATGAATTTTACACCTTAAACTTATTTTCGTTAGTAAATTACCTCCTTAATCTTTCAGTTACTTTTATATAATCCCCTTAAACCTTTAATCAATTAAATCAGGTGAAATGTAGATTTTGAAGACATTTTTACCCTTATGACATATATTAATTCCTTTTTCTTTCTCGTTACTTTTTTCTCCCCCTTCTTTTCCTTTCTTATCGTTATTTTTGTGGTTTTCTGATTTTTTGGATACCTTTTTTAGTGGCTCGTACTGCCTGCTCTATAGATTTGATTTCACGGATTAATTACTGTCGTTAACTTTTCAAAAACAATCATTTGATTGTTGTTGACTTTTCTTGCCGAAGCAGTGACCCCACTCTATGAAAAGGAACTCAGATCAAATACTCCACTGAGTCTGCCAATAAGAGGCTTCATATTTTTCTTCTTTTTTAAGTAGATTTTTGCAGAGTGAAAAGGTTGCCTCCCTTTGGTAGATTTTGGATTTGTAAAGGGCTTAAGAATGAAAAAGTTTTGGAAAATGTCATTTGCATTTAGGGGTGTTCATTCGTTTTTTCGGTTCGATTTCGATTTGAAAATTCGGTTTTCGGTTCGGTTTTATTTTTTTTGAGAAAATCGAACCGAACCGAATTATTAACAGGAACCGAACCGAACCGAACCGAATAATGAATTTCGGTTCGGTTCGGTTTGAGCTAAAACCGAAATGCAAAGAGAAGAAAAAAAATAGAAGAAAAAAAACAATTTCTAAGAAACTAAAATTGGGAAAATACAAAAAATAGTCATTAATAATTCCTTAGAAATAAATTTTCGGTTTTCGGTTCGGTTTTCGGTTTGATTTTTAGAACCGAAAACCGAACCGAATTTTTTTAAAATTTGACAATCCGAACCAAACCGAACCGAATTAATAAAAAACCGAACCGAATTTGGAAATTCGGTTTGGATCGGTTCGGATTTTCGGATCAACCCATATAATGAACACCCCTATTTGCATTTGATCAGATTTCGTGTCCGGTAGTAATGTTAGAAGAAGGAGAGAGAAGGAAGAATGAGCGACCAAAAAATAATAATAATAAAAGAAAGATATTTTACAAACGGAAGGGTAAATATGGTTTTTAATACTTATTGGATGGTGATTTTGTCTTTAAGAACCTGTGTCAATCCAAATTGCATTTGATTGGTACAAATTAAAAAGTTTAGGTGGGGGGGGGGGTATATTATCCAACCCCAAAGGGGATAAAGCACATTTAACTCTAATAAAATATTGATTTTTTATCTGAAGCTAGGACCCAAATAAATACGTTGAATTTGCCAGTGATAATTTTTTTTTTCTCTTTAGGATAATTGCCAGTGATACTGCGATACTAAAATCACAGTAACATTAGCGATGTGTTAGTTGTACATAATTTAGTCATTTGTTATTAAGTTTATTAATTACCTAATTTTGTAGTTTTAATTAAATTATTTCGTCATGGAATAGGCCTTTGTCGACCAGAGAAGTTGTGAAATATTGTACATTTCAAGACTCTAAAACTTGTAATTAATATACATGGTATATATATATATATATATATATATATATATATACATATATATATATAGTAACTTTAATTAAGCTTTTAATCCACAGAGCTGGTAAGTAACAAAAATTTTCTTTTTCTTTTAATATTGGACATGCATCTAAAAATATTGTACAAAACAAACTTTAAAATATTGTAAATTTTGAAAGGGTTCCACTAGAACGGTGAATATGTACAATGATATAAAGCTTGTATTCTACAAAGACCTTCTGATATTTGTCAAAATTGGATTTGTCAAAATTGGCATTTCGATTATTTAACTGTTCTGCCTTTGAATATTATCCCTTTCCTATCCCTTTAATTCTCTTTTTCATTACAGTATCTTGAGGAGCAATATGTTCAACCCTCTCCAGCCAAGGCTAGCCGCTCTGCTCTTCGGGAATGTATGTTTGCTTATGTGCTTTACTTACAATGATCAAACTCTTTGAAACCACCGAATGATCCAAAGCATACAGGTCACCAAATCAGAAAGTTTTTTCCAATTCACTTTTGTGGCATTATAAGCTTGGTAGCCTTTACTTTCTTTAGACTTATGGTATACTTGGACAGAGTTCGATTTTGAAATCGAACATAAAATTTTAAATATGGAATCCAAATCTCCTTTCATAAATAATTTAACTTTTACGAAACTCAACACAAAAATATCAAAACTAAACTCTATCAAAACTAAATTAGTTCAGAAAAAGCAACCCCACTGTTACAGTTACAAATAATGATCATTGTTGCATTTGCCCCTTAGTTCCGCACGTCTTTTTCCTCTCATTGTTTTGATTTAATTCATACAGATATATGAGGCCTTCTCGAACTACTACTGTCCATGGTAATTCATATATGTCAATGACTTTAGTAGATTCACATGGTTTATCCCGTTAAGCATATTATAATAAAACATTAGACTTGAAGCCGACATTAGTTTCAAAATCCAGATTTGAAATCATTTTGAAATCGAAAACTGTTGATTGCAATTTTGGTAGTTGCAACCCAATATTGAAAAAAAAAATAATGTCGGTTTCAAATTTAGAACCACTGCTTGGTGTTGACGTGATGATTAATTCCCTATGTAAAGAGAAGTTTGATTTTTGCAGGAGAAGCTTATAGTGGAGCTGTCACAATGAATTTATGAGGGATTTGTAGGATTTTTCAACTCTTTAGTCCCACATATTAAATGAAAAAAAGCAAGAATTCAAAGCTTCTGTAGGGGTTGCAAAGAAGCAAGAATTCAAAGTTTCTGCAGATGCTTTGCGTGAAGGAAAAGAAAAGCCATGCAAAGTCAAAGATTTCAGCTGAAGCAAATGGGAGGCCACGCCTTGCCTGCCAATTTTTGTAGATGGTGTCTGCATCTCTCGCTTACAAATACCAGGCGTCTGGAGAAAAGAATTGCATGAGCACGAAGAAGAGAAAAAGAAAAGAGGATAGAACGATACAATACTAGAGAAATCACACTAAGAGTTATTTAGTTATTATGATTTATTATTATTTAGTGAGATTATTTTAATCTCTTATTTTTTGATATCTATTTAGTTTAATGAGAATATTTATACTATTTCCTAATAAATTTAGGAGAGGAATTTGTTACTCTATTTCATAATAGAAGTTTTGATCAGTGTTTGATCCGAAGTTTTTATCCATTTTGAGGCTTTTTAAGTAAATCTTAGAGTTATTGTATTTTTTATATTTTTGTTACCAAAATTATTTTTGTTAACTTTTATTGATAAATTCTTACTTTATTAATTCTTGAATTTTTGAGAAAGTCATTTTTAATCCTAATAGTGTGAGTCATTTTGGTTGTGATTTTATTATGTTTTTTATTTGTCCCAATCTCCTAACAAAGTGGTATAAGAGTTTTGGCCAGTGTTTACTTTTTTAAAAAATGGAGAAGTCAACTTCATCTCCTGGCAAGATGATTAAATTGACCTCTAGTAACTATGCTATGCGGAAGCCTAGAATGGAAGATTTGTTATATTGTAAAGATATGTACAAATCCATTCTTCTTGATGGTGCAAAACTAGAGGATATATCTTAAGTTTCATGGGCAAAAATGCATAGAAAACTATTGTTCATAGGAGTTAGATTGACCAAAGTGTGTTCAATTATGTTTCAGGTGAAACAAAGGCAAATATAATGTGGAAGAAATTAGAAATCATGTTTGAAAGAAAATATGGTCTTAATAGAGTTTCTTTGTTGAAACAGATCACACGACTGTTGTACAAAGAAGGAGTAAATATGTTTGAATACCTAAATGGTTTTCAAGGATTAATAAACCACATCAACACGGTGAACTTAAAGCTAGATGAGAAAGTGCAAGTACTTCTATTATTTACTTTATTTCCAGACAATTGGAAAATATTTATTGTTTCCATCTTGAATTCTACTTCAAGTGGTGTTGTTACTATGAAGATGGTCAAAAAGGCTTTGTATAATTAAGAAACTAGGAGGAAAGATCAAGGATTAAATTCAAAGCCTCAAACAGTTGTTGCAAAAAAAACCAAAGAAAGAAGAGAAGTAAAACCAGATATTTTCACAATAGATATGACAGGTCAAAAGGAAAATTGTAAGTCATTTTGGTTATGATTTTATTATGTTTTTATATGTCCCAATCTCCCAAAAATTTTCTACTAGTTGTCACTTTCGATTGTCTGATCTTATGAAGTAGATTCACTCTTCAACCAAGCTTTCAATAAGTTGAAGATATTATTTGTAATATGTCCTTTGCCGAAGTGCACCTGTTATCTATAATGCAAGTGTAATGCTATTAAAATTATGCAGTGATATCATAAGGCTGATTATGTTATTCATTTTTGAAAAGGCCCCAAGAAATACTTCAGGCTCCCAAGGTCTTTCATATGGAAGAAACAACTCAAATGTCACTTAAATCTTTCAATAGCCACTACATTATTTCCAGTAATAAGTAGATCATCAACATAAACAAGAATTGCTAGGAATACACCATTTTTTGTTATATGTAAATAGAGAATAATCGGCGTAAGATTGAGCAAACTTACTCTGTTTTAAAATAGAAGACAACTTTGAAAATCTGTATTTCGGTACTTGTTGTAACCCGTATAAAGATTTCTGAAGATGAGAAAATTGATTTGGATGTTGTGAGACAAATCCTAAAGGCAATCTCATGTAAACTTCCTTTTGCAAATCTCCATGTAAAAACACATCGTTCACATTCATTTGATGAACTTCCCAATTTTTAGTAGCCACAACGGCTAACAAAGTTCTCATCATCACTATTTTAGCAACCAGGGCAAATGTCTTAGTGGAATCTACCCCTTTAGTTTGGTGATTCCCCAATATAACTAGTCGCTCTTTGTACCTCTCGATTGTACCATCATATTTGAATTTAATTTTGTACACCTATTTTGAACCAAGAGCTCTTTTCCTCGGTCGAAGAGTGGTTAACCTCCACGTGCCATTCTGTTCAAGTGTGTTGATCTTCTTTTTCATGGCTCCTCTCTATTTGGAATGCTTCATAGCATCATAACATTTGGTTGGTTCGGTCTCAGCAGTAACTGTAACTAGGAAGTGCTGATAGTTTACAGAAAATTTATAAGAAGAAATATAATGGTGTAGAGGATACAAGCGTGTACCTGCAGTAGTCAAAATGAAGGAAGAAGTCGAAGAAGAATGGGGTGGTAAACTTTTGATCGTGTGGCATACATAGTCTCGGATGTTTGCTAGAGCTTTCTTTTCTAGATGATCGGACCGAATAATGGTTTCTGGCAGCTGAGGTATATGCGCCTACTGAACCAAATCCGAAGTAGAAGCACTTTCCTTTTCAAGCAAACTATCATTGTCAAAACCACTACTTTCTTTGTCACTCCTTCCTAGGTCACTACTCCCCCATACTATTAATTAAATCATCGTTTCCCAAAATACCTAGAATTTGATCTATAGGTTGGCAATCAGAGGCACTGCCCGGATCATGAAACTTGGAGGTAAGAGAAGAGTGGCGAATATCATACTCTATGGTAGGAAATGGGGAGAAGGTATGTAAAGGAGAAACCAAAGATATTGAGTACTCAATAAAAGAAAAAAATTCTTTATGAAAAGGAAAGACATTTTTAGATTAGAAGCAAGAAATTCCTGGTTTTTAAGATCATAAACATGCCAACATTTCTTGCCAAAAGGATAACCAACAAATAAACAACAAAGACTTCGAGAATTAAACTTTTCTTTGGAAGAATAATATACATAACACAAGCAACCAAAATTTTGAATATGAGTATAGGAAGATGATTTCCCATATAATAACTCATAAGATGTTTTTCCTCCTAACAATTTGGATGGTGTTCGAGTGATCGAATACCCCGCAATTAATACACATTTTCCCCAAAATTTTATAGGTAATTAGGCTTGAAATCGCAAGGCACGAGCCACATTTAGGATGTGTCTATGCTTTCTTTCTACACGGCCATTCTGTTATGGATTTTTGGCAATGATAGTTTGATTTGAAATACCTTTTTCATAGAAATACTGAGTTAAAGATAGAAACTCAATTGTGTTATCAGTATGAATAGTCTGAACCATTATGTGAAATTATGTTTGTACCATAGCATAAAAATTCTTAAGAATTCTGTATGACCTCACTTTTTTCTGTAATTAAATAAATCCAACTGGCCTTAAAATAATCGTCAAGTATGGTAAGAAAGTAACGACCACCATTACGCAAATACATGATAGGGCCCCCAAACATCACAATGAATCAAATCAAAAATTGATGAAGCTTTATTTGAACTAACAGGAAACATATCTTTTGTTTGCTTGGCGCAAAGACAAATATCACAAGATTTCTTTGACTTAGACTGGATAAGAGGAATTTCAGACAAATAATCTAATACTTTCTCAGATGGATGTTCTAACTGCAGATGCTGTAACTCCCGAGCATTATCAGTTTGCATTTGACAGACAAACTTTGGTTGAATTGAGCAAAAAATGTACACCCATTCCTTTGCTCACCCGCTCCAATCAACATCTTTGAAGTACGGTCCTGTAGAGCACAAAATTGATCAGTGAAAGAAATAATACATCCAATATCAGCAAGAAGGTGGGAAACATATATCAAATAACTACGAAGTTTTGAAACATATAAAACATTGTTCAAATACACGGTCCCTTCTTGGTAAGCCTAGGTTTTTTATCCATTAGGTAAACTAATTGGCCATGGAAGAATTTGACAAGTGTGAGTTAAAAAAACTTGTTGCTCTGTCATATGGTATGAAGCGCCACTGTCAAGAGGCCATAAATTGTCACCTTTCTTACCATATAGATTCTCAGAGGAAGACGAAGGTTTCTGTGAGTTGAGAAGAGTCAATAGAGTGCTCCATTGGTTTGAAGTTAAACTAGGCAGCCCAACACTGTTTCCATTAGTTGGAATGAGAGAAGATGTTGTCCTCAAATCAATAGCTTGCACTTACACAACGTTAGCCCATGCAGGTGGTTGTACATTTGTTGCACTTCCAGTGGAATACTGTCCATTGCTCCCTTTCCTCTTCCACGTCCTACAATGGCCATATTACGGCGGCTCGTTCACGAACAAGATTGATTTTGGCACATTCTTCTTACCACTCAGGATACCCAATTATCTGATAACAATCCCTCATATCATGGCCTTTCTTATCTCAAACTGCATAATATTGAAGGGATTTTCCTGAGCTGAAGCACTGATATTGGATCATTTTGGATGGCAAAGATTATAGCCTCAATGCACTCTTCCCCGTTCTTAGCCATATTCCAATGACGTTCCTCAAAAATAATCATTGAATATGTTTGATTCACAGTAGAAAGATGGTTCATGTTTAGTATATTAGAACTCACAGTCCCAAAAATAGCATCATCAAGCCCTACCAAAAATTGGTAAACTTTTGCCAAAGGAAGCCAGCACAGCTGGCAAGGGATTTGGCCCTTAATCTAAAGGTTAAGGGTTCAAATCCCACCGGAGGCATCAAGTCCCCCCGGGCACATGCGAGCTGGTATAACAATCAAGGTACTCTCGCTGCCAGCGGTAGGGTGGTGGCTTGACTCATGTTGGGAACCTGGGAGCTATATTTGAGGGGATATAGTGGAACAATCAGTTTGGAGCGGGTCCCTTGTGCGCAGTAGTGTACATGGGCCTTAAGAACCTGGGACCCAATTCATGCACATCTGCGATTTACATACTCCATAACTTAGAAGTAAGGTTATGGGGTCCAGGAATAGTTAGGCTTAGCTTAGAAACCTGGATGGATTATAAAAAAAATGGTAAACTTATTCCTCTTCTTAGTGTTTGACAAGTTTGACTTTGAGAGATGTTGATAAAGATAAAGCCATAAATCTCTGGCCAAGTCTATGTAGGCAATGATAGATTGTAACCCTGCTTCAAATGTATTAAAGATCCATTAAATGATCATGGAATTCCTCATCCACCAATACTCAATTTCAAGTGAGTCAGCATCTAGTTGTTGAATTGTTTCATCAATAAAGCCAAGCTTTTCTTGGCTCGCAACACCGTCTGCATCGCCTTGTTCCATTCTTTAATATTTTCACCTTTTAATTGGACGTGAGTAAGTAGGAGACCCAGATTGTCTCCGGACATCAGTGTATAAGCACCAAATTCTTTGCTAGTTTCATTGTTAATACTACTACTACTCATGGTTTTCGATTGGCTCTGATACCATAAACAAATATTCTTATGGAGAGAAATCCATTTCTCTTGTCATTCCAATATGAAGACACTTCCATATATACAGTTACAGAAAGAATACCTAACCCAAGCTAATCGGGAAACCCAAAGGTAGTTACCTAAACTAATACAAGTACTTTTACATATTTGTACATATTGTATATACATAATATTGCATTTCTCATTCAAATATATCATAATCTTCAGCAGATTTACTCAATACCTGCAGCTTTGGCAACAAGCTTACACTCACACCCATGGATTCTTCTTATAATTGCTCATATTGACATTTGCTTCTAGATTGCACTTCTTACCTTAACTTAATCAGCAAACTTTTGTACTTGACCAATACACGGACAAACATCAACCATGCAATTAATTAATTAAGCTAATTTTTTGATAAACCAACATAGAAGCATCTGTAAGCTGCTCACCAAATTCTTTGATATCTTAAAAGTTCTCTCGCCGTCTCTTCTTTTCGTCCCATTCCACGCTCGAGTTCAGCGCTTGCTCGGAGAGAAAAGCATATAGGCTAGTGATTATGAGGCCTCGCCAATTCTTGACTAGATGAGACACCAAAAGATTTTTTTTTTGGTAAATAAAAGGCTAGAAGGGAGATACCAGCGTAGCAACCCCCTCTGGAGAGACCAGAGGAGCTCCATAATCGCCATAGAATGTTCGAGTGAGGTCCGATAAGGTAGAGCCGACTGTTTTTGTATAGACAGTCTCGTCACCATAACCACACCAAGGTAAACAGTCTCGTCACCATAACCACACCAATGTGCACACCAAGGTAAACAGTCTCGTCACCATAACCACACCAATGTGCACAGGTGGACCAGAACAGCTCTCATACGAGAGAAGTCAAGGGCCTACTCACGTAAGCGCTTTCGATTAATCAGATTCGATCCCTTGACCTCCTATATGGAAGGCTAAATACGTTCCACTAGGCTACCACCTAGGTGGTTGGACACCAAAAGATCTACCATAGGGTTTTGCTTCTTTTCAAGCTCCTCTTTGATTTCTTGGAAATTGAAAAAATAGTATACTGTTTACGCTACTCCTTAAAAGCCAAATACAGAGCCTTGGTTGCTACCAATTGTGAGATACAATAGCTTGTCTCTTTCTTTCTCATTGGAAAGGTTAAATTATGAGGCAAAACAACAATTTAGGCTTATTGGAACTTAAAAATTCAATTAATACTCCACTCCGTTTCAAAATTAATGATCTATTTTTTATTTTGGTCTGTTTCAAATTATATTATCTATTTTTATATTGGAGGTTCATTTATTAATTTTTTTTTTCTGTTTTGCCCTTTTCTCTAACCATCCACTTTAAGTACTTTTATTTTCAAAACATTTAAAGGCACCAATTTCAATGTTATATCTCAAATTCTCATTAAAGATGTTGACTTTTTGAAATAGAAAGAATGAGTAGAATTGACCACTATGAATTAACGAAAGAGAGAGAAAATAGTATTTTAGACATTTTCTTTATTTTTTAATAAAATTTATCAAAACTTTAATAATCGTGTAAAGAGAAAATCTATCATATATTTTGAAAAGGATGGAGTATAGTTTAATAGAGTAATAAAGGCTCAGGTTGAAAGTACAGATACTATAAAAAATGAAATATTATGTAGATAGATAAATAAAAAAATGAAGAAAGTAACTCAAGATCACTATTGCACCCGAAAAGCTGTAAAGTATAATTGCATCAAGCCAAACAGAGGGGGTAACCTTCTATATGAAACTCCAAGTGGAAGCTTTAACCCTAAAATACAAGAAAATTGTCATTTGTGCAAAACACATGATTTTCTTCTCTGTAGTAGTCAAGCAATTCCCTACTTACCATGTCAAAATCAAGAAATCAAGCACTTCAAGATTTAGTAAGCACTCAAGTAGGATCAATAACAATCCCCATTGATACTCTCTGTCTTCCCAAGCTCCAAGTAGGTCAAATTTTTTAATTCAAGCAGTGAAGATCCAAAAAGGAAGAGATCTCATCCAGAAATTCAAATCTCAATAAGTCTGAGTCTAATAAGATAGACATTCAATTATCAAATGAATTAAAGTAGAAATACTCACTCCTTCGATAATTGTATATCGGGTCTCCTACACCAAATGACTAGAAAAATAAAAATTCAATTTTCTAAAAGAGTAAAAAAAAACCGATGAAAAATTTTCTGTTCAAAGAACGCAAATAAATTAAGAAACTTTGAGTTGAGTTCTATTGAAAATCATAAAAGTGAATTATTTATAAGAAGGAAAGTGGAACTCAAAGTACAAAAAATAGAAAAAAGTTTAAAAAAGCTTGGATTGAAAGCCAATCCAAGTTGGCCCTTAATATCGTATGTTCATTTAGACACATGGAATAAGCTTCAATCTTTGTTCTTGTACAAAAGGGCATCTGATGAATAGGATCTCTCTCTAACCAGAGACTTAAAGTTGTTAACAAAGCTCTCTAATGCTGTCGGACCGCCATATTCCAAGTACTCGAGATCTAGAGCTTCAATGATTATCTTTTCGGAGATTTAACAAAAGGATCCAATTAACGCCAACTTTCTTAGCTAAGGAATTGAAAATTCAAAAATGGGAACATCCTGTAATTGAATTCCATTTATCTTCAGATCCTCCAACAATGGATATCCATCAGAAATTAAGACAAGGAAATTAGTATATCACGGATCTAATTTGCATAGAGTAAAATCTTCCAAATGAAAACTCAACAGTAACCAACACACTGCTTATCTTCTGAAACATAGAGTAAATCTTCATGGAATTCATAGAAACACATCACAAACAGCAGAGAACTAAAACAAAAGACGTAGGAAAAAGAACAAAAAGCCTACATATAGTCATAGATCTATGATGTCTAATTTCCCAAATCCCTATGGAAGCAGAATCTTGCAGGCCAGAGACCTTGGGCACATCACTAGTCTCTTCGTTGTAGAATATGGCCAATCGTTTGCCAACTTTCTTGGCTTTGAAAAAATAAAGTTCACAACTTTGAGTGCTTCTCCAAACTGCAACAGATCCTCTACCAAATCCATCTCGTATTCATGCCCATGACAATCTATAACTTCAACTTCCATTAGGGTATATAGTTTCGAGTACGCTAGCCTATGATGTTCGATGATACTGTCACTTGTTGCGGGCAAGTGTTCCTGTTAAAGAGAGAATAGCAAACTTTAAAACATACTACCCATAGAAATAAACTTTACTATTGCTCGTATGAAGTTCATTCTCTTATATTTACGGACCATATGAAAGCGAAGCCTAAGGAGACCAGGTGCCCGATCAAGTGCAAGGACAAATATTTCAAATCAGAAGCATGGAATGGCGTAAACTCCAACTTTGTAAAATTATCAAACATAGGCATTTGGTATTCCGGAAGTAGGTAACCCTTAATTAGAAACAAAATTGTCATTCATGGATTTCAAGGACTTCAAGTTCTTCGCTATAAGTCTTGCTCCATAAAAAAAAAATTGATCTTCAAATGGACAAGATTTGGGTTGTCCATAATAATACTTAAGATATGTTGACATCCAAACAATTACAATCTTATCAGAGAAGGACTGGAGAGATCAAGAATTTGAACTCCTTGCAAAAGGACATGGGTTAAACACAAATCATCCAGTGAGGGACAACCCTCTAGGAGCCTCTGAAAACATTTATTAGTACCCCAAAACATAATCCATTCCAAGCCCAAGACTTTGAGACTTGCTAAAGGAATCACCTTTGGCACACATATAGAAAATCCATGTAATTTCAAAATCACAAGTGATTTACATTCAAAGCCTTCCCTTGAAATGGGGAATGAAGGATCATGCCATTATACCCAGACCATAATATCTTGAACATTACGCCAGAGTGCAGAACATACCACTCATTGATTTTTGAACTGTCACGCATGTTAGGGCACCTCAGGTGAAACTTGTGTAAATCAAACACCTTCCTGAGTAAAGGCACCCTATTCACGAATCCTTTAAACCTGCTTATGGCTAATTCACCCCCTTGAGGAGGTAATGAATCATCTAAGTCAATGGTGAGAATAGGCCTGGAAAGATACTTCCAGCTACTTGATAAAATTGAGGTCGCCACAGCATCTCTTATGGAGATTAATGAGAGTATTTTATAAAGGATTTCATCTAGTAAAGCACTTAGCCTTTTATCATTCTCGAGGCAAAAAGCTTTGCATTCGCTGGATTTGACTGCCATATTATGAAAAGCATAAACATTTAGAGCAGAAGTCAGATTTTTTATCTGAATCACATCAGGGCTCCGGAATATCAGAAAGCTACCAAGAAAATCGTTGCAGAGAAAATCCTCTTGAAGAAAATTTCTAGAGAGAAAAATATCTATAACAAATTGGAAGCAACTAGAGAAATCTAGTCCTGAATTCTATCATTCTCCCTATCTAACACTTAGCGACTTAACACATAGACCACTTATGAAATGAGATAACACCGGAAAAA
This sequence comes from Rauvolfia tetraphylla, assembly GCA_030512225.1. Taxonomy (NCBI): domain Eukaryota; kingdom Viridiplantae; phylum Streptophyta; class Magnoliopsida; order Gentianales; family Apocynaceae; genus Rauvolfia; species Rauvolfia tetraphylla. The sequence continues at coordinate 6,019,695 of JAJQKT010000034.1, forward strand.
GAGGCACCAAGTGAAATAGAAATGGAGGAGAAAGAGAAGGCAGAGGTATCCTTTTGGTTTAACTGCATTTTCCCATAGAAGAACACTGAATAGATAACTTAATCTGATTGGCTTCCATGAACATTGAACATAGTTTAAGCAAACTCTTGGATGGTTGCATTGGATTGAATACCAGGTCTTTTCCTTTTCTTGTGCTAGTATGTCTTTTCCTTTTCCTTTTATTAGTAATTCAAAGGCCAGTACTAAAGTCATCAATTTTTTAGTGCTCGGATTGTTTTTCTATGGATTAAAGAAAATGAATGGGATGAGAATTGAGAGATTAGATACAGTGTTAAGAGTTAATTTTATATTAGTACTCTCAACTTGGGGGTTATCAATCAAGTACATATTTTTACACATTGTCAATTGAGGGACCAATTAAACACGATAATGGCTAGGATTCTTACTCAGACCGGGCCAATTAGACCTGAAATTTAAGGGTTGAGTTGAATCGAACCTCATTTTTTATCCCAATTTTGTTTTTGGATATCTCTTGGGCCTATGTTATGAGCCCAACTCAAATGTAGATGTATAATAATACTTTATTATTAGATATTATAATTTATTAACATAATAGTAATAGTTTATGCATAATATTATAATTGTGAAGCCCCAAAGATTTCAAATGAAATTTTTATAAAACTTATAATTTGTATATAAGCATTAATCAAGGTATTTATAGTCAACTTGAGATATTCATTTTGGCATAGCGATGATGGTTACCAAGTAGTAGACTATGGATACTGTTAGGCCAGTAAGTCGCGCGCTCGGGCCTGTGGACATGGGACGTGACATTATAGTATCAAAGTGATTGCGAGATATGTGAAAGTTAAATACTACACCGTACATGATGGGTGCTGCCTCTAGAATCTCACACTCTGGTTCGATCTTGTGGTCCTAAAGGCACCTAACAAGGACATTAGGGTCTTAAGGGGGGTGAATGTGAAGCCTCAAAGATCCCACATGGAATTTCTATAAAACTTGTGATTTGTATATAAGTATGAGTCTAAGTATCTATGATCAACTTGGGATATTCATTTTGGCATAACTATGACGGCTACCAAGTAGTTGGCTATGGGTGCTGTTAAATCCATGAGTCGCACGCTCGGGCCTACTGGCACAGGGCGTGACATTAATTGTGTATTTTTGAAAAAATGTGAAGCCTTAAAGATCCCACATGAAATTTCTATAAAACTTGTGATTTGTGTATAAGCATGAGTATAAGTATTCATAGTCAACTTGGGATATTCATTTTGAAATAGCGATGACGGTTACCAAGTAATTGGTTGTGGGTACTGTCAGGCCCATGAGTTGTGTGCTCCACGGGCATGGAGCGTGACATTATGGTATTAGATCGATTGCCAGACGTGTGAGAGCTAAATACTACACCGTGCGTGGTAGGAGCCTCCTCTAAAATCTCACATCCTGGTTCAATCCTGTGGTCCTAAGGGCACCTAGCCAGGACACTAGGGTCTTAAGGGGGGTGAATGTGAAGTCCCAAAGATCCCACATGAAATTTCTATAAAATTTGTGATTTGTATATAAGTATGAGTCTAAATATCTATAGTCAACTTGGGATGACGGTTACAAAGTAGTTGACTGTAGGTGCTGTCAAGCTTAGGGATGTGCATTATTTGGAGAAAATTTAAAAAACGAATTGAAATTTAATTCTGTTTCCGGTTCGGTTTTGAAAAAATTCGATTTTTCATCTCCAAATTAAATTTCGGTTTGGTTTCGGTTTAGACCAAGCCAAACCGAAAAAACTGAATTTTCTTCAAAATTTCTCCAAATTAATAATTAAGTATAATTAAAAATTAATAATTTTAATTAAAATAATTCTTAATTAAAGTTATTTTAAAATTTAAAATAATTAATTTTTGTATATTTTTAGAAATATTATTTAAAGACTAATAACTCAAACTAAATTAGATTTTAATTAAGATTATAATCAATATTAGAGTATAATGTTATTTTAAAATTTAAATTCTTAATTTTATATATTTAGTTTTCTCCAAATTAAATTTGAAGGTAAATTAGTTTTGGTTCGATTTTGAAAAAAAATAAAAAAAATTCGAATTTTCTCCAAATAGTAAAATTGAATTTTCTCCAAACCGAACCGATGAATATCCCTAGTCAAGCTCATGAGTCGTGCGCTTGGGTCTGTGGACGCGAGGTGTGACAATAACATTATAATTTTATAGATTAAAAACTTTTGTTTTTGAATAAATAATTTTGTTTACATATCATTCTTAAAATTTTGCTATATCAAATTTTCATTTCAAACACTTTAAAATTATAATTTATAAAATCAATATAGCTTAATAACTTTAATTCTTAGTAGCTTTGGATAACCAATCTACATATTATTCAATCACAAAGTCTATCTATGAGTACTTACTAGTGGATCCTAAGGCACAGAAACAAAGAAAGAGAAAGATATGCATACTACCATTACTCTCTTACACTTTGGTTCTTAAAAAATAGTCTCTTTCAAAAAAAAAATTCAAAATGTTTGTCATTTCAAAAAAATCAAGAAAGTATATGTTGTCTCCTTTCTAAATTGAATCTTATTTACCTTTTTTGTTGCTCTAAAAGGGATCTTATATTAGCACAATTGAAACTATTACAGTGCTGTGGACCTATGGTAAAAAGCAACCTGGCAATTTCATTGATTTTAGCTCTTGGAAGGAAAACATAGTTGAGTAATTTAGAAAATAGGAAAAAAGAAAACATAATATAGTAACACAATAGATGCGTAGGAAAATTATTAAGTTTATTAACATGATAAATAAAAATCAAATGAAAATTATTAGAGAAGATCTTATCATAGTCCACCAATAGAGAGATCATCATCTAATTAGAAACTATACAAACATTTGTTGTTTTAAAATTAATTTCCACGCATGTAATTTTAAATATTCCAAAGTAAATGTTTGTCTTTATAAATTTACATAATTAATATATTTAATTAATTTCATAAAATATATATTTTTCATTTCTCAACTTAAATTTAAAAAGAGAAAATAAAAAAATACTAATTACTTAATACTTATATGATATAAGGAGAGTTTTTATTTAATTATTTAATGTCTTCTCACACATATTCTATAGTTGAAGCATTAATTTGTACTCAAGATTGGATTAGAAGTTCTCTAAAAGAAATAGATTATCAAAAAGAATTTGATGCTACACTTTCTGATTGGTTTTTATTCTTAAAAGTCTATGATTTGTTTATTTGACATTTTATATTCTTATTTTATACTACTATTGTATTATTGTTTAAGGGGACATCTCTATTTATATGTTTGCATTGATACAGTTACATGTTTCTTATGCCTATATGAAACTCAGGTTCTCAAATTATTCATTTTTTTCTTTTCAATAAAACAAAAACCTAGGAATACCGTAATATATTACAATCTTGTGTTTCAAATTGTCCCCTTGATAGACTTTTGAGGAGAATGAAGTCATTATACTTTTTCTGATGGATCTTTTTGGATAAAACAGTTTTAGCATAATGCAATTTTGGCATGTGAACATGCATTTTTTATCTAACTAGAGAATTCTAACTCTCCTTAAAACCAAATATGCAATATCTTCAAATGGGGGATTATTAATATATTTTTGTCTTTGTACTTTGCAGATTTAAGTTAGGCAGGGGCTCAACATCTTGAAGATAATTAGGTTGTCAAATTTGAAGTTTGAAAAAGAATGGAAAAATATAGTTTTGTTTAAAAATTAGATAGTTCATTTGCTTCCTCAAGCTTTCTTTTAAACATGACATATTTGAATTCCCTTAATTTTGAAATTAAAAATAAAATGGAGATGCGCAAGCATGCATGAAGCATATATGAAGAAGTTGGCAAATTTGATTTTAATTTGTTTTGGGAGCATAACCCTATTAAACATGCGTTTGGTGGATAAAACTTTTGTTTCATCATGTTGATCAACTATTAAAGTATTAATATAACAATGTTGAATTGCTGATCTACTTTTTGTAGTTTGAGTTGTTCTGATTAGTGATTATTTACCCAATAAAAAATTATAATTTTGATTATTTTGGGCTTGGCCTGAGCTCACAAAAGTCGAGTCTGAGCTTGGCTAAGTCTAGTTCACATAACCCAATTGACAGGTTGACAGGTCTACCGACGGCCAAATAATTTGGCCGGATAGATATTAAATATCTAATTTAACCTTTAACGTGAAATTAAATTTCACTTTTGCCCTCCACTTAACTAATGCCATAAAAAAAAGAAAGTTAAAATTTAAGTCATCATTTATTTTTTTTAGGAGAACAAAATATTTTAACTTGAATTTCAAAACACATTTTAGTTAATTCTTTTACACAATCACCTTCCACCACCGGCAACTGACTCCTCAACCATATATATACACCGCCATAAAAACCGCATCGCCGACATACATCTATGGTATTAATATGGAATTAACCCCTAGTGTAAAATAACCGTCCAATACTTGTACGACCTTGTATACTCCAAGTATATATAAATCTTTGTCGTAACTTCTTTATTAAGTTCTTTCATGGCCTTCATCAGTTCCTCAAGTTTGTTATGGTGAAGCTCCTGACTGAGAGTTTCTAACCAGTATATACTTAATTCTCTGGTTTTCGGCCCTTGGAGATGGTAGTTCCGTCCATGTAAATGAGCAGTTCGGTTTCGATCCTGTACATGTTTTTTGCACATGTGCAGGACCGATTTTGAACCGTTGGATCAGATTCGAAATCTAATCCAACGATTGTCAAAATTTTTAATTTTTTTAAAAAATAAATATATAGAGTCTACGAAATCTGATTCGTTGGATCAGATTCAAAATCTGATCCGTTCCTGGACGTGCTGACCGGAACTAAATCGGTAAATGAGATGGTAGTTGCGTCCATGTAAATGAGGCAGATGATGGAGAATATATAGTCCTCCAAATTATACCTGAAACTGTCAACTCATAACTTTTTCTACTGTGTATGTTCAGTGTTTGGCTTCAGCAGGAACCCTTTTGCTTCATTAGACGTGGTTATGTGGATCTGAGGAGCTTCTTGCTTCCTGACTCAATTTTGATATAGCATTGTTAGTTTCTTTCTTTTAATAATAGCATTTGTTAATTTGAAACCATGCTTAGCTACTTCCAAAACTTGTTTGATGCTTCTTTCGCTGTTCTTTGATGGAGCCGGTACATTTGGTATTATGCTAGTCTGACCCACCGCATGGAGGCTCAAATAGCAAAGTCTATCCTCGTTTGGACTCGAGAACCAAAATAAAATATATTTTAGAAAGTTTTAGTTATCTAAATTTTAGATATGACTCTTTATAAATTAATATATATTCTTTTTTTATTATTTAATTAAATTTAATATTAACTTAAACATCGAAAAATTTTTAGAATAAATCACCACCATCCACTTATGCTTTGTTTTGCAGAGAGTTTTCAAGCAAATTAGAGTTAGAAGGAGTTCATTTTCCAACATTCTTGTTTCTTATTTATGAGTTACAAAATCTTTTTGTGTACTCAAATACACATATGACCACTGAAAGTTGATCCTTAAAAATCTTATATACGCCATAAGATATACATCCGATCATGTCATGTCCGTAAATTTTGCTTATGTTCAATCCTCCTTACTTATCTTATTTATTTTCACTTTAATTAAGAGGGAAAATAAATGCTTCTGAAATAAGTATTAATTTGAAAATTTGGTTTGACTTTTTATTAAGCAGTCGATGTAAAATATATGATTTAATCACAAGTTTTTCAAATCATAATACTATTTCACTAGCCTAAAAACCCGTGCTATGAACGGATATTAAAATTTTTATTTTTAATTATAATTATTGAAATATATTTAATAAAAATTAACAACTAATTGCATTATAAATTTAATAAAACTTTTATTTTTAATTACATAGCCAATAAACTATAAAACAAATTTATGTGTTTAATGAAAAAAAAATCTACTTAAGAGTGATCGTGGGTAACAATAGAAATAAGTAGTAATTGTCCTCCAAAAATGTCATCGCTCTTTTATAAAGTGCATTGTCAATATGGAGAATTTTTTAGTAGAATTTTAATAGATCGTACTTGTATTGATTTTAGAGTGAAGTGAATTTTGGTTGGAATGTTTGCTATCCTACCCAACTATTATAGTCCACATATTCAAACCATAAACATGCATGGCTCATAATTTAATCACAAAATGGGATTACTGATTCTTATTTAAAAAAAAGAAAAAAGAAAAGAAAAAAGAGTGGATGTTTATTGAATGTGAAAATTTAGATGTAGAGCACCATAGAGATAGTTAAAAAGAAACTGATAGTTATGTGGAAAAACAAAAATGGAATGAAGATAATTATATATACTATTTTTTAGTAAAATATCATATCTATTTCATAGTTTATAATTTTTAATATCTTATCAAATTATGATTTGAAGTATTTCAAAATGAAACATACTAAAAACAAATGTTGAGTTTTACAAAGAAAACAGATCAGAAGCACATTCAAAGGCTCGGATTTAATTGAATTCATATTAAGGATTTTACTTTTTATTTTTTTTAAAAAGCACTAACTAATGGTATCTCCTGAAACCAATTAAGAGGTTAAACAATAATGAAGTTCAAAGGCTTGGAACCAATTGAATTCAAATTAAGATTTTTTTTTTAAAAAAAGTACTAACTAATTGTATTTATTAAAACCAATTAAGAGGTTAAACAATAATGAAGTATGTTTGAGGAGAAAAAGGCATTAATAGAAAATAGATAAATCATCTCTTAAATATTTTTTAGTTTTCTTTACAGATAATTTGATAATTGTATCATACAATAAAAATAAAAACTTGACATACTATGATTTGATGGGCATATAAGGACACTTCAAAATTAGAATTATTTAACTCAAAAGTTAAAAAACTTTTACCTTGTGTGCCCTTGTAAAAAACAGAAAAATTAAAACCATCAAATCTAGTAATTCTTCCTTCTAACCTTGTGTTCTCCTAACTAACTTGCCCTTGTGTTCTCTCAGGGTTCTCACGTGCCTACATTTGATATAAAAACCCAAACACAAATATATCCGAAGTAATATATGTTTACTTATAAAAAACTTAAACATTACATTAGAATCAAACTTGGTGAAAATAAATGGAGTACTATATTTGTCAAATTTCTCCTTTTAAACTACATAAATTATGAAACAACTATGGGATTGATATCGTAGAATAAGAAGAGGTTTTCATTTTTCATATTGGCTTATCCTGTAAAGCCATAGTTTAATTTCTTTGACTTGAAAATCCTGCAGAGTAATTTCCTGAAGTAATCAAATTTAAAACATTCTTCTTATCATTGAAGTATTTTAGGTTATTTTCTTGGAGATTAAAGGAAAGAAATCTTTGTATGGGAACCTCGGATCACCTGTTCCAATTCACATCTACGTATACGAAGTTTAAATTCTTACAAAAGAAAAAGATAAAAATGAAGAAGACAAATCCATTATTTTCTATAATATGGTTCAAAACTGTACCTCTTGTTATCGTGCATTTTTGTTTATCAGAAAAGCTAATATATATTACGTGTAAGATTCTCCAAAGGCCTTAAATTTGTAAACAGAAGCAACTATGAGATTACGTTATATCCTCATAAAATCGTTCTCACATAGCATCGAAGGAAAAGAAAAAAATTAAATAAAAATTATGTCAAACAAACAAAAACATCAAAAAGCATACATATGAAGAGAAGAAGAAAATACTGTGCAAAAGAGAATGATGATGATGTGTACTATTTGTAGAATAAATGGATTGACATTAGAAGTTTAGATTTAATGAATTTAGTTTAAATTAAGAAATTTGGTTAAACAAAAATTATAAATATAAAAATCATGTTGGTTGACAACTACTGAATCGTTAAAGTTTTACTTTTACAAAATAACTGAATATACATAATTTAATTTTTTAAAAAATATATATGAAATTCAAAATTCGAGTTAATATATAAGTAGTTTAAAATGATCCCAACCAATTAAAAAATCTTTAAGTAAATTTAATAATTAAAGTCTACTACTTTTACAAAGTAACTCAACATACAGAATTCAATTTCATAAAAAAAATATGGAATTTAAAATTTAAGTTAATATATAAGTAGTTTAAAATTATTTTAATAGATTGAAAATGGCTCTAACTAATAAAAAATTTTAAAGTAATAATTAAAGTCTCATACTTTTACGAAGTAACTTAATATAAAAAATTTAAAATTAAAATTAATATATAAGTTAGTTTAAAGTTACTTTAATAAATTGAAAATGATCCTAAGCAATCAAAATTTGAAGACTAATTAAAAAAATAAAAATTATAAGAAATTAGAATAATTCAAAATTTAAATTAATATATAAGTAGTTTAAAATTATTTTAATAAATTAAAAATACTTCTAACCAATCAAAAATTGTAAAGTAGTAATTAAAGTCTCATACTTTTACAAAGTAACTTAATATACGAAATTCTAAAATAAAATTAATGTATAAGTTAGTTTAAAGTTACTTTAATAGATTGAAAATGACCATAACCAATCAAATTTTGAAGATTAATTAAAAAAGAAAAAATTATAAGAATTTAGAATAATTTAAAATTCAAATTCATCTATAAGTAGTTTAAAATTATTTTAATAGATTGAAAATTATTCTAACCAATCAAAAAAATTTGAAGTAATAATTAAAGTTTTATACTTTTATAAAGTAATTTAATATACATAATTCTAAATTAAAATTAATATATAAATTATTTTTAAATTATTTTAATATATTAAAAATGATCATAACCAATCAAAATTTTGAATACTAATTAAAATAGTAAAAACTCTCAGAAATTAAGATAATTTAAAATTCAAGTTAATACATATGTAGTTTAAAATTATTTTAATAGATTAAAAATAATTCTAACTAATCAAAAAATTTTAAAGCAATAATTAATGTCTCCTACTTTTACGAATTAAATTAATATATAAGTTAGTTTAAAATTATTTTAATAGATTGAAAATGATTATAACTAATAAAAAATTTTTAAAGTAGTAATTAAAGTCTTATACTTTCATAAAGTAACTTATTGTATATAATTTAAAATTAAAATTAAATATATAAATTAGTTTAAAGTTATCTTAATAGATTAAAAATGATCACAACCAATTAAATTTTTGAAGAATAATTAAAAAATAAAAATGTTAAGAATTTAGGATGAGAGATTTGTAACCATAAGAAAGCAAGGGTTACATTTTTATTATATATATATATATATATATATATATATATATATATATATATATATATAATATAAAATTTAAAAATTAAAATTAATGTATAAGTTAAGAATTTAAATTTAATAAATTTAGTTTAAATTAAGAGATTGGATAAACAAAAATGATAAAGATGAGTAGTTTAAAGTTATCCTAATAGATTGAAAATAATCTTAACCAATCAAATTTTTTAAGACTAATTAAAAAAATAAAAACTCTAAAAAATTAGAATGAGAGGTTTGAAGTCATAACAAAGAAAGTGTTATATTTTTATAATATATATATAGATTACTACAACTAATTAATTGCTGTTACGAAAATTTCTATCCTCAAAGTCAAATAGTGACACAAAAAGATCTACTAAAATTGTAACTTAGCTGCCTTTCAATTAAAGAAAATAATTGCCTTATTTTGATATTTTGAGGCTTGAAGCGGCTTTTACAAAATTAAGATGAATGTATCTTACTTTTGTTTTAGAAATCTTATTAGTGGATTGGTGGGTTTCTTGTTGGCTTTGGTTTCTTTTCCATTTCCATTCCAAAAGCCGGGTAAAGTTATTGTGCTACACGTCCTTTTTTATAGGGCGTGCAATACTCAATATCAGCTGTCGGATTAAATTTTTTATTGTAAAAATTTATAAATTTTTTTTAAAAATTATATAGATAAGAAGTAAATAATATGAACCATCAGATCAAATTTCAAATCTGATCCAACAACTAAATTTTTTTAAAAAATTATATAGATAAGAAGTAAATAATATGAACCGTCAAATTAAATTTTAAATTTGATCCAACAACTAATATTCGGTGTTGTACGTACGGTTAGCAACAGCCGCAAAAGCCTATAAATAGGGGCAAACGCAGAGTTGAACATCTAGGTGCCACACGGGGAGAAAGAAATATAAGTAAAATATAATTGTCACCTAAGATAATCGCAAATTGCATGCAAAAGCAATTGTAGACAATATTTTCTATATTCAAATGAGTAGAGTGAGATGTTAAAACGTATTTGAATATCAAATTATTAATTTATTATCATAGTGATTAACGAAACGAAAATTAATTTGAAATTCCCGTAACATAGATTGAATAAATTGAGTGATAATGGTCGATAGCACGACTTTGTTCCATTTTATGTAATATAACTGTTTTTATTTAAAGAAAAAGAAAACACAAAATGGGAAAAAATATGCTTGCCACTTTGGAGAATATATTAGTATATTTGATAACTCATGTATCTCTAGATCTTTTCCCCCCCAAAAAATAGGGGGACCAGACCCCAGTCCAACACATACATGCGTCTGCTCTGCCTATAAACCAAACAACAGAAATAGTTTCTTGAAAATCATTTTCTTTTTTCTTAGTATTTTCTCTACTTAACCTTAACCAAATAGCATATGAATTCTTATTTTCTTAAGAATTTCAATTTTTTTTCCACCAAAATCCTTAGGCACAGAAAAAAGAAAAGCAGACCGCCCCCGGAATCAAAAAACAAAAAATAAAAAGAATAAAGAATGAAAGGAAAAGAAAATGTTGGTTATTTTCGGATCTCTACAATTGGAGAATGAGACTGAAGGCAAATCGCAATAGCAGATGATAAATTCCAATTGAACTGGTAATCCTAGAAAAAGGACTTCCCAGAAATGACGCTATATCATCATCTGTTACAAGCACTGAAGGGTATCCTAGTTGATCACAGAAATGTAGGACCATGACTGAGATTAAGGCCATGAGACATATCATGACCATGAAATCAAAGTGCCATTGGGTTGGAACTACTTTCCCCTGAAATCATTCCAAAAGCACTCAAAGAACCAGCACATTCAGCAACACTGGCGATCCTGGAATCTCCAGATTATAGATGGAACAGCTGCATTTTGGTAACAATCCAGGAACCTAGAATCAAAAGAAGCCAATGGACTACTGGAGGAGAAACCATGGATTAATCCAGGTTGGTGGGCTGTATCTTGACTGAAATTGGAAGGAGCCTGAGAGTTGAGCACAGCACTGCAATCGTCATTGCTGGGCAAATAATCAAACCCACAAGTATTTCTTTGTTGAGATGAAGAAGCCAACATCATGTCGATTTTCTCCATAACTTCTCTGTCGAGTTCTTTCATGGCCTTCAGCAGTTCCTTAAGTTTCCCTGCATCAAGCTCCTGAATAAGAGATTCCAACCAGTATTCACTCTTCTGCTTCTCGATCATTTCGTCTAGCAAATTTCTTTGTTTCTTCAAGGCTTCAACTTTGTTTTGAAGCAGCGAAAACTCTGAGTTGAGCTTCATCTGATTGGCTTGGGCATGAAAATCAACCAACATGTGATGGCCGACAAGAGGTTGGCAGCAGATTTGACGTTCAAACCTCTCTATGACAGACCACACATCTGGGTTGCCAAAAGGATAAACAATTTTGTTAGGGGAGAAAACAATGAGGGCAAACTGAGATCCCGTGAGGATGCTCATCTCATTTGCTGCTTTAAAGAGTCCAAGACGACGTCTTGAAAATGAAACCTGCAAATGATTTTCATTCTGCATTCTTTTCATCTCAATCCTTTGGCGACCCCTTGTTCTTTTTGCCATTGCTTAATCAAATCAAACAGGGAATTTGACAAAGGACAGTTGTTTAATGAAAGGAAGAAATGGAGGATTAAGGATACAGTTTCTTCTGCAAAAGTAAGAGAGGTATTTATAGGTCAGATTTTGGACATGGACAGAACTATTTCATTTCCATTACTTGGTGAGGTCGTGTGGCTTCGAATATTTATTTTGCTTTCCATAGTATGGGACATTAATTTTTTGCCAGCAATCAAAGTATACTCCTACTTGGGGCTGACTAATAAGCATCCATCATCCCTCACTTACAATAATTTTCTTTTCCTCTTTTTGAGATATGTTGTTGACTCTTGATTTTTCTTTCAGACTAGTTAGGGAAATCTATTATATTTACTCAAAAACTATTTGTACTTTTCTTTTAACCAAATGTTTATATTTAACCTTTTGATACATATGAACTATTTTCAACTATTTTCAAGTAATTATATGGATCAAATTTTAAATGCCATGGTAAAATCTAGTAAGAAAAGTCACATTACAAGCATGTACCACTATTTTTAGAGATAATTTTTGTCCATTTATAATGTTCCCTTCATTTTCTAATATCTAATCTAGAGTACTTTTGAAACCAACATCAATTAGTTGTAAAGTTTCGATCCTCCTAAAAGTGCATAACAATTTTCTTTTCTTTGAAGTCAACAAAATCAAAAGAAAAAGAAAGAAAAGAAAATGAGGGTAGCGGCTAGAGTTTTGTTCAAATTTTTGGTTCTGTTTCAGTGCTCAAATATCTAGACGCAAATAGAGAGAGGGAGTTCACAAAGATGATTGGGGAGTCTGGAACAATCTCTTGCCTAAACAAAGACAGTAAATACCAATGATCTAAAGGACTAACAAATTATTTGTTCATTAATAAAATATTTGAGTCTGCTAAAAAATATATTTGAGTTTGTATCATATAGCCTATATACATTAATGCATATATTGACATGAGTATCTTCTCAAGATATATGGTTAAAATTAGCCTTTGTATATAAATGTAAAATGCGGGTAGCATATTCATGTCCAACCATTACCAAAGTTGGCCTTCGAAATCAGCATTCTTGCTTATGCCCTACGTATACCTTATTTTTTAAGTTTTTAGTTAAAGAAGAGAAAGTAAAGATTGTGCTAAATGAAGAAAAAAAAAAAGGAATTTGTGCTTCTTTTGAATAGTTTATATATAGCTGCAATGTGAAACATTTATGTCTTAGGCCACCTATGGAAGTTGATAAGTGAGATTCCAAAGGGCAAACTCATCAGTCCCTAGCAGCTCCCCGACCATTCAAGGTAATTTCTAACTTCTTTTGGGTAGTTTATTTCAATGGGTCTTTCCTTTTTTTTTTCCCTTCACCAATTGATTTTTTTCCTTCTATTTTGCAATCCAGAAAAATGAAGCCCACTTCTTAAGTAGATTTTTTTTCTAGGATTTCTTCTTTGATTTTTGATAATTTTGGATTTCTAGACATGCATTGAAGTGTTCTGTTGGTTTTTGTAGGATATTATAGGCGAGCTATATCTTTCTTGGCAACGAAAAGTTTAAAGAAGTACTTAAATATTTTTAATAGGTTGACTTTGTTTAAATCATAAAGTATAATTTAAAAGTGAATAAACATCATAGAAATCAATTATGAAGAAGATGGAAAATTCCCATACCATGTGTCTAGATAAGGAGTTGTTGAAAGAACCATATTACAAACAACAATGAACAAAGAGCATCATTTGCAAGAAGAACTAAGGATGATGGTTTCAAATTATATCCATAAATCACTTAGTTGATTTAGTGTTCATGCTTTATTCCTGTAGAATACCTGAAAATAATTAAAGTAGTTTATTTTTTTCTTTCTGATGGTTATTAAATAGTTTATTATTATGCATTAATACTTGTAACATGGTCGAAACAAAATAATTAGTTCAATGATTATACTCTATCATTCTTGGTTGAAACATTTTGATATACTCTCATTTGAAACTATTTATTATATTACACAATATTGCCAATATCTTGATGTATACTAATTTTGGACTTACCAAATCTTTTACATCCTAAACTTTATAATACACTTCCATGAATCTGACAACTTTTATGTTGTTTGAGATATCTGAATTATAAACATTTTATAAGAAATAAATATTTCTAACTTGTAGGTTTTTTATTTATTGGAGATAGATACAAGCATCATAACACTTAATATAATTTTAAATTCCCAAATTATATTCTTCACCATGATACATGTTATTACTATATTCCTAAATTATTAATAATATCAATCAAATTTACACATAAATTGAAAAAATAATTGAAAAAAGCTTATACACTAGTAATTGATAATTTTAGTGATTTAATATTTTAAGAATTTGGTTTTTTTTTTTGTGTTGTTAGTAAATAATGATTATTAGAAAAATATTTAAGTAACAAATATTTTATTTGTTGAGTAAATTTAAATTTTAGATGAAATATTTTTAAAAATGAAGGAACAAAATTCTGATTAGAATCAACATAAACCTATATTGTTTTCTACAAGGGGCATTTGAGACAATTTATATTATTTATCCAATTAATTTTCACTAAAATTAAAATAAAATATTTAAGTGTCAATTTTTTTTAAAAAAGAATAATCAATTGGCAGATTCCCTTGTAAGATTTCAATTGTCAATTTCAAGTGATTCTTTGGACTTACCCTTGTAAGATTTGTAAAAGAGCGTTCCCTTTCTATTATCCCCCCCCAAAAAAAAAATCTAAATAGCAATCGTCGCAAAGGAATTCTGCTAATGGACAGAAGTTCAAGGAGGAAAGCCCATCTAAACTGCATAGGCTCAGGCCTAAATCCCCATTTAAGCCTAAAACGTTTTATAGCATTGGGTATAGACCGACCTGCTTAAAGCCGAACCCGAGTCCTGAGTATCCAAATATCCATTTTCAAATCCAAAGGAGGGAAACAAATCATTTTCAAATTTCATCCCTCCAGCGCATTGAGAATCTTTTACATGTATGTGCCTGAAATTCAGAGACCTAACCCAGGAATCTGAAGATTTTCTAGTGTAAGATTCGTAATTGAACTGTTGGATTCAAAATGGCTGAAACCCTAAGCCCTAATCCGAAGCAGAGAGCTCCATTTTCTCCGGCGAGCCCATTTTTCTTGGGCTCCAACGATGACAAACTGGAACGTGCTCAAGCACGCGCTGCCCGTGCTGCTGCCATCCGGCGCAAGCAAACAGCTCCCGGTCCTCCTCCTGACGCCACTGCAAATGATTCGTTCCTCGATAAGCAACAAATCCTGGAGTTGTTCCACAATTGCATCAAGCTTGCCAGTGAAAATGTCTATATTTTTATCTGTTAGTTAAATTATGTTAATGTTGGAACTTATTTTGTTGGAATATTTAAGAAAATGTACTTTTCATAATGTTGTTTGCAGAAAATTAATCAAAAGAATACGTGGGAGCTCAACCTGATAGATCATCTTTGCGAGATTATCAAGGTTGAAGAAGAAAATGATGCAGAGACTAATTTTCAGAAGGTATTTTATGTTGCAGTTATCATCTCAACATGATAGTCAACGTCAAGAAAACAAAGTACAAGTTTTAAAAGGTTTAGCAATTTCAACTGCCATAAAGATGGAGAAAAGTGAAGGGTTTACCTTCTCATAATTTTTTTTGACATCTGTTTGATTAGTGACTAAGTGATGCAAATGGTGTTCTTTTGTATTTCTTCTGAGATTTTGGTAAGATTTTCTCCAGTATTTTCTGAAATCTGGCCAATTTTACGTGATTGTACTCACAGAAGCAGCAGCTTTCCCTGTCCCCTTATTTTGATAGGCCATGTTACCTACTTTCATCAAACATTAGCAAAAGCGAATATATTAATGTTTCCTCCGAAGGTTTCACTATTATAAATATCTTGGAATCTTGAGTATATGCCGTGAACAATTGCTTCGTACTAGTTTCTCCTATACCTTTGCCTATCAAACTACACTCCTTAGAGATGTTTTTCTCGTACATGTGGACTATACGTACTATGGTATGTATCTGTACTGTTGATTTAAATCAGAAAGCATGAGCATTGATCATAGTGAAACATAAGTGCTTAAAATTTTGTTTGACCAAATGCACTGGTAAATAGCTTTTTTGTGGAGGTTTGACATGTTTTTTATGTACTTTTACAAGTTGGTATATAATACATCATTAATTCATGATCATAGGCAAGTTGTACTCTTGAAGCTGGAGTTAAGATTTATTCCATGAGGGTAGATTCTGTACATTCAGAGGCATATAAGGTCCTTGGGGGAATCAATCGTGTTGGTCAAGAAAATGAGCAAGGTAAGGTTTTCATTCCAGGTTATGGCTAGAAGTCACTTATATTTTCGGTATGTACTCCTAGGGGAAAACTTTTTGGTTTTTTTTGTCTACCTTCCGGAAAACTATTTGGTTTTTTTTTTCTATAACTTCCCTTGTTCCTTCCTAAATTCTTGAATCTGACATATCCAAGAATGTGATTCTAAAAGGAGTAGATGTTTTTGTCGGTGTTTCACCTTTTTCTGGTAGATAAGGTAGCAAGCTTGCAAAGTCACACAAGATCATAGGTTAAGATACCTTGCTGTTTTTTGTACTTCTTCCAGATAATAGTTAAGATAACCAAGGTTAAATCTTGAATGATTTAGGGGTGAAAAGAAGATCCTTGTATCATAACAGGCAGCCCAATCTTGATCCGATACCTGGTTATGTCATGGTGGTCAAAGGGTTGTTTTCTTCTTTATTTCTACAGTTTCCTTTCTTGAGAAGGAGAAAAGTGTCTTATTCTCATCTGTGTTCTATTTTGAGTACTTCTAACACTGCCAGTTGGATCAGTTTTGTGGTTGAACTCTGCTACAATAATGGGTGCCCCATCTATCGATCTATCATTAATGGTTTAATACAGCTTTGGAGCCCAAACCCCTATCACTTTCTATTTTACTGTGAATTCAGAAAGATTGGTTGATGAAATATGAATGGGAGATTGACCTTAATATCCTTAGAAAATTGAACTTCTAAAACTACCAGATTATTGGGGCAATGGTTCTTGGAGCATTATTTTGCATCTCTCTTAATAAATCCACCTATGTTGGGATTACTGGTTAATTGTTGACCAATTCACTGGTTCGCACTCTGAAACAAGAAACTCTGGTCCTTGACTTTAATTGATTCCTTTATCAATTAGGAGTTTGTGATATGAAACTCCCAAATGGTTTTGGATGGGAGAAAGACTTGGGAAATCCGCTTTAACATTGCAAGTTAGGTGGAGAAAAGGATTTAAATAAGAGCTACCTAATTGTTGACAGAACACTGTTCAGTTATGCAGAATTGATCCTGTGGTAATATGTCAAATTGCTCTACAGGAAACATTTAATTTTAGCCATGTTATTTATCATTTCTCCTCATCATTTTTTGTTCTTTTGACCATCAGTAGATGTTTTACTGTTTTTGTTCACCTTCCAATTTTTGTTCCTCTATTGGCTGGTTTATATGACAGATAATGCTCTGGAGGATACCAATGATCATAGTAGACAGGAAGAAGGCCAAGCGAAGAAAGACCAAGAGAAAAAGGTTAACAGACTTCTCATTAAATGTATAGATCAACTTCTAGGAAATTATGAATATTGACTTCTGAAATTATGGGTGTGAAAAACTGCAGCTGTCACCTTTGTCAACACTAGAATCATCATTTGAATCCTTGAATGTAAAGAAATTTGATGGTGAGTCTACATCTTCATCATTTTATGGTAATTTAGATGTTATGTGGACATGATAGAGAGTTCTTTTTTTCTTTAGTGGCCTTTGTGGTGGATCCTCTCTATCATCAGACATCAGCACAGTTTGATGAAGGGGGGGCAAAGGGTCTGTTGTTGAACAACTTGGGAGTATATGGTAACTGCCAGGTCCTTTTTGATTCGCTGGAAATACCTGGGAAATGCACGTCATTTTCCACTGAGCAGGATACTTCTGCAACAATTGATATATCTTTTGCGAGAGGTATACCTTTAGGCAATATCTTCTGTTTCTTGGTTTTCTTTTGATGCATGACTGAGAAATTTATATCTGTAAATAGTCCACAACTGTTCTGTTTATTCGATATTATACAGAATGCATTCAACAGATGGTGTTGAATATGCCTAAAAAGCATGAAATTTCTCCAAGTCTTCGGGATATTGTAAATCATTTGGATGAGGATAATCGAAGACCACCTGAACCATATTCTTCTGGACACCAACCATTGTCACAAGTTGATGGAAGTAACAAAGTTACTTTTGGGTTGGAAAATAATGGGGTTGAGAATTGCGGAACTTGGGACTTCAATCAAGATGATCAAGCCAGCATTACAGATGAAGGCCCCTATGAGGGGGATCCAATTTCACCAAGCCAACATGAGGTAAACATCCTCGGCAGCTAGTTCACCTTTGATGATTACATTAATTTTTGACGAACTGAGAGTTGCTACACGCTATACTGAACTTCTGCAGGAGAATGAACCATTTGCCTTCCAAGAACATGATTTAGATGACAGATTTGAGAATGTTGATGACTATTTGTTTTTGAATTTGGGGTTTTCCTCAAAACAAAATGCTTGGGCTGGTCCTGATCACTGGAAGTATCAGAAGACCAAAGGTAGATCTGAGAAGCTTTTGTTATCTTCGTTCTTCTTCCTTTTTTCCTCTTCTTCTCTAATGTATACTTTGGTCTAAAGGTCCAGGGAATCCAGAGAAGGAAAATTTATCTCCATTGAAGAGTAAAAGAACAAAGAACAGAAAAGTTGAATCTGATATTGATTTTACTAAAGCCTTGGACACTGATATGCCAAATGTTTTTGCTCCACCCAAGAATCCCAAGTCACTTCTACTAGCTGCAAGTAAAGCACCTTGCAATACGAGACTACCAGAAGATTGCCACTATCAACCAGAGGATCTTGTGAAGTTATTCCTTCTACCGAATGTTATGGTATGTCTAATCAACGCAAAAACTGGTTGTTTGCTATTTTTATGCAATGTCTGCTATTTATTCATCTTCTGTTGCTTGCAGTGCCTGGGGAAGAAACGAAGGGAAGTCCCTGGTATGTTTCATTTTCTGTTAATTCTATTTCAAAATCCACACTGGCAACATGCTTATTAAATCTATAAATATACCTTCAAAATGTCTTAATCTTCCTTCAGTTGAAGTAGCAAGTCAAAACGTTTTCACCTTTCTTCTGTTGACGTAGCAAGACTATGTAGTTCTTTTTAGGCAAGATTTACGTTGTAGTAGTAGGTATAGTTGGGTTTTGGGCTGGTCTGAATTGTGGTATAACTGCTGTAATGATAATAAGGGAACTTTCTCCTCCTTACTTGCACTTAGTTCTTTAATGATTCAGTTTAAAACTTAATGTTTAGAACTTGAAATGGGGAAAAAGATTTAAGGATGAAGCCACTGATAGGATGGAGAGTAGTGTGCAGTTTAGCCACAAGTTTGTTTGTACCTTGGTTAGGTAATGAGCTACAAATATAATTGATAATTCTATCTGAGATAGTATTTTGAAAATGGATATTTATAGGAATGAATTATTTGACTGACTTGGCATTTGTTTTTCCTACTGTAATCTTTGATAGGGAATCATAAACTTGCCCCACTGTGCCTGGTACAATAACACAAATTTGAAATTTTTGAAGACTAAAAAGGATGTATATATGAATTTGTTTCACAAATATACATGTATAAGTTCAGAATATTACTAAGTGCCTATATAGATACTCTAATCGGAATGCTCAAAATTCAGTGATGCGGTCATGATATTAGTTTCTCGATGGATCACGATGGAAGAGCTCAAGGTTTTGATGTACTGGATTGTTGTAGTCTCACCTTGAAAGTTGCTTTTATATTATTCATGCTGAATGTACCCTAATATAATCTATTGTCGACATTAAATGAGAAAAGACTAAAATAATAAATTAAAATAGATGGCTACTCCTAGTGTTTCCCTTCAGCTAACAAGTTTTCAGAAATTTTACTTAAGAGCCATTTCCTTTGAAGTTTATGAAAAGAGATTCTGTCCTATGGAGCACAGTTTGTACTTTTATAGTTCAGTATTACTGCAGCTCATCGTGGCTCGGTCAACTTTGTTCTAATAAACATATTTAAATAGTATATATTAATTAGTTTCTTCGGCCTAATTCTAGGGCCACATGAGCTGAGTGCACAAAGAGATGATGATGGGCCAATGCTGTCTTGGGATGACGACAGTGGATTTGATGGCTCTTTTCATAATGAAAATGATTATGGGGATGTTGAGGCCTCAAGCAAACTTGTATCTCAGCCTCGTCAGGTTGGTTTCTTATAAGCTTGAATGCTTATGCATCTAAGTAAAGTAAAAAGGACAAATCTAAATAGTCTGTCTGATTCAACAGCAATAATGCCATTCCTTTGTCTTATTTGATCCTTCATTTTAATCGAAATTGTTAGATTCATTTAAGTTCATTGTTTATCTCACTCTGGCTGCACTTTCTGCCAAATAACATTCTATAATTTTCACATTTACTCGGAGAAAATAAATGATCATCATTAGCTATCAAAATTTTTTATAGACATTTAATTTGCAATTTTATAGGTCCTCATATGAAAGGTGAATGATGCAGAGTACGATTGAATAATAGGGTGATGTTTTATCAAGCAGTGTTCCTTTATCTGGGAATGAATTTGCTACCCTGGATGCCCTCACACTGGCCATGACTATCTACTATCTAGCTTAGCAACGATCATGTAAATGAAGAGGATCATAAAAATTGATTCCAAATTGCATATGTCCCTACCATTTCCAGTGTTGCTGAAGTCTTAGAACTGGTTCAATGAAATTGGGAGAGCGTACTGAGATGTCTGGTAGAAAATCATTTAAAGAATAAGGCTTGAAGTTATTGTATGTTAATTTAACACTTTGTAGTAAGTGCTTCCAGCTGATTATATGTCATAATTGAGGTATGCCTTTGATAGTATTGTATAAGGACAGATAAGTACACCTTGTATTACTGCGTATGCAAAGTTCAACACAAATCATGGATAGTTTTAAATATGTGACTGCTTCACTGCATAATGAAGCTCACCTTAATAATAATCAACCAGATCTATCCATTGTTTTCACTTAATGTCCTTCTATGTATGATAATTTGATCGTGCATTGGGTATGTCAATTTTCAGCAGAATACTTTGCAATTCCTGCAAACTTTCCACTTTAGTATTTGGTAATGCAATCTGGTATTGCTCATTTCCTATATTGGAATTTTGTTACACTTTTCCTTTTTGGTTCAAGCAGGTAAACAAGATTGAAGTCCAGTATGACAAAACATCAAAACAAGTTGATGTTCAGGCACTCAAAGAAACACTTTGGTATAATATCCGGGAAAAAAATACAGAATCAGAGCAGGTAATCCTTTATTTCCACAAGATAGGGTACATTACCTCAATTAAGTTTCTAGAAAATGTTTTAAACTCATGAACTTTTTAATTTTCCAGAAGCAAAAGTTGCTGCCTTCTTTGTGCAGTCTATTAGATGAACTTAAATCTGCAAACATTTTTCCCAGATAGTCACAATATAGTAAAGCACAAATTTAGATGTTCTAGCTTATTATTAGTTTAGCTGATGCACTTCTCCTCGGAATTAATCTCAGTAGATATTACATGGCTCAATGATTTTTACTCTTTGAGTCAATAAATTTGAGCTGGAAAATGGATTTCCTAGTTAGTTTTGCTGAATAATCTAATCCATTTGGTGTCGAAAATATTATTCATAGAGATCAAACATGCAATTTTGGCTACTCTATTGCCATGGCTATAACTTTAGCTCAAGTTTCATTTATTATTTTTGGCACATACATGAGAGAACAGACAAGGAAGCAGTATAACGAAATCTTAGCTTAAGGGCAATCAAATTTGACATATTGGAGACAAGGGAAGAACCATATACGAAATTGCTGGAATATGCCTTCAGAAGTTAACAGTCCAATTTGGAGTTAAGAGGACCATGGAAGTTTTAGTTTTGGTGATTGTACGATCTCCTAGTAAATACATTGATCAATTTGTATGTAGTCACCAGAAGGTCATATCATTTGACTAACATGGTTTGCTTATTCAATCCTTTTAGTTTAAAAACTGAACAGGAAGCAGATTCTATTGAGCAGTAAAATAAAACTATGGAAATTCTGACAGGAAAAAATAGCTGCCGCAGTTGATGAACATGAGCCAGAAAAGAACGTAGTTTTGATTGATTGAAGATTTGTCTAAGTCTTAGCAGTTAGATATAATGAACCCCCACAATTGAAACAAAACTATCTGAAACAGGACAAGGAGTTGCTTCTTTAGTTGACAAGATTCAATGAAACTTCATGCTGTTCAGTGCATATAATAGCAATATTCCCTTTTCTACCACTTATATAAGTCCTGTTCGAGCTAACGGCTGAGCTGCTTCTTAAGTATATGCCTGTATCTTTTTTTCTGCAGGAGAAGACACAGGGAGAGAAAATATCTTTCAAGCAAGTCTTGGCCAACTTCCCGAGTGATTGCATAGCTGCAGCATCTGTTAAAGAAATCTCTCCGCATCTGTGCTTCATATGCCTATTGCATCTAGCTAATGAACATGGATTGCGGATCCAAGGTCATCCTAACTTGGATGACCTAACTGTACACCTTTAGTTCCTTACCTCTCTGCTTCAAGACACTGCAATTTCAAGCATCACCATCTCATCTGAAGGTGCATTTGTTATGTGCATTAGTTATATCTTGTATATTTTGAATCCTGTTGGACAACACCCCCATTGAGTTGGTGTTGAGAGGGAGTTATGGTATAGACCTAAAATTGTAGATTGTACATAGATTGACTGCCAAATTTTTGTGATGACAATATAAAGTTAACTTGAGTGCTGAGGATCTCAAAATGTTCCGAAGAACTATATGACTAATTAATCAACCTAAAAACTAAATACGTCAAAATACATTCTGAACCGTATGAAATTTTGGTCGTACTGAGATTAGCTTAGTCAACCACAAGCCAGAAAGGCCAGTTTGGGTCATTTTCGGTTCGACTTAATTGATTATTCAGTTGAATGTTTTTAACAGGAAAAGCGATCATTTTTAATTTTTTTCCTTCCCTGATTGCTTGAATTCTCCTTTTCTTCTTTTGATATTTTTGGTGGTTTTCCAATCTCATGCCGTACTTTCAGGGTCCCTCCCCAGTCCCCACCCCCACGAAAAACGCAAGAAAACAAAAAGGGGAATACTTTTATGCAATAGAAACGACAGAATTTCCATTTATAGGTGGAATTGTTATAGTGGCTTCCAAAGAAAGGAAAGGATAAGCTGCAGCCGGCATTGTGTCTCCGAGATGAAACGTGTGGGCCTATATTTTGTGAATTATTTGTGCATTTTGTCCTTTAGCCAAGATATTATTGAACTACCAGTAAAACAATTAATGCTCAATTTAATTTCATAATTCAGTAATGTATACTGTAGATGATATTCTGAAGATGCTTTTGTTAAATTTCTTATCATAATTCTCTCTTTCAACTAAGACAGAGATTTAAATTTTCTCTGACTCGAATGATAATAATGTAAAACATTAAATACAGTTTTTCTGCAAAAAGAAGAAGAAGAATTAAAGTAATATTTTCTTTGTTTTAAAATAAATAATTTATTTTTTATTTTAATTTATTTTAAATTATATGACTTATTTTTATATTAAAAATTTATTTATTATTTTTTTTATTTTTTCTTTGTCTTTAACTACCCACTTTAAATACTTTAATTTTCAAAACTATAAAAAATACTAATTTTAATATTAAAATTTAGATTCTCAATAAAAAGAATCTTGACTTTTGAAATGGAAGAAATTAGTAGAATAGACAGTGGTAGTATATTTAATTTTAGAAATTTACGAGAAAGATTTTCTTTCTTTGTTTTTTTCTCTTTTTGTAGTTTAGTTTTGTTTCTTGACATTTTAGAACATCTTACAAGTCATCTAAATGGATATATAAATAAAAATCAACTCCCAATTATGCAAGTGGGAGGAAGGAAGTTTTTTATTTTTTATGTTTTATTTTTTATTTTTTATTTTTTTTTCTGGCTAGGACGGAAACTGGTGGAACATCCTGATGATCGTGTCATCTATATAGAGATTCTTTGATTGGGTGAGTACTTTAGAATATGAGATGCTTTTATAATCTTATCATCTTATTATTACATGCATGACAAGGACAGAACCAACGGCTCTGGCAGCCCCAGCCACTCTCAACATTTTTAAAAAATTTTAATTATTTATTATTAAAATTGTCCCTTCAATACTTTTTAAAAAATTCTTTTATAAATTCAATAAGTTTCTAATTTACGGATGTTTTCCCATAACTTACCGAAGAAATTTGTCATATTTGTTTACTTATAATCAAACTTGCAAAAATTACCATTTTTATTGTTCATTTAATCAGTTTTACCAAACGGGAAATTACTGTAAAATTGGTGTATGGCGTCTTCAATCATTCTGATCTTCACATTGAAGAAAACAAAAACAATGGTTTTCAACATGTGAAAAACACTTGGATATATTGTCTTTCAGAGAAGTGTTTTCTGTGTACTCAAAAAAAAAAAAAAAGTTTTCTGTGGTGAAAACTGAAACGGTAGAATTCCTCACTGACTTTTCTCGATCCCAGAAATGGATACATATATATTGAGACGTTGGAAGAATCTACAGTTTCTTCCTAGAAATATCAACCCTCTGCTCCCCACGGCCTCCCCCCCGTCCCGCACCCCAACACCCCAGCCTGCCGGAACCATGTCTGCCTTAATGGCAAGGATGATGGATACATCTCCAGGCATATCCTCCCCATCCTCAGTTGTACCACAACCGCAATCGCCACCGGCATCTCTGCCGCTGCGCTCGATCCCCGGCAGCTACGGTTGGCCATTGCTAGGACCAATATCAGACAGATTGGACTACTTCTGGTTTCAGGGCCCTGAAAAATTCTTCAAGAAAAGAATAGAGAAGCACAAGAGCACAGTTTTCAGAACGAATGTGCCTCCGACATTCCCTTTCTTTTTGGGTGTGAATCCTCATGTTATTGCAGTTCTTGATGTGAAATCTTTCTCCCATCTGTTTGATATGGAGCTTGTTGAGAAGGCCAATGTTCTTGTTGGAGATTTCATGCCAAGCACTAAGTTCACTGGTGACTTGAGAGTTTGTGCTTATCTTGATACTTCTGAGACTAAGCATTCCCAGGTAAAATTCCAAGTCCTTTGTTTTCTTCCCTGATCACATTTTTCTTTCTTAAGAGTCACAATAAAATCACTTATACATAAATAGAATTTGAAAAAAATAAAAAAAATAATCATTTTAAATTTTTTCTTCAATTTAAACAAGATTTCAAGCTGAGCTTTATGAACTTATTGAGCATAGATACAATTTAGCTGAATTTTGGGTTGATGAAAATTAGTTGTATAAATCTTCAAAGCTTTTTATATATGCGGGATGCAAATTTTAGCTATTTTTTCTTTTTTTTTTTAAGAAATGCATAATTTGCCTCCTACATAAGAGGAATTTTTAATAATTTCTTCGGGAAAATCGAAAGAGATAAAGAAATAATAGAGTTAATTCGATCAACAAGATTTGCCAACTGTTGGAACCTCGCATCTATTTTTGGTTTTGTTTATGAAAATTATAAATAAGAAAAGACTACATACTTTCTTTCCCAAACTTGTCTCTTTATGGATTGAGTTTCGGTTTAAAGTTTTTATCTCATATTTTATAAAATTAAAAATAAAAATTTTGTATTAAGTTTCTTAATAAAAACTTATCCAAATACCTCATGTGAACCAAGAACGTAAACTAGTCAACGGTGGTCCAATAGCCAGGACCACCAAAAGCTTGGAGAATGAAGTACTGCGCGAATTAGGGGAAAAGAAAAATCTTCAAAAGGACTTATGAAAAAAAAAGAAAAAGAAAAATCTTCGAAAGGTGATTTTTTATTGGTGTCTGCATTGGTCTCATTTCATGTTCACTCTTGCTTTGACTGATTAAACCAAGAATAAGCTTTTTTTTTAACTTTTTTAATCCTAGACCGAGAATGAGGCTAGTCTCTAATATATACTATAGCAATTTGAACAGATTTTAATTTTAAAATTAAATTTAAAATTTTAAGTATAAAATTTATATTTTTTTTACAAATAATTTAACTTTTACGAAACTCAAAAACAAAAATTTCAACTTTTCCTTAGCTTTATTATGTCTTATTATTATTATTATTTTGCTGAATAGCCTTATTCTTTTTAATAATCAAGTAGAAGAACATAGATCTAATTTAAAAGTTTTACATAATAATGAATTCATTCACAGAAAACTAATATATTATGACATTCTTCCACTTATTTAATCCAATGAAACTTTATTCACATAGACCTACTGGGCTTGTTTTGATACATTACACTAATAGAATGCGAATCAAATTAGAGACCTCT
This sequence comes from Rauvolfia tetraphylla, assembly GCA_030512225.1. NCBI lineage: Eukaryota > Viridiplantae > Streptophyta > Magnoliopsida > Gentianales > Apocynaceae > Rauvolfia > Rauvolfia tetraphylla. The sequence continues at coordinate 6,046,092 of JAJQKT010000034.1, forward strand.
CATCTTGTTTCAAATTTCAGCTCAAATTTTTTCTTTTTCTCAAAAAAAAAAAAAAAAGAAAAACAAATTCTAGCTTTACGCTTTAACTTTTGTAAAGCTTAACCCTATTGCTTGACTGAATTAAGTACAACTACTTTGCTGCAACATTTTCTCTTTTTTTTTTAATTTTATTTGAGGAACATTCTCTCACCATGAACAGGTCAAGAATTTTGCATCGGACACCCTAAAAAGAAGCTCAAAAATATGGGTACCAACAATGGTAAACAAGCTAGACATTATGTGGCAAACCATCGAAGGAGACATCTCCAAATCTGGTTCATCCTCTTATCTTGTTCCGTTGGCAAGATTCCTCTTCAGCTTCCTTTCTCGTTGCATTCTCGGAGCTGATACGTCGGCCTCTCCGGAAATAGCCGATTCCGGCTTCATCATGCTTGCGAAATGGCTAGGCCTTCAGCTCATACCCACCATCCCTATTAACGTTCTACAACCCCTTGAAGAAATCTTTCTCCATTCCTTTGCATACCCTTCCTGGCTGGTCCAAGGTGACTACAACAAGCTCGTGGAGTTTGTGAAGAAAGAAGGCAAAGAAGCAGTAGAAAGAGGCCAAAACGAATTCAATCTTACTGAAGAAGAAACAGTTCATAATCTGCTGTTCGTTCTTGGATTCAATGCATTTGGTGGATTTTTTCTTTTCTTCAATACTCTTTTCAGCAATCTTGCGGATGCAGGATTGCAAAAGAAGCTGAGAAATGAAGTTAGGGAAAAGATTGGAACAGACGCAAGAAACCTCAGTTTTGAGAGTGTGCAAGGCTTGGAGTTGGTGCAGTCCTTTGTGTATGAAACTCTTAGACTTAGCCCTCCAGTCCCATCACAATATGCAAGAGCAAGAAAAGATTTCAAGTTGGCTTCACATGATTCAGTGTTTGAGATCAAGAAAGGTGAGCTTCTTTGTGGATATCAACCAGTGGTGATGAGGGATTCTAAGGTGTTTGATGATCCTGAAACCTTTGTTTCAGACAGATTCACAGAAGAAAAAGGTAAGGAATTGTTGAACTATCTTTACTGGTCAAATGGACCGCAGACAGGCACTCCTAGTGAGGCCAACAAGCAATGTGCTGGCAAGGACATTGTGACTCTCACTGCTTCATTGTTTGTAGCTAACATTTTTCAGAGGTATGATTCAGTAACTATATCTTCAGGAGCAATTAAAGGTCTTGAGAAGGCCAAGTGAAGCTCTTGAGAATTTGTGAGTTCTACGTGAAAGAACTGTACTCTTGTAGGCCACCACGGCAATCTTTTTGCAAGACTCGTGGTATATCTGAGATATTCTCATATGTTTGTTGAATAAGATAATGTGATATAACAAATTATTAATAAGAAATAATGCACAATTTTATTGAAATATATAATAATTGCATTCGCCAAACATATTCATATTTTGATTTCTCATCATGCTTTGTACTCAACAGCACAAGCCATGGTGTATAAAGTTGATAATCTGAAGGAATTAATCAAAAAGTAGGTAGTTAATCGGAGCTCAGATCACATGGAATGCGAGTAGTGATTGAGTTGCAATGTATCCCAAAATGTATGTAGTTAATATATATAGATATAATATATATTTAATACCATATTTAATTAATAGATATACATAATTATTTGTAATATGCATGTGAGATCGCCAGACATGCACCTATTTTGCTAAGCATCACACTCCTTTCCACATTCGTCCCTCTCACTTCTCTCCCCACTTTCTCTTTCTATTTTCTCTCCCAAATTTCTCTATAGGCCCAAAATTCTCTCTAACTTCTCATTTTCTTAATGTTTTCTTGTATCATAATCAATCATCATATGATGACTCTGAAACTTCTAATACATTATCTACTGAGCCGCTAAATTCTCCAAGGCTGCCATCCTACTCCATGCAAACTTTTGTATTGGTCCTTAATGTACTCTCATTCAAACTATTTAGTTCTTTTAGCCAATTTCGTGGTGCTTCTCCAGCCAAATCAAGAACCTGAACCACACGTGAGTTAATTTTTAGAGGGTAAACTAGGAAGAATACGATACTTTTCTACATTTAATCTGTCAATTCCAGTAACCATTGCTTGAGGTCACATAGAGTCATGCAACTGGTTGATTGTAAGGAAGTGTTTATTCTTCTTATTTTGTCCTTATAAATTGTATCATGCGTGATACATGTGCTTGACTTGGTCAGAAAACACCTCGAAATCGACCGAAAGGACTAAATAGTTTGAACGACGAAAAATATTGATTAGGGACTATGAAAATTAAAAGTATTCAATGGTCCAAACGTAGATACATTATACATGAGAGATGTATGTGTACACACTTATAAGTTCCCTCTTTTCTTCCTTGGCGCTGCTCATAGTGTATCCTCTAGAGCCAGCAAAATTCGAGCAAGGGCCTCAGTCTGTGCTCAGATCTTTGCCAAATCTCTTTTATTATTGCCTTTTTTTTTGTGTTTTCACACCTTTTTCAGTTACGAATCATGATATGGACTTTTATTTGCGCTGTTTTTGTCAAGATTTATGACTACGAGGTGATATTTAATTTCAATTTTTTTAAATCGATATTTTATTTTTCTCCTTTTTGGAGTGTCTGCCTACTCAAATCAGATATGAGTCTTATTTCAATCTTTTATTTTTTCTTGAAATAATCTTTAAAACTGTTAATATGTTTATAGTCTTTTAAATTATTAATTTTTAATGACAATGTTGAGAGCGAGTCTCTCCTACCAGTGTAATTGAAGAATTGAGATAGAGTTGCTAAAAGAAAGATAGTTGTGTATTTATTTATTTTATTTGAATTGAGATAGAGTTGCTAAAAAGAATATAGTTATATATTTATTTATTTTATTTATATTAATATCTGTCATCCACCTAAAGTTCTTCAGAGTGTGAAATATTATTAGTTATTTTATATAATTTTTTTAGTTTTAAAATATCTAAATCTATCAATTCTTCTCTTTTATTATTTTAGAGGAAAAGTTTGAGTGTTATTCTAGTTGTAACGGGACAATCCACTTCCATACAAATGAATAATCTATTTTTTAAAAAAAAAAAAAGAATGCACACCCTTCATAAATCAAAAGGAGGTATGAATACCTTATCACTGATGGATTGCTTCACGTGGCCAGGAAAATGACTATCAGTAGGCAGCATGAACCAAAGTCATTGGAACAAGGATTGCGATGAGATGAGATGTGGACCAATGGAATGGTTTGTCCTCAGTTTGAGAAGATGATTGATGGTCCACTGCCCCCATTGCTTACAAAAATATCTTTTGTACAATCAATATCATTCTTCCCTCCACAAATTAATGCCAAAGCATGGATTCCATCATTTTAAATGGGTACTATCTAAAGAAAAGAAAAAAGAAAAAAGTGTGGTTGTGAAGTGTATATATATACATTCCTTGTTGTAGACTTTTGATATTTTCAATTTACATTTTTTATTTTGAAGGAAGTAAACTTGAAAACCCTAAGAAAAATTGTTATAAAAGCGAAAAGTTTTATTTACATAAGACTAAAATAAGATTAGATAGATTTTAAATTTGAAATTTTTAATTTTAAATTTCTCAAAAATATATTATTTACAATAAAAAAATTTAAAATAAAAAATTTATATTAAATTTCACAATAGTACCAATCGGAATACATCCTAACCTTTTTCATTTCTCCTTTGCTGATTATAGTGTTCCGGCCTTGTCGCTAGATGTAATTTAATAATAAGAGACTTAATACTATATTGCTCAAAAATAAATATACTATAATAATCATTTTTTATTTTTATATAGTTTCAATCATAAATAACTTTCAATACTTTTTAGTGTTCACGTACATTAATCTCCTTTATATATATAAAGGTTGAGCCGAAAGCATGTGGTTATGACATGTAAATAATTAGAGACTAAAATGAAATCTCAATGTATCGAGTCTCATGAATAGCATTTAATGCCTCATTCATTTTTGAGCTTTCATGAACTAATCACATAAGCTAATCATTTTAATTTTGCTGAAATTAAATAGTTTTTAAAGCAATTAAGAAGAGTAAATAAGATAAATGCAAGAAGTATTTCAAATTTCAATACCAAAACATTGAACTAATCAAAAGATAATTACATAAATTAAAATCTTCATAAATATATTTTGATACTCTATAGATCTATACATCTATATATGTGTCTACCATTTTTTTTTTAAAAAAAAAAAGCCATATCACCAAATATAAAGCTTAAAACCATAGTTGAATAACTTAGCTTAGAGGCATATGTAATTGTAGATTGTTTTTGAAAAACTAATATATCAAACAAAATGATATTGAAAAGTCATTCATTAAGTTATATTGATATTCTAAAAGACTCTTTACTATTTTGATGAATTTTTTGTTATTCGTATTCTTTTAGGAGCTAAACCAAACCTAATACCAAATTTCTTTAAATCCCCGAATTAGGGAATAGTAAATATTTTTGGTCTATTTGGGCCAATACGAACAATTTCACAATAATTCCAAGTGCAAACAACCTCGACGATGCTCTAATTTAACTTGTCTAGGGTTTGGAATATTCACCCCCACCTCCCAAAAAAGAAAAATGATGGTATAATTTGGAATATCATATTCTCAACTATTGAAATCTTTTTTAGAATATTAAAAAATAATTAATTTTAAAAAACTCTATTTAAAATATTAGATAACATTATTATTTTTAACAGTTTCAATAAGCAAAAATAATTTTGAAAAGAACCCAAGGATAGCATTTTCAAAAATAACTTTTAAACTTATTTAAGTTAAAATTATAAATGAATAAACAGTTAAAAACAACTTAAAATAACTTTTAACTTTAAAAAATTATAAAATATTTATTTTAAATAATTGAGAACATAGCCTAAATAAATGGGCTTTTTCTATTTTAGTATGCTTTACTTTCTTCAATTTGTCAATCAAGTTCCCGACCTTTCTCAATTGACAAGCAAGGGACAATTGGTACCTGATGGTGACATAGGATGGCGAAAACATCAAAATGTCCCACATACCCTCAAATCCTTTGAAAACCCAAATTTACCACTCGAATGGTTGGAAATCAACAGACAATGCTATTCTCAAGACAAGCCTTTCTCTCTTTCCATTTCATCTCTTACCTGCGACAGTCACAAAAGAAACTCTAAATCTTTCCTCCTCGCCATTGAACATACCACGTTAGGGTTTTTTGGCGTCGAGGTAAAACTTCATCTTCCTTCAGGAAATTTATTCTTTTCTTCAAGAAAATTTCTTTTTCCATACGTGTATTTGCTAAATTTTTGGGAAAATGATAGTTTAGGCCCAAAAATAAGAAGGTGTTTGAAGCTCAATCTTTGAAGATAATAGATTATCAAGCATGAGTAGCAGATACTGCATATTGTTAAGAGGTAAACCACATAACTCCATCTAATTTTGTGTTGTTCAATGCTACTGAGGTTGGATGTTTAAAATTTTGATCTTGATTCTTGATCTTGCATGGGTTGCATGATTGTCGTCCCCGATAATATTGTATATTATTTGCTTATACTTCTGAGTGCTTTAATAAATGATTTTTACTCAGTTTGAAAAATGAACTTAAATAGACTTGATTCGGGCAGAGTTTACGCCAATGGTCATAACGTCATTTCATATAGCATTATACCAGTATAACACCATGTGAAATGATGTTATAGGACCGGCCAAATAGACAATGCTATTTCACATGGTGTTATAAAAAAAGTTATAATGCCATATGAAATGGCATCATACCTTTAGTGTATAACGCCATCTGAGATGGCATTATATGACTATCTCACCTTTTCCAATTTGTCTTTTATTCTTTTTTTTTTCCTTCAGCTTTTGGTTTAACTTTCGTTTGTTTCTGATACAGGTCAACATGCAAAGTGATAACGTCATGTGAAATGGCGTTATACCTTTATAGTATAACACCATGTGAGATGGCGTTATATATACTATTCTACAGGCCATCTCAGCTTTTTCAATTTGTCTTTTATCTATTTTTTCTTCAGCTTTTGCTTTAGCTTTTGTTTGTTTCTTTAGTTTTTCCCTTCGTTTGTTTCTTCCACACTTCAGCATGTAACTCCTTTCCCTCTTTGAGGCCGAATCTATCTTCAGGATATGCTCCTAAAACACATGATAAGCTGGAGAGGTTGAAGAAGAAATCAATTGATTATGAAGCAATCTTAGTAAGGGATAGTGTTTTGGATGTTAGTGACATTGGAAAGTGCTTTCTGGTTGATGTAAGAGGTAGGACTTGTAGCTGTAGAGAATGGGTTTGACTGGGATCCCATTTCTTCATGCATGTGCAATATTGATGAGAAGTAATGCATATGCTACAAATTATGTCAATCACATCTATATAGTGAAGACTTACAAGAGCACCTACCAACATGTAATTATGCCAATTCGTGATCAAGATCAATGGCCAAAGAGTTGTCTTCAGAAGTTGGCCCCTCAAATATACAGAATGGCTCCTAGAAGACCTAAGAAGTAAAGAAGAAAGACAATAGAAGAGTTGTAGGATGGTGTAAGAATAAGGAAAATAGGAAAAGCTAACCACTGCTCTAGGTGTGGAAATGTTGGGCATAAAAGCAAGATATACAAAAATCCAGGTGTTGAATATAGACCATAGAAGAGAATAAGACAAGTAACAGATCTACTTAATTGAATCAAGCATATGCAGAGGTTTATTATAGAAAATTTACTATGATACAAACATTTGCAAAATTCACTTATTGGAAGAGGAGGTCGGGATACAATCTTCCAATTTTGATGACTAACAAAATATATTTTAAATAGTCTAATGAGTATTTGTTAAGATGATTTCAGAATATGCTTTGAATGATCATGATCAAGCCATATAAGTTCAAGAATCAAGAACTGTCCATTGATGGGTATAAATATTTAGATTCTTGTTAAAAATTGATTTGAGATAATATGTCACAATGCGTACTTTAGTCAAAACCAAAGTCTTTAGTCTTAAAAATATGCCTCAAAAGTTTTTATTAAAAAATTACATTTAGAAATCTTTCAAGAAAAAGGAAAAATATTTCGACTCTGGTCTTTATATCAAGTTACTTTCAAAATTATCGAGCTAGTTTCATTTTTGTCAAGCTACTTTTACCAAAATGTAAAATTTCGAGGCGAGTCAGCATAACAGTGACTCATCATTGTTCACCTGACGACACGTCAGCGAGTATTTACAGCTAGCCAGAATCACCTTTTCAAAAATAGTCAAGTTTAAACTTTTTTGACTTACACTAAAATAGTAAAAAGATGTTTTGAACTAATTTTTGAGATAAAAGGAATAAGTTGACTTTCTGTGAAAGAATCAAGTTATGAGGAATTCATATGTTCACTTAAACTTTATAAAAAGTTGATCTTTTTGAAAAAGAACTTTTTGACTTTTGAATAAGACTTGACCAATGCACCATTTGACTAAATTATCTTTAATCTTTTCATAGGATATTATATTTGATATAAATATAACCCTTTGCACCTTTAAGTGTTCAAGAGATGTGCATGTGTTTTTTAAAGAAGTTGAGAGTTTTTCAACTTGAAACCAAAAAAGTTGAAATCTTAGAAAGAAACACTTTTAGATAGAAAAGAGAAAAGTGCAAAGTATGAGCTGATAGTGGAAGCAAGTGAAAGCTTCAATCTTTTCATCTTCATCTCTTCACGGTTCACAAGTACCGGTTGTAAACTTGTGCCACCAAGGCTGAGGAAGTTCGTGGGTGAAAAATAATTACTAGATCTATTGAAAATCTAGAGATAGTTGCTAGTTCTATTGTAAAACTAGTGGTGATAGTTGATAAATCTACGTGTAAAACTAGTGGGTGCAACTTGAGAATTAATTTCTTAGGTGTAAGATACTTATGGTTGTATGGTTTGATCTCTACCGGTAAAGAGATTGGGTTACTAAAAATACTTCAAATGGGATTCTCAAAGAGTGGATGTAGGCATGTTGCCGAACCACTATATTGTGTCTCGTTTTATTTTTGCTTCTCTTAGCTTTGATTGTTTGCTTGGTTTAATGTTATTTATCTTTCAATCTGCAAACATATATTCTAGAAAAATGATTAAGTTCAAAGCATACTCTCCACACAACGAAAAAAATACTGAAACTACTATTTAGACAATGTCACATAAAATGTCTTTCAAAATGTCAATTAGCTTGATAACTTTTGAAGTTATTTTCGTATTGCAATGATCTGCTTGGCTATTCGCTTCTATGTATTCTCCAAAATAATGAAAAGTTACATATCAAGTCTAGCAAAAATTCTCCTAAGCCACTCAAGTTAATGGTACAGTGAGTTAGTTCAACCTGAGAAAAATTAGTTTGATACTCATACTGGATTTCGTCTTCTATTTCATCTACCAGCTAGTAGTATTTTAACTTTCATATTTTTAATTCTACTTTAAATAAGTCAATATTTTTAAAAAAGTCCAATTCATCCCCTCTTGGATATTTTTGGGACCTACATATTGGTCATACGTAAGTGTGGTTACATAGTTAAGTATGGAGTAGTTGCTGAACATTCACTTTCCTTTTTTGAAGACTAAAAACTTATTCAACATTTTTAACATCTAGGTAACAATTTCCAAGCCCCAATTGGTCCAAGTAATGCACAAGCAAGCCAAGATCTCCAAGGGAGAAGGGGAACAACAAGAGTGAGAGAGAGGCAAGGGCAAGGGTAGGAGCTAAATGGAACCAGAGATTGGGTTTGGCTTGTGAAAACATAAAATAATGTCAATAATGACACATGTATATACTCAATTAGGTATCTATAGTAGCAGGGATAGATGGAAAGGAAGAGGCAGGGGTAAGGGTAGAGGGAAAAATTCAAACTCTAAGTAAATGACAAGTGGTTTTTCAAATGTTAATTCAAAACCTATTAGAGGAATTAGGCCCGATCAGATGGATTTAAGAAGGTTGCAGGCCAGTGAATCATTGAAATAGCAAGCTACAGCTGTCGCACAGGTATAATTCCACTTAATCTTTGCTATTTTACTTAATTATTTTACTGCAACAAACTGTTCTACAAACTACAGTGTCTTGTAGGTTCAAGTTTTGAGCACAAGATTTGGGGATGTAACATTTGCAAGACAAGCAACTCAAATGGTATTCATTTTCAGCTAGGTGACTAATCATTAGGGGATCAAAGTGATTCATATTGTTGTGTTATTCTGCTGCTACTAGAAACCAGAAACCAGTTGGTTATTTTGATTGTAATGAGCAGCTGGATAACTTGCTCCTTTTTGCTCTCATTTTCTGGGGATGTACAAATTATGCAGAAACTCAACTTGGATTATTTTGGCTATAATGATTTGATGATGAAACAAAAACTTTTTGTTCTTTTGATAAACAATAGCAATAGAAGTATTGGTATTTGATTGCAATTACATTTGCAGATCTATTGAAGCATTAGTCTCTTTACATGCATCTCATTTAGGAAATTCCGCACTACATACACAACAAAAGCTATCATTAGACACCTAACTATGACTGAAAGTGAGCCTTTGATAGTCCTAGCGGTAGTTGTTCTCTTCATCTTGAGCAGCTGCAGACTGTTATTCTCTTAGCCATGGGTTCCTCGTTTAGCTCCTGTAGTTTCCCATTTGACTCCTGCAATTGGGTATTGAAGTTAGCTAAGATTGTATACCTTGAAGCTAGCTCATCTTGCCTTGTCTGCAACTGCATCCAGTTAGTCTTCAGTTCCTCATTTCTCTTGAGCTAACTCTTGAGTGTTGCCTATATACTTGCCTTTATCACATGTTTGGTTGTCTATTCATTTGAAAAATCCACAGGCCCTCTGATTCTGCATTTGCACTTTTTTTAAGTTAGACTTTCGTGGAATATTATAGCAAAATAAATTGATTTTCCAAACACAGCATACCTTATAGTTTGCGCACCTAAGAAATCTCCTACCCGAATTTTCTCGTCCATAAGATTGTAAGTTTGGTCTTTTGTCCACAAAAGCAAGTACCAAATTCATCTTCTTTGTAGTAGCACGTGCATTGGCTTGAGCAATGGCTAGACATTGAGGGTATAATTTCAAAACTTCTAGCTAGAGTTTAGAGAAGGCTGGATTTAGTCCAAGTGTTTGCAAAATGGTGATTTTCAAATTGGGTTTCTGGAAAAATTTGAAGCTCGTGCCTCGGTGTTTGTTTTGCCTAGAGGTTGAAGAAGACTAGCAAAGTCAAGTACAAGAAGAGAGAGAAATGGGAGTACAGGGGAAAAATTTATGGGTTAGCGAGAGAGACGTTGAGTCAGACAGAAAGCCATTCGAAATGCCATGGGTAATTTTGGAAAAGCATTTTTCTAACGTTCACAACGTCAATTTCCGTCGGCTGACACGTGGGCCCGTTTATTTTTGGCCTAGTTATACGTCAGTTCAGCAAAAATTATCCCTTGATTGTCAATTGGGAAAAGTTAGGTACCTGATTGACAAATTGAAGAAGTAAAAGGTACTAAAATGGAAAAAAAACCAAATAAATTGAAGTAATCCTATTATTGGGGTCAATTTGAGATTGAGAAACCTTAAAGCAATAGTTGAACCAGAAACCGAAATTAGTTTAAGTTCGGCTTGATTTTTTTAAAACTTTTTTTTCAATTAATGCAAACCCTTTGTCAGTTGTCACCACTGCGAGGTACCACAATTACTGCCTCTACCTCCATTCACCTTCTTCCGCCTTTTCCCACCAGACTGGAATCATGGTTAAACTTGTATAAAAGAATTTCTCAAATCTTCCCGGATAGATTTTGAAAGATGCAGAGAAAGAATAGAAATCTGGTATTTCCTCCACTTACATATGATGGTTACTTCCAGATCAGATTACAACGCGTCCCCTATGGGAACTTTATGAAACTGAAGAAGGTTATAATACTTGGGGGTTTAGAGGGGAGAAAGCAACCAAGAAAGTTCGGGACCTGCATATTTTTAGCTTTCCTAAAACAAGAAACTGCCAACAGAAATAATATTTGCATTTTCTTTTCAAACAAAAAACCGATTTCCAAAAAGCAATTCTTTTTTAATACATTAGGGGAGGGGAAACATGGATTGAACCAAGATCTATCAAGTGGAAACTTCAACAAATAACTTATAATTGGGAATGTGGAAAACCTTGCCTTGCGGCGTAATCAATGGTTTACCTCAAAGAACCATTAAAATGGAAAATCTATACTAGATTGCTACTATAAAATACAAACTTGGATGGAGAATACCTTCACGTAATTTCTTACTTTGTGCAGAGGCCAGAACACAGATTCTGCAGCTGCAACAACCTCAACATCATTTAGGTATCCACGCGGGGACTGAGCATCATGCCATTCGCATTTTACATACTCTGTAAGTTCGCCTGAGTCGTAGACTTTCCGGCCCCTTCTTTCCACCCCTTTTGACGTGCCCTCGTCTCCCACATAGCAGTCAATTTCTTCTGTGCGACTAAAGCTGCTTCAGCCTTTTCCCTGGCCTCTTCACAAGTTTCCATTCCGGAATTGCACTTATCTGCCTCTTTCTGGTACTGGGAGGTCATCTTCTTGGCCTCAAGCAATTGCATATCGGCACGTTGCTGACTTTCCAAAGCTTCAGATTCTCGAAGCTTTAATTCCTCAGACAATAATTCAACAAAATTCTTTTCTGTGTCTTCACCAACTTCTGGATCATGCTTTGCACAATCTGGAAAGCGTAATGACATCAAAAAACAAGTGGTGCAAGTTTTGAAAGTTCACATGGAAAGATACACTAGCCAGTAAATGAAAGGTACACAATCTGCCCCAAGGTAAAAGTAACAATAAAGTAATACCTATATCAAATGGAAAAAAAAATTTACAAATAGCTAGTGAAGGTTTGATTAGTTAAAGTCTTCTAGATGTTACATCCCTGTGCTTTAAAGATATAACTAGTCACTCTTCCACAGAAGTTCTGTTAGAAACTGGGAAAGAAAAAATACGTCCATGCTAAGAACAAGTTTTCTTGCATCATTAATTTTTCAGCAGGATCAAGCAGGCAGGCATCAGAGTCTAAGCATCAAAACAGCAAGCCATTCATGTGAGAGGAAGGCATTAACAAGACTGCAATGATGCATTAGGTAGCAAGCCATGGCCAATATTGCCAACTTGCTTTTCCGGGGCATATTTTAAGGCAAGTAGAATGGTGCAAGAGCTTAGGGAAGAAATCTTTGGGCACATTGCAAAGCGAAAAGCATGTCACTTTCTTCACATAACAAAATGAATCCATTGTTCATAACCCAGAGTTCTGTTATCTCTTTTTTTTTTTTTTATTATTGGATACAAAGTTCTGATATCATGAATGTAACCCTTGTTCACTTTTACATTCTAGTATCATCAAGTAATCTTTTGGAAGATTAGTATCCATTAGAATCTTAGGGTGTATTTTGGATAACTACTCACTCCATATATTTTTCTACTTTTCTCTATTTTTTCACTTTGGATCTCCCATCTTATCTCGCAAAAGTCAAAAGTAGACCCCACTAAAATACAAAAATTTAGAAAACTTTTCATTTGGATTTCAATCCAAATGGGCCTTATAGTCTGAAAAGGTCATTCAATCTGAGATTTGTTACGTAGAAGCGCAATATGAAATCATTGACAGACACACCGAACAATGCACAAATCTCTAATTGTATTAGTGGGTATTCAGCAGACGATTATTCAAAGGAAAAAGAGATAACACTACAATAAAGAAAGTCCTACCTAAGCAACCAAATAATTTTAGGCCATAAGATGGTACGAAACAATGCCTTAACGATAGTTTTCCAATTTAATTTGGTAGATAACTTTTCCTTCTTTTTTGTGTCGAAATCAATAACTACATAAAGCTCACTCCAAATCAGGCACAAAAGAGTGATTTGAAACTTCGTACAAGTTTAAAGGATCCATCCATTGTAAAGGTTAATAAACAAAAGGCACAAAATATCGTAGCCAGACTATGGAGCATTTTCTGTAAGGCAAATAACAAAAGGCTTCAATGCACCTATAAAGCACTTTAGCCTGTTTTAATCTTTGTGAAGCAATTGTATCACTCTGCAAATGCTCTGGCCTTAGGCAGAAACCATCAAGAAGTAGGAAACCTAGAACAACCCACCCCCACCCCCACCCCCCCGACACACACAAAAACCGAAAAAGATTTTAAAAAGATAGAAAATAGATTCTGTCAAAGTGTTTATGTTACAGAATAAGGAAAGCAGTTATATACGAACAATGAGGACCCAAAATGAAATAAGAGCAAAATTATCTGAACGCTAACCTGTAAAGGAAGAATTTATCAATCCTGCAATAACATAAACACAGGGTTGTTAGCAATTTTTTATTAAAATCATGAAAGGAGAAATCAAGAAGTTCATGGCAGGATTTACAACATTTCATCTTCAAAAGCAACAAAAATATAGAGCAGAGTTCCAATTTTATACAAGATCAGCCAGCCATATATTAGCCAAGAGAAATATTAGAAAACAATAAAAAAAAACCATAAAGAAGGAAGAAAACACCAATATATAACCAATAAGCATACAGGGAGCATATATAGGTATATCTCAAGCTCGAAAAAGCAAAATTAGCAACCGATTTTTCATAATATTTATGCCAGAAGATAAACTAAATTTGTGGCTTTGAAACCAAAAAATTATGCAACATTCCCACCACACTTACTCATATCCAACACCTCCCCCCCCCCCCCTTTTTATGATTATATATATTTTTTGTTAAAAAGGTAGAAAAAAGTCAGTGTGGAAATATATTAGTTATAATGTGAAGTATTTCCATGAAAAGAAGAACGACAAGCTAAGATTCATGCGGAAGCAGCCATTATTCATTTGTAAGAAATTAAAGTCAGCACCTTAGGCTGCAAAAACTAGGACCAGATATCATTTCAACACTTCACAATAGACACAATTGCTTGCTTGCAAGATAGCTATAAGACTTCCAATCATCCATAAGGAACATTATATACGTTTTTTGAGTTCATCGTTTTCCACGTCACTCTAAACTTAATACTTTATCCACAACCTATGAAGAAATTGATGGCCAAATCAAGTGCACAAACCCCACCCCACGCCCCACCCCCCAAAAAAACAAGGGGGGCCTTCACACAACCACGCCCAAACCAAAAAGAATGACAGACACAAAACGCCTGATCTCTTTATTTATGCAATAGCTAAACTTATCCCAGGTCAAGCAATTTACTTCATTGAAGGACCAAGAATTTATCATTTTACTTCCTCAGTTTCAATCTGTAAAATCCATTCTTGGCGGAAATAGAGGAAATTACTAAGTTCAACCTTTTTGAAGCTAAACAAGCAACCTGAAGATAAAAGAGTCCATTACTAAATGCAGGCCTGCACGGAGAAGATTTTAGAACAAAGTAAAACCATTAATACTTTCAGAGCCAAAAGGTCAATAAACTGCACAAAACAATAACAAGTGGTTGCAACATATGCAAATAGTGAAGATCATACGTCACTGCAAGCTGTAAGCACAATGGCATAGTTTAAGCAGATCAAACTATTGGTAACCAAATAGTAGCATAAAACCTCACTTCTTGATTCAATATATCCTAACCTGAAGCAGACAAGTTAATTGGTACACAAATTTACCACAAGAATCATTGTGGAAAATTATCATAAAAATTCCATCTTTACGAACTAATAAACTATATCCCAATCAAAAGCAAACGTAGGAAGCTAAATTAAGCATAGCCAAACGACCAAAAATATAGAAAACAAAATCCAAAATATAGAGATCTAAGGAGATCTGCAGAACGCTACAGATATACTTCAAGTTTTACACAAACCTTTAGGAATTGATGGAAGAGATTGGGCAGAGCAATCACACTTGCAAGGAGGGCAAGACACACCAGAAGAGGAAGTAGTAGTAGTGGGACCGACAGCGGCTAAGCCCTCCCTGAAGTGCCAATACAATGGCGGCCCCAATATGTATCCTAGCAAGCAGACTGCCATCAATCCCAGCCCCGCCGTCAACAACTTCGGAGTACATGCTGACGATCCTCTATGATTTAACGCCATTTTCGATGAATCCCACAAGCTTTCTCCTCCTTTGAGAGAGATCTGCGTGTAAAGGCTACTACTTCTTTCTGGATTTCAAGAATTGTTTGATCGTTTTCAGTTGAGTTGTTCAGACTTGCCCAGCGGGAACAGGAAAGAGTTATACACGGAAAAGCATCTAAATTTTAGTTATATTTTTTCCCCTATATATAATTGACTTAGATCCTGTGTTTCTTTTGTTTCAAAGGAAAAAAAAAACTTGTGTTTCTCTCACAGCCATGATGATATAGATCCTGTGGAGGCCTTCCGCGCGTTCTGGAAAATATATCTGTGAGACCAAAGATATTTTGATGTAAAATTTTATTTTCAAAGTCTTACTAAAATTTATTTTTTTTTAAAAAAAGTAAGAGTACATAGTTTTAAAATAAATACCTAATTATTTCTAAAGTTAAAGTCATCGCCAAATTAGAATCTTGGATTAAAGAGAAAAACAAAAGAAAAAAGATACTCCATAGTAAGTTAGAAAAAGGTTTTTGAGGTTATATCAAGTTCCAGTTTATTAGGACTGTTCTAATACGAAATACAATGAAAAAAAATTTCATTTAAATTTAATTTTTTTCTAAATTTTATTTTTACAATACTAAAAATAAAAAATTTTAGATACAAATTCTATCTAATTTAATCTTTAATTTTTAAATTCAAATTAACTCGATCAATTATTCTCGATGCCTATAAAAGATATTTTAAATTAAATTTAAAGTTTTAATTAATAATCAATTTAATATTCTCAATTCTCATTAAAGAGTTGATATCATAATTCAATAATCACATGTTTAATAAAAATTTTAACAAAATATTTAGACTCGTTTATATTAATGGAAACTAAAAAAAAGAAAAATTAAATGATTGAACTTTTAATATTTGAATTGTTTTTTTACAAAAGAAAAGAAAAGAATAAGAGGAAAATTGAGAAATTAACTTTAATTTTAAAAGATTAATCATCTTTTTATTGAAGAAGTATATCGAAAGAAAAGAAGATCATCTCTAATAAAATTTTTTGAATAAATTAAATTATTTTTATTTTAATATATTTATGCTCATATAAAAATAAAAATAAATATATAATCAAATACTTATTTTTTATTTCTTTTTTATTAATTATCTAAACATTACATTCTACAATGACTCAATTTTTTACTCCTCTCTCATTTCTTTTTCTTTTTTTTTTTCTCTCTCATTACTCTCCTCCCCTTTCCTTTCCCCAATTCAAACGGGCCTTTAAGTTGAATGTTATAAACAAATGTATGAAGGAAAAAACAAAGAAAGGCCAATACGAATTCACGAAACTTCACTTCCTCAGAGAAGGAAAAAGAAAAAAAAAAAAAAAAAGAGCAGGAAGCTTCACTTCCTGCACGTCGAAATTTTAGTTGGCAGGGGCTGTACTGCACTAGAATATTTGCCTCACTTTCAGAGAATCCCATTTGCTTGTAGTGAAAAGGCAAGCACGGGCAAGTAAGATTTTCGAATCTTTTCATCTGGGCTCTTCAAATTTCTGCTCATGTACATCGGTATGTTCTTCATTCCTAATATTCCTACACGCCCTCAGATTTTAGATATTATCAATTTATTCTTATAATGAGTTTAGAATTGGGTCATCAAGAAAAAAGAGTTTAGAATTGGGTCTTTGATCACGAGCAGAGGAGAACATTTTAGCTTATTGTTTCTTGATTGTTTCGTTGCAATACAGTAGAGCAGAACTTGTAAAATTTGTTAGTATATATTTTTGTTTCTTGGAAAGTTCTTACATTGTGGGTTCCCTGAAAATGAAAATAGAAAGTGCCAACCAAAAGATTAGGACAGCTAGGGATTCAGAGTTCAGTCATAACAAGTCTTCAAATTTTGGATCGAGAAACCCAACTCATTTATGTTCTTTGTAGACTACTTTATGATATATCAGAATTCTAGTGGTGATGCAAATATTTTCTTCTGAAAAAGATATATGTATTAGAAATACATGTTTATTGTGCCTAATTAGATTAAAGATTTGCCATTTATTAGAGTTGAGCTTACCTCAGATTCCTGCAACTTTTAAGTGACAAAAGGTTGGAATTTTGATATAGATATTCGGAAGCAATGTAATCCACTTGTAGCTTGGTACTAAACTTTAGACGTTTCTAAGCAGTTTGCAAAGATATTCCTTTTATTGAAGTATATTTTTACTTCTTTGATTTTTTGGTAATATTAACTTGAACTAGAATGGCTGGCTAAGGCATTGTAACTGACGATCACCTTACATTTATACCTATGCGTCCTTTTTGTTCTTCAAGTTGGATGCACTAAACCTACAGATTTATATGGAAAAGGAAAAGAGAATGGGAAGGTTTAGGATTTTCAAGATTGTTGAGGGTTGAGTAGCATCTATCTTTGAGAATGATTTTCTTATCAGTATATGTTTTAATCTCTTAAGTTTTTGGTGTGCTGGCAGAAATCAGTTACATGTCTGAAGTGTCTCTTAGTAGCTTTTACATCTTCTCCTCATGCTTCCCTATCCTTCTTGATTATGCACTTGTTTGCTATGTAGGTCAAAATTGACATTAGGCCTGCAAGGCACAAGTGAGGAGAAAATGCTTGTGCAATAAATTTAACTCATATATGAACTAAATTCATTTCTATTTTGGTTTTGGAAATTGAAATCATGGTTTGTCACTGTTAACTCATTTGTATAGGAAATCTGGTGAATAGTTTGTCTGGTTATGTCACTTACGTAGGATAAACATTGATAACTAGATTTTGTTTTGGTTTTGCACTGTTACTGTGGAAAATATTGAATGTCCATGAATCCATTTCAGAAACTGCTATATCTTGAATCTCAAACTAATTGGAGGGGCTGAAGTACTAAGGAAACTGAGTTCTCATCTAAGAGCGATTCTTGAGTCTCATGTGCCAGCACCTTGTTATGCAACCCAAAACCCAGTTAAAAAGACTAGAAAACACTCATTTGCTGATAACGAGGTCGGCTGAAGCTGCTCTCCTTTTATGTGTATGATCTTCAGGGAAAGCAAAAAGTAGTATGTTTCTTAGAAGAATATCATGGAACTTCTGCTGTGGGAAAGACATGGGCCTTCAGTATCTGGCTAGAAAATCATTTTCAACTTCAAACCGAGCAGCTGTAAATCTAGCTAACAAAGAAGGAGAACTAAGAGTCTTCATTGTTGCTGGTGAAGTTTCTGGTGACATGATTGCTTCTCGCTGCATGCATTCTCTTCAAAAGCTTGCTCCTTTTCCTGTCCGCTTTGCTGGTATTGGGGGGTAAACTGTTTTCTTTTCTCTTTTTGTCGAATTTCACTACTTTTGAGGAACCATACCTGCAAAAAATTGTCTCTGTTTTCTAAACCCTTCTACATTACAAAACAAGTATGCCTTGGATACACTATCATGTTACCATTATACGTCAAGTACTTTGTCCTCTCAAAAATTTCAATTTTCTAAGGAATGCATTTTGGGTAATAGTATCGAGATCAACGATTATTCTATATCCAACAAAGATATGAAAACTGGATATTAGTGTTGAGCTTCCCGTCTCTACTTCTAGCTTGCTATTCCATGGGGCTGTTTGAAGTATATACCATAACATATTAATCGCTATATTTTTACCATAAGGACTTTATATACCATAGTGTAATAGTCATATTTTCAATAGAAGAACTATGTTCTGGTTATGGAGCTTTTTGCTTCCTCCAATTTGAGGTATTCATATCCAGACTTCTGCACCTTTTCAGTTCCATGATGTCTAGTCAAGGGTTAAATTCTCTCTTTCCGATGGAGGAGATTTCAGTAATGGGTATCTGGGAGTTGCTGCCACACCTTAAAAATTTCACAGTATGTAGTATCCAGTATATATATTATGTTTCCCACTAAGATTTGGTGCATTTGGTTAATTCTTTTGGATATCCCAATACTGTGGGAACTTTGTCTGTGCATAAATTAATACTGGAACTGGCAGGTTAAACTGAAGCAGACAGTTGAAGCTGCCTTTTCCTTTCATCCCCACGTTGTGCTAACAGTGGACTCAAAAGGATTTTCCTTCCGCTTCCTAAAGCAATTGCGAGGTTATTCAAATGATATTTTCCAGTAATGAAAGGGAATTCCTATTTCCTTGTTTATGGGAAACAATTGTGTATAGGAATATGGTAAAATTCTTTTTGCAGCTAGATATGTGCAGCAGGGAGTAGTCAGTCCCCAACACTTCCATTATGTAGCACCATCTTTCTGGGCCTGGAAAGGAGGTGAGACAAGATTAAGAGGGCTTTCTGAATTTGTGGATCATCTGCTGTGCATTCTTCCTTTTGAGGCTGAAGTCTGTAAAGCAAATGGAATAACTGCAACATTTGTAGGACATCCAACAGTTGAAGACATTATTGAGTTCAAGGTGATCACAACTTTGCCATATTATGTTGTTATCCCTTTTGAATCTACAACAGGCGTCTATTTGAAGAGCACTCTCACTTAAGAATTTCTATGGAATTAAAGATCTTCTAGACTGCTGAGAATTTATTATGGCATGTCATCATCTTGTAATCTTAATGCACATTCTTTTTCCTTCTTTCTTTTCAGGAGAAGAAGAACTCAGGGAGGGCAAGGGAGATTCAAGGAAATGGAGCAAAGTTTAAAACTGAGCATGGAATCTCTTCAGGTATCATTAAGTTGCAACTTTGTTGGTGGAAAATTGCTGCTTTATTAGTGGAACTCTTCCGTGCTTATGTTGCAATGATATTTTAACAGACTTGAGATTGCCCGTAAAGTGGGACTTGGATAACTCAAATGAACTATATGGTGAAAAAGAAATCTGAGATACTAAAATTGTACAACAGATTCTCCTGTTTTCATAATGATATATAACTCATTTCAGCTGGCTTACACTATGGATCTTTTGTTGTTTGCCCAACTTATTCCAGGTGTATAGTGTATCTAACATTTGTCAATATGAACTTTTGAAGGATCTACAGTCATTTCCTTGCTTCCTGGAAGCCGATTACAGGAGGTCACTCGCATGCTTCCTCTATTTTGCAGAACTATGGAGCAATTATCAGATTCCGTTGGGAAATTGATAAATGTAGTCCATGTGGCACCTAACAGCCATGTCACAGATTATATCACCAAGTCTGTTTCTCAGTGGCCTGTACCTGTATTGCTCATTCCTGGTGGATCTCTTTGCACAAAGTATGATTCTTTCAGTGTAAGTATTCATAGTTCTTTTTCACTATCATATTATATTACACACATTCCAAATAAAAATTGCTTATTTCTCTTCCTTATCAGGGTTTTAGAAGTTTATGCTGACTAGAAATTTATGCATTTATGCAATCGATTCTAGCTGCGAAGTGGATGTTGATACATATTGGCTTTGCTTCAGTTGATATTGGAATTCTTTAATTTAAGCTATTTAGTTTTGTATCTTCCACATAATTGTTGGTAAAATTTTTGTTAGGATTGTTGATATGTTTCTGTTTGCCTTGTTTGTGCAATTGTGAATGAGATCCTGTTGCACCTCATAAATGGTGACAAGTCTGAATTATGCTCCTTATATGGTTTCCAATAACTGATGCAATGTCTAGTCTGATAGCTGGATACTCCTGCTAATGCCTTCATGGTCCATTTGTATCTGTTAGTTTTGCCTAAGATGGTAGCATCAATATCCCAAGTGAGGATCAGCATAATAACACCTGCTTATTTTAAAATGGCACAGGCAAGTGAAGTAGCACTATGCACTTCTGGGACAGTTGCTGTGGAATTACAGCTTGCAAGGCTACCATGTGTTGTTGCCTACAGAGCCCATTTCCTGACTGAATGGATCATACGCTACAAAGCTAAAGTGCCATACATCTCTCTTCCTAATATTCTTCTGGAGTCGCCGATAATCCCTGAAGCCTTATTCCAAGAATGCACACCTTCAAAGATGGCATCACTACTGATGTAAGTGAAAAATCAAAATTCATTGCTGTGGTAATGGTCACAGCTAAATTGCTTGCTTATATTGCCCTGCATAACTTTTTGGCTTAATTTTTAAAAAATAAATTAAATAATGGGTTTTAAATTTTAGGTTAACATTGGAAACGGTAAAAGAGACCTGGAAATGCTTTTTTTTTTTTTCCTCCTCTGGTGCAGATACTTTTTAAACTATAACCTTGATACAATGTAGATAACAAAACTGTTGTTGTAACTTGTGTGCAGGGAGTTAATTCACAATGAACGCCTTAGAGAGCAGCAGTCCACCGCTGCTGAGAAGATTATTGAGTTATTAAGTCCACAAAAAGGCATGATCACCAATTCGATGCTGCAGAGTATGGGTCTCGCTGATCCTGATCCTCCACCCAGTATGATAGCTGCTTCTACTATATTATTTTCAGGAAGATTATGAGCTCGATTCAGTTCATGACATTTTTGCTCGAGGAATTTACTAAATTCTGGTTGGCAGCAATGAGATTCCTATTTTCTTGCTGAGTTTCGTTTCTTTTATGATGCTTAGTGCTCTGATCCGATATTTTAGATGTCCCATAAAGTGTTACTGTTTTCTGATTTAAGCACTAACGGGACACTGTCGGTTGTTCTGTACACCAAATTTGGATCTAGCAACTACAGGAGTTCTTGAAACTTGCCCGAGAAGAGCAGAGCCACAAGGTTCAAAATACCACATTTGTTTGCGGCTCTTGGTGAGGCTGAAGTACTAAGAGATCTCATCCCCTTGGTTATGGGGGTGCCTGATAGGGGTTGCCACAGTGCAAAGAACATATGCATTGTAGTCAGACCCCATGGTTATGAACTCATTATTGCTCTGTGTCGACTTTCCGGTTGGTCATTGCAAGAGAAAGCCGTTGAGTTGTTGTGACATAGTTGAGTATTTGATGTCTCCTTCCCAGAGATTGTGGGCTTTTGATCTCGGTTTCTGTGGCTCCTAAAACAAGGATGTTAGAGATGAATGATGGTATCTTTCTAAGTACTTATGATTTAGTCCCTCGGTTCCTTACTAACTAATTATAAAGTGGTCATGGTCATACCAAAGCTACTGGCAGTGTAAATTCTCTTTATGAAGTTGTTAGCATTCGAACTATAATCTTCTAAATTATGAATTAGACACTTAATTATTAAGTTATTATCTAAATGGCAATATAGACAGAATAACTAGGCTCAAAATTTAGTCCAATTGGTTTGACTTTGACTTTGACTTTTTTTTATTATAATGGCTTTTTTTAAAAATTATATTTGCTTTAACTGGCCTTAAAGAAAATATTTGGAGCGTTTTCTTTTCAATCTAATTAGCGAAACATCTTTTTAGCTTTCTTAAGTTTTCTCTTTGTTAAAAAGAATAAAATCATAATTTATTTATAATCAAAATTTTATCTAAAAATTTATGCTAAGTCGAGAGAAAATATCAATTTTGGACTGAGGGACTCCCATACCAACAAACTACTGAACGAGTAGATGAATAAAAGGTTATGACACATGAGGACAGCAGTAGATTGAGAAACAACAACATCAAACAAGAGAGGAAGAAACCACAAAATTGCCCATCAAACTATAAATACAGAAACAAGAACTTATTAGGAACCACAAGAACATCATCTTATTCCCATACAGAAACAAGAACTTTTTATCCATGGCTTTCTCAAACTCTTCCATGCCAAAATATGCATCTTCAGGACCAATCATTAGTTCATCACTTTCTCAACAGAACAGCATCAGATGCCGGTGTTTCGTTAAGTGTTGCGAATCCGAGCAGTCGACGAAAGAAGTGGTGAAACTGGCTGCAAATGTTCCCAAACTGGGTATAGGTTCTCCAATTGTTATAACTGAGGCTCCTCAGATGATCAAAACTGCAGCTTCTGTTCCTTGTCTTAGGGTTAATGCAGGTTTAGTCAAGCCTGGTGATGTGGGCAGGTAACTGATAACCCTGTTGTCCTCATGTTTAATCAATTTTATAGCTATATAGTTTGGTTCTTTTGGCAATGAAATTTTCTTGGCTTATAATCTCATATTTGCAGGATTGTGTCAAGGAAGCCAAAGGATGTATGGGCAGTTCGCCTCAGTATTGGTACCTATCTCATAGACGGGAAATATTTTAAAGCTTTGGAGATTGATGAATGATAGTGATGATAGGAAAATACAGAAACAACCCTCTTTTAACTCTGGGTTCCTGTCTGCTCTTAAGTTGAAAGCTTAGCTTTGAATGTCAGGCTCAGAATCTTTGAGAATTCGCCCTCAAAAGAGAAAATTTGATTCCAATTAATGAGTTTAGTGTTTAATCATACATATGTAATAGTATAACAAGTTCAGAGCGCACAGAGACCCTCGCAGTACTCTCTGCACTCTTCTTGGCTACGGAGATGGCTTTGATTCCATTATATTCTTTGTCCATTGAGATCAATGAAGATTGCAAACCACCAATGCCCATAATTTCTATTCCATTCGAAGAAAATCCAATCGAAATGAAGCTAAACTTGCCAATTTCTCCTTTTTGTATAGGTGGACTTGTGGGAAGAAAGGTGTCAGGCAAGGGGCAGATCCACTCTGCATGAAATCAGTATCTTATCTTACATAAGTATAACACAAGCATTTTTTTCTTTTCCCCTCTCAAAAATAGGAATTTTGAGTTTTTTTATTGCAAATTATTAAAAATACATTTTCTTGGGTTCTTCTTGCAGGTGGATAGTCTAGGTAATAAAAGGCAACAGGTGACATAAAATTAGGTGCCTCATATACTATTAAATAAATGTAATTAATTTTCTTTTAATTCAGATAAACTTTAAGGTATTATATCAATACTTTTTATTTTTAATATTCGTTGTGGAGGTCCGAAGAGGATAGTGTACATTTTTCATAAAATTATCTCATATAACGTCTAACAAATTATTGATTTTTTTAATTATAAAAATATCTTCTGTATAGTATTTTTGCAACTCGAGCCGATAAACATAAAATTAATATCTTATTTTGCATCCAATAAGTATATGTTCTCTGTTTCAATTTAAGTATCGTATTAAAAATATTTACATATTTTAAGATACTAATTAAATTTACTAATTTACTTTTAATTAAATATTCTTTCTATTTATGAGAAACTATAACATAAGAAATTATCATCATTTACTATACAAAAAGTTATTATTTTATTATAAAGGAAAATAAGAAAAAAAAGTCAATTTTTTGTTAAATGATATTTATTTGTAGCAAAATAAAATTTTTACAACGATATTTAAATTGAAACAGACGGAGTATTTTATTTTCTCAAAAAAGCTTCCTTTGAGGTTTGAAATAAGTTATCCAAACAAAAAATATTTTTAGTGAACTAAGAAGTGTAATTTGTTAAAATAGTCTTTTATATATATATATATATATATATATATATATATATATATATATATATTATAAAAGTGAATAAGATTTGATAAATTTATCTTTCAAATTAAATTTATTTGCGTGACACTTATAAATTTAAAGTTTAATTTTATTGTGAGATTGATGTCGAAGATTATTCTTTTAAAAAATAATTTAAAATTAAAATTATTAAAATTAAACTTAAAAAACACGTTTAAAAAATTATAGAATTATTTTTGCGAATTACTGGAACCAAAAAAAATATCTTTGGCATTATGCAAGAGATCCCTCTTCTGCCAAAATTAAGAAAAATAAAAAAAAAAACAAAAGAGGGGTATAAAATTGAAAAATTAAGAGGACCATCTCTCTTTTTTTTCGTTTTCTCTCAAGCGAATGGTAGAACTGCTTGTAACTTCCTCTTGAACACGAACACACACACTGATTAACACTGGAACACACACAATGGCTTTCGAGCTCTCAACGGATCTGATCCGGCAAGTAAAGACGGTAACTCGAGCAGAGGCCGGGTTATCCGACTATGACCCGACCGGTAATCTACCGCCGCTGCCTTCACTATCAGAAGCTGTGGCGGGGTTTGACCCTTCGCCGCCTTACCTCCGCTGCAAGAACTGCAAAGGGAGGCTTCTCAGAGGGGTGCAATCATTGCTGTGCATCTACTGTGGCCGCCCAAATGATGTTCATCCAGACCCCATTTCGTTTAAAGACACTTTTGCTTATCGCTGGTTGGTTGAATCGCTTCATCTTGATGGATCGGTGCGTGAATTTCCCTGTTACGTTGTTGGTTTCTTTCTTTTTCAATTGAAATTTGATTGATCAATCTCATTATCTCAAAAGGGTTTGTGTGGTTTTGACATTTTATGTTTTGCTGTTGAATTTATAGGAATAATCTGTAGAAATTGGCGGACTTTTTGAGTTTTTTCTTTCATGTCATGACATAGTTCATCAGTTCCTTTTCTTAGCAATAGATGGCACGATAATTATTTTGGTGTAATGGAAAATGACATTCTTGCAGCAAAGCTCGTACCAGCTGAAACTGTACTGATTTGCAAATCATGAAGCATAGGCAAA
This sequence comes from Rauvolfia tetraphylla, assembly GCA_030512225.1. Lineage (NCBI taxonomy): Eukaryota > Viridiplantae > Streptophyta > Magnoliopsida > Gentianales > Apocynaceae > Rauvolfia > Rauvolfia tetraphylla. Next base: position 6,071,615 of record JAJQKT010000034.1, read on the forward strand.
CTTAGGTTCAGTGTACCATTTCAGTAATTACTTTTGTTTTAATGCAAGTAACTTTTTCTGCTTTTGATATTTTAGACTAGATGGATGACTTATTCTGATTGGTTTCAAAATTGTGTTTCTGAATTGTCTATGACTGTCAACTTGGTTTCCAGTAAATGACATATTGGCTATAGTGAATCCACCTTTTACACTTCAATTTTCCTCTCCCTTCACGGAGGCTAAGATATAAGAAAACATACGTTTGTCTCCAATTGTGAACACAAATTGTGAAGCATGATAATACTTCTAAATTTGGTTAGTGTTTAGCTTCTCTCCCCCTACCCCCTGATGCGGTCATTGTTGTCGTTAGTTTTTTGGCAGTGATGGTTTGACATTAATATTTGAGGAGTGCCTTTCTGATGAGAGGCTTCTAGTTCTAGGATAGTTCATTGCTTCAAATTCCTGGGAGTTTCCTGATGTTCCACTGATTGGAGGGGAATTTGTGTAGCAATTCACATGGATGAAAGCTTAATTGATTCCCGCTTAAAGCCTAAAGCCATAGCAGGTTTTCTAGGAAGTATTTTAGGATCAATGCAAGTGACATAGGTACCGTTATATGCTTTTCGTTCTGTTTGATCTTATCTTTAATTCCCTTTAGAATACCTTTTTTTATATAGGACTTCTATAAGTATAATGTTGTTGTAATTTGTTGAAGAAGGAAAGTAGCATAACTTGGAAAAAAAAAAAGTTGTTTTAAGTTGCTGTTACATGTCAGCTAAACTATTTCTTCTTGAAATTTATAGTTTGTGAAGAAAACAGAGAACCTAGCTCTCAACTTTCTCATTTTTCTTTGTGTTTTAAACAAGCTGGGGAAGTTGTCACGCTAATGGCAGTAAGCTATATTTCTGCAGGAATTGGTTGGACTGGCAACCGAAAAGAGTGGGTTAAACAGGGGACAAGACGCACAAAAGGGTGAGATTCCTTTGTCCGACTTCTTAAATTTGAAAGTATTATGGCCAACAGAGGTGGAGAAGAAAGAGATTGTATTGAACAAAAAAACAGAGGATAGAAGCCTTTTAAACTTGATTGGAGTTGATCTGGACAATTTTTCTTCTGGATCACAGATGTTACATGGTTCTGATCCGACTGAAGAACACTCATTTACAAGCAATCGTGTTGAGGCTGTAGAAGCCCAAGAAGCTTCAACTCATCATAACCTTAGTTTCTTTGAGAATGTGGAGCCTTCTAAGTCAGCTGTCCACTCTTCTGAAAGCAAGGATGGTGTTGAGACTGCAGCCAAAGAGGTTGCAACTAATGATGATTTTAATTTCTTCGAAAATGTACAATCTTCTGAGCTAGCTGCCTGCACTCCTAAAAAGCATTATGCTGATGGTAATTCTTTTTCTGGATGGGAGGCCACTTTCCAGTCTGCTGTTCCTGGAGATCAGCTGGATAGCTCCAAGACTTTTGAGCCTTTTGTAATTTCTGCTGTATCTTCTGGAAATCAGCATGACGGTGGGTCTAAATCATCTGAATCTTTTGGTGCTTCTACAGTTGATCTTTCTTCCCAACTGGATTCTGTATTTGGATATAGGGAAGAAGTGAAAGATGGAATCACACAGACTGGTACAGCAGCTTCTCCCTCAGCTGGGGACTGGAATAATGATTTGTGGAATAATTTGAATTCTGAGGTATTGCAACAGACTGATCAGTCTGATTCAGCTTTTGGCATTAGGGATACTGCACGGGAACAAGCACAGGGATTTGATTGGTTTGAGGTTGATGAATGGCAATCTAACAATGTAAATACAACTTCCAATAATGCAAAACCTGGCAGTGATGATTCACTCAATGGCTGGAATGATTTCAAAAGCTCGACAAGTGTTAATGTTCAACCTATGGTCACTTCAGCGACAGCATCAGATTTCAATTTATTCAGCACAGAAAACAAGCTCGAAGAAATTGATTTTGGTAGCTTTTCACAAGCAGATCCTTTTCCTAGCTCGTTGAGCAAGGAAAATGCTTCGGTAGGAATTAATGACATTGGACTTGAAGGTTCTTCTTCAGACAGGTTTGTATATTTTGTTTTGAACAGTAGCAGAATTTCCTATTTACTATTTTCTGGGTTTGCTTGATAATACAAGGCTTAATCAATGTACATACCTTTTGTCTCAGCAATTAGTCTCCCTGGCCAGATTTAACCCCTCTTTTTATGTTAGCATGTGGAGATTTTGATATTCACTTTCTTCCAGAGTTGCTAGTTCTACTGCTAATGGAGTTGATATACTGTTTTGCATTTTCTAGTTCAATAATATTTATGTTACATTTTATTGCAGTTAGAAAAGTATTTATTTTTTAAGTTCTTAGTTAAATTGTGTTGAAATTGTAGGAGTATTTGCTTTAAGGATTCTCTAGTGCATCCAAGGGCAAATGCGGGTCACCATGCTAAAGTTTTCTTTAGGCTCCTGTTTTCACTATCATCATATTTTCTAACTTTGACTTAGACTTTTTGATCTGGGTTAAAAGTAATTGTCAATGTATACAGATAAAACCCAGTTGTTAAAATTTATTAACTTTCATACCACCAACTTCAGAACAACCCTTAGACACTTAACTTCATGTATTTCTAGTTTTTGCATGTGAAACACCCATAAAAAGAGGAAAAAATTATTGAAGAATGTGAAACAAATTACCAATGTTGCTAAACTACTTGAAAGTAGTATTCTCAAGTTGTAGGTCCAAATGCTGCAAATGATGGCATTTGTTATTTATATGTAATGGAGCGGCTCAAAAAGTAATATTGCTATTGGGAGGTTTCAGTAATTTAGTTGAATGTAACTAGGCTTCCTGCATAGCCTGCAATTTCACTTAAGTTTATACTTTGGAGATCTGGTCCTGATGTTCAATTTTCTGTCTAAAGTATGTCGATGGCATGGACTGCCATCATTGAAACCTGTGTTTCTCAAGCCTTCTCACCCTTTTGAGTCGACATCTAGCTGATGATTCTCTAGCTATTTGTGTCTGTTGTTCAGCAGTTCCAGGGATTGATTGATTTTTTGGTTAAATTGCCTTCTACGACAAAAATGACAAAACTCCTGCATTGGGAAATTATGTGGTCTTCAGATAATTTTTCTAGTGCTTCTAGAAGTGTTAAAAGCTTGTTTTGCAAGTAGAAAGCTTAACAAATCTGAACCAAAAAAATGTGATATAGAATTCAGGCTGATGTTTCCAAGAAGAATATAGCTATAGAAAGAAAACATGAACTTGAGCTCATCTTATCAACAGCAGATTTTGAAAGAATTGGTGTAGTCCCAGAGAACGTTCTGCTGACGTGGACGATATATATTGCCATAATTGAGTAAGTGTGTTTATGATTTTGATTTTGTCTTGCTGCCTTTAACCTGTTTACTTTCGACCTATTAACTACTGCTGCATGCATGCCAGAGTCTGTACTCTACAACATGCAGTAACTTCTTTTCAGGATTGAACTCTTGTACGTATGCCTTTTAATTCCATTTTAGATGTCTGTAGGGCTGTTTCCAAAGCTGCATTTTGTCCATGCTTTTTTCTTTGCAAGTACACTGTTGCTTGTCTATGTTCTTTGCTATTTTTTGTTTTACAACAGCAGTTGAAAAATCAGTAATGGTCTGCATGCTTTCTGCTGGGACAAGAATCTTTGTTTTTCTGCCTGACTGTTGATATTGTTCGCCAATCCAAATACTATTCTACTTTTCCCTACCCTTTTTACTTGGCTTATACATCTTCTCTCATAAAAATCAAAGGTATACCCCACCAAAACACAAAAACCTAGAAAACCTTTTACTTTCAACTACAATCCAAACCAAATACACCCTCAAGTACTCAACCATGAGCTATTAGCTGAGTGGCAGTGAATCTTGTTTCTAGTCCAAAGTGCTTGAATTAAAATAAAAATGTATGCACATTTGGTGCTACTCTGATATAGAGTTGCAGAGAAAACTTTGAATATGAGATTTTTAAGTGTTGATCCTCCATATTGTCACTTTGGTGGCTACATTCTTGGCTTCTCTGTTCTGCCTATTCTTCTTTCACCTGAACTCTTGGTGCCCAAATGATGATCTACAAAGCATACGTTGACAAAATATATTTAATTGTCATCTAGTTAATTTTACATTGCTTTAAATTTGCATATTGTCAGGCTGGCTGATGCTGAAAGTGGCACTGGTCGAGGGCCTGGAGAATCATTAAGAGATGGAAATGAAGTGAGAACTGTAGGCTCCGAACAAAGAGAAGTGGAAAGGATCCTGTCGCAGATGCATGATCTTTCTTTCATGCTGGAGAACGATCTCTCTCTCCCTCCAAAATCTGATAATCTTCATTCTTAACCATAATGTTGAGTATCATCCTATGTTTGTACAGCCCCATATGTCAGTACAGGTGCCTTGTGGCTGGGGGGGCGGGGGTTGTGTTATGTCTGTTGTATTGCATCTGTACCTTAGGTCTCTTTTAGTTAATTCTGCTCTCCTGTGATATTTTGAGCTTTTGATGCCTCTTTATTGGATCAAGTTCTCTGCAGATTGCGTGGTGCCTGATTGTCCTAAGCAAAATTCTCTTTGCTTTATGTCAAAATTAAGAAGAATTCCTGGCTGCCAGTCTTAGGCATAGAGAAGTAAATCTGCAGATAGATATGTTCTAATATTTTACACAAAAAAGAAAGCGACATTGGCAGCTGATGCTCTAAATCAAATATATCCTACTAAATTGCAGAAACAAAATCCTACTAATAAATCAAACATATCCCAACAAACAATAGATGCTACTTGGCTATAATCGCGCAACTAGCGGTAGCCCTTAAATACATTTCATGTCCATGGAGAACTTTAATCATTAGTTCCCACTAGGCATTATCATCATAAACCCAACAAAATCGCTGCAATAGCTGACAAAAGTCGCTACCCGCCTACCCCTCCCTATTACATCGTGATGTATCAAGAGCTTTTTCTTCCCCCAACCACAGAAAGTAAAAGAATTTCTAGAATGAGTGAAACAGTTCAGGCGACACATTTGAGTCTAGCAAATGTCAAATAGCCAGTATGACCTCTTCCCTCCCCAGAAGGTCTTGCCATTACCTTGGGAGAAGTATTACCCTCCCGCCCATTGCTTCCTTCAACGGATTGTTTCCTCTTCTTGCGAGAACCAAGAGAGCCACCTTCATAATTTTCCCAGCTCTCCAACCTTTCTTCTCGAACTTCATATGACCGGAGAAGTACCTCGAATGTTCTTATGTCTGCACAAAGCCAGAACATAACATCAGCCAGAAGACCATGAAATTGACAATCAACTAGCCAGTAGCCAGTGGAGAATATTCACTAAAACCAAAATGATCATCCAAAACAACTAAAAAAGGAACTATACCAGTAAAGCATGATTTAAGCGTTTCACACGATCGCTGTACTTGTTCAATGCATGGTGAAAAGGTACACAAGACCCCATCTTGTTTCAGAATTTTCCCAGCAGAAGGGATGGCAAGCCACGGTTGAGGTAGATCAAGAAAGACAGAATCAGCAAGTCCAAAATATTCATCAGGAAACCCTTGACCTTGAATATCTCTCACTCCGACAGTGACTAAACTACTGAACCCTGTCTTCTCAAAATCATCCCTGTTTGAAAAATATGCAAACCAGCATAAGATTTTCCATGGAAATTGAGCCAGTAATACAAACCCGTGCAATCTATGTAGTACACCAGTAAAATACCCCTACAGCGAAGGATTTATGTCTGACAAATCAAAAAAAAAAAAACCAACTAGACAGTAATTGAAATTGAGTCTCCAAATTGAGAAAATCCTTTGACAGTAAAAATTAGGAAAACAGCACACAAAACAGAGAAGTTATGATTTGAGAAAAAGTCAATTACCCATGAATACGTATGCCTCCTAATTGAATTTATAATGCTAAAGTTAAAAAAATGCAACAAATAACGTCCTTACCTAGCTAAAGCAGCTCTATGTTCATGAAAATCAAATGTGTAAACATGCCCAGAAGGGGCTACGGCTCTTGCAAGTGACGTAGTCAAAGATCCACTTCCTGTACCAGACTCAAAAACCGAACATCCTGGTACAATTTCCAAATACATAATGACAAAGCTAATATCAGCTATATAGAGAATCTGGGTTCTGTGGCTTAAGACCAATGTCCAAAGCTCTGGGGTTGGAGCCAACAAGTATACAAATCCACCCTTATTGCTGAAAACTTTGGATCCAAAGGGCTTGCCTATCCAGTCCAAATGCTTAAATACACCAAAACGGTTTTGGAGACACCCATTCTCGCAAACTTTCACAGCCTTCATATTATCATGTCTCTCATATACAATAACCAGATCTCCATCACTAATGCAGCGCTCAAATGACAATTTTTTTGGTGGTTCAACAGCAAGCATCATTTTGAATATGTAGGCCGCCAATCATCTACAATCAACAACTCCAAATTATCTAGAAAAAAAAACCAAAAAAAAGCAAAAATTAGCAAAAAAATGACTGTACCATATAAGCCATAATCTGCATCTAACAATCTGTGACAAGCATTAGGCGCATAAATCTAATGTTTCATCAGAATCCCGATTACAGAAACACTGAAAGAGAGCACTTTAAGTCCTTTTCTTTTTCTCTTTCTTCCAAATTATAAAATCCAATAAATGGAGACGCCAATGAATAATGATGAAGAAAAAAAGAATCAGAGGTAAAACCTGTATAACTTCTAAATACATTGTATGCAGGCTATGTACTTCCATTCAAATATGCGTTTAATTTGATAGTAGCAGGAAGACTTGTGCAGTTGAAGCTAATTCTGTAGAGATTCCAGTAAGCATAATCAAAGAGGTAAAGGCGAAGTTGAAAGGCTTACCACTCAAATTCCGGCGCCTGGAAGATTTGACTGAACGCAAATCCGAGGCGCAAATTCTTCTATTTTCAGCGAACTCAACCAACTGATTGAGCCGTAAATTCAATTCAAGTTGATTTTGATTTCCAACAAATTGCCCGATTAAAGGGCGGAAGTGGTGGAGGCAGGAGGGTTTCCAGCCGGAAAGGGATGGTGCTACTGCCACTTGAGTTACCGGTTCTGGATGGTGGCTGAGGGTTTGGTTAATTGGTTAGGCGGAGAAAGGCGGGGTTCTCACTGGGATTTTCATGGGTTAATTCGGATTTGAATATTTGTTATTTAATATTTATTATTTTTTAAAAAATTATTACTTCTTTTATTTTAAAATATAAAATTTTATAATTAATTATTATATAGATTAAAAATTAAAAAATAAATTTTCTATTATTTTTTTAACTAACATTATTAACAAAATAAAAAATGAGATAATTATATTTATGGTATAAATAATTAAAAAATTATATTTTAAAACAAAAAAATATTTTTAATTATTTTTCTTTTTTGACGGGAAGAGGAAAATTCTAAAGGTGTCAAGCTCGCGAGGAGCTGCCAATGACTAAGGTAAGCTTCCCTAACGACTGCTACTCTTTTAATCAATTATCTTGATATAATTTTTTTTTTAAGAATTTCTTGATAGGTCTCGATTTAAATAACAAAATATTTGTTATTTGTTGCTCTATTTTTTTCTCAATCACTAATTGTTTAATCAATTGTCTAAGACATTGCTAAATTTCTTGATAGGTTGCTTCGAATTGAATTTTTTATTTATATTTAATTTTCCTTTTTGATGACTACTTATTTAATCAATTATCTCAATACTGTGAGATATATCTAATATTTATCTCAATTACTCTACTGAATATATATATATATATATATATATATATATATATATATATATATATATATATATTTATTTATTTATTTATTTATTTATTTATATTTATATTTATATTTATATTTATTTATTTATTTATTTATGTGTATGTATGTTAGCAAAATTTCTATATTTCTAATACTCTCCCTTTTACAAAACACTTCAATTTAGACAAGGCATACGAATTAAAAATTAAAATCATGTGAAAAATATGTTTCATTTATTTTGAAAATGGGAGGATATTTATTGTAAGAATTAAAAGAGATAAAGACAATTATAGGTAAAATTGGAATAAAATAATAAATATACTATGGATTTACTATATTGACAAGTATTTTGAAATAACAAATTCAGAAAGTTTTGACTACTCAGTTTCATATTTCTCAATCCGAAAATAATTAGACCGAGCTCGAGCTTAGTAAAGCCTGACTCACTTAGCCTGATTGACACCCATAAGTGTCATTAGACAAGTTTTATATTGTTACAAAATAAGTATTATAAGATAAAAATTAAATTTTATTTCTTTATTTACCCTCATAATAAAGCAACAATATTTAATATAATAAATATGATAGTTTCTTACGCTATAATTTTTCATGAAGAGAGAGAATATTTAATTAAGAGTAAATAATTAATTTTAAAAGATTTTTAGAACGATATTTATTATAAAACGGAGAGAGTATTTAATTAGCATACCTAGAGATAATAAAACCCAGACACAAGAAACTTTGTCTAGAATTGGGATTGCAGAATTGTTGTTTGGAGAACTATTACTACTTAAGGTAATTTAGATATACTATTTCCTCCTTTGAATTTTCCCTGTATCTCTATATCCGGTATGAAGGAAATGTTCCGCCACATCTTCTAACTTAGTTTGATTGAATTCGAAAGACACAAAGGTGTGGATGGACGATGCCTCAAATTATACACCCACTTATGTTTTTTCCTCAAAAAAAAAAAAAAAAAAAGACTATTGGATGTTTTGATTGGCTCTGCAATATGAACTCGCCAAATATCGAATAAATCCTTATTTTTCGTTATTTTTTACATAATAAATAAAAAAATTAGTTTTAATTACATAATCAATAAACTATGAAACAAATTTATGTGGTTAATGAAATTTTTTTTATCTACTTAGGAGTAATCGTAGGTAATAGTAGAAGGAATTAATAAATTCCCTCAAAGAAAAGGAGTAGCAAATTATATATAAAAAATATAAAAATAACTATGCATGCCCTTTAATTATTTTCACATCCCCAATCCTTTTTTTTTTTTTACTTTTTTTAATATACATAAATCGTTTTAGTTCAACATATACCTTGCCGCCACCTATATGATTGTTGCCACGGAAAAGATATTTGCATTGTGCACATGATCAATTTTTGAAAGATAAAATCTATACATAAAAATTTAATACATATGCATAACATAGTCTTTTATGCTAGTAATCATATATATTATTTATTTTCTCTAAAAAAAAATCCATAAGTATCCTCCAATTAGTTTCTTATTATGTGTATTTGAAGACAACAAAAAACTTTCAATCTTATTTCTTTGTCATTATAAATAAATAAAAAATTAAGTCAGAAACACCTCAGCACAATGAGTGAAATGATTATACCTTAAATAATAATTTATAAAATTATTCTAAAAAATTAAAAATAAAAAAATTAAATACTAAAATAATTATGAGCTCTTTGAAAGAAAAAAGTAGCAAAATACTATAAGAAGTTACAAGCTATTGTAAAGCATGACATCAGGCTACCATAAAAATTAAAATTCTCAAATTTTAAAGTCTAAAACTAGAACTAAACTTTGAAATCAAAGAACATATACTCACCAACAACTTTGAATTTTTTTTAGTTTGAGTTTACTTCACTGTTCGCTCATCAAAGCATCAACATAAAGTCGCCAATCCAACTCTTTTTTATTTACGAACTCGAGATCTTTAGTATGAGTATTAGGATAGGAGAGAGAAGGAGAAGAATCCTGCCTCGATCTAATTTCAAGTGCTTGTTTCAGTCTTGTCCATAAAAAATAGGGGGAGCTATATACAGTTTTTTTTGGACTATATGTAGTGCGAAAAATTTTCATTATTTCGTTTTAATTTCGAAGAGTTTCTAGAATTCTCTAAAGCATTCGGACAAAAAAAATTCAAATTTAAGAACAACGACAAAAAATCTTTGCGAAAAAATGTTAGTTGATCAAATTACTCATACTTTTACATCGATTTAGACATAAAAAACTTAAAAATCGACCTTAAAATGACCGATTTTGAAATCGGTCAAAAAAATTTTGAATTCCGCCAACTGCCACCAATTGGCGGAATTCTTTCGCGAATTTCGCCATCTTTTGGCAGAATTCGCGGTTGAATAATTGGAGTTGTACCCAATTTGGGTACAATTCCATGTGGAATTCCTCCACTTTTGGAATTGTACCCACTTTTGGCAGAATTCAAAATTTTTTTTGCCGATTTCAAAATCAGTCATTTTAAGGTAGATATTTATGTTTTTTATGTCTAAATCGATGTAAAATTATGAGTAATTTGATAAACTAATATTTTTTCGGCAAATTGGCGTTATTGATCTCAATGTTTTAACGTTTGGTATATTTAGTCCCTATTGTTTTATTTTGTAATTTTTCATCCCTCATGTTTTTTCGAGAGAACATTTAAGGAATCGCTGCCACTTCCACGGTGCTTTTCGGCTGAGCACGTCACGTGATTTGCACAAGTGGTTCAAGACAAGGGTAAAAGGGAGATTCTCCTATTGCTTGACCAAAAAAAAAAAAAAAAAGCAAGAAATATCAACACAGGTGGGGAAGGGGGATTCCAATGCATTCTTTTACAGTAGAATGCGTTTCTGCTAACTGATTTCTCTGCTACCCGATTTCTCCCAAAATAAACTAGGGGTTTTTTCCCAATAGAAAATTAACAGCGCATGGACCTAACAAAGACATGGCTGAACGAATTGATGGAGACGATGAATAAGTCAAAAATGCAGATCTTGACCATCCGTTTTCGACAGCATCAGTGACAAGAGAAGGATGATTGGCCCAACTGAAAAAAATTTTTGTTGATATCCCACGTCGAAAAACATAATAATTCGTCCTCTTGCTCCCATCATGATCAAGATGATGAAGACTCACATGCTGAAGCTTGGCAATCCTAGGTTGTAAGCTCTGCTTCTGGACACTTTCTCGGTTTGCATCAATATTTACCTCTTTTCTCTTTCTGCGGCACGAGCATCGTTGGACGATCAAAGTTACAAGGACAACAAGAATTCCCACAGCTGCTGCCACCAACGTAATTTGTACCCAATCCTCCATCTCTTCTTCTCCACTGTTGGAGTCTTGATCTTGAAGTTCAATCCTTTTGGCCAGAGCAGAAAAGAAGGGAAAGACGGAGGCGCAGAGAGAAGGAAAGGCAAAATAGGAAAGGGAACAAAGGAACGTGTGAGCCGTGGACTACGAAATTGAGAAGAATGATTCAAGAATGATTCCCCACCTGTGTTGATATTTCTTGCTCTTTTTTTTTTTTTTTTTTTGGTCAAGCAATAGGAGAATCTCCCTTTTACCCTTGTCTTACCCTTGTCTTGAACCACTTGTGCAAATCACGTGACGTGCTCAGCCGGAAACTACCGTAGAAGTGGCAGCAATTCCTTAAATGTTCTCTCGAAAAAACATGAGGGATGAAAAATTACAAAATAAAACAATAGGGATTAAATATACCAAATGTTAAAACATTGAGGATCAATAACACCAATTTGCCTATTTTTTCTTAAAATTTTTCGTCGTTGTTCTTAAATTTAAATTTTTTTATTCGAATGCTTTAGAGAATTCTAGAAACTCTTCAAAATTAAAACAAAATAATAAAAATTTTTCGTATTACATATAGTCTAAAAAAACCTGCATATAAAAATGATATAAAAAATTAGCTAGGTAAGGACCTAGTAGTGCGTAAGTAAAGAAGTTAGAAAGAAACGACTCCTTGGTGTGCCAAGTTTATATATATTTTATATGTCCATCAAGCGTACATTTGAAAAGTGGAGTTTTAAATGCTTTCTACATTTCTTCTTGATCTTTGGCCAGTGGTCTTAGAGACAGAACTAGATTCTCTCTTCGGGTGGATGCGCCCTTCCCTTTGTCAATCTATGTGAAAAATGAGAAGGAGAGAAAGAGGGGAAAAAAAGGTGGAACTAGAAGGTAAGAATTGAAAAGGTGAAAGAAAAAAGATTAACTGATTACTCGGTAATTTTGAAACTTAGCTGCTTCTAGTGAAATTTCCCCTTATTCTTCCTTCTATCCTTTCCTATTCGAAATCAACAATTAATCAAGGGGAATGGACAATTCTGCAAAATTGTTGTTCAGAGACACAATTTTACTTCATCTGGTGCCTCGTCTAGCAATGATGGATGACTCTTCTGAGAAGAATGTACCGCCATCCTCGTCTAGTTGACCCAATGGGTCTGGATCTATACAAATGGTCCTTAAACAGTATAATTTAAAAGATTAGACGTAGCATTGGTTCAAATGAAAAATCAATGGTAAGGATCAATGTGATGAGAAGTTTAGGGGGTTATTATTGGAATTTAACATAAAAATAATCCGTTTCAAAGGAAAACTATCAAAGTAATTGCTCAATTAAATACTTGATATGTTGTAGTGAATGTTTTCACACTAGTTTTGCTAATTGTTCTTATGCTAATATCCTCTATAGTTTTACTGAAAACCGTAAGCTTTAGTCAATTTTGTTTTTCTACCTAAAACTAATTTCCTCAAAACATTATTGATTAAAAGAAAAGAAGAATGTATTCTCCTGGAAAATTTCAGTCACTTTATCAAAGTTGTAGCTTTGGTAAGTATCAATTAAACACTTTTAAAGAATTCCATCAAAAGAAAAAAAAAAATACAACAAAAACATTAAACACTTCTCCCTAGCTCTCTCACAACTATTGAACTATCATATATAGTGTCAAGCTAGTGAGATGGATCTACTAAGATGTACAAACAACAAATGCCAAAACCCCAGACTTGAAACTTGAGCGCAATGGAATATCACGCTTCCCTTTGCCGAACAAACCCTTCAAAAATACAGAAACACAAAGCTCCCATATGCTATACAAAATTTCTCCAATTCCCCAATTTATTTTCTTTTTTGGAGTCGATTAATCCAATACCAAGAGAGCAAAAATTCACCAACAAAATAGTGATTCCTAGAATATAAAAAAAGGAGAGTTGCCGAATGTAAATCTTCCAGGTTTATTATTTGTGTCTTTTAAACTAAAACTTTGATCCTTAGACCAACTTATGCCATCTTTGTCATCCACTTTCCTCTTCTTTCAATAAAATGAATTTAAACATGTAATAGATTCTCTGAAATCCCTATAATTTAGTAAAAGAAACTAAAATGTTTTCTTAGGTACATGTGCATATCTTTGTTGGCTCATGGACATTCATTCATTGATTGTCTCAGGCTGGGGAGATGGATCGACTCAAACGTACAAACAACAATGCTAATGCCACAGACTTGCTAATTGTGGGCAGTGGAATCCCGTACTTTCCTTTCCCAAACAAACCCTTCAAAAACACCCAAAAACTCAAAACCACCCATATGCTACACACAAATTCTCCAATTCCCCATTCTTTTTCTCTCTTTACACCTCCCAATCCAATAACCAGAACGCTCAAATTCACCAACAGAATCGTGATTCCTGGCACATAGAATGGAGAATTGTCAAATGTAAATCTTCCAGGATTATCATTTGTGCCATTTGTGCCAGAAATTTGATCCTTCTTTGTCACTTCGAAAACCGTCTCTAATAACCCAAAAAGCTTGAGTATAACACTTAGACATCCAAACAACCATGCGGTCATGCTATTAATTCTTGCCATTCTTTGGTTATTCCACCAAGCTCGTATTGTTTGCCCTGTTCTGATATATTCTGATAAGGAGTAGATGTTGTGGATGAGAAAGATCGAGAGAGGTACGAGTAGGATTGGTTCATTCCCCTGCATAAGCAAAATATTAGTTAACACGAGTCTTGGTATCTAATAGTTTATAATGCATGATTTCTAGCAACATTTTCCACCTAAACCAGCATGAGCTGTGAATGCCATTTCATAGTTTATCCTCTCATGATAGTATAAGATTTCTGTTCAAGTTTTTATATAAAGCCAGGGGAAAAAATTGTGTTTCAAAAAGAAAAGAAAAATTAAAAGAAGGATCTATGGCTTAATTAACCTTTGGCAAAAAGTAGGAGTTGTTGAGGATGCAGAAGGCAGGAAGAAGAGCATAACAAACTTCAAAAATGGATCTCATGGCCAAAACCATAAGCCAAATATAAGCCAAGCATTCCCTGAATTGGAGCCTTGAGATGAGGGCAAATATTATTGGGGTTTTGGAGCTGAATAGTATTTCAAGAACCCCAGCGGCAAATCTTTTCTGTGGAACCAGTGAGGTTGGTCCAGATGTAGGGGCCAATCCAAGAAATCCAGAGGGGCTTGGGCTGCACCAGATAGATTTCCAGCCCTTTGCGTGGATGGAGAGCCCTGTGAGAACGTCTTCTGTAGTAGATCCATATATGCACCCAACCTGGAATTTATGTGAGGAAAATCTTCTCATTAATTGTTACGCGAATTAAAAAGAACAAAAATAAACATAAATTTGTCAAATTACCTTTTTACCCCAGCTTGAGCCATATTCAAATACACAACTTGCAACATGATTTGCTTCTGTAATTGCAGTTGAGAGGGATGGGGAAGTGTCCATGCTTATGTTTGATTCTGATAAGATTTGAGCCACCGATATGGCCAATTTCATGGATTTTCCAAAAGTTTTCTGTAAATCTTCAAAACTGAATTTTCCTAATTCGAAAGAAAAACCCCCACTTAACAGTTGAATTTTCAAATTTAATAGTTGTATTGAGACTATTCCAAATCAATTTTCATACCATTTACTAATTTATCCTCAGGTGATGCACCATATGTGACTTTCCTTCTATGAAAACATCCTGTTCCTGAATAGAAGGGCCCTTGAATTCCGGACATTCCTCTTCCAAAAAACTAGTCCATCCAATAAAATCAATCCAAAAATATATTAGCGGAGTCCTCATTTTGTGAGTTTTTATTGAAATTATTTATTATTTTTACTAATGTAATCTTTCTGCTCTACCAAAAATGCAAAAGGGCAAATGAAGGTCAAGATTTGCTTACCTCCATGAGCACAATCATTTGATTTCCAAAAGGATCATCCTTCAGACCATCATAGAATTTTTGTGGAAATTGCACGAATCCACATTCTTTTTCATCCTTTGCACCCAATAGAAGGCACATTGCGTGAAGAACAACTTGTGGATTATTTACATACATATCACAGTCCACATTTAGCATGAATGGTGCATTTGTCATCATCCCTGACACTCTTGTCTGCATAAATCGATTTTGACAAATTCTCAAATCAACTTTTAACTTTTTAGAAATTGCATCACTATAAAACCCTTTCTTTAACATAAAAAATTTAAAGTATATCTGGCCTCACACTATTTGAAAGAGATTACACAAAATTAAAAAAAAAAATTTGAGAGTAAAGTTACAACAATTAAACATATATTATACATAGAGTAGTATCCTTATGATAATAAATCTATATTTCTAGGCAAGAATTGAATTTTCAATCTTACGGTTGGAAAGTTTTAACTCATGTTACTATTGCAAAGTCTCATAAAAACTTATAAACTCTTATTTATTTTTAACTATATAAATATTTTCACATACTCACTATGTGTGTATATGACATAGTACAAGATTTTATGAACAAAAGTAGTTTAAATCCTCTCTGGGGGAAATGAAAACACCATAAAAGAGTTATAGAGCCCTGAGGACACCATAAGGGAATTAAAAGCCACATGAGGACACGAGGTATCCTCACCATAGTGGAGAAGAGGAAGGGAGAAAAATGAGGAAGAGGATCTTCAACGGAGTGCAGACGAAGAGAGAAACTCCCGATTGGGAAAAAGTAGTGAATCACTTTTTATTTTGACAAGGCCTCAAAACCTTACCATTGCCGTTAGTCACCATCACCTTTGGCAATCTCAAACCCTTGACTTTCCCTAAATACTCCTCTCTCTACCTCCTCCATTAATGTTGATCATCTTCCTTTTCCCCCCTATCGTTGATCTACTTACCATCTAGCTCTCTCGGACCCAAATCCTAGCCAGTCATTTCCATACCATCACTATCCGCATAGCTTCATTTTCCCTCAAACCTTCTCCCTCTCCACCCTTTGGCATTTGTGACTTCATCCTCCATCTAAACACTCTCGGCCTTCACCACACCTCTAACCAGAATAGCCACCACCTGCCATCTCCCTTCTCCTCCATGGTTACTGTTGTCATTCTCATGTCTCTCCCTTGTTGTTGCTTACCACTAAATATCTCGCTCTACTACAGACCGCCACCTGTTGCGATCCACTTTTACTCCTTTCCTCCAATCGTTTTCTTTTTCTTTTTCTCTTAAGTAAGATCATTAGTTGACTGATTGCATTCAGTCAATTAATTATTTTTCTTAAAAAGTTTAATTAATTTGTTTTATTTATGATTTTTCACAATTAATTAACCAATTGCATTTTTTTAGGGAAAAAATGCTTTAATAATTCAAGGATTTTTCTGGAATGAAACCCATATCTGGTAATTCAAAAAGGGAACAAACATGCAAACTAAATCTTACCAGAACATTCATTGCTCCAGCTTTGAAGTGATGGGGATACTTTGGATGCTTCTCTCTAGAGACGTAAATGAGATGGGGCAATCCATTGGGAAGAGCTTCCTTGTTCTCCCATATTACCTGCAAAATTATTGTTCGAATATCCAAAATGGGACAGATGCAATTTTTTTTCCCAAAATATTGTTATTGGCAACATTCAAAGTACCTAATTGTGTTTTAATTAATTGGGTAATTTTAATCCTGGAGTTTAGAATATGTTATAGGTGGAAAATAAGCAAACACATTGTATCTTTATTGTAACTGCTTCCCAGTAAGGCCTCATTCTCAGAAACTTCAACTCCGGGGTTGAACCCTGACCGTTGGCTTTGCGATAATTTATGAAAAATAAAGTACTCTCAATCTAGAATTGAATATTCAGTTTCTTATTTTATTATTTATTTTATAAAAAAAGTGGACATCTAACAGTTTTGGGCGTTGAGAGGATCCTTTAGTCATAAAGATTCCATTTCAAGTTTAGTGCCTTTTTTGATGGAAAAGGCAGAATTTTATTCAAGACTCATCCAAAGTAGCAAGCATGTTGGTTCCGGGGACATCCGTGTACCAAATACTAGACTCCGCAGCTAACAAAAGCCATGTAAGTCAGCATATGAGCTAGAAATTTCAACGCCAGGAATTGAATATCTATATATCCTCTTTTCTTTTTTTTTTTCCCTTAGAAATGATATACTTCTTCGGAGCCTGGGGAAATACAATTGTTTTTTGACAGAAGGCTCGACATTCAATTTTGTTCGTAAAAGATTTACCTTGATGATGGTTGGATGATTTGTCCTTTCAATATTTGCAAAGACTGCAAAATCGCCTGTAAGATCACATGGGATGGATCTCCGAGAAGCGTCTTCAATCCTTTGGCATAGTTCTGCATACTCCTTCTGAGAAAATGAAGAATAAATCAATTAATTTATGTAAATAAAATATTGATTTTTCTTTGTTTCATTGAAAAAGATGAATTAATTTTTACTCCTTAATTGTATAAAATATTTGTGAGATAATATTAAAAAATATGAAGAATAACTCAAATGCATCAAATTAAATATAAAGAATATGTCATCAATATAATAATGGGATATAATTTACCCACTAGGAAATAAAATTAATATAAAGAATAATATGTTAAAGACATATTGGATAATTTATAATTAAAATCACATTTAAAATAAAAAAATTTCCAACATTTGTTCAACCACTTTTTAATCCGATTTTCTTAAGTCAACATTACTTTAACAGTCATGATTATATTAATCACAAGTGCTAAAATCACATTCAACAATCACTGTGTAATCAAGCACAAGTGTTTGGTTAGTTTTGGGTTTCATAAACTGAGCACTCTTTGTTTCGCGTACAAACAAATTATGCAAATTTTGGAGACATGTACAAATCATGCAGGTTTAGTATTTCCCCACTGAAGGGTAAATTTGGATTTATATTTAATTTAAGGATAAATTAGACATTTGATTTCATCCGCAACTAAAATTCATCGCTCAATTGTTAATTGAAAACAATGAATATTCAACTAACAGTACCTCCAAACTAAAGAAAACATCTTTGGAATCAACCAAAATTTTTTAATGAGAATTAGTACATGCAAATCATTTTCAGTTGTATTAGCAAAACATTTTTTTCTGTAGTTCTAAAAAGTTTCACAACCGGTACTTTTTCTAGGTTTTGGAAGGTAAAACATTTTCTGCTTGTTTTGTCCCGCCTAATTAAAAAGCATCACATGAGAATAAGCAGTTGTCTTCTGTTTTACCCTTTTTCTAATCTAAATCAATGCCTTGAAATGAAATAGTAACTTTAACTTACCTTCATTTTCTGCCATTCTTCTTGGAAATCTGACGAACTATTTCTAAGAATTTCATGGTTGAAATACCGAAAAGGAGCTCTTACGGGAACGTTATACTTCTTGCAAAACGGAACCCAAAGCTTGCCGAACTTGGATGCTTCAACCAGAGAGTAGAAAGTGAGAGGAGCAGCAGCATCATCAGAGACATAGCAAGCCAGTTTGTTCCCTGGATAGTCCACTGCTAAAAGAGAAAGAACTGTGTTTATGGTGATGATTGGAGGCTCCAATACCGGGTCGGCCGTCGTCACAAACATGTCTACTGGTGGCAGCTCAGTTTTCCTATCAAAAACGATGAACATGGCCATTAATCTTATAGCCTATAACCGTTGCATGCCAATACTTTTGGTGATTAATTGATCATAAGAGCACCAAAGGAATTCATTTGTAGAACTATATAAATGGTACCTTTGCAACAGGCGTTCGGGATAGGTTTCGAACTTCACAGGATTCCATTTGCAGTTCATAACAAGAATCCAAGTGAAAGTGAACCATAGTTCGCAAACAAATGCAATCACCCAAACGAATCCATGGCTTTTCAGAGAGAAAAGACGGTAAGCAAGAAGAGAAAAGAGAAGGAAAAGAATACTAAGTTCAGTTATTCTTGGAATAGTGTTCTTAATAGCTTTTTTCTCATAGAGAGGGAGAGATCCAGCTGCTTCGGCCATTGGCAGCAAAAGAAGAACTATGAAGAACTAAGATGGCCTCAGGCTGGCCTGATGGAGCAGAAGCGGTCAGTGCTGTGAATATATAAATTCCAACTGTAGAGGCCTTTTGACTTTTTGAGGTTGATGAAGATTTGAAGAACTTTTCTTATCCTATTTTTAACTAATTTAATTTATCTACTACTAATATGAAAGGGGATAAAAAATTATATTTATAAATAATAATAAAATTTTTAAAATAATTATTAAAATTAATAAAAGTACAAATATTTCAAAAAAAGAAAAAAAGAGTAAAAAAATTTTATATTTTAAAATAGAAAAAGAAGTTAATTGGTTTCTTACCAACCGTTTAAATTGAGAGAAATGGAAGGAAAAAAAAATGACAGCAATATGAGGGAGAAGGAAGGAGAGGAGAGAAGGAAGGGGATTAAATATTTATTGTGTTTGGATAGAAAGTAGGAAGAGACGGAATGGTAGATTTTTGTAAGATTCGAGTTTGAGTAGTTTTTAGACTTTATTAATCTTAGTATATTAAAAGGAGTTCAGCATAACACATATAAACAGTAGAATAAAATTTAATACTAAAAATTAGTGATACAATTCAACCAACCAATCTACATTTGCGGGACAATATTCAAAAAAATGTAATCTACTAAACTTTTTCTCTATAAAAATAGAGAAATACACTTATTTCTATATTCTATTGATACTCGTAGTAGACCTGGCAAACACCCTTTGCCGAGGACATCTAACTCCCTTGGACTACACACTGCAAGATCCCTTTGCTGAATATGTTAGGCTCCCCACAACAGGTTCAATTGAACTCCCTCGTCAACAACGTTCTGTTGAACAGGACGTGGCAAGATCCCCTTGCCTACTGCTTTAATTGGAAGCCCTCCAACCTTCGACTCCCGTTAATGCAACAACTACCTTCTTACAAAGTAAGATCCACTTACAAGCTATATCATACGATTGAACTCCTTTCAACACTCTGTTTTCGATCGCTCAAATTTTTTCTAAGCAGCTGAAAAATAAATATTTTTAAAAAAGTTATACTTAAAATTAAAAATAAAATTTTTATTTTTAACAATCTCAATAAGAAAAAAATTATTTTAAAAAGCATCCCTAAGGTAACTTCTTAAAAATAATTTTTTACATTTATTTAAATTAAAATAAAAAATTAATAAGTAGTTAAGAATAGTTCAAAATCAGCTTTTAACTTTAAAAAAATTATAACAATTTATTTTAAATAATTGAAAAAATGCCTTAAATACCTTTGATGGTGGTGATGATGACCCTCAACGTGAAAAGCGACAACCCTTTCTCCCGAAAGGTAAGATGTAGAATAGTTGAAAGAATTCGAGCGCCTCCAAAAATTGTGCCCGTACATCAGCAACAAGCACCTGAACATAAATTAATAAACATAGAACATGAATTACATGAACACAAGATGCAGTATATTAGATGAATTTTGCTTCAGAATCCATAAGTTTGCTTTGCTTGTGGCTGGAATATTTAAGCTTTAGGACGTACCATGAGTTCCTTGATCAATATGAAAATAATTCCTAAATAGTAGCATCAAATCCGTTGATTTTTTGAAAGCAATCTCCTTAGTTTTGATCTTCAATCAAACAAATGGGGCTTTTTATCAATTTTGGCCATTTTTTTGAAAAAGTAGACTAAACGACTCGGTTGTGGTGGAATTGCGCATATGACCATAACAATATCATCTAGGCTGGCATCATAGAACAAATTATGTTAAATTAAATAACGTCATTGACTGTTTTGATTTTATAGCAAAAAACAGTCAATAACATCATTGCTAAAGGTGCTATTGCCTTTCATTGAAAAAGTAGCAATGGCCTTGTTGGTTATCCCAACAGTTCACTGCAAATCCTCCCTTTGCATTCTTTTGTTTCTTGCTTCTGTTGCAAGGTATAATAGTTTCTTCATATTTTGTTTTAATAATAAAAATATTTAAAAATTTATATATATATGTTCACAGGCAAAAGGAATTTTATTGTGCATCGTATAACTTGTAGTTTGAAGAAAAATAATTGCATTATACAAAAACAAATTTTGATGAAAGAATTAACCTGAATTGGTCATAGATCTTACTTTGAAGATTAAGTTTCTTCAAGATTTTTAATTTAAAAGAAGAAATAATATAACATTGTTTCTATTCAAATTTTTTTTTGTTGTTATCCCTGACTATTTTAAATTTTAAAAAATTAAACGAAAATTTTTTCGTAATATAGTCATGATAACAACAAAAAAATTTGAATAGAAATGATGGTATAGCATTTCTTCTTTAAAATTAAAAAACTTGAAGAAACTTAATCTTCAAAGTAAGATCTACGATCAATTCAGGTTAATTCTTTCATCAAAATTTATTTTTATAGAATACAACTTTTCTCTTCAAACTACAAGTTGTACGGCACACAACACAACTTTTTTTGCCTGTGAACATAGATATAAGAATTTTTAAATACTTTTTATTACTAAAACAAAATATGAAGAAACTATTATGCCTTGCAATAGAAGCAAGAAACAGAAGAAGCAAAAGGAGGATTTGCAGTGAAGTGTTGGGATAACCAACAAGGCCATTGCTACTTTTTCAATGAAAGGCAATAGCACCTTTAGCAATGATGTTATTGACTTTTTTTTGACAACACCAAGAAGGCCAATGTCGGTTGCCATCTGACGTCAACTCAAATAGCGTTATGGCTATATGTATAATTTAATAATAAAATTAAATTATTTTAATCTTTTTTTTAAAAAAAGGCCGTAATTTGTAAAAGCTCAAAGAAATGCCGTAGTATATGCCAAATCTTCAATGTCAATCTTTTAGGGATTTCCAAAAGTCTTGTCCTAATCAAAATAGAGTTTGTACAAATAATGACAACCTGCAAAATAAAACCATAACAATTTTTGCTTAAATCATTACCTGTATTTTTATTTAAGTGTAACAATCCTTTTGTCCATATAAAATAATTCATTTAATTTGGTCTCTTTTCGTCTGATTTCCTCTCACTTATGGATGAAAAGGAGACTAATGCTTTAATACTAAAGTCAATTTATTCATTTTCCTTCCAATTCTTTCTTTTCTTTCATAAGAAAACTATCCATAGATACTAATCTACATATTCTCTCCTTTCCTCTTCTCGTGTTTCTCTCGATCCAAAGAGAAGGTTAAAGTATATTCTCTAATATGTCCCTTTCATGTAAAGCTAAGATTGTGACGAAACCTCCAAATACAAGTCATTGAACGTGGAATTTTCTTCCACTGTACAAGGAAGTAAAAAGTAGCTAGCCTAAAGAGAGATAATTGTCTTTGGAGAAAATTTTATTTATAAATAAAGCCTACTTGCTTTAGCACCCAGGGAGAAAAAAAACCAAAGAGCCTACCTAAAAGCAATGAGATATATATTTTTGGATTATTTACTGCAGTCCGTAAAATTATTAAGTGCAATGCATTATTATTTTAAAAAAAAAAAAAAACCATGGCACAGACAGTGCGTTCGGCTCATTTCAAAGAGGCCGCCCAATTGTGACAGGCCTCTTGCTCAAGGTGTCCTATCTAGTTAGGTGGAACACTTAAGAATCTTCTTATTTTTTCTGAAACAAAATCGTGTGAAAATTAATTTATTTAAAATTTTGAACTACTTATTTATAATAAAATAAGTTAGTAATACTTATTTATATTTAAGTTACGAGTTGTGTCCAAATTGACTTTTTTTATAAAATGTCAGTTTTCAAGATTTTGTATAAATATGTATGAAAAAAAAGAAGAAGGGTAAAGAAACTAAATTTATTTCGTTCAAATTTAATGCTAAACGATGAATATATATGAAATAGATAATGAAGATTAAGGAACTAAATTTATTTCACTCAAATTTAATCTCAAATGTTAAAAATTTTAAAAAATTAATTTATAAGTATAAAAATAATTTATAATTAGAGAGAGAAAGAAAAATTGAAAAATAAAAAATTAGCGTAATTTAACATGCTATACTAAGAAGATATGTATTTATTTTCCCGTCGCTAGTCAATGGTCAATTTTATTTATCGGCTAGGCAATTCATCTCCTGCTAGTGTTGACCCTTTCTTCGGAGATGGGATGTCGGACAGTGCACGTAGGGTTTTCCCGCCAGCTGATCTTTAGACTCGCCGCAAGTACTTTGCTCGTTGCCTCGGATGCCCTTTCCTTCTGGTCTAGGCCCATCCTTGTTTTCTTCTACCTCGGAGAGATCGACGAAAGATTAATTAAGACGAAAACTGTGCCGATGTAGTATCTAAACCGCGTCCTCATCTAAGGTTGGATTTCTCGCTTTCTTTGAGTACTTCACTTCAACAAAGTTCTACAACAATTATAATAAAATGATTTTACCCAGTAGTGGAACCCGAGAAGGTCAAACTCTGGGTCGGCTGCCCTGAATCTCGTAAATAGCAAGTTTACTACAGCACTTCATTTTTTCACTTGTAATTCAGATTACGAACATTGGGCGTTGTATTTAATTACGAATACCAATAGACCCCATAGACCTCATGCTTGAAGGCTCCTAATTCTCTGAGAAACATTAGCACCAGTTGGCATGGCAAGCTTTCCGCAAGAAATGCTTCACTACTCTTGGCGGCACTCGAATCTTCCAAACGTCAAGCTAACTGAGCCACGGCCAACCGCGACAGTCATGAAGCTCTCACCTCCAAAGTATTTTGGACATGTTCTTAAATATTAATTATATTTATATTTTTTTAAAGTTAAAAGCAATATTTAAAATGTTTTTAACTGTTTATGCATTTATAATTTTAGTTTAAATAAGTTAAAAAATACTCATTCTTGATAAGTTACCTAATTAAAGGGGCTTGTAAAAACGAATTTTGCTTATTAAAATTATTAATAAGAGAAATATTATTTTAATTTTAACAATAACTTTTTTCATAAGTAATTTTTTTTCAACAACTTAAAAGATATCTCAATAATTGATAACAGACCCTTTACATTTAAAATTTTTGTCATCTAGTGAATTAACATTTCTAACAATTCCTAAATAGTGACATCAAGCCTTTTCAATTTTGTAAAGCTATCTCCTTGGGTTTTGGTCTTCAACCATTATTCAATGATATCCCATTATATATGCCAAATCTTCAACTGTAACAATATTAGAATAAGAAAATTTTGTCAGTAAAAAATAAACTATTTAAGTTGTTATCTTTTTCTTTTTTGTTTTTGTTTCTATTCACTTTTGAACAGAAAATAAGAGTAATGCTTTAATAATAGCGTCAATCCCTTAATTTCCTTTCCTTCACTATCAATAAATACTAATCTACATGTTCTCTCCTCTCATCCAAACTGAAGGTTAAAGTATATTCTCTAATATGTCATTTTCATGCAAGCTCAGATTGTGAGAAAACCTCACAATGACATATCTGTCGTTTCTTTGGTTTTTTACAAATTTTTTTTGATGAATTGTGGTTGCTTTGGCTTGCAAGTCATTGTCTATATTTGGAGTCTTCTTCGATTCCACATTGGAATCACTAATTTGTTCGGCTGAAAGTGTGACAGTTGTCTACTTTAATATTTCTCCGGTTGACTGCAGTGCCAAATAATTTTCCCCCGCTCCCGGGTGACACCTATAAAGAATAAAAAGACAAAAACAGTATATTTTGATCCAGTTTTAATACTTAGGTGACAAGTACATCCCACTTAATTGATTACTAAAATTATTAAGTCTCCTAATTTATACTTAATTATTATATAGTGACTTTGAATAAATTATTAAATTAAAAACTAACAAAAATAATAAGGACTTGAAATTTAACAAATTACGAGAGAGAGAGAGAGGGTTGAATAGGACTTTGATCCAAATTGTTCTCGCAACGATTAATCTAATTTATCTCCCTTTTAATTTGTTAAATTTCCTTAAATTATACCTAATTCACTAACAGTAGAATTCCTTAAATTAGGCTTTACCTAATCCCTTAATGTAAAACCTCTAATTTTAATTAATAGAAACTATATTCTTTTGTGATTTGATAAACTAAAATTGCATTATTAGTTTGTGAAAATTTTCTATTTCGCTAGCCAGATACTACAACAAAACATGCCATTAGTGATGGACAAATCCATCGTTGATCCCATCGCAAACAGAGATTAGCAATGGAAATCTAACACAAAAGATTATAATGAATTTACGACGAATTTTTTATTTTTAAAAAATTTTGTTATGAAATAATTGTGACAATTAAGCCACGACAAAATTGTGATCGTTTTATGAAAGGAGAGTGATGCTTTAATACTAGAGTCAATTCCTTTATTTTCCTCCCAATCCTTTTCTTTCCTTCATAAAAAATATTATCCATAAATACTAATCTACATATCCTCTTCTCTCAGTCCAAACGGAAGGTTAAATTACATTCTAGACTATATCCTTTTCATATAAGCTAAGATTGTGTCGAAACAGCACAATGATATATTTGTCGTTGCTTTGGTTTACAGGTCATTGTGTGCAGAGTTTTCTTCGATTGTACAAGGATCTAAATAGGTGTTTGCCTAAAAGGGTGACAATTGTCATTACAGAAAATTTTATTTATAACAAGTTGTTTGTATAAAAAGAGTGACAATTGACAATTGTCTCTAGAGAAAATTTATTTATAGGTCGAGCCTGCCTACTTTAATATTTCTCCGGTTGATAGTTAATGAGATGAAAGCGGCGAGATATATTTTTTTCCCAAGCCGCTGGGAGACACCGAAGGGGAATAAAAAGACAAAATTAATACTTCATTTATTTTAAAATATATGTCCTATGCTTTTATAAGAAAATTAAAGTTTCAATAAGTTTTATAAAAAGGTTTAATAGATATTAAAAATGCATATATTTAAAAATAATTGATTAGTGTGTCAAATTTAAATTTAACATTAAAAATTAATATTTTAAGTAATTAATTAAAAAGTTAATAAATTTTTAAAATAAAAATATTTAAGTAGTTAGTTTGAAACAGGAACAAAGTTAGAAATAAAATAATAAATAAAGTCTTTATGTAGAAAGAGAATATTTAATTTGAAACAAATTAAAGAAAAATATATGATATATATTTTGATTAGAGAAACTATATTATATTATATGTTTGACTTATTTTTTTTATAAGGGAAATTAATATTTTGATAAATTTTATAAAAAAATTTAATAGATGTCTAAATTTATATATTTAAAAATAATTAATTAGTATGTTAAATTTAAATTTAATATTAAAAATTAGTGTTTCAAGTGTTTAGTTAGAAAATTAATAGTTTTTAAAAAATGAAAACATTTGAATAGTTTATTGGAGACCTAGGTAAAATTGAAAATAAAATTTTTATATAGAAAAAATATATATTTTTTGAAATAAATTAATAAAAAAATAAGATATATATTTCGAAATGGTAGAAGTATGGATGAATCACATGATTTACAGTGTATTTGTAGTTTTCTGTTATTGCATCTTACCATAAAAAATTTTACATTTGTCACAAAATCAATTATTGATTTATAAGAACCCCACCAAGTAAATTGTGTCCAATTAATATTTAGGCGAGTCAAGTTTTGTCCCACAAAAATTATAATTAAGTATCAAAATTATTAAACTCTCCAAATTTAGACCTAATTATTAAATATTGACTTTTAAATAATTACCAAATTAGACTAAAATAAATTAAAAACTAACACAAACAATAAGGACTTGTAACTCAACAAAGTACGAGGGACCACTAATCTCCTTGCATCTATTTGTTTCCTCGCACGTTTTGTCTTGCTTGTCGGCCCCTGTTGTCCTTGCTTACCTTATCTTCATCCTGTTCCAGTTTTGTTTCTTTGCATGACCGAAACTCCAACTCTTGATCTTCGTTCTTTTTTCTCTGACGTTTCGAAAATCTTCTCGGAAAAATCTATTGGCTGTATTTAAATAATATTTGATCAAATAAAAAATATAATTTTTTTATTAAAAAATTTATTTTATAAAATTTAAAATAAAAATTCTTTCAATTAAATATAATTTACTTTTATTGCTTAGTAACATCACAAAACCTTATTATTTTTGTCATGACTCTTCTTTTGCCCGACAATCACGAAGCTCCTCACCTCCAGGGCATTTTAGTAAGATTTTTAATTGTTTAAAATAAAAAATTTTAATTATTTAAAATAAATTATTTGTAAATTTTTTTAAAATTAAAAGTTATATTTAAAATATTCTTAATTAATTAATTATTTTAATTTAAATAAATTTAAAATTTTATTTTTGAAAAGTTATCTTGAAATTTATCAAAACTATTTTTTTGAAAAGTTATTCTGAAGTTTAAAAATAATAATATTATTTTAATTTTAAAAATAACTTTTTTCATAAGCGCTCAATTTAACTTTTTGAAAAAGGATTTAAATTTTTACCTTTAAACTTTTGCATCTAATGAATTAGCATTTCGAACAATTCTTGAATAGTGGTGTCAAATCCCTTGATTTTTGAAAAGCAATCTCCTTAAACTTTTGGTCTTCAATCATCAATCAAAGATATCCCATAATCTATGTCAAATCTTCAATCTCTAAAATAAGAATCTATGTCGAATCTTCAATCTCTAAAATAAGAAAAATTTTTAGGTGAATCTGATTCACGACTCCAATTTTAAACGGGATACATCCTTTCCATTTGCACCATATCTCTATACTTAGCCGAGACCTCTTGCGCCCAGAAGCTTTACCATCACATAGGCCAAGACCGGCTGCCTCTTAGAAGGTGGTACTAGCTTAGGGTGGAGATCAACCACCACAAAATCTTCAAAATATATAGAAGCTGAAAGCAATGTATTATTAAAGCGACAAGGATCGCAGGATTACAAGCCAATTTTGGTTGTCAAGGTCTTTGCTAAAAGCATATCCCAACCAAAAAATTTGCCTATGAGTGAAATCAGATCACGGAAATCGGAATGAGAGCTAAAAAAAAGGAAACTCTTGGAATTTCAACACTGCGTGCCAGTGAAATGGCAAATTTGGATGCAAATTGCCGAAGGCTCTTACTTCGATTCTCTCTACAAATTAGTATCTTATCTCCACCACACTATCTTGAGACTGGTGGAGTATGTAGGTCAAAAGTTATCAAAGAGGTTGGAATTTTGAGCCCTAATGGAGGAATTTTGTGCCCTAATGGAGAAATTTAAACAAGAAATAAGAAATTTAAAATAAGAGACCCATTTTCATTTGTTGATACTTATTAAATCATTAAAAAATATTTTTCTTGCTGGCTTCTTCTCTCTTCAATCTTCCGTAGACTATTATGCGAAAAGAAATAAAGTCCCATTTTTTTCCTATTCTTTAACCTCCAAGACTTCAACGCAAAACAGATAGGATCGTGGATCAGGTTTACCAAATAATTTTCTCTAAAATAATATTATAATAATTTTTATTTAAATCGTTACTTACTTTTTTATCTAAATATAATAATCTTAAAATAAAAATAATTTTACCAATATAAAATAATTCATTGAAATTGGTCCCCTTCCTCCTTTCTATCTGCTCTTGCATAGAAAGTGATACATCAATACTAGAGCCAATCTCTTTATTTCATTCCCAATCAATTCCTTTTCTTTATGAGAAAACTATTCATAAACACTAATCAACGAATCTTCTTCTTTCCTCTCCCCCGCCGCGCGTTTCCCTCAATGCAAACAAAGCTTAAAATATGTTCTCTAATATGTCCTATTCATATGAGCTAAGATTGCGACGAAACCTCGCAATGATGAATTTGTCGTTGCAGTCATTGTATGTGGAGTTTTCTTGAATTGTAGAAGGAAGTAAAAAGTTGTCCAACTAAAACAGTGGCAATTGTCTTCAGAGAAAATTTTTATTTATAAATCGACCCTACTAACTTTAGTATTTTACCTATACCCACTGCCCTCCTTTTCAAAATCTTCTTGTTAGAATAGTTGTCCTTCCGCACTTTTCAAGGAGTGGATGTCAACTTCTCTCCCATTCTAACCCCACCTATTACAATTAATGGGCTAAAAGACACCCTAATTATTAGAAGAAAGATACCAGATGCCTAGGAAACTAGCTTTTTTTTTTTTTGAAAAGGACTAGGAAATTAACGTTATTAGCCCTATTTAAATTTTGTTCTTACTTGCTTAATATAAGTTACTATTACTTCTTTTAATGTAAAAATTATTTTTAAATTATATATATGCTATACTTTTATTTTTATTATGTTTCAAAATATATATCGTCTTCTTTCGATAAAATAAATTTAAACATCTAATTGATTCTCTAAAATCTCCACAATTAGGAAAATGAAAGCTAAAATGTTCTCTTATTTACATGTAGAGATCTTTGTTGGCTTATGGACATTCATTGATTGTCTCAAGCTGGGGAGATGGATCTACTCAAATGTACAAACAACACTGCTAATGCCCCAGACTTGCTAATTATAGGTAGTGGAATCCCATACTTTCCTTTCCCAAACAAACCCTTCAAAAACACCCAAAAACTCAATACCACCCATATGCTACACACAAATTCTCCAATTCCCCATTCTTTTTCTCTCTTCATACCTCCTAATCCAATAACCAAAACACTCAAATTCACCAACAAAATTGTGATTGCTGGCACATAGAATGGAGAGTTGTCAAATGTAAATCTTTCAGGTTTATCGTTTGAGCCACCTGTATTAGAACTTTGGTCCTTCTTTGTCACTTCAAAAACCGTCTTTGATAACCCTAAAAGCTTAAGTATAACACTGAGAAATCCAAACAGCCATGCTGTCATGCTATTAACTCTTGCCATTCTTTGGTTATTCCACCAAGCTTGCACTGTTTGCCCTGTTCTGATATATTCTGATAAGGAGTAAATGTTGTAAATGAGAAAGATAGAAACAGGTATGAGTAGGGCTGGTTCATTGTCCTGCATAAAAAAAAAATATTAGTTGACATGAGTCTTGGTATTCAATAGTTTATAATGCATGATTTCTTGCTACATTTTCCACCTAGACCAGCATGAGCTGTGAATACTATTTCATAGTTTATCTTGTCATGATAGTATTAGATTTCTGTTCAAGTTTCTAAAACCAGGGAAAATTGTCTTTGACAAAGAAAAGAAAAAGAAAAAGAAGTATCTATGGCTTAATTTACCTTTGGCAAAAAGGACGAGTTGTTGAGAATGCAGAAGGCAGGAAGAAGAGCATAACAAACTTCAAAAATGGATCTCATGGCCAAAACCATAAGCCAAATATAGGCCAAGCATTCCCTGAATTGGAGCTTCGAGATGAGGGCAAATATTATTGGGGTTTTGGAGCTGAATAATATTTCAAGAACCCCAGAGGAAAATCTTTTCTGTGGAACCAGAGAGGTCGGCCCAGATGTAGGGGCCAATCCAAGAAATCCAGAGGGGCTTGGGCTGCACCATATGGATTTCCAGCCCTTTGCGTGGATGGAGAGGCCTGTGAGAACGTCTTCTGTAGTAGATCCATATATGTACCCAACCTGGAATTTATGCGAGGAAAATCTTTTCATTAATTGTTATGCGAATTAAAAAGAACAAAAATAAACATAAATTTGTCAAATTACCTTTTTACCCCAGCTTGAGCCATATTCAAATATACAACTTGCAACATGATTTGCTTCCTTAATTGCAGTTGAGAGGGATGGGGAAGTGTCCATGCCTGTGTTTGATTCTGATAAATTTTGAGCCACTGATACGGCCAATTTCATAGATTTTCCAAAAGTTTTCTGTAAATCTTTTAAACTCAATTTTCCTGAATTCGACAGAAAAACCCCCACTTAGCAGTTGAATTTTCAACTTTAATAGTGGTATTGATATTATTTCAAATTAATTTTCATACCATTTACTAATTTATCCTCAGGTGATGCACCATATATGACTTTCCTTCTATGAAAACATCCTGTTCCTGAATAAAAGGGCCCTTGAATTCCGGACATTCCTCTTCCAAAAAACTAGTCCATACAATAAAATCAATCCAAAAAGTCAATCCAAAAATATATTAACGGAGTCCTCATTAGGGCAAATGAAGGTCAAAATTTGCTTACCTCCATGAGCACAATCATTTGATTTCCAAAAGGATCATCCTTCAGTCCATCATAGAATTTTTGTGGAAATTGCACGAATCCACATTCTTTTTCATCCTTTGCACCCAATAGAAAGCACATTGAGTGAAGAACAACTTGTGGATTATTTGCATACATATCACAGTCCACATTTAGTATGAATGGTGCATTTGTCATTATCCCCGACACTCTTGTCTGCATAATATTTACAAACCACATAGCCATAGGTAAGCGATTTTTACAAATTCTCAAATCGATATACGTATAAAATTTGGAGGACAATAAATTACATAGTCATAGGAGTTCAATTTTCAACATTGCAGTTTGGAATCTTTAACTCTTTTTGTCACTTGTACAAGATCTCACACCCGAGTACATATCGCATCTTGTTGTTAATTTAAACAATGACCCTGAAGTTTAAGATTATTGTCAATTAAATACTTCTACTTTCATGTTGGGTACCAAATTATAAATTCCAACAGAAAACTAATGACAAGTTTAATTAGTTAGTTTTTTTTTTCCCTTCAGATTTTCTTAATTACAAAATTTCTTTTTATCAAAAGTACCCCCTACCTAAGTTTTTCTTTTATCTTCTTCCTACATATTTATTATAATCTTTCAAAATTAAACCATTTATTATCTTCTCCATCACAAATCTAAACACTAGTCGCCTCTATCCATACTGCCACTATCATTGTCCCCCAAACCCTCTTTCTCTGCAACCTCTGACTTTCCTTAAACACTCCTCTCTCTACCCCTTCTAACCATAATAAATCCCTAGCTTCAATGTTGATCATCTCCCGTTACCTTGTTATTGCTCTAGTTACCCTCTAGTTACCCTCGAGCTCTCCAGATCCAAGTCCTAGCTGGACCTTTTCATGCCATCACTATCACGACTGCCTTCACTTTCCCTAAACACTGATTTCCCCCTCCACCCTTTTGGCATTTGTGTTCCTCCTCCCTCTAAACACCCCCTTCACCATACCTCTAACCACAACTGCACTACCATCTTCTCTCCTCCATTGCGCTGTTGCCACTCTCTTGTCTCTCTCTTGTTGTTGTGTTCACATCTCACTATCTCCTTGTCCATCACTTTACTACCAACTGATGCCCTTTGCAATCCACTTTTACGCCTTTCCTCCATTCCTTTTCTTTTTCTTTTTCTCTAAGTAAAGACACTAATTGAGTGAGCACATTTAGCCAATTAATTAATTTTAAAAAATAAAATAATTTAATTTATTTATGATTTATTTCAAAATTAATTAACCAAATGCCCTTTTTTGGTGGAAAAATGCTTTCTCAATAATTAATTATGATTTTGGATACATATAACGCATAATGAATTGTTTCTTTAGGAAATAAGTGTTTTTTCATTTGAAATCAAGGGACACTTCTATAGACAATTTACAAAACTATCAAAAAGTTTGGACATCATCTTCAATTAGGTACCCCAATTGTCAAAATCAAAAGAGAAGGCATCGAAATGACAACGACCCTAAACTTCAAGGGCATTTTTGGAATGCTAATATCTGGTAATTCAAAAGGAAAGAAACGCGGAAACAAAATCTTACCAGAATATTCATTGCTCCTGCTTTGAAGTGATGGGAATGCCTTGGACTCTTCTCTCTGGAGATGTAGATGAGATGAGGCAGTCCATTGGTAAGAGCTTCCTTGTTCTCCCATATAACCTGTAAAATTATTTTTTGAATAACCAAAATGGGGCAGATGCAATTTACAGTACCAAATTGTATTTCAATTGATTGGATAATTTATATATAT
Source organism: Rauvolfia tetraphylla (assembly GCA_030512225.1). Taxonomy (NCBI): domain Eukaryota; kingdom Viridiplantae; phylum Streptophyta; class Magnoliopsida; order Gentianales; family Apocynaceae; genus Rauvolfia; species Rauvolfia tetraphylla. The sequence goes on from JAJQKT010000034.1 coordinate 6,104,529, forward strand.
TTATATGTATATATAAATATGTATATATATATATATATATATATATATATATATATATATATATATATATTTGAGAAGGAGCTTTCTGTAATTTACTACCCTAATGACTTCAAGAAAGAAAAGAAAAGCTTCTTCGGAGCTGAGAGAAATGCGTACTTCCAATTTATTTTAGATAGAAGAGTCGACATTTATTTTTTTTTTTAAAGATTTACCTCGATGATGGTTGGATGATTTTTCCTTTCAATGTTTGCAAAGACTGCAAAATCGCCCGTAAGAGCACATGGGGTGGGTCTCTGAGAAGCGTCTTCAATCTTTTGGCATAACTCTGCATACATATCCTGCAAAAATGAAGAAGACATCGATTAATTTATACAAATAAAAATATTTAGTTTTTCTTTGTTTTATTGAAAAAGATGAATTAATATTTACCCCTTATATAAAATATTTGTTAGGTAATATTAAAAAATTTGAAGAATACATCAAATTAAACAGGAAGAATATGTCATCAATATAATAATTGGAGATAATTTATCCAAGGGAGTATAAAATTAATATAAAGAATTATATTTTATGGATTATATTCAACAATTTGTAAATTTAAAATCATGTTTGACATAAAAAATTTTCAAACATTTATATGATCACAATTTTATTCTGAATTTTTCAAATCACAATGACTATAATCCCGATTATTAAATTACGATTACTAAAATCACATTCAATAATTGTCGTGCAAAACTATCCCATAATCGTCTACATATCTCACTAAGTTACTCAGTTACAATATCAATGATAAAAGGTTTTTGGTCTTTGTGAGTTAGGCTAGTTGATAAAACCTAGAAAACCTCAAAACCTTATCGGCCATCCTTATTTTCTCCCTTGTCGGCTCTCCAGTAATCAAGGATTAGTTTTTGGTTAATTCCAAAAGTAACCTGTAGTTTTGGGTATCATCAATTGAATACCCTTGGTTTTGCAATTGATAATAAAGGGATAAATTTCAATCGCCAGTAAAATAATTTTGCCAAAATATACATGAGCCTTAACTTTTGAATGTTACAAAAATAGATTTCTAATAATACCGTTATAGTTGTTATAAAAATCAACTAGTTTTTCATTCTTTTTTCATTTCAAGAATACACTCTTTTACTCTCCCGAACTATCATTCTCATTTTTTATACCAAAAGCAAAAATCTTCTTTTCCTTTTACTCCAAAAAGCCAAATAATTATGTAGATCAAACAGGCAAAACAAAACAAATATATACTTTATCTCTTAAGATTTATTCTCAGTCGTTTAAAATAAATTACTTATATTTTTTTAATCAAAATTTCTTTTTAAAATTTTCTCAAATGTTTATTAATTTTTTATTTTAGCTTAAATAAATTTAAAAAATAGATATTTTAAATAATTTATTCTGGAATGCTTTTCACAATAAATTTTACTTATAAAAACTGTTAAAAATAAGAATATTATTTTAATTTTAAAAATAGCATTTTTCATATGTACTTTTTTGAGTAAATTAAAAAAAATAGTAATCGAGAACATGTTCATAAAATGGTTCTGCATACACACAAATCATGCAGATTTTGTGGACTAACACAATATTTTTATTGTATATTTCCGTCCAACTGAATCTTTAGTATTTTCTCACTGGAGGGCAAATTTGGATTTATATTTAAAATCAGACATTTGATTTCACTGACGACTGAAATTCATCCGTCAAATATTCATTGACATTACCTCCATAACTAATGGGAATTCTTTTGGAATCAACGCAAAATGCATTTATTTTAGTGGATTTGTCTCCACTCTCTTCCAGAGGTAAGGTTTTCGCGTCTCCTCCAACATTATAACCGTGTTTTGTTACTAATAAATAGGTAGGGTTCCAAGCTAAACCCCTCGCCATCAAAGGTGATTCTTTCAAGAGAAAGAAAAAGCCAAAATTTTTTTTAATGAGAATTAGCACATGTAAATCATTTTGAGTTATACTTTCTAAGCAAAACGTTTTACTCTTAAAATTTGAGCCTATCTCGGGCAAGGTCGGCTGAGTTGACCCAACCAAAAATTACCACTTAAAATTTAAATAAAATATCAAAAAAATGGTGGGTCGAATTGACCTGATTTGGCTCAGGCCACCGGCGAACCAACGATTCGGGTCGGTCGGACCCAAACCTATTTGAGCCCATCACACGCAGGGCTAACCCCACCTAACCCGAAATTACCATTTAAAATTTAAATAAAATATCAAAAAATTCGTGGGTAATATCGACCCAATTTAGCTCAGCTAATAGGCGGTCCGCCAACGTGAAGCCCATTCACCAAATAAATCCTCCATTTGCTGGTGGCCGGATTTGAACACACTTTAGAGGACTAGTTAAGTCACATTTTGTGTTTCAGTTTACATAATATATTTATATTATAATATTATTATATTATTATTATACATAAATTTTCCCAACATTTCTATTTTTATTATATTTAAAAATACTTTTTAAATCTAATATATTGTATTTTTATTCTAATTAAGAATTAAAGTACTATACACACATTTTTCTATGTTTAGAAAGGTAGAACCTCTTTTGCTTGTATAGAAACAGTTGACTTCTTTTTTACCCTTTATCTAATCAAAATTACGGCCTTGAAATGAAATACTAACTTCAACTTACCTTCATTTTCTGCCATTCTTCTTGGAACTCTAACGAACTATTTCTCGGAATTTCATGGTTGAAATACCGAAAAGGAGCTCTTACGGGAACGTTATACTTCTTGCAAAACGGAACCCAAAGCTTGGCGAAGTTGGATGCTTCAACCAGAGAGTAGAAAGTGAGAGGAGAAGCAGCATCATCAGAGACATAGCAAGCCAGTTTGTTCCCTGGATAGTCCACTGCTAAAAGAGAAAGAACTGTGTTTATGGTGATAATTGGAGGCTCCAATACCGGGTCGGCCGTCGTCACAAATATGTCCACCGGCGGCAGTTCAGTTTTCCTATCAAAAAGGATGAACGTAATCATTGATCTTATAGCCTATAACCGTTGCATGCTAGTACTTTCGGTGATCCATTGATCGTTAGAACACCAAAGGAATTCATTTGCAGAACTATATAAATGGTACCTTTGCAGGAGGCGTTCGGGATAGGTTTCGTACTTCACAGGATTCCATTTGCAGTTCATAACAAGAATCCAAGTGAAAGTAAACCATAGTTCGCAAGCAAAAGCAATCACCCAAATGAATCCGTGGTTTTTCAGAGAGAAAAGACGGTAAGCAAGAAGAGAAAAGAGAAGGAAAAGGATGCTAAGTTCAGCTATTCTTGGAATAGTGTTCTTAACAGCTTTTTTCTCATAGAGAGGGAGAGATTCAGCTGCTTTGGCCATTGGCAACAACAGAAGAACTAAGATGGCCTCAGGCTAGCCTGATGGAGCAGAAGTGGTCAATGCTGTGAATATATATATATTTTCACGGTATATATTCTCACGGTTTTAAAATATTATGTCTTCTGAGTCTGGGGGTGAGATGAATTCAGTGGGTTTTTTTTTTTTTTCAGGCAATTTGGTCTTAAAGTCGTTATTGTATTTGGAATCTTCTGCCATTGTTCGAAGAAATAAATGGTATTCGGCTAAGAATCTGACGTTGTCTTTAGAGAAAATTTTATTTATAAATTTAGCCTACTTTAATATTTAGTCGCCGGCGGCAACGAGATGAATTCAGCGGGGTATATTCTTTTCCAGCCACTAGTATTTTCTTATATATGTCGTGATGTGAGGATTTCGGGGGAGTTGGTTACTGCAGCTTTGATATATATATATGAATCACATCATCTGCAGCATTGGGCACTCCTTCCACTTGCCAAAATTTGGTTGGAATCACATCATCTGCAGCATTGAGTACTCCTTCCACTTGCCAAAATTTTCGCATCATCTGCAGCTTTGATTTGCAGTCGGTCACAAAACCGGCTATTGCGAGTGACAACACAAACCTTGTTGTTTCTGTCATTAATCTTCTTTACAAGAATGATTAGCCGGCAGAAACCGTAAACTGATCATATATAGTATTAAGCTGGGAAGAATCTTGATAGCTATTCTTGTTCGCATCGGTGCAAAGACTATGGGATTTGTTGGATTCGGAAAAAGAACCATTGAATTCTGATCATTAATATTGAAAAAGGAAAAATATTAAGGTGTGCTTGGCTTGTTAAAGGGGAAAAATTTATTTTTTAATTTAAATCTCACTTTTATTTTCCACAAATAATTTATTTACGTTTTTCAAAATTTAAAAAAAACTTAAACAAAAATTTAATTAAATACACAATAAATTTTTTATAAGGGAAGGACGTCTTAATTTTAACCTGAAGTTGGGAGCAAGCCCTACCGAGACCAATGGTCAAGTTTTTCTTTTAATTTTCTACTGTATAAAAAACCATGAATATCCTAAATAGCAAGTATAGTACTGCATTGGTTCGATCGTAATGCAAATCAGTTGATAAATTTGCACAGTTGGCAAAACACTGGGGCAAGCTTTCCATAAGAAATGCTTAACTCCTGGCGGCACTTGAATCTTCCCGCCCACGGCCAAGGTCATGAATCTTCTACAATTGATAATCTGTTTCTCAACAATTGAATGTTTATATATTTTTTAAAATATTCATAATTAAATATTTACTTTCTTAAAGTAATTTTATTTAAATTTTTATTATTAATCTTTTTAATTTAAATAAATTACGCTCCAATGCTATTGGTCCATCACCAACCTCTAACTTATTTAATTAAAGGAATTTAGTACGAAATTCAATAGATATTTTTTATTTTGAGTCACATTTTTTCTCACAAATAATTTATTTTTACAAAATTTAAAGTAAAAAATCTAAAACTCAAACAGTATCTAATTCCACCCTTAAACTCTACTAATATGTGGGTCCTAATATTAACATTTTTAATTAAGAGAAATTAGCTATACTTACCTTTTAACTATTATGATTTTTCTCTCCTTAACAAAAAAATTTTATTTTAGTTTTTTATGTACATAAACTTTTTTCCAAACAACTATATATATTAAATTTTGAATGTTACAGTAGACTTTGGCAAAAAGAATCACGCTAAAAGCATAAACCATCATTTTTAATAATAATTTTGTCCATTCATGATTTTCTTTCCATTCCTTCACATTATCCAAACTAAATGAGTAAAAATTATATTTCTTTCCATTCTTAACTTTCAAGTTATTTTTCTCTATTCCTCCTCTCTTTAAGCCATTAATAGACAAAATTATACTTAAAAATTTTGACACGTGCTTATAGTGTGAATCTCTACCGAATTCCTCCAAAACATGTATAATTTGATAGATCTACTTGTTTGAAAAAAGTTCATGTATATAAAAAACTAAAATAAAAGCTTTTGATTAGGAAGAAAAAAGTCAAAATAGTTTAATGGTAAACATAGATGATTTCTTTTTAATTAATAAAGATATTATAAAATTAATGAGGGTAAAGTTAGTTATAAATTGAATAACTAAAAAATCGTCGTTAAATTTTATATCAAGTTAAAATAAAATATTTAATTACAGACGAGTATACCTTTCAATAATATATTGTTAATTTTGGAATGAAATTGTACCTCAACATATTGACAAAAGGATTAAAGTTCAAGCCAGGTTTTAAAATTTTTCTTTAAAAATGAACGACCAAGTATATCTACGTACTAAAGTCATCCACGATAGGAAAAAATATAATTTTCCATTGACAATACATTACTTGTAAGGGCCCCATAAATGAACATGAACAAGATCAAAACAATGATTTGAATTAAAGAACTACTTGAATTAAAGAACATAGAGATAATGATAATCTTTTTATATCTACGTACTACAATCTTTAACGATAATAAAAAAATATCGTTGTCCATTGAGAGTACATTGCTTGTCAGGCCCCATAAATGAACATGAAGAAGATCAAAACAATCGTTTGAAGTAAAATAACATAGCTGAGGGACAAACATTACAAGGACAAGATTTATCAACATGCAAACCAGGAATGATAGATTTCAAAAGCTGCAAACGCCGAATGCATAAAAATCCTGGCTTGTAGTGTCAAAGCAATGAATCCCAAAGAATTTGGCTTTGTAAAAGATTAATCCATAGACTAGTTTCGGAGTCCCAAAGTATTTATCTAAAAAAATTACCTTATTTTTAGGATTTTTAATCTTTTCTGTGCAAAACTACTCTACAATGAAAATTATTTTAATTAGGAGAGAGGGAATAATTATTTACGGCTAATTAATAAATAAACAAGCTTCGAGTAGTGTTTGGTGAGGCGCCTGTTGCTTTAAGTGGAGACATTGGCTTTCCCGAGATGAGTTGCCTAGACACAAAATAGACAACGGAAGAAGTGACTCGGCCCGGTCAAAGTGGCCATTTTCTGGTGCCACGAAAACCATCCATTTATTGCCTCCATTTCGGATACAACTTATTTCTTTCCGGATGTCCATGCCCCAAATTGACAAATATGCATTACTGTAGTCACTAGGTTCAAAATATTCAAACATTCGTGCTACAAGTATTGGTTATACTAGTTGATGAAGTAGGTATAATATCGACAAGTAAACATACTAATTATCAATCAGTTATCATACGTCTGTGACCGATCGCCTGCCAAGCGTGGTAGTCAGGCGATGGGTTGCTACTGGTTGTGAATGATTGTGTGCCAATGAGTAGCAACAATGTCAGCTCTACTGAAGAAGAGTGCGCCCAGTAGCTACTGGAAAGGAATACACCTTGACATGCTTTGTCCTGGATGGCTAGGGTATTGACGCTTTCGGTAATCCGGTTGTGTCAACTTTTGAAACGGAGTGGCTAATGAACATATGCTATCGGGAAATAATTTTTGGCTTCTCGGGTTCCTGGCTCTCGCTAAATTCACAAAACCATGGCAGTGATTTTTAATAACTCGCAATTATGCATCTATCCATTGTTTTTAAGCATTGTGTATGAAACGTGATGGAAAAGAGGAGTAGTTCACAGTTAGAATAGTAACATATTTCATCTAAATAAGTAACAGTTTCATTTAGTGCAAGCGTACATTTAACCTTTTAAACAAGTTGTAACGGTCAACTCCTAGCAATTCCAAAGTGACCTAAAGGCTCAAGAACTACATATATTATTGCTGATTTCTTTGTCATTGGGAGGTTGGTTCATGATACCGTGCACAATATGCCATGTCCTCTTGTCATTCATCATGGATTTTCAAGTCTTTCGCCACGCTTTTCTCTTCACTGTGATTGTGTTCGCAATCGTGTCATACTATTCAAAGTTGATGTACTTGAAATCGTTGTTTTTCTTCTATGTAAACGAGAATATCGTATGCTTCAACATCGTTTGTCCTTTGCTTCTTTGCTTCTAGCTTTGTTTGGCACTCCTTAACTCTCATTTCCTCAACTCATTTCCACTCTCGAACAATCCTTGCGCAATCATCCTCAAACTCGGAGATGAATGAAGTGCCACCACTTTTGCCTCTATTCGTATCGCTACCACTGCCTGTCTTTTGTTTAGTGCCAGATGAGTAAGGAGGTAAATTAAGAGCCGCGTTCAGAATATCAGCAAACAGAAGAGAAACAGTAACATTTTTCAACTGAATGTTCTCATGTCGTTGCTTCAGTTGATGTTCTTCAATGTTACTAGGTAGACCCTGCATCGAGGAATGTGCAAAGGTCCCCCTTGCCATGAAGTCAAACTTCTCGCATCAGAGGGTAGTTCGAAAGGCCTTTTCATCAGAAGTTTCAACATAAGAGTTATTCTAAGAAAAGAAGGTCGAAGGGAAAAGAATTAGACAAACAGGACCAGTTGTAGTATTTAACAAGAAATTAAGCAACTACAACGACAGATAAATTATGATTAAGCCGATAGTTTGAACCTTTTATTGAATAAGCATATATGTTATGTTCGCATTGTTATTTCTCAAAAATAAACATTTTTCCATCGACAAATAACAACCCTATCAGATATAGAGGCAACTATATAATGCTATTCTGAAATATGCATATTCATCCCTGAGATGGGTAGAGAATTAGATATTTGTAGGAACAGATTCTCCAAAGATAAAGGTCTGTCAACAAGAGGATATTGTTGATATGATTGTCTAGAACATGCTGTTGGCATATGCAATTCAATATACAGCATTTCAGCCACTTTACAATTACGTATTAGCTTGTGCATGAAAGACAAGAGTTTTCGGCATGGGTTCTGCCAGAATGTCATAATAACTTACGTCAAAATCAAGTCCATACTACCAATGAAGACAAAAGTAGGATCACCTTTGGTTTAACATGTAAATAGTAGAGTGTGATTTTGATCAAAATGCCACAAAAGTGCAAAAGGAATGCTTTCAATTAACAATACTTATTGTATCTGGAAAAGATGAAGGCCTAAAAATAATCCTAGCAACATATTTAAAAGACAACGTGCCAATATAACCTCTTATGACCTCTTTATTGGACATAAATTTCCTCATTCTTATTTAATACAATTATGTAACAGGTTGTCTCCTTGGGAGTAAAGAAAACTACATTTTGGCAAGTTGCAATATGACTAATCGATGACAGCAAAAATGCAATTGCATAGTAATAGACTCAATCAGCAAAAAAAAAAAAAAAAAAATACAAGAAAAATTACACAGTGTGAATAGGAAAAGAAACTACAGGGAGGGAATTTTTTTGCAACTAGATGTTGCAACAAGATGAAAGTAAATAGTCAGTAAAGAATTTTTTTATCAGTAACAAAATTATTGCTTTGACAAATTTAAATCATATGGGGTTTCTATAGTATCATACCATTGGCTTGGGGAATCATTATCATGCATTACCCTTTTTGAGCAAGCCTCTTCAACAAGGAAAGAATAAATTAGGAAAGCATGGGACTTGTTGCAAGGATGACAGTAGGGGGAAACATTTCCATAAAACAGGCCACTAGTTTGGAGAAACATAAAAAATTTTAGAGAAATAAGACAGATTTCCTAGCTAATTTAGAACAACAAAACTACATCATTAGTAAACACAGAAAATTATGGCGCATGAATTCCCAAACAAAAAATTTCCCCACATTCAGGTAAATGAAGGCATTGTTTTGGCAACTTACTCGTGCAATTCTTCACCTCTTCTTTGATGCGCTTTGATACTCGTTGTCGTTGGTAGAACTTTTTAGGTCTTCAATCGGTGTATTTAATCCACACTTGAGCTATGCAAACAATAAAAAAGGATCAGAAATTACTTGGTCGTACATACCAATTACAAAAACAAGGAAGTTCTACAACAATGAGAAATGAGCACTGGTCTCTCTGTCACAGGCCGATGGGTAGGAATGTTAGCTTCCGATAAGGTATAATGGTCATGTTGGAACATTATCGGGAATACAAATTTGAAAATCAAACTCTAAACCAAAGCAGCTCAAAAAATAATTTGTGTGATATATTGAAAGTAGAATGGAGAAACAGCTTAAAGGTAGACTGAATCATCGGGAAAGAAATAACTGTCATACTCTTTTTGCATTAGTGAAAGTTGTACATGGATGAGAGGGCGTTCACCTATGAAGTCCAATATTGGAAGAATTGGAAGAGTTTGGGAATATTTGTGTAAGAAAGGCATAAGTTGGTAAAATTGAATTTCATCGTATGGCAACTGCCATAAATTGGCAATATAAATTTGGTGTAAAGGGGATAGTTATCCGTCATTTTTGCAACAATTAACTATCATCTGCCTTTTTTGTCGTTGCAAGCCCAATCATTATTTTAAACCCTAAACCCCAGAAAACCTAGGTTAAAGGGTTAAAGGGTTTAGGGTTATGAAACCGAGTCAATAAGCTACGTCTGAAATTGTGTTGACCAACGTGCCTCAATTCTTTAACTCGGGTCTAAACCCAAACGCAGCCCAAAATGGGAGATGAAATAAACAGTCCATTCCTACTACCCCAGACAAAATGGAATGCTATCCATATGAAGCCAAAATCTTTGCCTGGTTTTCAACTATCTCTATTACATGTTGCCACCATGAATTTTATTAATTGACTTGTTTGCTTACTGGGATTGCCAACTTAGCAACTAACTAACCTTCCTCTTCTTCTTCTTTCGCTATCTTTATCTTCTTCGCTATAAGGTGCATATAGATAGGATTTCATTCGGACAGAAATGCACATAGGTATAAATTTTTTTCTCATAAAAAATTTATTTTTGTGAAACTCAAGATACAAAATCTCAAACCAAAACTCAATTCATATAAACCCTTAAAATCTCAAACCAAAACTCAATCCATATAAACATTTACTAGCTTATACCTTCTTATCTAAAACTCAACTTAACAGAGCAAGCACCACCATATCTTCCTTGTCTGCATATTCACATCTCTCCACAATATGTGCTTCTTGTGCTTCACATAATGAAAAAGATATATATGCATCATAATTATAAGTGAAAGAGAAGTCTAGAAACATCTAACATGTAATTAATTCTCTGAAATCTTCATAAGTTATAAGGAAACTAAAATACTTTCTTCGATACAAGTTGAGTTCCTTGTTAGCTCATGGACTTTTATTGATTGTCTCAAGCCAGGGAGATGGTGCTACTCAAATGTACAAATAGCAAAGCTAAGGCCCCAGATTTGTAAATTATGGGCAATGGAATCCCATACTTCCCTTTCCCGAGCAAACCCTTCAAAAATGCCCAAAAACATAGAACCATCCATATGTTACAGGTAACTTCTCCAATTCCCCATACATTTTCTCTTTTCAAACCTACTAATCCAATAACAAGTGCTATCAAATTCACCAACAAAATAGTGATTCCTGGAATATAAAATGGAGAATTGTCAAAAGTAAATCTTCCGAGTTTATCATTTGTATCTTCTATGCTGGAACTTTGATCCTTCTTCGTCACTTCGAAAACGGTCTCTGATAATCCTAAAAGTTTGAGCATGACGCTTAAAAATCCAAATAACCATGCAGTCATGGTAATAATTCTTGCCATTCTTTGGTTATTCCACCAAGCACGTATTGTTTGCCCTGTTCTAAAATAGTCTGATAAGGAGTAGATGTTATAGATGACAAAAATAAAAATAGGTATGAGGATGGCTGGTTCATTCACCTGCATAAACAAAATATTAGATTACATGAGCTTTGGCGTTCAATAGTATACAAGGTGTGGTCGCTATCAACATTTGTGTAGCTCAAATGAAAACAAAGTAGCAAATTATATTTCTTGAGCCGTTTTATAAATAAAAAAAACTAATGTTGCTTGTCATAAGATTTCTATGATAGTTAATTATACATTTCTTTAAAATTTTCCAACGCATAAATCAGAAAAAATAAGATAAAATTTTGTCTCCCAAAAGGAAGAAAAAACGGAATTTTATTTGCAATTTACCTTTGGCAAAAAGTGTGTGTTGTTGAGAATGCAGAAGGCAGGAAGAAGAGCATAACACAGTTCAAAAATGGATCTCATGGCCCAAGTCATAATCCATACATAGGCCCAGCATTCCCTGAACTTGAGCTTTGCAGTGAGGGTAAATATTATTGGGTTTTTGGAAGTGAATAATATTTCAAGAAGCCCAGTGGACCATCTTTTCTGTTGGAGCAGTGAGGTAGGCCCAGATGCAGGAGCCAATCCAAGAAAGCCTGACGGGCTTGGAGTGCACCAAACGGATTTCCAACCCTTTGCATGTATAGAGAGTCCAGTGAAAACATCTTCCGTGGCAGATCCATATATGCACCCAACCTGGAATATATGTGATGAAAAATTTTTCAATGGTAAATAAATTTTAAAAAATTATATGAATTTGTCTAATTACCTTTTTACCCCAGCTAGAACAATATTCAAATTCACAACTTCCAACATAATTTGCTTCCTCAATTGCAGTTGAGAGGGATTGGGGAGTGTCCACGGCAATGTTTGATTCTGATAAAATCTGAGTCACAGATTTGGTGAATTTCATGGATTTTCCAAACGTTTTCTGTAAATCTTCATAACTCGATTTTCCTGAATTGTAAAAAAAAAAAAAAAGGAATCAGCTAACTCGGTTCTTTTGAACTTCTAGAAAATCGGTTGAGAATATTTGTAAGCAATCTTCATACCATTTGCTAATTTGTCCTCTGGAGATGCACCATATATAGCTTTCCTTCTATGGAAACATCCTGTCCCTGAATAGAAGGGCCCTTGAATTCCTGATATTCCTCTTCCATAATACTGATCCAATAAAATCAATCCATAAACATATGGTGAATTTTTTTCTCTTTGAAATACTTATTATTTTTTTCTAAACCAAATTTTATATGAAAAAGGAAAAATGGCAAGAAAGCGAAGGGGGACGAAGGTCAAGATTTGCTTACTTCCATGAGCACAATCATTTGATTTCCGAAGGGATCATCCTTCAGTCCATCATAGAAGTGTTGGGGAAACTGCACATATCCACTTTCCTTTTCATCTTTGGCTCCAAGTAGAAGACACATTGCATGGAGAACAACTTGGGGGTTGTTTGCATACATATCACAGTCTACATTTAGCATGAATGGTGCATTTGTCATCATCCCTGACGCTCTTATCTGCACAACATTCGCAACCCACATAGGTAAGCAATTTTGACAAATTCTGATACCGAGACGGAACCAAAGGGGTGGGGAGAGGCTGCCGCCATTCTTTTATATAGATTCTCGCTCTCTCACGGTTAATATTTAAATTTTGTCTCTATTCTCAGAAAAATCTGATCTTTCAATAAACCGTATGTCCACAGAACTCTTGCGTATGTTCTCGTATATATTAATTACCAGATTTTGATGGGCGGAATTTTCAAAGTGAGGTAACTATCAGAGTCTTGTGGCCATACAACAGGAAACATATAATTACGGAGCATATGACAATGGAAATCTTACCAGAACATTCATCGCACCAGCTTTGAAGTGATGGGGATGCTTTGGATTTTTCTCTCTGGAGATGTAGATGAGATGAGGCAGTCCATTGGGATGAGCTTCCTTGTTCTCCCACATAACCTGCAAAATTGTTTTCCAATATTCAATTTGTCAATGAACAATTATTACCACAAAGTTGACAAAGAAATCCACATACCTAATTTTATTTTAATTAAGTGGCGGATTTTAATTCTGGAGGTTAGAATAGTTTTTTTTTTTTTTGGGAGGAAGTTAGAATGTGTTGAAGGTTAAAAAAAACATAATATGAAGGAAAAAACAAGCAAACAATCTCTCTCTCTCTCTCTCTCTCTTAAATATCGGAAACGGGAAACCACTTTATTCAAATTGCCTGCTAGTAAGGCCTTATTCTATTCATAAAAAAAAAAGTAATTTATTTGTATTAGATTCATTCTAGAATTCAAAATAATTTTTTTAAAATTTTTAACGGTACCCCTCTTTTTATAAACAATTTATTTTTACGAAACTCAAAATAAAAACTCTATCTAATTTCGTCCTAAGAACTTATTCTCTAAAACTTCAACTTCGAGGTTAAACCCTGAGCATTGGCTTTGCAGTAGTTAAATAAGAAATTAGTATTGTTTCATCATGAAAATTCTATTTTTGAAATAAGTATTTATTTAAAAAAGTAAACATTAATTCAATTGTGAGAGAACGGAAAAAAATAAATAGTCAATTAGAGCATTAATAAAAATATTTGTATATATTTGAAAAAGACACAAGAAACGGCAACTGACCTTGGCAAAAGGGCACAGGAGAAAACAACAAATTTGATGCCTTTCAATGTATTTTGTCGGTCCATATTAGGTAATATAACTTAGGCAAACATATGAGTATATTTTTTGGTACAAAATTCAACATCTACTTTTCTATTTATTTTTCATAGAAAAGTTGATATTAGCTCGGCAAGGGAGGATAAGTATAAAAGATTTACCTTGATGATAGTTGGATGATTTCTCCTTTCAATGTTTGCAAAGACTCCAAAATCGCCAGTAAGATCACATGGGAGGGGTCTCTGAGAAGCGTCTTCAATCTTTTGGCACAGCTCTGCATACTCATCCTGCAGAAATGAAGACAAAACAGTTGCAGCCTCCCACTTCCAAGAATATGATATATAGTTACTCTATTTTAAAATATAAGACTGATTAAATTTTTTTTAAAAATTATATTTATCATAAATATAATTATCTCGTTCTAAAATATAACTGTTTTACTTCTGTGTTACCCATCAATCTCCCCTGAGTTACTGTATGCAGTGAAAATACCATCATCAAATTTACCTTCATTTTCTTCCATTCTTCTTGAAACTCTGACGAACCGTTTCTTGGAATTTCACCTTTGAAATACCGGAAAGGAGCTCTAACGGTAATCTTATACTTCTTGCAAAACGGAACCCAATGCTTGGCGAAGTCGGATGCTTTGACCAGAGAGTAGAAAGTGAGGGGAGAAGCAGCATCATCAGAGACATAGCAAGCCAGTTTGTTCCCTGGATAGTCCACTGCTAAAAGAGAAAGAACTGTGTTTATGGTGATAATTGGAGGCTCCAATACCGGGTCGGCCGTCGTCACAAACATGTCCACTGGCGGCAGCTCAGTTTTCCTGTCAAAAAGGATGAACATGACCATTAATCTTATAGCCTATAACCGTTGCATACCAATACTTTTGGTGATCCATTGATCGTCAGACCACCAAAGGAATTCATTTGTAGAACTACATAAATGGTACCTTTGCAAGAGGCGTTCGGGATAGGTTTCGTACTTCACAGGATTCCATTTGCAGTTCATAACAAGAATCCAAGTGAAAGTGAACCATAGTTCGCAAGTTAATGCAATCACCCAAATGAATCCGTGGTTTTTCAGAGAGAAAAGACGGTAAGCAAGAAGAGAAAAGAGAAGGAAAAGGATGCTAAGTTCAGTTATTCTTGGAATAGTGTTCTTAACAGCTTTTCTTTCATAGAGAGGGAGAGATTCAGCCGCTTTGGCCATTGGCAGAAATAGAACTATACGATGGACTCTGGCTAGATTGATAGAGCAACATCTGTGAATACTTATAGTTGGTTTTTTAGGGTACGCTCTGCCCTATTGCATGCAAATCAAAATGGACCATAAACCAAGCTACGGCATGGGAGGTCAGCGCTTGCGCACATTGTGACAAACTTATGACTAACCTTACGTTTCGGAAAAAGAATCATTTCTTTCTTCTTAAATTAAATATTTATTTTATTATTCAAAATAAACGTAAAAGTAGATATTTAATTTTAAACTAAAAAAGTATTTGTGATTATGTCAATAACTCCTGATATCGAAATCCATATAAAAATTGTAGTCGTGCAAGTTTGGGAGAATACCAATACTTGATAGCTAAAGGTATGTAAAACTTCTATGAGTATAATTTGAATTATCATTGTGGAGAATATTTGCTTTTTCTGTTTTAAAATAGAAGATATTTTAATTATTTTTATACAGATTGAGAAATAAGAAATAAAAATTATTTTATTTATTATATTTTTAATTAATTTTATTAATATAATAAAAAATAAAAAATTATATTTATTATGAAAATAATTTTATAAAAATAAATTTTAAAAATTAAATAAATATATATTTTGAGAAAAAATTAAGAGATAGAAGGGACTATATTTTGATACGGACAAATTATTGGTGTTGAACTATGTGCACTTGTTAATCTTTGCGATGAATCTTATTTTCATTGTTTGGAACAAAAATAGGCCACAGAGTCGTAGTATTATTATAGTATGATAATTGCTCGATATTTTCTTTTTTATTTTTTTATTTTTAAGCATATTTAATTTTATTTTTCTTTGGCTAAAGTGTTAAAGACAATTTTATCGTGGACCATATCACCATCAGATGCATCATATTGACCACTTGCTACAGACTTCCAAATCGCTTTACAAAGTTTGACCGGAGAAATCAAGAACAAATGAATATGACCACTCAAATCTGATCTTAATAAACATTATTGGTAAAGAGAAATAGAAAAATCTTGATATATAGGACCGCAGTGCATCTCTACTTTAGGCAGAAGTTCTCACTAGGCTTTATTCTTTTCTTTTTTTCCTTTTTTTTTTTGAGAAAAAAATGAGAGAGAGAGAGAGAGACACATTACCACATAATATGGATCACCATTTATTCGACCTGGAATTATTTAAATCCTGTTCTGCTAATAAGTGAGAAGGAATGCTTCCAGGTCGATTGATAAAAGAGCTTTGGAAGGAAAAAAAATTGCCTAATCTCTGAAGTATAATAGCTATAAGTTCAGACTGTGCTTTTTTCCTGTCAGTAATACGTGCAGTGTAATTTTTACTTTTATGATACTTAAGATGTTAATTTATACTTTCACGGTATTAACTAAGGAGTTAAATTTTCTCCAACACTTTTGTATTGCAATCTATATAACACTATTAAATATATAATTAATAATGTATTAAGGGGTGTACTAAAAGATTCGAAGTCCTAACTATGTATTTATATCTATATTTTAAGATATATAGCAAAATATATATTCGTTTTTGTGGAATAAAGGTTCTTTGCTTCTAAATCTTTATATCTAACCTCTTTACTTTAAACCATATGACTTTCACTAACACAGATTCTACCCATTAACCTCATTAATTAATATCAATAATATAATAAATTGTGTTATTAAATTCTCTCTTTAAGTTTTGATGTCAAACAAAAAATGTACGAAGATTCATCAGTTCCGGTGAAGGAGTATAATTTTGCAGGGTAGATTTTTTTTTCTCTTTTGAGTGATTTCTATGTAAGTAAACATACAATTAGGCTTAGTTTTCTATATCAAAATGAATTAAATTAAATTAAATTGGTATCATTAAATTAAATTATCTTTCTGAGTTTTTGGACTTTTCCATTGATGTGTTCGAAGGCCAAGCCAATAACTTTTCTGACACGAAACCGGTCAACAAAGAACCTACAAAATTGACTGGCAGGCGGCAGCCATCAACCATTTTTTAAAAATAAGGATGAACTTGGACATGATTTGTCCCCATTTCTCCAAAAAGATGGCTAAAATGCAATATATACTCTCGTCTTTGAAAAACTTAATTTGCTCAAAAAAATTAAAAATATAGTTTGACAATAATTAAGTTATTATAATATTTTTATTAATTAAAAATTAGTGTTAATAGATTTTATATTTCTTAAATATAAAGAAATTAGTTATGAAAGTTTAAAGATACGGCAAACTAAAAGTGAGATGTCAACAGCATTTCTTAAAAAAAATGCTTTAAACCATTTTTCTTTTAAAAAAATCTAAATACATAGAATTGTATAGAAAATGAGAAACTCTAAAGAAATTGGAGTTCCGTGAAGATAAGTAGCAGCTGTGGGAGATAGGGAGAGAAAGAGGAAATGAGAGAAACGAATCTTGAGTGTAATTTGGATATGATATCGATAGTATTTTTTTAATATTTATTAAATAGATCCTCAATTGCCGTATCTTATTAATCTAATATAGATTTTTAATTGGTGAATTAATAAAATATTAACTAACTATTAAAAAATTTATTCAATAACTATGAAAAAAGAAATCTTTTATCAAAACTGTAACCAAATTGTCTTGAGGTGCGGAAAGCCGTAAGAGGGAAAACGAGAGTTGAGCATCGATGCGTATAGTGTCATTGATTGATCATATGAGGACTGTATGCAGATACACGAAATCAACAGCCAAAAATATAATCCATAAGAGCAATTAGAAATATCTTGCAAGTACACTATACATTCATCAGGTCCCGCAAAGGGATATCCGGAGCAGCATTCCTTCATGATGAACTCTGCCCGTTTCCGTTCCGTGTGAAATTCCTTCTTACCATTAGCAGGAGAAACGCAAAACATTCTTTGAAATTAACAAATTCTTCGATATATACCGGACTGGAAGCTTCCCGCGGCAACTAAGTCACAATCCCTTCAGCTTGAAAGGACAGAGGGGTGCGTTCAGATCATTAGCATTCTACGTCGAGGGTTCCATTCTTGGATCGGTAAGTACCTTACAACTTTCTCAAAGTACAGGTCTGCGGCCCTTTGTGCTATGGTTTTTAATTCCTTCAATTAATTTGCATGAATACATTTATTTCGTGATACATTTATATTCAAGGCAAGACTTAACATTTATATTCAAGATGGAGATGAGATGAAGTTCTTGAAGAAGAAATTAACTATAGTCATTGAGTTTATTAAGATAAATCATACGTTAAGATAATGTTTCTTTCTCTTTTTCTTTTTGATTTATAGTCACAATGCTTAGTTAATCATATATATATATATATATATATATAAGAAAAATAACCAGTTTAATTTTTTAAAAGTTAAGTATTTGATATATTATGATCTCACACAATTTCTTTAATACAATTATAGTCCTCAAAGTCATTTCTTATATCTAATAAAATCTAACTAGCATGCATCGCCATGTTATCGGTATTTAACTTTTTGAATCTTATTAACTATATAAAATTTTTTAAAGAATTATAATAATATAAAAAATATTTAAAATTATAACATGTCAATTAACTTTTGAAATTAAACTATCAAATTTTATATAACAAGGACATAAAAGCAGCCACGTACTAGTCATGATCTATATAGGTACACACACACGATATGGACATAAAAGCAGCGGCTTACCTAGTCAAGATCCCTAATGGTAAATTAACATGCAACAGATAGTGCCAAAATATGACAGTATAAAAATACGTTTAGAAGGACAGCAACAAAAGCGACATTGTTGGTTACATCTTTATTACTATGTATAGAAGAAAACAAACTAGTGATGAACACAACTAGAGATTTTTTTACGTTATTGGAACGTCCATGTTCCGAATTCTACAAGATTTCGAAATTGGAAATTCCTAGATTTCAACAACAATATAATGAGAAATTAAAGAAAAAAAACACTGATTATATAACATACAATAAAAATTAATTGTTCCGCTCTTGTCAGTGAGATAAAAAAGTCTTACACATCTAATAATTTTAAAATAAAGAAATTGACAAGTTTAGTATCTAAATAATTTTGTTTATTTTATAATTATTTTTTATTTTTAATTTTATCTTTTTTTATTCTCAAATTATTTTTGAGGTGAATGAGTACAAACAAAATGTCATCATAATTCACGTTTTGAGGTGAATGAATACAAACGAACCAAAAGGTTTCCAAACCTTTACGGGTCGAAAGGTTGAGCCGCAGTTCAGATAGGCCGCAACCAATAATATTCCCAAAAATGGGAATGCGTGCTACTATTTTTTTTTTATGAAATCGGGACATTAATTAACTACATTTTATATTCCATATTATTTTCAAAATTTTAGAATATTTAAAAATAGAACGGTTAGATGTACAGACCTGTAGCATTAAGAAAATGTATAGAAAGAGAGAAAGACAGACAGTTTTATTAATAAATGTGTCAAATTTAACATTAAGAAAAGTTTTTAAAGAAGTAATTTTTAGTTAGGTTCTTAGAAAATGGGGCAAAATTGTCATTTAGAAGAAAAAGATTGTCATTTCCCTCTCTCTCTCTCTCTCTCCCTCCTAATTCTAACTTCTACTCAAAAAGGCATATATATTTTTAAAATTTTAATAAAATATCTATTTTAGCATTTCAAACGCTGTTGTTACACTGCATTCATGTTCATCTAGTAACAAATACTTTTCCTAATTAAATTATCACCTTGTTGCTAAGTAATGAATAGTCTTCCAAACTGGTCAGATCAACATCTTGTTGATTCAACAACTGAGAATTCATAATAGAAAATTATTATTATTCTAATAATAGTTACACCTAACTAAACCTAAATAATTACTGCTGAAATTTGTCAATAATATTACAAAATAATATTCATATAGGTAGTACTGTAATTGATATAATAAAATTATCTTCTGTCCATGTATTTAGAAAAGAATGTCAACTGAAAGTGTTATTTTGTACACGTCAAGATGGGATATGCATCTTTCTTTTTTCGTTTTTTTTTTTTCTTAATACAGATCGAAAGAAGAATGTTGATCCAACTCAAAACGTTTCATCTACTGAGAAATATTTGTACCAATTAAATTACTACTCTGCCACCTATATTGATGTCTAGAAAAGGCCAGCCTAGCTATTTAATTCCCATTAGTAGGAATCCCAATCAATTGAGGGAAAGGAATAATTAATATTAATAATGAAATTAAGGAGTCCATCATTATTGCAAGGTCATATTCTTTCCTATATAAGTTAACTACAACTAAACAGCTCTTTCTCACTGGGCAGAACATCAAAGAAACAAAATATCGGCATATTCATCCCCTTCAAAATGAAGAAATCATATTCACTGTTTACCCTCTTGGCTATCTTTCTTCTGATTGCAACAGGTTCTTGTTATCCATGTCTTATCCCTTCATGAAAGACAGGATTCTTCACAAAATTCTTTATGGAAAACAATTCCCCCCACTCCTCCTTGGCCCTTGGAAGTTGGATTATGGTTTTAATTCTTGAATTTTGAAATCTCCCAAAACTTGACTGTCGCTAATATGTTGTTCAATTTGTTGATAGGTACTCAGGCATCCTAATGTTTTAGCTGATGATAGGCCACCATCATGCAAGGTCGACAATGATTGTGCTGCTTATTGTAAAGAGAAAGTGCCGTTTTGTCTCGAGGGAAGTTGCAAATGCATATGGTATACAAAAATCCAGCAGCACAAGAACAAGAAATACAGTATCCATTGATACAATGACGGGTTCTTAAAAGCTACCTTATACAATAAGAAATTATATTAATTGCAAATTTTCTCAGTCCAATGCAATTGAATTCATGTCGCCATTCACATTTTCGATCACATGATGAACTTCCATAAATTAGAAGCAAATAATTGTGGAAAAGGAATAGGAGATCAACTAGAAGCACATCGATGTCAGGGCAATCAGATTTTTGTAACTATACACGAAACTAAATTCTTGATTTTGAGAGGGTGAAATTTATATAAAGGAATTTTAAAAAATTAAGTGCGCAAGTTGATAGCTAATTTAGTTTCTATGTGTTTGAGGCGAAAGTTTAATTTGATGATATTTTAACTGATTTATTTGTATTTGGTAGTAAGGATTTACTTATTTAATATATGAGATTCCTTTTTTCTTTTTTCTTTTAAGGTACTAGTCATGACTTTTAGAATACTTGTATAATTACTCTTTGAGAAAAGATAAAGCATGCAAAACATGATAATGGGTTGAAATTTTGCATGGAGGATCCTCAGGGTGTGAGGAATCTCCAGAATTGTTTGGCCGTGAAACATGGTTGAAGGCAGGTGCTTTCCCCACAGAAGGATGCTTTAGATATACTTATACTAAAGACAAACCCAAGAGACTAACAGGAAAAATTATACAGAGAAGCCCCGTTTTTATTGGGAAAGGAAAAAAAAACAAATAGGATTCTTGGATTTACCATCTCCCATAAAAAAAAACAAATTATACAGAGAAGCCCGTCCGCTAGCTGAAAGAGGCTTATCGGTCCCCGACGCCCCTCGGATGCGCGCTTTCTTTCCTTCTTCATACTCGTTCTTCAATGATGAAGTTACCCATAAAAGAATGGTGATACATGTACAAAGTGCAATTCCAGAAGTTATTAGATTTTTCACAACTTAAGAATTGTCATAAGTGCAAGTTCATAAATTATTTATAAATATTAAAAAATAAAAAAATTAGTTAAGAAAAAAACAAAAATAATATAAGCGGCTATATATCCTCGTATATCTCTTTGCAGGAAAAGAACGTGTATATTGCCTGCAACACATAAGCTAGACAAGCTGGTAATCCGGGAAATATCAAATATTGATATTATTAGTGATATAACTTCACCCAACAAATTGCACAGCAGCAAGAAACGTATACTCTAATATTGTGAAAATCTCGCATATACAGTTTGGAAACAAGAAGTTCTCTTTAACACGCACACACCGCAGCAAATACAATAATGGGGGTTGGACCACAAGCCCTATTATTTAATAAAGTTGTAGACTGGTGGTAGATGATCCACTGAAGAAGATTTGTTCGCACAAGACCAGGTCAAGCCTCTAGTATTTCCTATAAGAACCCGAGGTCAGCAAGTTATTTATCTCTAAACAACAAGCATGCACATTTATGTGAGAGAGAGAAGGGGGAGAGGGAGAGAGAGTTACATGTACAGCAAGCATTTTAAAGCTCAAATACCTGTCCCTCCTCTTCCTCCTCCTGCATCATTTCTTCTTTGATAGGTACCTCAGAAATGCTATCTTTAAACATTAACTGTCCTTGAACTTGAGATAGATCTTGCAGCAGTTTGAGATTATCTCAGTAGTTATTTGTAGTCAGTTCCCCTAGTCCCAGTCAGCATATCCCATACCCCCTCCCTGGAACCTTCACAAAAGATAAAATAAGCAAAATAGTTCAAAGGAGATGGGAATTGTATTCCAATAGAGTTAATCTTAGAGCATCGTCATGGTAAGATCTGCAGAAGCAGAATGCAGCATGAGGCAACCACTGAACAATGAATTTGAAAACCTAGAAATGCCCATCCTCTGGCACGCCCATACGTTCTTGCATTTTCATATTAACGAGCAACTTTTATCTTCATAAGTAACTTGTAAGCCATTTGTACTTTATTTGATGCCAATAGTTTGTTGTTCAATTTGCTGCAGATAAGTCTGCTGGGGCAAAACCCCTTCTGCAATGATTCCTCCACGACCAGCACAGCATTCTCAAGTTGTCCTATGTTACAAAGACCGTTTATGATGTACTCATAAACTTCCATATCAGAAGAGTAACCACTCTCTTGCATCTCAGCCCATACGTTGAGCATCATTCCACATTTACCCAGCCTAGAAAGCCCCAAAAGCAAAAGCTTATATGCAGTCAGTGATATCTTGCATCAAACTTTTCTTGCCTTCTTATAAATCATTAGAGCAGCATGGGGGGGACCATAGCCGCACAAAGGCTCGATAAAAGAAGTGATAACTCCAGTAGTAGGGAAGATCCCACCATTCAACATTTCATCAAATAACTCAATAGCATCTGCTACTCTTCGAGCCCTCAAAAGAGCAGATATTAATTTAATGTAAGTATCCACATTAGGACTGCAGTTATTACTCAACATCTGTTCATAGTATATGAGGCCTTCATCAATATTTCCAACAGAAGTAAAATTGGCAATCATGGCATTGTAAACTTCAACATTAAGCATACATCCCATCTCCTCCAACCTTCTGAAAATCTTAACAGCATCATCAATTTGTTCTGCTCTACCAAGGCCTTCAAGGATGTAACTATAAGTCATGCTATCCGGATTTAATCCATTATCAACCATATCTTCCAAGTTTTTCTCAACTTCACCAACTCTACCAAAATTTGGACCACCCACCAATAATCAGATTGTAGGTCATACAATTAAATGGAGCCTTTCCCTTTCATCTTATTAAATAATGAACTCGCAGTCCCCACGTGCGATCGCTGACATAGGCACCTCAAAAGAACGTTAAATGTCTCAGTTCCACTTTCTAATGCATAATCTTCTAAATCATAAAAAATTTGAATTGCTTTAGAAATTTGCCGAGCCCGAACAAAGCAATCCATAACAATTACAAGGGTCTCACTGGTAGTACTTATTTCCCATTTCCCCATGTCACGCAACACATGTCTAAAAACCTTCCGCCTGCCTAACGCTTTAAGAATCACATGATAATTACCTAGGTCTTTAGACATATTAGGTTGTTCCACTGCCCAATTGAAAAAAGTAACCATTGCTTCACCATCTAAACTACCTCTATTAACGACTTTAGCAAGTATATCTGTGCTTAATTCCACGTTAACACTTCTTAAGGCAGACTCAGTTGCACTTTTACTGCAGAGCTTTTGAAGAAAAACTCCACGTAATTTATCTTCAGGCTGTAAAAACCCATCAACAGCCCTTGTCTCTACTTGCTTATCAAATAAGTCCACTGTAAAGGGTTTGTGGATCGATGAGTTGCCGTGGATTTGTAGGATATCTGAAAGCTGATTCAAAATATGAGATTCATCAATAATACGCTGTTGCTTTGAATGGTTCTCGGGTGATGAGCAGTTCCGACTATTTAAGGTAATGGTCAGGGTTGAGAAGGTGTATGATGAGCTTTTAGGTGACAAATAATGGTTAAAAGATAGTGGAGTGTACCTCCAGACTCTCAGCAATCTTGTGAACGACAATGGTTAGGAAGTAGATCAAAGCTTTAGCAGTGAAGGAACAGGGAAGCTGCTCTTTGACTTCAGCTTCAGTTTCCGACTTCCTTGATCTGCTAGTTTCTCTTGCAATAATTGCTGCCCAAGGAATCCAACATTTAGAGTTCGAAGTGAAAACAAAAAAGCAAAAGAAACACTGGCTTGTCTGATATGAGAACTAAAAATGAGCCATACTTACTTGGAAAAGAAAATGAAAAAGACAAAAGAGTTCTCTTTCCATTATTTATTCGAATCGATGGATATATCTTTGCTCAACTAGAGCCCTTTCAAGATACTCAGTATGTTGAAGATTCTTTATATCATGCATGCGGGATGTTGGAAATTACTCACGCAACATTTCATCAAACAGCTTCAGTGCATTGCTAATCCTAACTCCTGCAGATATAATGTTACAAATACACATCTTTGCTAATGAAACTCAAAGAAGAATGGAGAGGATAACATTTATAACCGCAAAAGTAGTTCAGGCTTTCAGAATGGATTTGGAGCGGCAGGGTGAGGACTGTTCAGTGAAAGAAGTGTGTCCGTCGATGTGGGCTGACAAGGAAAAGCATATACTGCCCTAAAAACACCCATACGCCCGGCTTTAATGCCTTGTTCGGGTCGACCCGTCTCTACATAAGAAAAGAACAGATCGCGCGGAGGCTACTATGAAATCACTGGAATGCTAAGCAAGAGAGCGCGCACGCAGTTTCAACCTTTTCACCTTCTTGAATTTCTGCAACATTTACCCAAAGAAAAATCAAAAAAGTCCATTCTCTCTTAACCACCCATGGCTACCTTCTCATCACCTGTGAATGGGCCAACACTTTCCTCTACACCACTCTCATCAGGGTCTATCTCGCTCTTGCCCAACCTCAGACCACTCTCATTCTCTTCAGAAGCATGCTCAGCCACCAAGCACCACCTAACAACCTCACTTTCCCTTCAATTATTAAAGCTGCAGCTTCTTTGTCACCCCTTCAGCTTCCCTTATGGGTCTGCCTCTCCATGCACAAGCTCTTAAAAGAGGAGTTTTGGACGACCCTTTTTCTTGACTTCTTTTGCTTTGTCGTTCGAGGAAATTGGTAATATTGAATGTGCATGTAAGTTGTTTGATGAAATACCTGAACCATGCCTTGTTTCGTACGACGCCGTGACTGATGCTTTTGGGAAGAACGGGGATATGGGTTCTGAGGTTTCTATGTTTTCGAGGATGTCCAGGAGGGATGTATTTTCCTGGACGAGTATCACCAGTGGATACAGAAAGAACAAGTGTTTCAAGGAAGCTGTTGAGGTTTTTGGGAAAATGATGGCGCATGAGTATCATCCTTCTCTCTGGGAAGTTGAAGCCTAACGAAGCTATATTTGTTAGCATTCTGTCTTCTTGCTCCAATCTTGAGGGTGCTAGAGCGTTGTGTCTGGGGAAAGAAATCCATGGATATATGTCACAGAATGAGTGTGAATTCACTGTATTCATGGGACCGACAATTGATAGCGTTTTATGGCAAGATGGGTTGTCTTCAGTATGCGAATGCTATTTTTAATATGATGTTGATTAACGAGGTTTGTACTTGGCATGCCATGATTTCTTCACTTGCTTTAAACGGCAGAGAGAAGGATGCCTTGGATATGTTTACTTTGATGACTGGGAAACAACTGCGCCCAAATGAGGTTACTTTTGTTGGCGTTCTAACCGCTTGTGCTCGTGCCAAGTTGTGGACTTGGGTTTTGAGTTCTTCAATTCTATGCAGTGGTAAGTTTGGTATTGCTCCTAGTATGGAGCACTATGGATGTATGGTTGATCTCTTGGCAAGAGCTGGTCTATTGAAGGAAGCATATAAATTTATAGAAAGGATGCCTTTTGAGGCCTGATGCTTCTCTTTTGGGGGCCCTTCTTGGCGCTTGTAGAATGCACGGAGCTACTGATTTGGGAGATGAAGTGGGACGACGCCTTCTTAAGCTGCAGCCGCATCACTGCGGCCGGTATGTGCTACTGTAGTATTTATGCTGGGGCAGAGAGATGGGATAACGGTGCCTTAATGAGCAAAGACATGATGGATTCCGGAATTCAGAAGATACCTGCTTATAGCATGATCCAGCAGTGACGAATATTGCTAACTCGTTCAATTCTGTTCTGTTTCAGTGGGCGATCTAGTGGAATTCGCTACTATTAGTTGAAAGTTGGGAGATCAAATCCTTCCTTGTCGGTAACAGTGGCAAGAATTCATGAACTTTGTGTATGCTGAAGCATTCGTGAGGAGGACTAGATGATAGCCCGAAGTTAGAAATTGAACAGAGGTTCTTTCAGCTGAATCGAGTAAATAGACGGTCTTTCAGTGAATCGATATGAGTCCTTCACTGATGAAAAACAAAAGCATCAAAGATCAAACAATTTGTGTTCTTTGTACTTTAAAAACTTCTGAAGCCACTTAAATCGAATAAACTTATATGGACTTATTTAGTAAATGAAGCTCTCAGCTCGTAAAATGTTGTCTCCCACTTAGTTTCCAAATATTCTGTTTTCTTCAACTTTCTTTCTTGCTCTGGTTGATTGGCTTTATCCAACTACCCGTTCCTATTTTCATGTGCCTCTTTCTCTTTATAATTATCATTGGTCCAAGCATGATCTTGCATATTCTGATAAATATTTGGTTTTGATCAATCTGTTTAAAAAGATCAATTCACATGAATGATTGTTGTTCTTGCCAGAGACTTGGAAGAATAGCCACGCTTGTCTTGATTTCTGTCGTTCGGTAACCATAAAAAAGCCAGTGTTGAATGGTTAAAAATTTGTGTCTGTGCAGGGCAACAAACAAAATAAAAAGAGTGAGACTGATGTTTCTTAGGATTGGCTCATTTTGAAGTTATCAAACGTAGTTTAATTCCTAATGCTTGGTAACAATCATTCTCGACTTTAGTGGCATAAAGTCTAAACTATTACAGCGGTAAGAAGTGATTCAGATGAACGAATTCGTAAAAGGTATCATTATAGAAGTCTTGAAACTTGTTACTATACTACTATTAAGTTTTCCAACTCCGGCAGACAGCACCTTCTCAACTTCAAATTACTCGCTATGTCCTACAAGCTCTTTGTTGGTCTTGGTGCCCGAGTTCATAGAAGTTTTCTTAACCCCGACCTCTAAGCAACCAGAAGCAGCAACTCCTCTACCTTACTGTGATCCGAACAAGTTTGCTTGTTCTCTTCTATTGTTATTAATGTTGTGGGGTCATCCTGTGTTCAACAGAAGAACTACTGACCAACAAAGGACTACGCAGTTCAACTGTGATGATTCTTGAACTTTAAAGCCAAGTTTTCTAGACTGAATTGTGCAGAAAAAGGACAGAAAGAACACATGAAAAGGAAAGGTTTTGTGCGATTCTTTTCGCTGCTGCCTAGCACAAATTCCGTAGACCGAATTGTACCAAAACAACAGAAAAAGGCATGAAAACGAAAAGTTTATTAGCTAAAACTAAAATAAAAATAATTGAAAGGAAAAAGATTTGAGAGCTTGTCAGACAGTCACTCGACCATCCTGACCGGCAAACCGGCCAAGAGCGATCATCTACAGCTGTTCCGACCAACGTTCGGTTAGCCATTAATCACGCCCTAGTCAAGGGGCCATTGATCATCCACCAAGCTTGGATTCCTGTCTCCTTAGAACTCAAGGACACAGAGGTACGAGCCTATAGAACAGATCCTGTTCAAGTAAGGTCGTGTCCCGTTGCTCACATCTGTTGCTTATATCCTGCATATTGTTTTCTGTGGATCCCATGTGGGATTTTGCTTTTCAACTAAGGATTGTGTACTTCAACTTTCTGATGATTCTTGAACTTTATAATGCCAAGGTTTGTAGACTGAATTGTGGGGAAAAACGACCGAAAGAACATATGAAAAGGAAAGTTTTTGTGTGATTGTTGAGAATCAAAACACAAATTTGTAAACTGTTTTGGGAAAAAAAATGCTAAAATAGAAATAATTGAAAGGAAACGTGAAAAGAAAAACGTTTGGGAAGCTTGTCAGACAGCCACTAGACCATCCTGACCGGCAAGCCTGCCAAGAGCGATCATCTACAGCTTCTCCGGCAAGTAGCTGGTCAAGAGGCCATAGCTCATCCACCAAGCTTGGATTCCTGTCTCCAAAGAATTTAAGGACACAGGTACGAACCTATAGAACAGATCCTGTTCAAGCAAGGTCGTACACCGTCGTCCAATAAACTTTTCACAGTTTAAAATTTAACTTTATTTTATTATTTCAGATTATAATTAGAAATGAAATTAAGAGGTGAAGAGCAATAATTACTTCTGATATTTTTAAAATACTTTTATATGTATTGATTTTCTAGTATTTTAGTCACCTTTTTTTAAAATAAAAAATCATCCCCTAACTTATTTTTTTATTTTTTTGAAAAGAAAAGAAAAATATTATGTATTAAGGAAGTAAATTCTTACTACCAAGTACAAGTAAATAAATTTTTTAAATTTAAAAATCTATCCAAATATACCCATAGCGCTTATGGAAGATTTCGACATTGCATTTGGCATTCAAATTGCTTATAGTATGAGAATTCAAACCCTCATGACCATCGAAAAGAGAGGAAAATATTTGGATAGATTGTGTTTGAAGGGGAAAAAAAAAAAGAAGCTAAACTTAATGTAAGTATCCGTCAAGAATAGACCTAATAAGTGTTTTACTTCAACAAAATGAAGATCTTGATTCTGGATTGTGGATTGTTTAGTAGGATCTTTTTTATTTTAAAATATAAAGTCTTTTAGTTAATTTTTTTTAAAAAAAATATTTAATTTTTATAATTTTTAAAAATTATTTGTTTAAAATTATCATTACCATAAATATAATTCTTATATAAAATATTATATTAGTAGAATTTTTAAAAATATAACGAGAAAAACACTTCCTTATTTTCTATATATATACTGATGAATGTTCTGTGTATATTTTCTAACCTTATATTTTCAATATATATCCTTTGTGATGTTCTCTGTATTACCTATATATTATTGATAATGAATATACAGGGTATCCATCCAGCCTTTTCATGTTTACATACACTATGCATTCAGCAGGTTCCGCAAAGAGATATCCGGAGCAGCATTCCTTCACAGTGAACTTTGCCCGTTTCCGTTGCGGTGAAATCGTTTTTTCCATGTGAAATTCCTTCTTACCATTAGCAGGAGAAACGCAAAACATTCTTTGAAATTAACAAATTCTTCGATATATATGATAAGATTATATTTTAATCATTATTTAGAATTAATTTCTCACTTATTTAAGAATTAATTGATATAAATCTTATAATTTTGATTTGTTTTGATAAATTAAATATTTATGTACTCAATATGAATTAATTAAGATAATTTTATTTATAAAGTACATTTTAATTCACTAATTTTACTAATTATTGATGCATAGATAAAATGGTAATGTCAAGAGAATAAAAAATGAAAGAAGAATTAACTAAAAAGGAAAAATAAAAATTCACCATGATCGGGGCACCAAAAAGAAGAGAAATCGGTAGAATCAATTGGACAAGCATGGAGGAAGAGAAATCGAAAAAAGTAATTTTGACAAAGGAAGGGTTGACCGAGGCAAAGATGGAGCAAAAAGAATAGGACAGCAAGCTTAAGAAATAGGGGATTCGTCTTCTTCTATTCTCTTGTTTTATTTTCTTTATTTTTTATTTTTTTATGTTAATTAAATTTATGACTTTGAATATTCAGATCATGAATAACTAAATCTTTTATGACTAAGACCTTTGATGAAGGTTGAAACTCTTATGAATTTAATTTATTTCAATTAAAGATTGTTTCTTTAATCTCGATTTTTATTAATTATTATTATTGTTCTTAATGCTTGCAATTTTCTGGCCAATTTTATTTACTTTTTAATTTATTCTAGTAGTTGAGAAGTACTAGTTTAAATTGGATCATGGTAATAACAGCACATCGTAAAACTGACTAGAGATAGATTCAGTTTCTTTGTGTAGTTTCTAGTGAGTAGGAAATAAAAGTTAGGAAATTTCATAGAGGTGTTTGCGGCTTTGATAATTAAAATCATGTAGAGATACGATTGGTTTATTAATTAAAGTTAGAGCTTTTCACCAAGAGATTAAGTTTAGCTTATAATTGGAAATTCTACCATTAACCAAGTCGAGAATTAATTTAAAGAAATTAATTATTTATCATAAGAGGAGTAAGTTGGATTTGGAGTGTCTTAATCTATTCATTGCCATTAATTTTTAATTAATATAATTATTTATTTTTATATTTATTATTATTGTTAGTTATTTTTATTAGTAATTAAATTTTAAATAAAATCACATTTATTTTGGTTTAAGTTGGGTCATAAGTAAAAGAATTTTGCAGTTAAATAGCAATCTTCGTTGGGACGATTTGTACTCACTACTTTATTATTTGTTCGACATTTGTGCACTTGCAAATTTCACATCAATATACCAAACTGGAAGCTTGCTGTGGCAACTAAATCACAATCCCTTCAGCTTGAAAGGCCATAGGGGTGCGTTCAGATCATTAGTAGGAATCCCAATCAATTGAGGGAAAGGAATAATTAATATTAATAATGGAATTAAGGATTCCATCATTATTGCAAGGTCATATACTTTCCTATGTAAGTTAACTAAAACTAAACAGCTCTATCTCACTGGGCAGAACATCAAAGAAACAAAAAATCGGGTCTAAACTGGTCCTATCAACGGATCTATCTCTTCTAGTCCTATCAACGGGTCTAAACTGGTCTGGGATATCCGTTTTCAGATCTGAACCTGATTGACTATTAAGGATACTGATCCGACCCGATTTCTCGATGGATCTAAATAGGTTGGATCCGTACCCTACCCGATAAGGTCTCGGTTCGGTTTTAGGTAGACTCGATAAGAATTATAAAATTTTAAAAAAATTTAGATGATTGTTGGATCAAAACACATCTAACGATTGTAAAAAATTAAGTATATAAAATATTTATTATTAAAAAATTTAATCGAATCACGGGTCTATCGGGTCCGAAATATTACATACCGTACCCATACCCGTTAGGATATATATTATCGGGTCCGAGACTGGGTCCGAATAAACAGGTATAAATGATATACCGAACTCGATATTATCAAGCCGAATCCGAGATAAGACCCGACCCATTGATAGCCTTATTCAAAATGAAGAAATCGTATTCACAGTTAACTCTCTTGGCTATCTTTCTTCTGATTGCAACAGGTTCTTGTTATCCATGTCTTTATCCCTTCATGAAAGACAGGATTCTTCACTAAAATCTTTATGGAAAACAATTCCCCCCACTCCTCCTTGGCCCTTGGATTATGTTTTTTATTCTTGAATTTTGAAATCTCCCAAAACTTGATTGTCGCTAATATATTGTTCAATTGGTTGATAGGTACTCGGCATTCTAATGTTTTAGCTGATGATAGGCCACCATCACGCAAGGTCGACAATGGTTGTGCTTCTTATTGTAAAGAGAAAATACTGTCTCGAGGGAAGTTGCAAATGCATATAGTATACAAAAATCCAGCAGCACAAGAACAAGAAATACAGTATCCATTGATACGGGTTCTTAAAAGCTACCTTATACAATAAGAAATTATATTAATTGAAAAATTTCTCAGTCCAATGCAATTGAATTCATGTTGCCATTCACATTTTCGATTACATGATGAACTTCCAGAAATTAGAAGCAAATAATTGTGGAAAAGGAACATGAGATCAACTAGACGCACATCGATGTCAGGGCAATCAGACTTTTGTAACTATACACGAAACCAAAATCTTGCTTTTGGGAGGGTGAAAATTTATATAAAGGAATTTTAAAATATATTATCTACGCAAGTTGATAGCTGATTTAATTTTTATGTATATGAGGCAAAAGTTTAGTTTGATGATGTTTCAACTGATTTACTTATACTTGGTAGTAAGGATTTACTTCTTTAATACATGAGATCTCTTTTTAATATATATATATTAGGGGGTGAATTTTTTTAAAAGAAAAAGTTACTAAAAGACTAAAAAATTAATATATATATATATAACATGCATTTTAAAAATATCAAAGATGATTGCTTTTCTTCATCTCTTATTTTCGTTTCTTATTATAATCCTAAAATGGTAAGAGGAAGTTAATTTTTGCACTGTCAAAAGTTTATTTGTGTTTAAGTTCTGATAATTTGAAAAGCAAAATTTGCCCATGATCCAATAATTTTGTTCTGTCACGAGACAATTAGGTTTTGAAAAGCAAAATCCCACATGGGAGGCCACAGAAAATATTCTGAACCATCTAAGCAGCAGATTGAAACAACAGGGCACGACCTTTCTTGAACAGGATCTGTTCCATAGGCTCGTGCCTCTGTCCTTTGTATTCTAAGGAGACAGGAATTCAGGATTGGTGGATTAGCCAGGGCGTGATTAACGGCTGATCGGCTGGCTCGCCTATCGGGATGGTCGAGTGGCTGTCTGACAAGTCTTGAATATTTTTTAAATTTAAATACCAAATAAATATTAACGATCTTTAATGTTGAAATTATCTTTAAAAGAATAGTAATAAAAATACAAGTGAAACTCCTGAAGTTATTAGATTTTTTTACAATTTAAAAATTATCATAAGTACAAGCTTATAAATTATTTATAAATATGAAAAAATAAAAAAAAATTAGTTAAGAAAAAAATAAAAATAATTTATAAGTATGTATAACTAATTTCTCTTACTCTTTTTAAGTTTGGACATGAGTTTTCTTGCTATTACTTTTCCAACAAGGAATTTTTACTGTTTGAAAAGAGAGTAAACTGATTAAACGGGGACAATCGAGAGAGTTGGTAGAAAATTAGAGAGCGCGCAAGGACCCCTTCTTGCCACATTTGCATAGTCGACATGCAGTTGCTCCCTGGTCATTTCTTATGTGAGGCAGAGACAGTTAAAGGTTATAGGTCACCCACTTCTTCATCCCACAAAAGCAAGTCTCCAACTACTGCTAAGGACATCAATTACGTACGATGTTCAGCAGGAACCAAGAATTGAACAGAAAAACAGAAAAAGGAAACATGCATCATGAAATGCTTTTGAGGAGAGCAATCCTGATGAGCCGAGATCTAGAGCTAAAACTTCATTAAGTATCCAAACTTCACATACATATTCAGGAAAGAGAATTACAGAAGGAAACAGATACTTCTCATTAAGTATTTCCCTTGACCTGTTTTATTATAGCAAGCGGACTTCTGGAATACACAGGTATATATGCACTGGATATCTTGTCAAATATCATATTTGTAAATGAAGAACTACGGAAGTTAATTTTTCTGGCCTGAAATGTTTTCGAAAAGCATTGGCCCCTGTACTGTTCATCTTCGGCTCATGTGAAGGTTTGCATCTGTATGTGCTTCCTCTGCGGAACTTCCTTTCCTTCCAAACCTATACATTTGATTCTGATCAAGTAAGTTGAAAAATCTCAATAATGCATTTGAAACTGATAAAGAAGAAGAAACAGAAAAAAGACGTGCAGCAAGTTCGATAATTAGCTTGAGATGATTTAACACAAATAAAAAATACATACTCCCACCATCTCAAGTTGAATCCTCATTTCTAACTTGGAGTGTCCGAAATTAATGCCCACTTCCCTAAAATAAAAATATTGTTCATTTAAACTTCTACCAGTAACCTCTTGATTTAAAGTGCTATGAGTTCTATAGACACCAATCCCACTATTCACCTCCTTAATTATTTAAGGTAAGATTGTAATATAAATATGTTCAAATCCTCTTTGAAATCTTTATGCCAAGTCAAATGTGGATATTAAAATTTGGAGATAGCTTAACTTAGTTCATCTCCCCACAAAAGTAAGGTTTTTTAGGCACTGAACATTTTTCTTTAGATATCATTAAAAGTTAGCCAGAAACTCATAGTGAGAAACAGTAGTAAGTTCTATCTAAAACTCACTTGGAAGTGAGCATAATCATGATTTTAATCCCATTAACTGCAAAATCAGGTGGTTCTTCATCAACCAGAATTTTACGATGATCAATTGTCGATTGTGATATTATCAACAGGCATATCTATAATCCCATTCTTCTGGAGAACTATTTCTACTTCACAACACAAAGACAATTAAGAGAACTAAATCAATGTCTAGTTCAAAATGGAACTTTTCAATCAGATACACTTCCATTAAAAAATAAAATAAAATAAAATTCTGGATTCACTTCAAGAATTGCATTTAAGAAAAACCATACAAACAAAAGATTTTGTTTCTCATTTAAAAGGCAATTAAGTCCAATTCCATTACATTTTATAGATCCCAATTCTTCTTTCAAATTTGACCCTAGATGAAGAAGCCCCCAAGAACAGTAGCTGAGACATATTTAAGTCAGTGCACAGAGACTGCAATTTCTCGAGAAATAAAATATATCAGTTATAAGTTTCGTGTTACTTGTGATCTAATAGTTCTGGCATATAAGTAGAAACTTGAACAATCACAAATCATCCAACTGCAGATTCAAATACCAAGACCAGATTCCATATCTGATACCAAAAGTAATCTTATATTTGAAATAGCTAATAATCAAACTCTACTCCAGCCCCTAACTATTTTATCTTATTTCATTCAAGCCAGAGCTGAACATTTTTTTAAAAGAAAAATTTGAAAGTAAATAACAATACAAGAAAACTAAGTAGTTGAACCCAACTCAAAATTTCTGTAGTTTACGAAGTCTCTTTCAGACTAAATGGTTTCATAAAGGGTACTCAATCTAAAGAGAGAAAGGGTATTTGAAACTAGACCAATCTGAATGAGAAGTACCATCCCTTCTTCCAGCAAAGGAATGATAGTTCTATAAGGATTTTTGTTGAGAACGTGAAGGAAAATTCTCAAGCTTCTTCCATAGAAGACAAAAGAAAGTCCAGAATGAAAGTGGGACATGGTTTAAAATGGAACATGAGGATAAATACAATAACTGGGAGGGGGGAAGGAAACAACAAAACAGTACATTATTGTGCAACAAACTTTCAAAAGAATCTATTTTCGTTATAATAATAGAAAACGACTTCAAAAAGACACATTGATTGTCCTAGAAGAAAAAATCCTTTCTACTTTATACAAAAACACAAGCCAACTTCTTGTAAAATGCCGTTGAAGTGTCACAAGATTATCTCATCTTTAACTTATAATGTGATGATTAGAATCAACAAAACAAAATGTACCTTCTTAGTCTTCCAGATATCATTTCCCGAAATGAGTACAAAAACAGGAACGATGCCAACATTAGTCATTCTGAAACTCCATTTTAGCCCATCCAACTTTCATTTCTCTTTTATGTCATCAGCAAGTTCTCACTCTAAATTCTAGAATTTTAGTCTGACCTTATATCTCATCCATTTAACTCACTGTTGGTCCCTGCTCTTGTAAAACATGGAGGGCCGCTTCCTCAGTGTGTACCAAGAATGCGGCAAAGATACAAGTTGAAGCGAGCAAGCTGTAGAGGCTTGTAACCTGTATCCTAGCGTAACTTGCAGCGGGTATGAAATCTCTAAGCTTGCCTTAACCTTAAAAGAGAAGGGGGAAAAAAAAAAGAATAGGTTATATTTGCCCTATGGTATTTCTACTAATACTTTGTTTCATTTTTTGTTAAACCGTGAAACGAGAAAAATCTAACAATTGCATATGCAGCCAAAAAATATATATATTATACTATTTTACACCACAAAATAGATGCTTTTTACAAGTAGTCATATTCTCTCTTTTACATAAGACTTAAAAAGGAAAGTTTATCAATGGACTCATTTTCTTCTTAAAAATAAAAATATTGATAAACCATGAAGTGATGTGGGACTAGAGTGCTATCGGCATTACAATGCTAGATGCAACAAATAAACTTGGAGAACGAAAGTACAGGATTTATGCTTGAAGCAACACTGTTAAATTTCAGAAGGTGGTACAATACATTTAATTTTCAAGTCAAAAGAATGCTTCTTTTGGCTATAAAGTTTACGGCAAAGAAGTTAGTTGCAGTGCTAGATGCATAAATGAGAATAATCTTCTTCCTACCATGTTTCTTTTTCTCTGGAGAAGCCTAGGTTTCAACATCATCAGCAACAGCTGAACCAACATCTGCAAAATGTGCCCTGCAACCTTCACTGCAGAGAACTTCATGACAGAAAGAAGGATTCTTCGGGCATCCTTTGTACATACTTTGGTGCAAGGAAATTTTTATTGCTACTATTGATGAAACTAACTCTTCTTTGCCTAGCATTGTTTGTACTCTTTTGCAGGAATTCTCTGAGAGGAATTGAACATCAAATAGATCTCATTCCGGGAGCACCAATTCCAAACAAACCAGCTTATAGATGCAATCCGAAAGAAACGAAAGAGATACAAAGTCAAGTTGATGAACTCTTGGAGAAAGGCCTTGCAAGAGAAAGCATGAGTCCAAGTGCTGTTCCAGTCATTCTAGTACCTAAGAAGGACGATTCGTGGAGAATGTGCGTGGACTGTAGAGCCATCAATAAGATCACGGTAAAGTATCGCTTTCCTATATCTAGGTTAGACGATATGCTTGATGAGCTACATGGGGCAAGTTTATTCTCCAAAATTCAAAACAAATCAAATAGATTGTACTTCTTTCAGAAGTTCAATAATGTGCTTCTTCTATATATAATGTGGTCCTTCTTCATTCTCTTAGTGCTTTTAACAAAACATTTGTGACAGCAATCTTGATATTATTCTAGCCCCACATCATAATTATGGTTTAAGAATATTTCAATTGGAAAAGAAATAGTTCCATGATTCATTCATTTCCTAAATCTTGTGTTAAAGCGATAGTCCTTTAATCAAGGAACTAGCCAAACAACTAACATGTATGCTTTGCATGATGCGCCATCCCTCATGAAGAATCTTATATCTATGGCAGATCACATAGGTATCAACTTGTACTTGGTTCATTTGGTTAATGATCACTTAAAAGGTTAATTATGAGGTCCTTCATTTAAAATAATGGTCCTTTCAATTTAAAGATGAACACTCTTTTCACTCTTGTAATAGATAACACTTTTTCCTTTTCAAAAATAACTTAAGAGCAGTGAACCTGTAGGCTCATCAAGGTATACCTCATATACTAACACCGCTACCTTATTCCTTTATACCCAACCCTAAGTTCCACTGTAAAGAATTTTATGCCTTTCTCGGACCCTATATGATATACTGTTACTTTGCCTGTTTGCTCATTCCTGGGTATATGTAGATAAGAGAATCATTATTCAGCATGGATTGCGTAACCAGTTTAAGATATCAGTAAGATATAAAGACAAGCAAAAAATGAAAGCGGCTATATAACCTCATATATCTCTTTGCAGGAAAAGAACGTGTATATTGCCTGCAACACATAAGCTAGACAAGCTGGTAATCCAGGAAATATCAAAAATTGATATTATTAGTGATAACTTCACCCAACAAATTGCTCAGCAGCAAGAAAAGTATACTCTAATATTGTGAAAATCTCGCATATACAGTTTGGAAACAAGAAGTTCTCTTTAACACGCACACACCGCAGCAAATACAATAATTGGGGGTTGGACCACAAGCCTTATTATTTAATAAAGTTGAAGACTGGTGGTATACATTACACACCAAGCTCCTATTAGCCTGGCAGATGATCCACTGAAGCAGATTTGTTCGCACAAGACCAGGGCAAGCCTCTAGTATTTCCTATAAGAACCCGAGGTCAGCAAGTTATTAATCTCTAAACAACAAGCATGCACCTTTATGAGAGAGAGAGAAGAGGGAGGGGGGGAGAGAGTTACACGTACAGCAAGCATTTTAAAGCTCAAATACCTGTCGCTCCTGTTCCTCCTTCTACGTCATTTCTTCTGTGATAGGTACCTCAGAAATGCTATCTTTAAACATTAACTGTCCTTGAACTTGAGATAAATCTTGCAGCAGTTTGAGATGATCTCATTAGTTATCTGTAGTCAGTTCCCCTAGTCCCAGTCAGCATATCCCATACCCCCTCCCTGGAACTTTCACAAAAGATAAAATAAGCAAAATAGTTCAAAGGAGATGGGAATTGTATTCCAATAGAGTTAATCTTAGAGCATCGTCATGGTAAGATCTGAAGAAGCAGAATGCAGCATGAGGCAACCACTGAACAATGACTTTGAAAACCTAGAAATGCCATCCTCTGGCACGCCAATAAATTCTTGCATTTTCATATTTACGAGCAACTTTTATCTTCATAAGTAACTTGTAAGCCATTTGTACTTTATTTGATGCCAATAGTTTGTTGTTCAATTTGCTGCAGATAAGTCTGCTGGGGCAAAATCCTTTCTGCAATGATTCCTCCACGACCAGCACAGCATTCTCAAGTTGTCCTATGTTACAAAGACCGTTTATGATGTACTCATAAACTTCCATATCAGAAGAGTAACCACTCTCTTGCATCTCAGCCCATACGTTGAGCATCATTCCACATTTACCCAGCCTAGAAAGCCGCAAAAGCAAAAGCTTATATGCGGTCAATGATATCTTGCATCCAACTTTTCTTGCCTTCTTATAAATCATTTGAGCAGCATGAGGGGGACCATAGCTGCACAAAGGCTCGATAAAAGAAGTGATTACTCCAGTAGTAGGGAAGATCCCACCATTCAACATTTCATCAAACAACTCAATAGCATCTGCTACTCTTCGAGCCCTCAAAAGAGCAGATATTAATCTAATGTAAGTATCCACATTAGGATTGCAGTTATTACTCAACATCTGTTCATAGTATATCAGGCCTTCATCAATGTTTCCAACAGAAGTAAAATTCGCAATCATGGCATTATAAACTTCAACATTAAGCATACATCCCATCTCCTCCAACCTTCTGAAAATCTTAACAGCATCATCAATTTGTTCAGCTCTACCAAGGCCTTCAAGAATGTAACTATAAGTCATGCTATCCGGATTTAATCCATTATCAACCATATCTTCCAAGTTTTTCTCAACTTCACCAACTCTACCAAATTTGGACCACCCACCAATAATCAGATTGTAGGTCATACAATTAAATGGAACCTTTCCCTTCATCTTATTAATTAATGAACTCGCAGTCCCCACATGCGATCGCTGACATAGGCACCTCAAAAGAACGTTAAATGTCTCAGTTCCACGTTCTAATGCATAATCTTCTAAATCATAAAAAATTTGAATTGCTTTAGAAATTTGCCGAGCCCGAACAAAGCAATCCATAACAATTACAAGGGTCTCACTGGTAGTACTTATTTCCCATTTCCTCATGTCACGCAGCACATCCAACATATGTCTAAAATACTTCCGCCTGCCTAATGCTTTAAGAATCACATGATAATTACCTAGGTCTTTAGACATATTAGGTTGTTCCACTGCCCAATTGAAAAAAGTAACCATTGCTTCACCATCTAAACTACCTCTATTAACTACTTTAGCAAGTATATCTGTAGTTAATTCCACGTTAACACTTCTTAAGGCAGACTCAATTGCACTTTTACTGCAGAGCTTTTGAAGAAAAACTCCACGTAATTTATCTTCAGGCTGTAAAAACCCATCAACAGCCCTTGTCTCTAGTTGCTTATCCAATAAGTCCACTGTAAAGGGTTTGTGGATCGATGAGTTGCCGTGGATTTGTAGGATATCTGAAAGCTGATTCAAAATATGAGATTCATCAATAATACGCTGTTGCTTTGAATGATTCTCGGGCGATGAGCAGTTCCGACTATTTGAGGTAATGGTCAGCGTTGAGAAGGTGTATGATGAGCTTTTAGGTGACAAATAATGGTTAAAAGATAGTGAAGTGTACCTCCAGACTCTCAGCAATCTTGTGAACGACATTGGTTAGGAAGTAGATCAAAGCTTTAGCAGTGAAGAAACAGGGAAGCTGCTCTTTGACTTCAACTTCAGTTTCCTACTTCCTTGATCTGCTAGTTTCTCTTGCAATAATTGCTGCCCAAGCAATCCAACATTTAGAGTCCGAAGTGAAAACAGAAAAGGAACTAAAAATGAGAACTAAAAATGAGCTATACTTACTTGGAAAAGAAAATGAAAAAGACAAAAGAGTTCTCTTTCCATTATTTATTCGAATCGATGGACAAATCTTTGCTCAACTACAGCCCTTTCAAGATATTACTCAGCATCTTGAAGATTCTTTATATCATGCATGCGGGATGTTCGAAACTACTTACGCAACATTTCATCAAACAGCTTCAGTGCATTGCTAATCTTAACTCCAGCAGATACAATGTTACAAATACACATCTTTGCTAATGAAACTCAAAGAATAATGGAGAGGATAACATTTATAAGCTCAGAAGTAGTTCAGGCTTTCAGAATGGATTTGGAGCGGCAGGGTGAGGACTGTTCAGTGAAAGAAGTGTGTCCGTCGATGTGGGCTGACAAGGAAAAGCATATAAAAACACCCATACGCCCGGCTTTAATGCCTTATTCGGGTCGACCCGTCTCTACATAACAAGAAGAAGAACAGATCGCGCGGAGGCTACTATGAAGTCACCGGAATGCTAAGCAAGAGAGCGCGCACGCAGTTTCACCCTTTTCATCTTTTTGAATTCCTGCAACATTTACCCAATGAAAATCAAACAAGTCAATTCTCTCTTAACCACCCATGGCTACCTTCTCATCACCTGTGAATGGACCAACACTCTCCTCCACTCCACTCTCGTCAGGGTCTATCTCGCTCTTGGCCAATGTCAGACCACTCTCATTCTCTTCAGAAGCATGCTTAGCCACCAAGCACCACCTATCAACTTCACTTTCCCTTCAGTTATTAAAGCTGCAGCTTCTTTGTCAACCCCTTCAGCTTCCCTTATGGGTCTGCCTCTCCATGCACAAGCTCTTAAAAGAGGCGTTTTGGATGACCCCTTTTCTTGACTTCTTTTGCTTCGTTGTACGGGGAAAGTGGTAATATTGATGAAATACCTGAACCATGTCTTGTTTCGTACAACGCCGTGACTGATGCTTTTGGGAAGAACGGGGATATGGGTTCTGCAGTTTCTATGTTTTCGAGGATGTCCAGAGGGATGTATTTTCCTGGACGAGTATCATCAGTGGATACAGAAAGAACAAGTGTTTCAAGGAAGCTGTTGAGTTTTTTGGGAAGTTGAAGCCTAACGAAGCTACATTTGTTAGTATTCTGTCTTCTTGCACCAATCTTGAGAGTGCAAGAGCATTGTGTCTAGGGAAAGAAATCCATGGATATATGTCAAAGAATGAGTGTGAATTCACTGTATTCATGGGAACGACAATTGATAGCGTTTTATGGCAAGATGGGTTGTCTTCAGTATGCGAATGCTATTTTTAATATGATGTTGATTAACGAGGTTTGTACTTGGCATGCCATGATTTCTTCACTTGCTTTAAACGGCAGAGAGAAGGATGCCCTGGATATGTTTACTTTGATGACTGGGAAACAACTGTGCCCAAATGAGGTTACTTTTGTTGGCGTTCTAACCGCTTGTGCTCGTGCCGAGTTGTGGACTTGGGTTTTGAGTTCTTCAATTCTATGCAGTGGTAAGTTTGGTATTGCTCCTAGTATGGAGCACTATGGATGTATGGTTGATCTCTTGGCAAGAGCTGGTCTATTGAAGGAAGCATATAAATTTATAGAAAGGATGCCTTTTGACGCTGATGCTTCTGTTTTGGGGTGCCCTTCTTGGCCCTTGTAGAATGCACGGAGCTACTGATTTGGGAGATGAAGTGGGACGACCCCTTCTTAAGCTGCAGCCGCATCACTGCGGCCGGTATGTGCTACTGTAGTATTTATGCTGGGGCTGAGAGATGGGATAACGCTGGCTTAATGAGGAAAGACATGACAGATTCCAGAATTCAGAAGATACCTGCTTATGGCATGATCCAGCAGTGACGAATATTGCTAACTCGTTCGATTCTGTTCTGTTTCAGCGGGCGACCTAGTGGAATTCGCTACTATTAGTTGAAAGTTGGGAGATCAAATCCTTCCCTGTCCGTAACAGAGGCAAGAATTCATGAACTTGGTGTCTGCTGAAGCATTCGTGAGACGGACTAGATGATAGCCCAAAGTTAGAAATTGAACAGAGGTTCTTTCAGCTGAATCAGGTAAATAGGTGGTCTTTCACTATATGGATATGAGTTCTTCACTGATGAAAAACAAAAGCATCAAAGATCAAACAATTTGTGTTCTTTGTACTTTAAA
This sequence comes from Rauvolfia tetraphylla, assembly GCA_030512225.1. NCBI lineage: Eukaryota > Viridiplantae > Streptophyta > Magnoliopsida > Gentianales > Apocynaceae > Rauvolfia > Rauvolfia tetraphylla. The sequence goes on from JAJQKT010000034.1 coordinate 6,146,934, forward strand.
AACTTCTGAAGCCACTTAAATCGAATAAACTTACATGGACTTATCTCGTAAATGAAGCTCTCAGCTCGTGAAATGTTGTCTCCCACTTAGTTTCCAAATATTCTGTTTTCTTCAACTTTCTTTCTTGCTCTGGTTGAATGGATTTATCCAACTACCCCTTCTTAATTTCGTGTGTCTCTTTCTCTTTATAATTATGATTGCTCGAAGCATGCTCTTACATATTCTGATAAATATTTGTTTTTGATCGTTCAGTTTAAAAAGATCAATTCACATGAATGGTTGTTGTTCCTGCCAGAGACTTGGAAGAAAAGCAACGGATGTCTTGATTTCTGCCGTTTAGTAACCATAAAAAGGCCAGTGTTTTATGGTTAGAAATTTGTGTCTGTGCAGGGAAACAGTCAAAGAAAAAGAGTGAGACTGATGTTTCTTAGGATTGGCTCGTTTTGAAGTTAACAAATGTAGTTTAATTCCTAATGCTTGGTAACAATCATTCTCGACTTTAGTGGCATAAATTCTAAACTATTACAGCAGAAGGAAGTTATTGAGATGGACCAATTGGTAAAAGGTATCATTTTAGAAGTCTTGAAACTTGTTACTGTACTGCTACTAAGTTTTTCCCTTTGGACGTTCTTCAACTCCTGGCATACAGCACCTTCTGCAACTTCATATTTCTCGCTATGTCCTAGAAGCTCTTTGTTGGTCTTGGTGCCCGAGTTCGTAGAAGTTTTCTTAACCGCGACCTCTAAGCAACCAGAAGCAGCAGCAACTCTACCTTACTGTGATCCGAACAAGTTTGCTTGTTTTCTTTTATTATTATTAATGTTCTGAGGTTATCTTGTGTTCAACCGAAGAACTATTGACCAACTAAGGACTATGTACTTCAACTTTCTGATGATTCTTGAACTTTATAATAATGCCAAGGTTTGTAGACTGAATTGTACGGAAAAACGACCGAAAGAACACATGAAAAGGTTTTGTGTGATTCTTGGAGATTCAAAACACAAATTCTGTAAACTGAACTGTGCCAAAACAACAGAAAAAGACATGAAAACGAAGAGTTTATTAGCTAAAATAGGAATATAGTTTTTGAAAAAAAATGCTAAAATAGAAATAATTGAAAGGAAACGTGAAAAGGAAAACATTTGGGAAGCTTGTCAGACAGCCAATAGACCATCCTGACCAGCAAGCCGGCCAAGAGCGATCATCTACAGCTTCTTCGGCAATTGGCTGGTCAGCAGTTAATCACGCCCTGGTCAAGAGGCTATAACTCATCCACCAAACTAAACTTTCGGCTCAAACAATATAAAAGTTAAATTAGCTATCAATTTTTATAAAATTCAAAACAGAAAATTTAAACCTCAATTACTATCCAATCCCACCAAATTTTGAAAGGAAGGATCAAAGTTTAATTATAAAATTTTTCATTGACAAAAGGATTAAAGTTTAAGGCTTTATCTCGTTGTCAGCTGTCTCTGCTACATGTTGACACCATGAATTTCATTAATTGACTTGTTTGCTTATCTGCCAACTTAGCAACTAACTAACCTTTCTTTTCTTCTTCTTTTGCTGTCTTCATCTTCTTCACTTTGCTAGCTTATACCTTCTTCTCTGAAACTCAAACTGAATAGAGCAGCACCACAATATCTTCCTTGTCTAAATCTCCACAATATGTGGTTCTTGTGCTTCACATAATGAAATGGATATATATGCATCGTAATTATAAGTGAAAGAAAAGTTTAGAAACATCTAACCTGCAATTGAATCTCTAAAATCTTCATAATTTTAAAGGAAACTAAAATGCTTTCTTAGGTACATGTTGAGCTCCTAGCTCTTGGACTTTTATTGATTTGTCTCAAGCAAGGGAGATGGACCTACTCAAATGTACAAATAGCAAAGCTAAGGCCCCAGATTTGTAAATTGTGGGCAATGGAATCCCATACTTCCCTTTCCCAAACAAACCCTTCAAAAATGCCCAAAAGCACAGAACCATCAATATGCTACACACAACTTCTCCAATTCCCCATTCATTTTCTTTCTTCAAACCTACTAATCCAATAACAAGAGCTATCAAGTTCACCAACAAAATAGTGATTCCTGGTATGTAAAATGGAGAATTATCAAAAGTAAATCTTCCGAGTTTGTCATTTGTATCTTTTATGCTGGAACTTTGATCCTTTTTCGTCACTTCGAAAACAGTCTCTGATAATCCTAAAAGTTTGAGCATGACGCTTAAAAATCCAAATAACCATGCAGTCATGGTAATAATTCTTGCCATTCTTTGGTTATTCCACCAAGCCCGTATTGTTTGCCTTGTTCTAAAATATTCTGATAAGGAGTAGATGTTATAGATGACAAAAATGGAAATAGCTATGAGGATGGCTGGTTCATTCACCTGCATAAACAAAATATTATATTACATGAGCTTTGGCGTTCAATAGTATACAAGGCTTGGTCTCTATCAACATTTGTGTTGCTCAAATGAAAACAAAATCGCAAATTCTATATTTTGAGCCGTTTTACAAATAAAAAACTTAATGTTACTTGTCATAAGATTCCCATGATAGTTGATTATACATTTCTTTACAAGTTTCCAAAGCATAAATCAGGAAAAAAAAAGATAAATTTTTGTCTCCTAAAAGGAAAAACAAAAAAAACGTAATTTTATTTGCAATTTACCTTTGGCAAAAAGTATGTGTTGTTGAGAATGCAGAAGGCAGGAAGAAGAGCATAACACAATTCAAAAATGGATCTCATGGCCCAAGTCATAATCCATACATAGGCCCAGCATTCCCTGAACTTTAGCTCTGCAGTGAGGGTAAATATTATTGGGTTTTTGGAAGTGAATAATATTTCAAGAAGCCCAGTAGACCATCTTTTCTGTTGGAGCAGTAAGGTAGGCCCAGATGTAGGAGCCAATCCAAGAAAGCCAGACGGGGCTGGAGCGCACCAAATGGATTGCCAACCCTTTGCATGTATACAGAGTCCAGTGAAAACATCTTCCGTGGCGGATCCATATATGCACCCAACCTGGAATTTATGTGATGAAAAACTTTCATTGATAAATAAATTTAAAAATACATAATTTTGTCTAAGTACCTTTTTACCCCAGCTAGAACAATATTCAAATTCACAACTTGCAACATAATTTGCTTCCTCAATTGCAGTTGAGAGGGATTGGGAAGTGTCCACGCCTATATTTGACTCTGATAAAATCTGAGCCACAGATTTCGTGAATTTCATAGATTTTCCAAACGTTTTCTGTAAATCTTCATAACTTGATTTTCCTGAATTAAAAAAATTAATATATATCAGTTAACTTGGTTCTTTTGAACTTCTAGAAGATCAGTTAAGAAAATTTCTAAGCAATTTTCATACCATTTGGTAATTTGTCTTTTGGAGATGCACCATATATGACTTTTCTTCTATGAAAACATCCTGTACCGGAATATAAGGGCCCTTGAATTCCTGATATTCCTCTTCCATAATACTGATCCAATAAAATCAATCCATATGCATATGGTGAATGTCTTTATCTTTGAAATACTTATTATTTTTTTCGAAACCAATTTTTTGTATGAAAAAGGAAAAATGACAAGAAAGCAAAAGAGGACGAAGGTCAAGATTTGCTTACTTCCATGAGCGCAATCATTTGATTTCCAAAAGGATCATCCTTTAGTCCATCATAGAAGTGTTGGGGAAACTGCACATATCCACTTTCCCTTTCATCTTTGGCTCCAAGCAGAAGACACATTGCGTGGAGAACAACTTGTGGGTTGTTTGCATACATGTCACAGTCTACATTTAGCATGAATGGTGCATTTGTCATCATCCCTGACGCTCTTATCTGCACAACATTCACAACCCACATAGGTAAGCAATTTTGGCAAATTCTGATATGGAGACGGAACCAAAGGGGTGGGGAGTGGCAGCCGTCTCCTGATATTTCTATTTAAAAAATCTTTTATGTATATCAATTTTTTTAGTCTCTTAGTCATTTTTTTTTAAAAAAAATCATCCTGCCAATATCTTCTAAAATTCTTTTATATAAATTCTTGCTCCTTCAAAGTTAACATTTTAATTTTGTCTATATTCTCATAAAAACTTGATCTTTCAAGAAACCGTATCTCCATAAAACTCTCGTGTATGTTCTTGAATATATAATTGTGGAGGATATATCCATTACCAGATTTTGATGGGGGAAATTTTCAGGGGTTACTATCAGAATCTTGTCGCCATACAAATGGAAATATATAATGGTGGGGGATATGACATATGGTATATACCAGAACATTCATGGCACCAGCTTTGAAGTGATGGGGATGCTTTGGATTCTTCTCTCTGGAGATGTAGCTGAGATGAGGCAGTCCATTGGTAAGAGCTTCCTTGTTCTCCCATATAACCTGCAAAATTGTTTTCCAATATTCAATTTGTCAATGTACAATTATTACCATAAAGTTGATAAAAAAAATCCACATACCTAATTTCATTTTAATTAAGTGGTGGATTTTAATTCTGGAGGCTAGAATAGTTTTTTTTTTTTTTTGGAGCAAGTTAGAATGTTTTGAAAGTAAATAATAATAGTAATAATAATATGAAGGGAAAAACAAGCAAACAATTTCTTTCTATCTCTCTCTCAAACGTAGGAAACGGGAAACCACTTTATTATCGTAATTGCCTGCTAGTAAGCCCTTATTCTATTAAAAAAAAAAAAAAAAAAAAGGAGTAAGGCCTCATTCTCCAAAACTTCAACTTCAGGGTTAAATAAGAAATGAGTATCGCTTTATCATGAAAACAAATAATGATTGTTTTAAAAATCATTGTATTATAATCCTCTATTTCAAAATATAAAGTATTTTGATACTTTTTATATAAATTAAGAACGATGAATATAAAGAGTATTTTTAAAATTTATCCTTAACTAATTTAATTTTTTTGTACTAACATGAGAGACTATTTAAAGTAGAATTATATTTATAAGTAAGGGTAATTTTAAAAAAATAAATTTAAAAAAAGACTAAATATTTTAAAAAATAAAAAACCTTATATTTTTGAAATAAATAAAGTCTTTGATACTAAAGTATGATTATGAATTGTAAACAAACTTTTTAAGCTCTTTTGAGTTTGTGTCTTAGAAACAAATTATCCAGTCTAACACATAGGTACGCAATATATATATATATATTGATACAAAATTGAACATCTACTTTTCTATTTATTTTTCATAGATAATTTGACATTTAGCTCGGCAAGGAAGGAGAAGTATAAAAGATTTACCTTGATAATCGTTGGATGATTTCTCCTTTCAATGTTTGCAAAGACTGCAAAATCGCCAGTAAGATCACATGGGAGGGGTCTCTGAGAAGCGTCTTCAATCTTTTGGCACAGCTCTGCATACTTATCCTGCAGAAATGATGACAAAACAGTTGCAGCCCTAAGTTACTGTATGTAGTGAAAATACCATCCTCAAATTACCTTCACTTTCTTCCATTCTTCTTGAAACTCTGACGAACCGTTTCTTGGAATTTCACCCATGAAATACCGAAAAGGAGCTCTAACGGTAACCTTATACTTCTTGCAAAATGGAACCCAAAGCTTGGCGAACTTGGATGCTTCAACCAGAGAGTAGAAAGTGAGAGGAGAGGCAGCATCATCAGAGACATAGCAAGCCAGTTTGTTCCCTGGATAGTCCACTGCCAAAAGAGAAAGAACTGTGTTTATGGTGATAATCGGAGGCTCCAATACCGGGTCGGCCGTCGTCACAAACATGTCCACCGGCGGCAGCTCGATCTTCCTGTCAAAAAAGACGAACACTAACGTTTATCTTGTGAACATTTGCAGAATATACCACAGTTTTTGGTGATTCATTGACCTTAAGAACTACATAAATGGTACCTTTGCAAGAGACGTTCGGGATATGTTTCGTACTTCACCGGATTCCATTTGCAGTTCATAACAAGAATCCAGGTGAAAGTGAACCATAGTTCGCATACAAATGCAATAATCCAAATGAATCCATGGTTTTTCAGAGAGAAAAGACGGTAAGCAAGAAGAGAAAAGAGAAGGAAAAGGATGCTAAGTTCAGTTATTCTTGGAATAGTGTTCTTAACAGCTTTTCTTTCATAGAGAGGGAGAGATTGAGCTGCTTTGGCCATTGGCAGAAATAGAACTATACGATGGACGTGGCTAGATTGATAAAGCAACTTCTGTGAATACTTATAGTTGGTTTTTTAGTGTACATTCTGCCCTATTGCATGCAAATCAAAATGGACCATAAACCAAGCTATGGCATGGGAGGTCAGCGCTTACGCACATTTTGGCAAACTTATAACGACCCTTACGGTTTCGGAAAAAGAATCATTTCTACCCTCTCAAATTAAATATTTATTTTATTATTAAAAATAAATATAAAAGTAGATATTTAAGTTTAAACTAAGAAAGTATTTGCCTGATTATGTCAATAGCTCCTAATATCAAAATCCATATAAAATTTTTAGTCGCACAAATTTGGGAGAATACCGGTACTTGATAGCTGCAGGTACATAAAACTTCATAGTCTACCCGTCCATGAATTTTCATTTTGGAAAATACTTGTTTGTTTCAAAATATGAAGTCATAGTCGTTTTTTCATACATTAAGGAGAAAAAAATAAGAATTATTTTTCTATAATATTCTTAACTAATTTTATTAATATAATAAAAAGTGAGAATAATTTTTAAAATTTATAAAATATTAAATATTTTAATAAAATAGACAAAGGTTAAAAAGACTTAAGGTGTATTTAGATTGTATTTAGTTAGGAGAGATTTTATCTTTAATTTTATAAAAATATATTTTTTATGAAAGAAGGAGTAAAATATAATTATATATTTAATTAAAAAAATACAATCTAGATACTAAGTCTTTTTAATCTTCGCGATGAATCTTTCTTTTTTCCTCGTTCAAAACAAAAATAGCCCGCAGAGTCGTAGTACTATTACAGCGTGATAATAGCTCGAAATTTTCTTTTTGTCTTTTTCTTTTTTAATTTTTGCACTTATTTTAATTTTATTTTTCTTTGACGAAAGTATTAAGACAATTTTAACGTGGACCATATCATTGTGAGGTCCAGACATCTTGACCACTTGCTACTGACTTCCACATCACTTTACAAAGTTTGATTGGAGAAATCTAGAAGAAGTGGAATATGGCCACTCAAATCTTATCATAAATTCATAATAAACATCAGAACAATCGGTAAAAATAATTCTTAAATTATATTAATTATTATAATTTTGTCTCATAATTTATATTTTAATATTTTTAGTATGTTATCTTTAAATTAATCTATAAAAATAGTCTTTAAATTATTTTAATTTTTATAACTCAATCTCATAATTTATATTTTAATATTATAGATTTATTATCTTTGTATATTTTAATATTTAACGTCACAAATATTATTAATATGACAAAAATCAATATAGATATATACATGCATTTTATGTGCCCATCAGTATAAAGACAAATCTGTTGAAGACTTTTTTCTTTCAAAATCCATAGCATGTGTGATTATAATTAAATTTTTTTATTGAATCGAGTAAAACTGAATTTGATAAAAGAAGAGAGTGGCAAAAAGACACATTCCTCAAATCTTAATTCTTCTTTTATAAGATTTTTAATTTTATTTTAGTAAAATAAAAATCCTACAAGACAAGAATTAGAAGAATTTAGGGAATATATTTTTTTCCTCTTATTTTTTTGTCTAATTATGTTTTGTTCGATTCACGAAAGAAAAAATTCAATTTCAATATCACATGTCATGAATTTTGAGAGAAAAAAATCTTGAAGGGATATATTTGTTATTCACAATAAGGCGCATAATATTGATGTGTATATCTTCGTCAGTCTCTATCATATTAATAGTGTTTGAGACTATAAATATTAAATATATATAGATAGTATACTAAAAATATTAAAATATAAGTTGTGAGACTAAATTATTAAGAATAAGATAGTTTAGAGACTACTTTTATAGATTGCTGTAAAGATAATTGATTAAAAATATTAAAATATAAATTATGGGACGAAGTTAAAATAATTAAGATAATTTTGAAGAATATTTTTTCAGTTCAATCTAAACATTATTGGTAATGAGAAACAGAAAAATCATCAGAAAAAGAGAAATAGAAAAATATTGATATGTAGGACCGCAGTGCATCTCGATTTTAGGCTGGAGTTCCCGCCATGCTCTTTTCTCTTCTTTTTTTCTCTTTTTTTGGAGGAAAAGATGAGAGAGAGAGATAATAATTATTATGTTATATTTGGATAATATTCGATAGAGTAAGAAATATAATTATATTTTATTTATTTTTTTATAAAAAAATATTTTTATATAATTTAAGATAAAAACTCTCTTAACTAAATATAATCTAAATACATTCCTAATTTATTGTTACGCAATAACTATTACATAAAACGGATTATTATTTATTTACTCTGAAATTATGTAATCCTGTTCTGCTAATAAGTGAGAAGGAACATTTTCAGGTCGCTTGATAAAAGAGCTTTAGAAGAAATAACTTGCCTACATCTCTGAAATATAATATACATATAATTAGCTTAGTTTTCTTTATCAAAATGAATTAAATTAAATTGGTATCACTGAAATACCCCTCTAGATTATCTTTCTGAGTTTTTGGACTTTTCCCTTGATGTGTTGACTCAATGATCTATCTGACAGGAAACCAATCAATAAAGAACCTACAAATTGACAGGCAGGTGGCAGGCTGGCAGCCTTCGCCGTTTTTGAAAAATAAGTGGAGTTCGTCTGGGTCTGTATTAACCATCCATTTTTTTTTTCATTTTGAAAAATAATTAGCGATAAAGTAAATACCACCATCAACCATTTTGTCGAGTTTGGCTAGATACAGACCGTACTTTTTTAAATTTATGTATAATTAATTTTTAATTATTAAATTTTAATTTTAAACATTATAAATAATTAAAAATTTTAAATAATTAAATAATTAAAATATTTATTTAATTATAAAATAATTAAATAAAATTTTTAATTATTTTATTATAAAATAAATAATTATTCATAATATATAAATTTTTAATTATTTAATCAAAATATAATAATTAAAATTTAATTTATATAAATTAATAAAAATAATATCTGTATTTTAATTAAACTATTATTGTACCATTTCTTCGAAAAGATGGCTAAAATGAAAAATATTCTCCTTCTCAAAAAATTAATTTGCAAACAAAAAATTTTAAAAATAGTTTTAGAATAATTAAATTATTATAATATTTTTATTAATTAAAAAAATTAGTATTAATAGAGTTTATATCTCTTAAATAAATAAAATTAATTATGAAAGTTTAAAAATAAAAAATTTATTTTATAAACCTGAATATTCATTTTCTGGCAAACTAATTAAAATTGAAATGAGAACAGCATTCCTTAAAAAAATGCTTTAAAACAATTTTCTTTTAAAAAAATCTAAATGCATAGAAACCTGAAACCTATAGAAAAGGAGAAACTCTAAAGAAATTGGATTTTCGTGAAGATAAGTAGGAGTTTAGGGCAAGATTTTTATATTTTAACCTTCACTTTTTTTAATAAATAATTTATTTTTTTAAATTTTTAATATAATTTAATTGGAATAAAAATTAAGAAATGAGAAAAAGGAATCTTGAGTGTAAAAAGCACGTGGACAACCGAATGGGACCGGGGAGGTGAGGATCGACGCGTTCATATGAGGACGGTATGCAGATAAATGAAAGCAACAGCTCAACCAACCGTCAGATCTGCTAGAAATTTCTCGTGTCGGTGTCCTTTTATGATCGGAATGGTGACAAAAATTGTCGGGAAATGAATAAATAATTGCTCATTCAAACCTGCTGATGCTATGCATCTTCACTCCGCTTTTCTTTTTCGACTTCGTTAAACTTTAAGGGTGTATATGGATTCAACTCAATCTAGAATCTCATTTTTTTTTAATTTTGAAATTTTATGTTTTATAAATAATTTAAACTTATAAATTTTAATATAAGTTAATTTTAAAAAATTAAATTTATATCAGTTATGAAATATAATATAAATTTTTTCTTTTAAATTTTATTTTTTATAAATATTTTATTTTTATAAAATTAAAAATAAAAATTTTAAACTTAAATTCTATTTAATTTTACTTTTAAATTAATTATAGAAGACTTCGACATTTCTTTTGGCATTCAAATTGCTACTAGTATGAGAATTCAAACCCTCATGACCGTCAATCATAGGAAAAGTCTTGTTGGCTTCAATTTGTTTGAGGACCCGTATGCCGAAAGAGAGGAAAATATTTAGATAGACTGTTTTATATAAATTGTATTTTGATGTTTGGAGAAGAAGAGCTGGGAGACCATTACCATAAAATAATTCTTATACTAGGTATGATGCCCGCGCGATGCGCGGTTTTTTTTTTCTTTTTTTCTTTATAGTTTTTAAGTTTTTTTTTATTTTTTTGGAGTTTAAAACAGTTGTATTCAAAGTTTTTTTTTTCCGATTTTAAACACTTGTATGCTATTTTTAAAGTTTGTATGCTAAGTAATTCTTTGACGCTTTGGAAGAATAAATTCAAATAAGATTACATTTAGGATTTTTTTGCCTTTTCATATTCCTAATCTTTTTTATTTATTTATTACTTTCAAGTTCTTCAATTTAATCTATATTCCATATGGTGCATACCTATTAACTATTTGGTTTACTTATATATATATATATATATATATATATATATATATATATATATATATATATATATATATATATATATATATATATAACTAAATAAGATGTACATGTACTTTTTTCTTTTTAATTTTATACATCATTAAATGGAAATAATTGAATTATATTTTATTAAGTTATATAGATATGGTTTTAATATTAATGATAAGAATAATAAGATAACCATGTACTATGCATCTTCTTAATGTTATTTAACATTAAATATAAATAATTAAAGAGATTTTATTAAGTTTATGTATTTTTTTACTTGTATAAATTCATTAATTTTATGAACTTATCAACTTTATTAAAATTTGTGTTGTATTAATGAATGAAGGATATGTATCTCATTCCATTAATTCAATTCATTGTATGTACAATAGTCTTTCATCATAAGAATTAATACATAAGAATTAATATGTTGAATCCATTGTATTAAACATACAATTCACTTAATGTAGTATCTAATATTATTTTTAAAAACCATAGATAAGGTGATTAAATATAGATATGAGTTAATGTTGGTACATAAATCAATAAAGCAATTAATTCTAAACATCCAACTTGGCATCATTAGAGTTAAGTAAAGCTTTAAAAATTCCACATGTCACATTCTCATGATTCAACCTTAACTTTAATATATATATATATATATATATAGATTCTATATTATATTAGTAGAATTGGTTAAAAATATAACAAGAAAAATATTTTTTTTATTTTCTTCTTCTTTAATCCATATAAAAAGGAGACTAAAAAGTTACATATTTTAAAACAGAGATAGAATATATTAATTTTTGTATAATATGTATATATTTAGAGAGAGAGAAAGAGAAAAAAATAATTAATTTAATCTTAAAAGTTAAATACTTGACATATTATAATTTTAATTTTTTTGTACTATTATAATCTTTAAATAATTTTTATGCAACCACTATGGTTTAAAAAGTAAATACTTATAAGATGACAACACATGTTAATTGCAAAAAAAAATTTTAAAAACTATAATGACATAAAAAAATTTATAAGATCTTAACATATTATGTATTTAATTTTTAAAATTAAACTGATCAATTTTTCTATATATATACGCACACGACAGTGCGGACAAAAAAGTAGCCACTGGCATGGTCAAGATCCCTAGTGGTAAATTAGACATGCAACAGATAGTGACAAAATATGATAGAAGCAAATAATTGTGGAAAAGGAATAGGAGATCAACTAGAAGCACATCGATGTCAATGTCAAGGCAATTAGATTTTTGTAACTATACAGAAACTAAAATCTTGATTTTGAGAGGATGAAATTTGTATAAAAAAATTTTTAAAAATATTACGTGCACAAATTAATGGCTAATTTAGTTTTTATGTGTCTGAAGTAAAAATTTAGTTTGATAATTTTTCAACTGATTTACTAGTATTTAGTAGTAAGGACTTACTTTTTTAATATATAAAATCTCTTTTTTCTTTTAAAAAAGAAAAAATATGTTAGCAGATGATTTTTTTAAAAAAAAAAGTGATTAAAAGACTCAAAAATTAATATCTATAAAAAGAAATTTAAAAATATAAAAAATGACGGCTGTTCTTCAACTCTTATTTTCGTTTCTTATTATAATCCTAAAATAGTAAGAGAAAGTTAATTTTTGAAAAAAAGTGATTAAAAGACTCGAAAATTAATATCTATAAAAAGAAATTTAAAAATATAAAAAATGAGGGCTGTTCTTCAACTCTTATTTTCGTTTCTTATTATAATCCTAAAATGGTAAGAGAAAGTTAATTTTTGCACAGTCAAAAGTTTATTTGTGTATAAGTTCTGATAATTTGAAAAGCAATCATGATCCAATAATTTGGTTTTGTCACGAGACAATTAGGTTTTGAAAAGAAAAATCCCACATGGGAAAAATATTCTGCCTCTTATAAGTAGCAGATTGGTGCGATAGAAAACGACTTTACTTGGACAGGATCTGTTCCATAGGCTCGTACCTCTGTGTCCTTTAGTTCTAAAGGAACAGGAATCCAAGCTTGCTGGATGAGCCATGGCCCCTTAACGGCTAATCGGCTGATGGCCGGAAAAGCTGTAGATGATCGCTCTTGGAAGGCTCGCCGGTCAGGATGGTCAAGTGGCTGTTGACAAGCTTCAATTTTTTTTTTTCTTTTCACATTTCCTTTTTTTTTCTTTTCACGTTTCCTTTTATCTTTTTTATATCTATAAACAATTTAAGACAAGCTTCGAATTTTTTTTCTTTTCACATTTTTTTATCTTTTTTATACCTATAAATAATTTAAAATTTAAATTTTACAGTTATGATAATTTTTATAAATTATGACATAATTCAGTAATTTAAATATACTTCATGTACATTTATGAGCATGTGTAACTAATTTTTCTATTTTTTTAAAGTTTGGACATGAGTTTTCTTGCTATTACTTTTTCCACAAGAAATTTTTACTGTTTGAAAAGAGAGTAAACTGAAATTAAAGGGGGACAATCGAGAGAGTTGGTAGAAAAGTGGAGAGCGCGCAAGGACCCCTTCTTGCCACATTTGCAGAGTCGACATGCAGTTTCTCCCTGGTTATTTCTTATGTGAGGCAGAGACAGTTAAAGGTTATAGGCCACCCACTTCTTCATCCCGCAAAAGAAAGAGTCCAACTACTTCTGTTGACATCAATTATCTACGATTCTCAGCAGGAACCAAGAGTTGAACAGAAAAACAGAAAAAGGAAACATGCATCATGAAATGCTTTTGAGGAGAGCAATCCTGATGAGCCGAGATCTAGAGCTAAAACTTCATTAAGTATCCAAACTTCACATGCAAATTCAGGATAGAGAATTGCAGAAGGAAACAGAAACTTCTCATGAAGTATTTCCCTTGACCTCTTTTATTATAACAAGCGGACTTCTGGAATACACAGGTACATATGCACTGGATATCTTCTCAAATATCATATTTGTAAATGAAGAACTACGGAAGTTAATTTTTCTGACCTGAAATGTTTTCGAAAAGCATTGGCCCCTGTACTGTTCATCTTCGGCTCATGTGAAGGTTTGCATCTGTATGTGCTTCCTCTGCGGAACTTCCTTTCCTTCCAAACCTATCCATTTGATTCTCAATACATGCATTTGAAACTGATAAAGAAGAAGAAACATAAAATAGACGTGCAGCAAGTTCGGAACTTAGCTTGAGATGATTTAACACAAATAAAAAATGCATACTCCCAACATCCCAAGTTGAATCCTCATTTCCAACTTGGATTGTCCGAAATTAATGTTCATTTTCCTAAAATAAAAATATTATTCATTTAAACTTTCACCAGCAACCTCTTGATTTAAAGTGTTATGAGTTCTGATGCGTGTCCCCCTATTCACCTCCTTAATTATTTAAAGTAAGATTGTAATACAAATATGCTCAAATCCTCTTTGAAATCTTATGCCAAGTCAAATGTGGATATTAAAATTTGGACATAGCTTAACTTAGTTCATCACCCCCCAAAAGTAAGGTTTTTTAGGCACTGAACATTTTTCTTTAGATATCATTAAAATTTAGCCAAAAATTCATAGTGAGAAACAGTAGTAAGTTCTATCTAAAATTCACTTGGAAGTGAGCATAATAATGATTTTAATCCCATTAACTGCAAAATCAGGTGGTTCTTCATCAACCAGAATTGTACAATGATCAATTGTCGATTGTGATATTATCAACAGGCAGACCTGTAATCCCATTCTTCTGGAGAACTATTTCTACTTCACAACCCAAAGACAATTAAGAGAACTAAATCAATGTCTAGTTCAAAATGGAACTTTTCAACCAGTTGATATTGAAAAGCTAAACAGATACACTTCCATTAACCCCAAAAAAAAAAAAATTCTGGATTCACTACAAAAATTGCATTTAAGAAAAACCAGACAAACATAAGATTTTATTTCTCATTTAAGAGGCAATTAAATCCAATTCCATTACATTTTATAGATCCCAATTCTTCTTACAAATTTGACCCTAAATGATGAAGCCCCCAAGAACAGTAGCTGAGACATATTTAAGTCAATGCACAGAGACCGCAATTTCTCGAGAAATAAAATATATCAGTTATAAGCTTCATGTTACTTGTGATCTAATAGTTCTCCCATATAAGTAGAAAATTGAACAATCACAAATCATCCAACTGCAGATTCAAATACCAAGACCGGATTCCATATCTGATACCAAAAGTAATCTTACATTTGAAATAGCTAAAAATCAAACTCTACTCCAGTCCCTAACTATTTTATCTTATTTCATTCAAGCCAGAGCTGAATTTTTTTTAAAAAAAATTTTAAAAGTAAATAACAATACAAGAAACCTAAGCAGTTGAACCAAACTCAAAATTTCGGCAGTTTACGAAGTCTCTTTCAGACTGAATGGTCATAAAGGGTACTCAATCTAAATAGAGAAAGGGTATTTGAAACTAGAACAATCTGAATGAGAAGTACCGTCCCTTCTTCCAGCAAAGGAATGATAGTTCTACAAGGAAAAAAAAAGGAAACAACAAAACAGTACATTATTGTGCAACAAGCTTTCAAAAGAATCCATTTTCTTTATAATAATAGAAAACGACATTCAAAAAGATACATTGATTGCTCTAGAAGAAAAAATCCTTTCTACTTTATACAAAAACACAAGCCAACTTCTTGTAAAATGCTCTTAAGTGTCACAAGATTATCTCATCTTTGACTTATAATGTGATGATTAGAATCAACAAAACAAAATGTACCTTCTTAGTCTTCCAGATATCATTTCACGAAATGAGTACAAAAACAGGAACGATGCCAACATTAGTCATTCTGAAACTCCATTTTAGCCCATCCAACTTCCATTTCTCTTTTATGTCATTAGCAATTTCTCACTCTAAATTCTCGAATTTTAGTCTGACCTCATATCTCATCCATTTAACTCACTGTTGGTCCCTGCTCTTGTAAAACCTGGAGGGCCGCTTCCTCAGTGTGTACCAAGAATGAGGCAAAGATACAAGTTGAAGCGAGCATGCTGTAGAGGCTTGAAACCTGTATCCTAGCGTAACTTGCAGAGGGTATGAAATCTCTAAGCTTGCCTTAACCTTAAAAAGAGAAGGGAAAAAAAAAAAAGAATAGGTTATATTTGCCCTATGGTATTTCTACTAATCATTTGTTTCATTTTTTGTTAAACCGTGAAACGAGAAAAATCTAATAATTGCATATGCAGCTAAAAAAAATATATTATACTATTTTACACCATAAAATAGATGCTTTTTACAAGTAGAGTCATATTCTCTCTTTTACATAAGACTTAAAAAGGAAAGTTTATCAATGGACTCATTTTCTTTTTAAAAAATAAAAATATTGATAAACCATGAAGTGATGTGGGACTAGAGTACTATCGGCATTAAAATGCTAGATGCAACAAAAGTACAGGATATATGCTAGAAGCAACACTGTTAAATTTCAGAAGGCGGTACAATCCATTTAATTTTCAAGTCAAAAGAATGCTTCTTTTGGCTATAAAGTTTACGGCAAAGAAGTTAGTTGCGGTGCTAGATGCATAAATGAGAATAACCTTCTTCCTACCATGTTTCTTTGTCTCTGGAGAAGCCTAGGTTTCAACATCATCAGCAACAGCTGAACCAACATCTGCGAAGTGTGCCCTGCAACCTTCACTGCAGAGAACTGCATGACAGAAAGAAGGATTCTTCTTCTTCTTCAAAACAAATCAAATAGTTTGTGCTTCTTTCAGAAGTTCAATAATGTGCTTCTACTATATATAATGTGGTCCTTCTTCATTCTCTTACTGCTTTTAACAAAACATTTGTGACAGCAATCTTGATATTATTCTAGCCCCACATCATATTTATGGTTTAAGAATATTTCTATTGGAAAAGAAATAGTTCCATGATTCATTCATTTCCTAAAGATGGTGCTTTGGTGATCACTTAAAAGGTTAATTATGAGGTCCTTCATTTAAAATAATGGTCCTTTAAATTTAAAGATGAACACTCTTTTCACTCTTGTAAAAGATAACTGTTTTTCCTTTTCAAAAATAACTTAAAGAGTAGTGAACCTGTAGGCTCATCAAGGTATACCTCATATACTAACACCGCTACCTTATTCCTTTATACCCAACCCTAAGTTCCACTGTAAAGAATTTTATGCCTTCCCCCCTATATGATATACTGTAACTTTACCTTATTGTATAGGGTAGGGAAAGGAGTTACTTTGCGTGTTTACTCATTCCTGGGTATATGTAGATAAGAGAATCATTATTCAGCATGGATTGCATAGCCAGTAAAAGATATCAGTAAGATATAAAGACAAGCAAAAAATGAAAGCTGCTATATAATCTCATATATCTCTTTGCAGGAGAAGAACGTGTATATTGCCTGCAACACATAAGCTAGACAAGCTGGTAATCCAGGAAATATCAAATATTGATATTATTAGTGATATAACTTCACCCAACAAATTGCACAGCAGCAAGAGAAGTATACTCTTAATATTGTGAAAATCTCGCATATACAGTTTGGAAACAAGTTGTTCTCTTTAACACGCACACACCGCAGCAAATACAATAATTGGGGATTGGACCACAAGCCCTATTATTTAATAAAGTTGAAGACTGGTGGTATACATTACACACCAAGCTCCAATTAGCGTGGCAGATGATCCACTGAAGCAGATTTGTTCGCACAAGACCAGGGCAAGCCTCTAGTATTTCCTATAAGAAGCCGAGGTCAGCAAGTTATTAATCTCTAAACAACAAGCATGCACATTTATGAGAGAGAGAGAAGAGGGAGGGGGAGAGAGAGTTACATGTACAGCAAGCATTTGAAAGCTCAAATACCTGTCACTCCTCTTCCTCCTACGTCATTTCTTCTGTGATAGGTACCGTGGATTGGTAGGATATCTGAAAGCTGATTCAAAATATGAGATTCATCAATATTACGCTGTTCCTCTGAATGATTCTCGGGTGATGAGCAGTTCCGACTATTTGAGGTCATGGTAAGGGTTCAGAAGGTGTAGGATGAGCTTTTAGGTGACAAATAATGGTTAAAAGATAGTGAAGTGTACCTCCAGACTCTCAGCAATCTTGTGAACGACATTGGTTAGGAAGTAGATCATAGCTTTAGCAGTGAAGAAACAGGGAAGCTGCTCTTTGACTTCAACTTCAGTTTCCTACTTCCTTGATCTGCTAGCTTGTCTTGCAATAATTGCTGCCCAAGGAATCCAACATTTAGAGTTCGAAGTGAAAACAAAAAAGGAAAAGAAACACTGGCTTGACTGAAATGAGAACTAAAAATGAGCCATACTTACTTGGAAAAGAAAATGAAAAAGACAAAAGAGTTCTCTTTCCATTATTTATTCGAATCGATGGATAAATCTTTGCTCAACTAGAGCCTACTCAGTATCTTGAAGATTCTTTATATCATGCATGCGGGATGTTGGAAACTACTTACGCAACATTTCATCAAACAGCTTCAGTGCATTGCTAATCTTAACTCCAGCAGATACAATGTTACAAATACACATCCTTGCTAATGAAACTCAAAGAATAATGGAGAGGATAACATTTATAACCTCAAAAGTAGTTCAGGCTTTCAGAATGGATTTCGAGCGGCAGGGTGAGAACTGTTCAGTGAAAGGAGCGTGCCCGTAGATGTGGGCTGACAAGGAAAAGCACATACTGCCCTAGAAACACCCATACGCCCGGCTTTAATGCCTTATTCGGGTCGACCCGTCTCTACATAAGAAGAAGAGGAAGAACAGAGAGCGCGGAGGCTACTACGAAGTCACTGGAATGCTAAGCAGTAAGCAAGAGAGCGCGCACGCAGTTTCACCCTTTTCACCTTTCATAAAAAAACCCAAAGAAAATCAAACAAGTCCATTCTCTCTTAACCACCCATGGCTACCTTCTCATCACCTGTGAATGGGCCAACACTCTCCTCTACACCACTCTCATCAGGGTCTATCTCGCTCTTGGCCAATGTCAGACCACTCTCATTCTCTTCAGAAGCATGCTTAGCCACCAAGCACCACCTATCAACTTCACTTTCCCTTCAGTTATTAAAGCTGCTGCTTCTTTGTCAACCCCTTCAGCTTCCCTTATGGGTCTGCCTCTCCATGCACAAGCTCTTAAAAGAGGCGTTTTGGATGACCCTTTTTCTTGACTTCTTTTGCTTTGTTGTACGGGGAAATTGGTAAATATTGAATGTGCATGTAAGTTGTTTGATGAAATACCTGAACCATGTCTTGTTTCGTACAACGCCTTGACTGATGCTTTTGGGAAGAACGGGGATATGGGTTCTGCGGTTTCTATGTTTTCGACGATGTCCAGATGGATGTATTTTGCTGGACGAGTATCATCAGTGGATACAGAAAGAACAAGTGCTTCAAGGAAGCTGTTGAGTTTTTTGGGAAAATGACGGCCCATGAGGATGCGATCTCTGGGAAGTTGAAGCCTAACGAAGCTACATTTGTAAGCATTCTCTCTTCTTGCTCCAATCTTGAGGGTGCTAGAGCTTGTGTCAAGGAAAGAAATCCATGGATATATGTCAAAGAATGAGTGTGAATTCACTGTATTCATGGGAACGACATTGATAGCATTTTATGGCAAGAAGGATGCCTTGGATATGTTTACTTTGATGACTGGGAAACAACTGCGCCCAAATGAGGGTACTTTTGTTGGCGTTCTAACCGCTTGTGCTCGTGCCGAGTTGTGGGCTTGGGTTTTGAGTTCTTCAATTCTATGCAGTGGCAGGTTTGGTATTGCTCCTAGTATGGAGCACTATGGATGTATGGTTGATCTCTTGGCAAGAGCTGGTCTATTGAAGGAAGCATATAAATTTATAGAAAGGATGCCTTTTGACGCTGATGCTTCTGTTTTGGGGGCCCTTCTTGGCGCTTGTAGAATGCACGGAGCTATTGAGTTGGGAGATGAAGTGGGACGACGCCTTCTTAAGCTGCAGCCGCATCACTGCGGGCTGTATGTGCTACTGTCTAGTATTTATGGTGGGGCTGAGAGATGGGATAACGCTGCCTTAATGAGCAAAGACATGATAGATTCCGGAATTCCGAAGATGCCTGCTTATAGCATGATCCAGCAGTGACGAATATTGCTAACTCGTTCAATTCTGTTCTGTTTCAGTGGGCGACCTAGTGGAATTCGCTACTATTAGTTGAAAGTTGGGAGATCAAATCCTTCCTTGTCGGTAACAGTGGCAAGAATTCATGAACTTTGTGTATGCCGAAGCATTCGTGAGGAGGACTAGATGATAGCCCGAAGTTAGAAATTGAACAGAGGTTCTTTCAGCTGAATCGAGTAAATAGACGGTCTTTCAGTGAATGGATATGAGTCCTTCACTGATGAAAAACAAAAGCATCAAATATCAAACAATTTGTGTTCTTTGTACTTTAAAAACTTCTGAAGCCACTTAAATCGAATAAACTTACATGGACTTCCAGCTCGTGAAATGTTTGTCTCCCACTTAGTTTCCAAATATTCTGTTTTCTTCAACTTTCTTTCTTGCTCTGGTTGATTGGCTTTAGCCAACTACCCGTTCCTAATTTCGTGTGTCTCTTTCTCTTTCTAATTATCATTGCTCCAAGCATGCTTTTGCATATTCTGATAAATATTTGTTTTTGATCGATCTGTTTAAAAAGATCAATTCACATGAATGATTGTTGTTCTTGCCAGAGACTTGGAAGAATAGCCACGCATGTCTTGATTTCTGTCGTTCGGTAACCATAAAGCCAGTGTTGTATGGTTAGAAATTTGTGTCTCTGCAGGGCAACAAACAAAGAGAGAGTGAGACTGATGTTTCTTAGGATTGGCTCTTTTTGAAGTTAACAAATGTAGTTTAATTCCTAATGCTTGGTAACAATCATTCTCGACTTTAGTGGCATAAATTCTAAACTATTACAGCAGAAAGAAGTTATTGAGATGAACCAATTGGTAAAAGGTATCATTTTAGAAGTCTTGAAACTTGTTACTATACTACTACTAAGTTTTCCCCACGGACGTTCTTCAACTCCTGGCAGACAGCGCCTTCTGCAACTTCACATTTCTCGCTATGTCCTGCAAGCTCTTTGTTGGTCTTGGTGCCCACAGCTGGAGTTCATAGATGTTTTCTTAACCCCGACGTCTAAGCAATTAGAAGCAGCAACTCCTCTACCTTACAGTGATCCGAACAAGTTTGCTTGTTTTCTTTTATTATCATTAATGTTCTGGGGTTATCTTGTGTTCAACCGAAGAACTATTGACCAACCGAGGACTATGTACTTCCACTTTCTGATGATTCTTGAACTATAGACTGAATTGTGCGGAAAAACGACAGAAAGAACACATGAAAAGGAAAGGTTTTGTGTGATTCTTGAGATTCAAAACACAAATTCTGTAGGCGAACACATGAAAAGGAAAGGTTTTGTGTGATTCTTGAGATTCAAAACACAAATTCTGTAGGCTGAATTGTGCCAAAACAGCAGAAAAAGACATGAAAACGAAGAGTTTATCATCTAAGAGAGGAATATCCTCTTTGAAAAAAAAAATGCTAAAACAGAAATAATTGAAAGGAAACGTGAAAAGAAAAGATCTGGGAGCTTGTCAGACAGCCACTTGACCATCCTGACCGGCAAGCCGGCCAAGAGCGATCATCTACAGTTTCTCCGACCATCAGCCGGTAAACCGTTAATCACGCCCTGGTCAAGCGGCCATGGCTCATCCACCAAGCTTGGTTTCCTGTCTCCTTAGAATTCAAGGATACAGAGGTACGAGCCTATAAAACAGATCCTGTTCAAGTAAGGTCGTACCAGGCGCTCTCAATCTGGTGCTTATAGGGGGTAGAATGTTTTCTGCGGCTTCCCATATGGGATTTGTAGCGGGTGTTTTGGTACTCATCCAAATATAGACAAACCAAATTGTTTGATCATTGGCAATTTTGCTTTTCAAATTATGAAAACTTATAAGCAAATAAACTTTTGACAGTTTAAAATTTAACTTCCTCTTCCCGTTTAGAATTATAATTAGAAACGAAATTAAGAAGTGAAGAGCAGCAGTTACCTTCGATATTTTTAAAATACTTTATATATATATATTGATTTTCTAATATATTTTTTAAAAAAATCATCCCCTAACATTTTTTTTCTTTTAGAGATATCTAATGTATTTAACGAAGTAAATCCTTACAACCAAGAAGTAAATTAGTTGAAAGATCATCAAATCCAACTTTCGATTCAGATAACATAAAAGCTAAATTACTTATCAACTTTTACAAAACTCAAGATAGAAAATCTAAATTCCAAATACTATCTAATCGCACCTAATTTTGAAGGGAATGAATGATTCTTTTTCGAAAGCCGTAAGGTCGGTTATAAGTTTGTTAAAATGTGTGCAAGCACTAACCTCCTATGCAAATGGATAAAATTGATATTCCCTCTGTTTAACATTGAATGTCTATTTTTTTAAGTATATTCACAATTGAATGTCTAATTTTATCAAATATTTATATATTTTATATAAATATTCACTATTAATCTCTTTAATTTAAGTAAAATAAGATTTAGTAACCTCTTTAATATCTTTAATTTAAGAAATTTAAACTTTACTAATGTGTGAGTCCTACCATTAACTTTTTTAATTAATAAGGATATCATGAGGTGAATGGAAATAAAGTTAATAAATTGAATAAGTCAAAAATTCCTTTAAAATTTTGTATTAAGTCAAAATAAGACATTCAATTATAGTCAGAAAACTATAATTTTCATTGATATAATGTTAATTTTGGAATGAAATTGTCAAAAGGATTAAAGTTTAAACCTTGTTTTAAAATTTTCTTTGAAAATGAACAACTAAGTATATCCACATAGTAAAATCATTGACAATAGTAAGAAAATATCCTTGGCCATTGACAATGCATTGCCTGTAAAAGCCCTACAAAGGAATATCGAGATAATGGTAATCTATGTTGCTAAGGGACAAACATTACAAGGACAAGATTTATCAGCATGCAAACTAGGAATGATAGATTTCAAAAGCTGCAAATGCTGGACGCATAAATGGCCTAGCTACTAGTATCAAAGCAATGTATCCCAAAGCATTTATCTGATTCTCAGCTGTCTCTGCTACATGTTGCCACCGTGAATTTCATTAATTGATCTGTTTACTTATTTGCCAACTTAGCAACTAACTAACCTTTCTTTTCTTCTTCTTTTGCTGTCTTCATCTTCCTCACTTTGCTAGCTTGTACCTTCTTCTCTGAAACTCATTATTTACATGTAGAGATCTTTGTTGGCTTATGGACATTCATTGATTGTCTCAAGCTGGGGAGATGGATCTACTCAAATGTACAAACAACACTGCTAATGCCCCAGACTTGCTAATTGTAGGCAGTGGAATCCCATACTTTCCTTTCCCAAATAAACCCATCAAAAACACCCAAAAACTCAAAACCACCCATATGCTACACACAAATTCTCCAATTCCCCATTCTTTTTCTCTCTTCATACCTCTTAATCCAATAACCAAAACACTCAAATTCACCAACAAAATTGTGACTGCTGGCACATAGAATGGGAGTTGTCAAATGTAAATCTTTCAAGTTTATCATTTGAGCCACTTGTATTAGAACTTTGGTCCTTCTTTGTCACTTCAAAAACCATCTTTGATAACCCTAAAAGCTTAAGTTTAACACTTAGAAATCCAAACAACCATGCTGTCATGCTATTAACTCTTGCCATTCTTTGGTTATTCCACCAAGCTTGCACTGTTTGCCCTGTTCTGATATATTCTGATAAGGAGTAAATGTTATAAATGAGAAAGATAGAAACAGGTATGAGTAGGGCTGGTTCATTGTCCTGCATAAACAAAATATGAGTTGACATGAGTCTTGGTATTCAATAGCTTATAATGCATGATTTCTTGCTACATTTTCCACCTGCACTAGCATGAGCTGTGAATGCTATTTCATAGTTTATCTTGTCATGATAGTATTAGATTTCTTTTCAAGTTTTTAAAACCAGGGAAAAAATTGTCTTTGAAAAAGAAAAGAAAAAGAAAAAGAAGTATCTATGGCTTAATTTACCTTTGGCCAAAAGTAAGAGTTGTTGAGAATGCAAAAGGCAGGAAGAAGAGCATAACAAACTTCAAAAATGGATCTCATGGCCAAAACCATAAGCCAAATATAGGCCAAGCATTCCCTGAATTGGAGCTTTGACTTGATAGCCAATATAATTGGGGTTTTGGAGCTGAATAATATTTCAAGAACCCCAGAGGAAAATCTTTTCTACGGAACCAGTGAGGTTGGCCCAGATGTAGGGGCCAATCCAAGAAATCCAGAGGGGCTTGGGCTGCACCAGATGGACTTCCAGCCCTTTGCATGGATGGAGAGGCCTGTGAGAATGTCTTCTGTAGTAGATCCATATATGCACCCAACCTATAATTTATGTGAGGAAAATCTTTTCATTAATTGTTACGCGAATTAAAAAGAACAAAAATAAACATAAATTTGTCAAATTACCTTTTTACCCCAGGTCGAGCCATATTCAAATATACAACTTGCAACATGATTTGCTTCCTTAATTGCAGTTGAGAGGGATGGGGAAGTGTCCATGCCTGTGTTTGATTCTGATAAAATTTGAGCCACTGATATGGCCAATTTCATAGATTTTCCAAAAGTTTTCTGTAAATCTTTAAAACTCAATTTTCCTGAATTCGAAAGAAAAACCCCCGCTTAGCAATTGAATTTTCAACTTATGTTGTGCAGAATTTATAATTAAATATTGTAATTGATAAATTATATATTGAGAGATATATACACATCTACATAGATAAATACTTTTGATTGTAGATCTTGTAAATAACTCGCTAGACAACGAAAAACAAACTCTGCATGTTTGTTTTTTAGAAAGGTATGCATACTTCCAGTAAAATCTTTCAGTTGAACGAAAAATCGATATATTTAAATTTTTTAAAAGGAGCACAATCAGTAAAAGGTAACAAAATAACTTATCTATATAGTAGTAGTTAGTTACCTTGATATTGTTTCAACTGTATCGTTGCATTCAGTAGACACTTGCTCTCCATAAACACATTCTGTTAGAACCCAAAGCTTGGCGAACTTGGATGCTTCAACCAGAGAGTAGAAAGTGAAGGGAGAGGCAGCATCATCAGAGACATAGCAAGCCAGTTTGTTCCCTGGATAGTCCACTGCCAAAAGAGAAAGAACTGTGTTTATGGTAATAATAGGAGGCTCCAATACCGGGTCGGCCGTCGTCACAAACATGTCCACCGGCGGCAGCTCAGTTTTCCTGTCAAAAAGGATGAACATGACCATTAATCTTATAGTCTATAACCGTTGCATGCCAATACTTTCGGGGATCTATTGATCGTTAGAGCACCAAAGGAATTCATTTGTAGAACTATAAAAATGGTACCTTTGCAAGAGGCAGGATAGGTTTTGTACTTGACAGGATTCCATTTGCAGTTCATAACAAGAATCCAAGTGAAAGTGAACCATGTTAGAATTTGGTCTTGATAAAAAGATCTTAATGTGGCCCACACATTATAAGTAGTTACCATGTTTTCTTCTATTTAAGTATAATTAGGTAAATGCCTTTATGAGTGATTGCAAAAACTCAAAGTATGACCAAGAAACTTTATAATCACTCTATTGTAATATGGTTATGTAACGGTTACTTAATCAGAAAATGTAATACAAGAATCATAGCGGTTATGTTCTTATGTTGAACACTCCCTTCCATGTATTACAATGTAAACATCTCCTAATCAAGCCCCCAAACTTTATGAATGAACTTAATATAAGTCATTCTCATGTGAGTAAAATTACTCAAATGTCTAAACAATTAATGTCAGTATGGTAATACCTTTATGTGTTAATTGAGTAACCAGAGTTGAATAATAAATCAGCCGGCAACTTAAAATTTCAACTCTATAACTTTATACTCAATAGCTACTTGCTGCAAACTGACAAAAAAACTGTATGTCGAGTTGCTTATTCAACTATCAAAACAAATTGTTCAAAATGAACAATATAGTTGAATAACATAAATTTGGCTAATAGCAAAATCGACGAATAATATGCCAAATCATATGCCTGTGATACCATCATAGCATCCTTGGATTTCACATTCTTTTAATGTATTGTAACAAATAGATAATTATCTTAAATGTGACAAGCTTAAGTAATGAGCAACATTTTATATAACTTAATAAGAATACCATAATTTCGGTCACACGAACATTGATAAAATGTTCTTTACAATCCTTCATTAATCTTTATGCAAAAATACAAGAGATTATAATTAAGACCCCCTTATATTGATATTCAAAATATAAAATTACTCAAAAGTCACAAACATCCTTTTGCCAAATTTTGCAAAATAAATATCAACATATGAGAGTAATAAACTTTATTTACTCCCACTGACCTTGAGGTATATAAATAAACAATGATATACCATTGGATATACCATTGGAAGAAACAACATCATAACTTTAGATATACCATTGGAAGAAAATAATTTCATACATTTAGAGAGTTTCATTATCTTGCAAAATGAATTATCAAAATACATGAAAACCTTTATACATGCACAAGTATACCTCTCCATTATATATGATGCATATCAAATCATATTTTCATATCCATTAAAAGTAATTCTATATCAAAATGAGTTACAATGTCATGAATACTCCAATAGAATCCTTCATTAAAACTTAAAGTAAGTTTTCATGATAATGGATGCCCTTTAAATGAATTTTTGAGAAATAAGTCTAACTTTACTAATCAACATTACTAGATAAAATATAATGACCTATATTAGTATGCACTAATAGAGGTTAACTCTAGTAATTTGAACAAGATTTAGACTTAACTCTAATCTTAGATAGAACACTAGTTTATGGCATCAAACCAAAGATGTGGAGTCTAAATTATTCATGACTTATGAAAAATATAATTGAACTAATTTTATTCTAACAAAAAGATAGAATATCAAAGGTATACGATCAGTAGAAGTGATTAAAACTCTAAATTCATAAAGAACCTATAACTCTAATTGTTTTTGAAATCTTTCATCAATGAAAAATAGAGTGCTCTTTATGTAGTTCTTCAAAGAAATCCTCATTTTGAGTTTGAAAAAATAGGTGGATAATATAAAAGGACAATAAATTTAAAATTTGAAGTTAAAAATAATATCAAATAAACAACCACTTATTATCCTTATCCAATTTCATCGGTTAAAGGTTTTAAATTCCTTACCTCAGTTGGAAACTTTCATATGTGTAGTCATTAGAGATGTGATTTCCAAACATTCTTGTAAAGAAAACTCAAAAGAAACCTCATCTTATACACAAAAGTGATTCTAAAACTTTTCCAAAGGTGCATGTAACTTAAATTACAACTACGTTTGTTCTCACAATATTAATTATAGTTCCATTTTCTAATCTCACAGCATACTTTATGGTGAAAATAAATAGAATATCACAAAATGTTCCTTTCCATCTTTTATTTCTTCCTTCCTCCTTATTTTCAAACCTTCTGAAGTATCAAGTACTTCAATTTTATCAAACAAGGATAAGAAAATACTTTATTGTGAATAGTTTTCAATAAATGAGATAAGATATCTCTCACTATTCACGCAAGAAATAAAAGCATTCAAAAAACACTTATGATCTCATGGAATTCAGAACTCATTTGACATTTTCAATAATCTTGATGGATTTGCCTTACCTTATGCAAACCCAATAATTACTAAAAAGATCGAAGAAATCTTGAACTTTAAGGATTTCTTTTGTCATTTAGTAATCTTTATGGAGATGTTTTACAACCTCCTATATACATATGTCAAAAACAGATGAGCTCTAAACGATAATATAATACTTTATGCCAATTACATTATTATGCAGGATTAAATATAATGTATGAGTGAGTTTGACTTAAATATTTGAAAAATATTTTCGAAATTCCAAATTGAAACCAGATTTAAGCAATTTAACTTTGAAATAAAATTTCAAAAAATAGTAGGCTAAACTCCCACTCATCCAAATACATCATAAATGGATGCTTTTAAAAATAAATTTTATTTTATTAAAATTTTGCACAAAATTGGCAAATGAATTACAAAATAATTTTTTTTAATGTTATCAAATTCCATAAAATGGATTACAAAATGAGATCATTTCCTTATGAGTCATTCAACAAATGAAGGTAAGTTTTTTTATAGCATTCCAAAATTATTCGTATGAAATACCATTAAACCACATTGGTATTTTCTTAATTGGAATACTTTACATGTTTATAAATATTTTCTTTTATCATAAAACACGAATAATACTTTATGTATCTTATATTGCCTCTTTTCTCTTAACAAACATGGTCAAAGATTTTATAATTGACCATTCATCTTTATGTGTGTACAAGCATGTATGCATTTATGAGCATACAAGGAAAAAGACCAAAAAGAAATATCAATATATGACTCAAAACATAAAATCAAATGGAACATACAATCTAACATTGTCCTTTACTTTTGCACACTCATACTATTATTGCAAAGGATGTCACAAAATAACATTGAAATTATAAAATAAGAATTTTTCCAAGTCATAATCAAGGAAAAAACATAATAACCAAGGATAAAGACATATTAACGCTATGAATCTCAAACCATCAGCTAATGAATCAACTAATGTCAATTCAAAAGTAAATTCTTGCATTTGATGGTCAAAACCACCAACTATAACAGAATTTACTAAAATATTTTTATAATAAGATAAATCAACTAAACTGGTAAGACAAATCATCCATACCTGCGGATATAGGATAATTTTTTAAATGTCAAGTTTATAGTCTTATTTCAATTAATCTCATCAAGATAATAACCTCCCTGTGGGGCCGAGTTATTATTTCAATGAATTAATTTTCATTATTCTAAATGTCATCATTCAACCTCTTAACTTTATGATGTTGAATTTATCTTTATGTATCAAATGCTTAAAATGTTGTGGCTATTCTTAAGCACATGATATAAAATAAAATAAACTTACACGATGACATTCAAGAATATTCTTAAATTTGTCAACTTATCTTAATGTTGACAAAACTAAAATAGTGTATATACATACAATAAATGAGGTGTATAATAAATATTTATTTTGATAATTACTAATCACAAAACTTAATATAATTAATAATCCTTATTACTTTAAAATACTTGAGATGATATGGCTACTCCCAAATATATAACGTAATTGCATTTCTGATAAACACCTCCAAAATATCAACTATCATTATGTTAATAAGATTTTTATATGTACACATAATGTAATAAATATACCTCTAAAATTATTTGTTACCTTACAAATGTCATTATTTAGTCACCAAAACTTTATGTGACTAAAATTCTTATGTGTCAAGTATTTAAGATGCTTTGGCTACTCTTAAAAAATTGACACAAATATAAATATTTTTTTATGACATCACAAATAATTATTTAAAAAATCAACTTAACTGTATGTTGATTTACACAAAAATACATAGGGACATGAGATTTAATCATCATACCATATTTAATTCCATGACATTTTGTTTAAATATAGTCCAAAAATATAATGAAAAATGTCATTGAATTAAAATAAAATAAATCAACGTCCCAAGTTCAAAGAGACTTTATAGAGGCACTATTTAAAAAATATCTTGATGCCCTAAAAGTTTAAGGCTTTAATGGAAGGAATAAAATATCCTTAACCTAAATTTATAATAAAATTTCTGGCATAAACTCGTAACCAATAATGAAGCATCAAAGATATTCAGAAACCATGACTAGTTCATCAACTTGCAAATTCTCCAATTTATTGTCTAAATTCTAATTGACAACAAAAAACTTACTTTATTTGAAGGTAAAGAATAAGACAAAAATCTTCATAAAAGACTTCATAGAAACTGAACACAAACTAGTGAAATCTTTTGTAAAAATCATTACCTTCATTGAAAATTTCAACGAAACCGAATAAAAATCGGTAAAAGAATCACATAATATAAAAGCTCAAAACTTTCGAATAAGAAAAATCAAGTTTTGAAAACAAAAGAATCATATGAGACTAAAGCTCGAATCTTTTTTTTTTTTTAATTCACCAATGCAAATTGTTTTGAGGAGGCATGAGATTCAATGTTGCAGAGGCACATGAGGAATTTTACAAATGAGCTCAAGGCTCAAGTGCATGCACACGCTGTTCGAATTCTGCCACTCCTCATTACCAAACAATAAGGCTAAAGAAGGCTCTGATACCACATGTTAGAAATTATAATATAGACATGAACCAAAATATGTCTCGTAGCGAAAAAATTAACTAAAATGCGTACCTTTAGTCAATATTATTTAAGTAATTGCGTAAAGATAATACCTTGATTTTTACAGTCTCGATTCCTCCATCTCTGTGTAGTTTTGTATGGGAGTCTTCTAGACTATGCCTATCCATGTTCAAAGAAACTCTGGAACTGATGGTGTTACACAGGTTTTATATAGGCTAGGCTAGGGACCCTCATATGATGGATATCAATTAGAGTTTCCTTCCATCAAGGAAACATCCGGAATATATTTCAAAATCATAACCAATTATATCTTTATTAATATTTACCTAATTAACTTAAATAGAAAAAAACATGGTAACTACTTATAATGTGTGGGCCACATTAAGGTCTTTTTATCATGACCAAATTCTTACAAACCATAGTTCGCAAGCAAATGCAATCACCCAAATGAATCCGTGGTTTTTGAGAGAGAAAAGACGGTAAGCAAGAAGAGAAAAGAGAAGGAAAAGGATGCTAAGTTCAGTTATTCTTGGAATAGTGTTCTTAACAGCTTTTCTTTCATAGAGAGGGAGAGATTGAGCTGCTTTGGCCATTGGCAGAGATAGAACTATACGATGGACTCTGGCCAGATTGATAGAGCAACTTCTGTGAATACTTACAGTTGGTTTTTTAGTGTACATTCTGCCGTATTGCATGCAAATCAAAATGGACCATAAAACAAGCTATGGCATGTGGGAGGTCGGCGCTTGAGCACATTTTGACAAACTTATAATTAACCTTAAGGTTTCGAAAAAGAATCATTTCTTCCCTTTTAAATTAAAATTTACTTTATTATTTAAAATGAATCGTTAAAGTGAATATTTAATTTTAAACTAAGAAAGTATTTGTCTGATTATGTCAATAACTCCAAATATCAAAATTCATATAAAAATTTTAATCGTACAAGTTCGGAAGAATACCAATACTTGATAGCCAAAGGTATGTAAGACTTCTACGATTCGCGTCCATGAAGTAATTTGAATTTTCATTGTGGAAAATATTTTTTTATTTTAAAATATAAAGTCATGCAGTTATTTTTCATATATTAAGAGGGAAATAATAGAGAACGAAAAAAATTATGAGAATAATTTTGTAAAAATAATTTTTTAAATTTATAAAAATTTAAATATTTTAAAAAGGATAAGAATTAAAAAAATTTATATTTTGATTGAGAATGAAGATGAGTATTGAACTACGTGCACTTACTACTCTTTTGCCGTGAATCTTTTTTGATATTTTACTTGTTTAAAAAAAATAGCCCGCAGAGTTGTAGTACTATTATAGCGTGATAATAACTCGAAATTTTCTTTTCGTCTTTTTCTTTTTCAATTTTTGCACTTATTTTAATTTTAATTTTTCTTTGACGAAAGTATTAAGACAATTTTAACGTGGACCATCTAATTGTGAGATCCACACGTATTGATCACTTGCTACTGACTTCCAAATCCCTTTACAAAGTTTGATTGGAGAAAGCAAGTGATTATGGCTATTGTGTATTATTTAGAAAAAATTTAAAAATTAAATCGAATCGAAATTTAATTCGATTTTTTGTTTGGCTTTTTAAAATTTTGATTTAGAAAAAAATTGATTTTTCATCTCTAAATTAAAGTTCGGTTTGGTTTCTATTTCTCTTTACCAATAATGTTTATTATGGATCAGATTTGAATGGCCATAATTAAGGGTGTTCATCGGTTCGGTTTGGAGAAATTTCGGTTTTACTATTTGGAGAAAAATCGATTTTTTTTATTTTTTTCCAAAACCGAATCAAACCTAATTTACCTTCAAACCGAATTTTCTCCAAACCATCAGAAAAAGAGAAATAGAAAAAATATTGATATGTAGGACTGCAGTGCATCTCGATTTTAGGCTGGAGTTATGGCCATCTTTATATGTATTTAGATTGTGTTTGGTTGAGAAATATTTTATTTTAAATTTTGTAAAAGTAAATTTTTTATGAGAGAAAAAGTGAGATTTAATTGTGTGTTTGATGGGAAGAAACACAACACAAATAGAGCCTTACTCGTTTCCCTTTTTTTTGTCTCTTTTTGGGGAAGAAAAGATGAGAGAGAGAGAGAGAGAGAGAATAAGAATTAAGTTGTATCTGGATAGTATTTGATAGAATTAGAAATATAATTAAAATTTATTTTTCTTCTCATAAAAAATTTACTTTTACACAATTCAAGATAGAAACTCTCACAACCAAACACAATTCAAATACATTCCTAATCTATTATTGCGCAGCAACTATTACAT
Organism: Rauvolfia tetraphylla; assembly: GCA_030512225.1. Lineage (NCBI taxonomy): Eukaryota > Viridiplantae > Streptophyta > Magnoliopsida > Gentianales > Apocynaceae > Rauvolfia > Rauvolfia tetraphylla. Next base: position 6,179,313 of record JAJQKT010000034.1, read on the forward strand.
AAAACGGATCACCATTTATTCACCCTGGAGTTATGTAATCTTGTTCTGCTAATAAGTGAGAAGGAACATTTGCAGGTCGCTTGATAAAAGAGCTTTAGAAGAAAGAACTTGCCAAATCTCCAAAACTGTCAAATCTCCTATTCTAATTTTTAAAATTTTAAATTTTTTTATTAATTAGAAGAGTTTTCATTAGCTAAGAGATAAAATAATATAAACACTTTAGTTTATCCTAAATAAATCTTTTAATTTAAATCAAATTCCTAATAACTATCTACTGTCTCCACATAACTTTATCTGCTGTCACTTTCTACATAATTTTTTTCTTTCTTCACAAATTTTTTCTCATAAAGTTTTTTATCGTCAGATCCTCTTATTTTTCTCTAATTAAGATCTTCCTTTTTCAAATTAAAAAGATAATCTTTTTAATTTCTTTTTTGATACATGTTACTCTTATTCTCTTCCTTTTTCTCTTTCACTTTAATGTTTGACCTTTAAATTTGATAAATAGTATTATAGATTTAATTTTCTTGAAGAGTTTATCAATACTCAATGCTTCTCTTATTGTTCAAAAGATGTTTATAAATTAATTATTTTTAAAAAATATTTCTTTTTCTTTAATTTTTTGAGAACTTCTTTGTGTACATGTGAGATGTTTATGAATTTATTTATTTTTAAAGAAATTTTTTTTTGTTAAGAATTTTTTGAGATAGAGGCCAAAATAGAAAGATTGTCCCATACTTTTTCTTTTAAAATGGAGGAAAATGCATGAGTGTTATACACGTTATATTTTTTATTCAAATAAGTATTTTAGTTTTATTATTTTTTAAAATTTAAAATATATCTTAGAGACTTTTTCAGTTAAATCTTGCAAAATAAGATGTATGCATTTTTTAAAAAATTTTTATTTATATTTTTCTTCTTTAATATGAATCTGTGTAATCTCTTTTGGGAATAAAATATATATTTTTTAAAAACTTTTTGAATTTTCTAATTATCAACAAGTCTGCAAGTAGTACATGACTTTTATATGTAATTATTCCTTTGCCCCCTTTTTGTCAGCTTCTTTTCTTTTTTAGTTTTATTTTTAGCATCATTGATTTTTTCTCTTTATACATTTTTCATGCCTTTTTTTTGTTTTGATTGAATGATATAATCTATTTTATATTTTTAGTTGTTTTAATAGAAAATTATTGAGTTTTTGTTTTCTTTGATAGGTTTTGAAGATTCAAGTTTTTTTTTTTTTGAGGAGATGACTTCATGAATATTTATCTGTTTAGTTTTTGATATCTAATATACCAATTAGATCAATATCTATTACTATATAATTTGATCTTTTATTTGCTAAGTTTTAAGGATAAAAGTGTTTAATTACCTATTAAAATATTCTGCACCAGAATATGCATAACTTTGTAGTATATTAGATATGAAATGTAATAGTTGATGGTTTTTATTTTTTTATTTTTGTCTTTTTACCAAGTAAATTTAAAAGAAAGAAATAATTTTGTAAAATACATTAACACTATAACTTCTTTGTGATGGATTAAGAACATGATTCTTTTGAAAAAAAAATTGAGCAATGACCTGAGAATCTTTTCATTTTGAAAAAATCTTTCATTGAAGTTTTTAATATAAAATACTAGCATTTTTTATTTTTTATGTTATTTATTTTTTAAGAATGGAGAGAGACAAATAAGGGGAGAGAAATTTTTATTTTCAGAATAATTTTATTGTAAATATATTCTATTTTTTTGAAGATTCAAAATAAATAATTAAATAATAATGAATTATCTTTTTCTTCACATAATGGAGTAAGAGGTGAATACGGTAGAATAATTGAAAGATCATGTCGTAAAATTAATTTACTTTAAAGATATAGAAAAAAAGTACAACTTACAATGTATTTTTTAATTCTTTTCTTTTCATCTTAATTTACTTATGATTAACAATTAGTGCATAATTTTTTAATTAAATACATAAATTTTTTACTTCATATTTTTTGTAATAATTCTAATAACTATTTATATAATAATTCGTGTTAATTTTTCTTTATGACACTTTTTCTTTTGAAAAATTGACTTTGTCACTAAAAGAAATGAGCTTAATTATGGTTGTGCTATTAAAGATATTTTTCAATGATATTTATAATAAATTTTTCTTTTTAAAAATTTATTTTTATTATATAATTATTTTTTTATAAAATAATGTATACACCGTACAAGCTTTATGCTAGTATACAAATAATTAGCTTATTTTTCTTTATCAAAATGAATTAAATTAAATTAAATTGGTATCACTGAAATACCCCTGTAGATTATCTTTCTGAGTTTTTGGACTTTTCCCTTGATGTGTCAATAAAGAACCTACAAATTGACAGGCAGGCGGTAGCCATCAACCATTTTTGAAAAATAAGTGAAGGAGTTCGTCTGGGTCTGTATTAATCATCCATTTCGTCTGGGTCTGTATTAATTATCCTTTTTTTTTTCATTTTGAAAAATAATTAGCGATAAAGTAAATACTACAATCAACCATTTGTCACCATTTCTCCGGAAAGACTGCTAAAATGAAAAAAATTCTCTTTCCCTCGAAAAACTAACTTGCAAACAAAAAATTTAAAAAGTAGTTTTAGAATAAAAAATTATTAATTAAAAAAATAGTATTAATGGGATTTATGTCTCTTAAATAAATGAAATTAGTTACGAAAGTTAAAGATAACAAAATTTTATTTTATAAACCTGAATATTCATTTCCAGGCAACTAATTAATATTGAAATGAGAACAGCATTTCTTTAAAAAATGCTTTAAACCAATTTTCTTTTTAAAAAAAATCTAAATACATAGAAACCTACACCTATAGAAAACGAGAAACTCTAACGAAATTGGATTTTCATGAAGATAAATAGTTGGACTTCGATTAGGATTTAAACTAAAAATTTTTTATTTTTTTATTTTTTATTTTGAATTCCACTTCTTATCTAACAAGTAATTCACTTTTTAAAATTTTAATACAATTCAATTCGAACAAAAACTCAATCTACATCCGCCCTTAGAGAGGGAGAAGACCAAAATACAGTTTGGCTAGAATGCATACAATATTTTTTCTTAGTTTGTACATATTAAATTTCAGCCATTATATTTTGATCTAATAGTTAAAACCTAACACGTTATGAATAATTATTCAAGTTGAATAATTATTCACTATAGAGAGAAAAAATAATTAATTTAATCTTAAAAGTTAAGTACTTGACATATTATGATTTTAATTTTTTTGTTCTGTTATAATCTTTAAATAATTTTTATGCAACCACTAAGATCTAAAAAGTAAAGTACTTATAAAATAACAACACAAAACTCAAAGATAGATACAATTAATGAAAAGATCAATACTAATATAACTTTTAAAAAATTTAGAACGTGCAACTGTTGCAGGTGCTTTGTGCTAGTACCACTAAAGTCCAGAACGATTCTTATCAAGCATTAGGAATTAAACTACATTTGTTAACTTCAAAACGAGCCAATCCTAAGAAACATCAGTCTCACTCTTTTTCTTTGACTGTTTCCCTGCACAGACACAAATTTCTAACCATAAAACACTGGCCTTTTTATGGTTACTAAACGGCAGAAATCAAGACATCCGTTGCTTTTCTTCCAAGTCTCTGGCAGGAACAACAACCATTCATGTGAATTGATCTTTTTAAACTGAACGATCAAAAACAAATATTTATCAGAATATGTAAGAGCATGCTTCGAGCAATCATAATTATAAAGAGAAAGAGACACACGAAATTAAGAAGGGGTAGTTGGATAAATCCATTCAACCAGAGCAAGAAAGAAAGTTGAAGAAAACAGAATATTTGGAAACTAAGTGGGAGACAACATTTTACGAGCTGAGAGCTTCATTTACTAAATAAGTCCATGTAAGTTTATTCGATTTAAGTGGCTTCGGAAGTTTTTAAATTATAAAGAACACAAATTGTTTAATCTTTGATGCATTTGTTTTTCATCAGTGAAGAACTCATATCCATACACTGAAAGATCACCTATTTACTCGATTCAGCTGAAAGAACCTCTGTTCAATTTCTAACTTTGGGCTATCAGCTGGTCCTTCTCACGAATGCGTCAGCAGACACAAAGTTCATGAATTCTTGCCACTGTTACCGACAAGGAAGGATTTGATCTCCCAACTTTCAACTAATAGTAGCGAATTCCCACTAGGTCGCCTACTGAAATAGAACCGAATTGACGAGTTAGCAATATTCGTCACTGCTGGATCATGCTATAAGCAGGTATCTTCTGAATTCCAGAATTCATCATGTCTTTCCTCATTAAGGCAGCGTTATCCCATCTCTCAGCCCCAGCATAAATACTAGACAGTAGCACATACCGCCCGCAGTGATGCGGCTGCAGCTTAAGAAGGCGTCGTCCCACTTCATCTCCCAACGCAGCAGCTCCATGCATTCTACAAGCGCCAAGAAGGGCCCCCAAAACAGAAGCATCAGCGTCAAACGGCATCCTTTCTATAAATTTATATGCTTCCTTCAATAGACCAGCTCTTGCCAAGAGATCAACCATACATCCATAGTGCTCCATACTAGGAGCAATACCAAACTTCCACTGCATAGAATGGAAGAATTCAAAACCCAATTCCACAAACTCGGCCCGAGCACAAGCGGACAGAACGCCAACAAAAGTAACCTCATTTGGGGGCAGTTGTTTCCCAGTCATCAAAGTAAACATATCCAGGGCATCCTTCTCTCTGCCGTTTAAAGCAATTGAGGAAATCATAGCATTCCAAGTACAAACCTCCTTAATCAACATCATATTAAAAATAGCATTCGCGTACCGAAGACAACCCATCTTGCCATAAAATGCTATCAATGTCGTTCCCATGAATACAGTGAATTCACACTCATTCTTTGACATATATCCATGGATTTCTTTCCCTAGACACAATGCTCTAGCACCCTCAAGATTCGAGCAAGAAGACAGAATGCTAACAAATGTAGCTTCGTTAGGCTTCAATTTCCCAGAGATTACATCCTTATGCGCCATCATTTTCCCAAAAAACTCAACAGCTTCCTTGAAACACTTGCTCTGTCTGAATCCACTGATGATACTCGTCCAGGAAAATACATCCCTCCTGGACATCCTCGAAAACATAGAAACTGCAGAACCCATGTCCCCGTTCTTCCCAAAAGCATCAATCACGGCGTTGTATGAAACAAGACATGGTTCAGGTATTTCATCAAACAACTTACACGCACTTTCAACATTACCAATTTCCCCGTACAACGAGGCAAAAGAAGTCAGGACAAAAGGGTCGTCCAAAACCCCTCTTTTAAGAGCTTGTGCGTGGAGAGGCAGACCCATAAGGGAAGCTGAAGGGGTTGACAAAGAAGCTGCAGCTTTAATAACTGAAGGGAAGGTGAGGTTGTTAGGTGGTGCTTGGTGGCTGAGCATGCTTCTGAAGAGAATGAGAGTGGTCTGAGGTTGGCCAAGAGCGAGATAGACCCTGATGAGAGTGGTGTAGAGGAGAGTGTTGGTCCATTTACAAGTGATGAGAAGGTAGCCATGGGTGGTTAATAGAGAATGGACTTGTTTGATTTTCTTTGGGTTTTTTATGAAACGTTGCAGGAGTTCAAGAAGGTGAAAAGAGTGAAACTGCGTGCCTGCTCTCTTGCTTAGCATTCCAGTGACTTCATTGTAGCCTCCGTGCGATCTGTTCTTCTTCTTCTTCTTCTTCTTATGCAGAGACGGGTCGACCCGAATAAGGCATTAAAGGCGGGCGTATGGGTGTTTTTAGGACATATATGCTTTTACTTTGGGTGTCAGTTCCCTTTCACCGATCAGTTCTCACCCTGCCGCTCCAATCCATTCTGAAAGCCTGAACTACTTTTGAGGTTATAAATGTTATCCTCTCCATTATTCTTTTGAGTTTCATTAGCAAAGATGTGTATTTGTAAAATTGTTTCTGCTGGAGTCAATATTAGCAATGCACTGAAGCTGTTTGATGAAATGTTGCACAGAGTAGTTTCCAACATCCCACAAGCATGATATAAATAATGAAAAGAGAAGTCTTTTGTCTTTTTTATTTTCTTTTCTAAATAGTATGACTCATTTAGTTCTCCTTTCAGACAAGCCAGTTTTTCATTTCCTTTTTTTTTTGTTAATTTCGAACTCTAAATGTTGGATTCCTTGGGCAGCAATTATTGCAAGAGAAAGTAGCAATCAAGGAAGTAGGAAACTGAAGTTGAAGCCAAAGAGCAGCTTCCCTGTTTCTTCACTGCTAAAGCTTTGATCTACTTCCTAACCACTGTCGTTCACGAGATTGCTGAGAGTCTGGAGGTACACTTCGCTATATTTTCACCATTATTTGTCACCTAAAAGCTCGTCATACACCTTCTCAACCCTGACCATTACCTCAAATAGTCGGAACTGCTCATTACCCGAGAATCATTCAGAGGAACAGCGTATTATTGATGAATCTCATATTTTGAATCATCTTTCAGATATCCAACCAATCCACGGCAACTCATCTATCCAAAAACCCTTTACAGTGGACTTATTGGATAAGCAACTAGAGACAAGGGTTGTTGATGGGTTTTTGCAGCCTGAAGATAAATCACGTGGAGCTTTTCTTCAAAAGCTCTTCAGTAAAAGTTCAATTGAGTCTGCCTTAAAAAGTGTTAACGTGGAATTGAGTACAGATATACTTGCTAAAGTAGTTAATGGAGGTAGTTTAGATGGTGAAGCAATGGTTACTTTTTTCAACTGGGCAGTGGAACAACCTAATATTTCTAAAGACCCAGGTAATTATCATGTGATTCTTAAAGCATTAGGCAGGAGGAAGTATTTTATACATATGTTGGATGTGCTGCGTGGCATGAGGAAATGGGGAATAAGTCCTACTAGTGAGACCCTTGTAATTGTTGTGGATAGCTTTGTTCGGGGCTCAGCAAATTTCTAAAGCAATTCAAATTTTTTATGATTTAGAAGATTATGCATTAGAACGTGGAACTGAGACATTTAATGTCCTTTTGAGGTGCCTATGTCAGCGATCACATGTGGGGACTGTGAGTTCATTATTCAATAAAATGAAGGGAAAGGTTCCATGTAATTGTATGACCTACAACATGATTATTGGTGGGTGGTTCAAATTTGGTAGAGTTAGTGAAGTTGAGAAAAACTTGGAAGATATGGTTGGTAATGGATTAAATCCGGATAGCATGACTTATAGTTACATTCTTGAAGGCCTTGGTAGAGCTGAACAAATTGATGTTGCTGTTATGATTTTCAGAAGGTTGGAGGACATGGGATGTATGTTAATGTTGAAGTTTACAACGCCATGATTTCCAATTTTTCATCTGTTGGAAATATTGATGAAGGCTTGATATACTATGAACAGATGTTGAGTACTAACTGCAGTCCTAATGTGGATACTTACATCAAATTAATATCTGCTCTTTTGAGGGCTCGAAGAGTAGCAGATGCTGTTGAGTTGTTTGACGAAATGTTGAATCGTGGGATCTTTCCTACTACTGGAGTTGTCACTTCTTTTTTCGAGCCTCTGTGCGGCTATGGTCCCCCTCATGCTGCTTTAATGATTCACAAGACAGCAAGAAAAATTGGATGCAAGATATCACTGACTGCATATAAGCTTTTGCTTTTGCGGCTCTCTAGGCTTGGTAAATGTGGAATGATGCTCAACATATGGGCTGAGATGCAAGAGAGTGGTTACTCCTCTGATGTGGAAGTTTACAAGTACATCATAAATGGTCTTTGTAACATAGCACAACTTGAGAATGCTGTGCTGGTCATGGAGGAATCATTGCAGAAGGGGTTTTGCCCCAGCAGACTTATCTGCAGCAAATTGAACAACAAACTATTGGCATCAAATAAAGTACAAATGGCTTACAAGCTACTTATGAAGATAAAAGTTGCTCGTAAATATGAAAATGCAAGAATGTATTGGTCTGCCAAAGGATGGCATTTCTAGGTTTTCAAATTCATTATTCAGTGGTTACCTTATGCTGCATTCTGCTTCTTCAGATCTTACCATGACGATGCTCTAAGATTAACTCTATTGGAATACTACTTCCATCTCTTTTGAACTATTTTGCTTATTTTATCTTTTGTGAAGGTTCAGGGGAGGGGGTATAGGATATGATGACTGAGACTAGGGGAACTGACTACAGATAACTACTGAGATCATCTCAAACTGCTGCAAGATCTATCTCAAGTTAAAGGACAGTTAATGTTTAAAGATAGCATTTCTGAGGTACCTAGCAAAGAAGAAATGATGGAGGTGGAGGAACAGGAGCTACAGGTATTTGAGCTTTAAAATGCTTGCTGTACATGTAACTCTCTCTCCCCCGCCCCCTTCTCTCTCTCTCTCATAAATGTGCATGCTTGTTGTTTAGAGATTAATAACTTGCTGACCTTGGGTTCTTATAGGAAATTCTAGAGGCTTGACCTGGTCTTGTGCAGACAAATCTCCTTCAGTGGATCATCTGCCGCGCTAATAAGAGCTTGGTGTGTAACGTATACCACTAGTCTTCAACTTTATTAAATAATATGGCTTGTGGTCCAACCACCAAGTATTGTATTTGCTGTGGTATGTGCATGTTTAAAGAGAACTTGTTTACAAACTGTATATGCAAGGTTTTCACAGAGTATGCTTTTCTTGCTGCAGTGCAATTTGTCAGGTTAAGTTATATCACTAATAATATCAATATTTGATATTTCCTGGATTACCAGCTGATCTAGCTACTGTGTTGGAGGTAATATACACACTTTTTTCCTGCAAAGAGATATATGAGGATATATAGCTTCTTTTATTTTTTTTTTACTTGTCCTTGTATCTTACTATATATCTTTTACTGCCTATGCAATCCATGCTGGATAATGATTCTCTTATCTACATGTACCCAGGAACGAGCGAACAGGCAAAGTAACTCTTACCTTTCCCTACGCTATACAATAGGGTAGGGGTACAGTATATCATATAGGGTAGGGGAAAGACATGAATTTCTACACTGAGGAACTTAGGGGGGTATAAAGGAATAGGGTAGTGGTGTTAGTATACAAGGTATACCCTGATGAGCCTACAGGTTCACTACTCTTTAAGTTATTTTTGTAAAGGAAAAAGAGTTATCTTTTACAAAAATGAAAAGAGTGTTCATCTTTGAATTTGAAGCACCATTATATTAAACGAAGGACCTCATAATTAACCTTTTAAGTGATCACTAACCAAATGAACTAAGTTCAAGTTGATGCCTAGGCGATCTGCCATACATATAAGATTCTTCATGAGGGATGGCGCAACATGCAAAGCATACATGTTAGTTGTTTGGTTAGTTCCTTGATTAACGGAACTATTGCTTTAACACAAGATTTAGGAAATGAATGAATCAAGGAACTATTTCTTTTCCAATAGAAGTATTCTTAAACCATAAACATGATGTGGGGCTAGAATAATATCAAGATCAGTGTCATGAATGTTTTGTTAAAAGTGCTTAGAGAACGAAGAAGGACCGCATTATATATAGTAGAAGCACATTATTGAACTTCTGAAAGAAGTACAATCCATTTGATTTTTTAAGAATAAGAAGCATTTCTTTCTGTCATGAAGTTCTCTGCAGTGAAGGTTGAACTTCTGAAAGAAGTACAATCCATTTGATTTTTTAAGAATAAGAAGCATGTTTCTTTCTGTCATGAAGTTCTCTGCAGTGAAGGTTGCAGGGAATACTTCGCAGATGTTGGTTCAGCTGTTGCTGATGATGTTGAAACCTAGGCTTCTCCAGTGAAAAAAAAAACATGTTAGGATTAAGATTATTCTCATTTATGCATCTAGCGCCGCAACTAACTTCTTTGCAGTAAACTTTGTAGCTGAAAGAAGCATTCTTTTGATTTGAAAATTAAATTGATTATACCACTTTCTGAAATTTAACAGTGTTGTTTCTAGCATATATCCTGTACTTCTCTTTTGTTCTCCAGTTTTATTTGTTGCATCTAGCATTTTAATCCTGATATTACTCGTCCCACATCACTTTATGGGTTATGAATGTTTTGATTTTTAAAAAGAAAATGAGTCCATTGATAAACTTTCTTTTTGAAGTCTTATGTAAAAGAGATAATATGACTCTACTAGCAAAAAGCATCTATTTTATGGCATAAAATAGTAGAATATATTGTTTTTAGTTGCATATGCAATGGTTAGATTTTTCTTGTTTCACGGTTTAACAAAAAAAAGGGAAAAATGGTTTAGCGGAAATATCATAGGGTAAATATAACCTATTCTTCTTTTTTTTTTTTTTTTTCCTGCTTCTCTTTTAAGGTTAAGGTAAGGTTAGAGATTTTATACCTTCTGCAAGTAACGTAGGATACAGGTTTCAAGCCTTTACAGCATGCTCACTTCTACTTATATCTTTGCCTCATTCTTGGTACACACTGAGGAAGCAGCCCCCCAGGTTTTATAAGAGCAGGGGCCAACAGTGAGTTATAAGGTCAGACTAAAATTCTAGAATTTAGAGTGAGAACCAGCTAATGACATGAAAGAGAAATGAAAGTTGGATGGGCTAAACTGGAGTTTCAGAATGACTAATGTTGGCATCATTCCTGTTTTTGTACTCATGTCATGAAATGATGTTTGGAAGACTAAGAAGGTACATTTAGTTTTGTTGATTCTCATGATCACATTATAAGTTAATGATGAGATAATCTTGTGACACTTCAAGGGCATTTTACAAGAAGTTGGCTTTTGTTTTTGTATAAAGTAGAAAGGATTTTATCTTCTAGAACAATCAATGTGTCTTTTTGAATGTCATTCTCTATTTTTATAAAGAAAACGGGTTCTTTTGAGAAGTTTGCGGCACAGTGATGTTCTGTTTTGTTGTTTCCTTTTTTCTTTCCTCCCAGTTATTGTCCATTTATCCTCACGTTCCATTTTAAACCATGTCCACTTTCGTTCTGGACTTCCTTTTATCTTCTATGGAAGAAGCTTGACAATTTTCCTTCATATTCTCAACAAAACACCCTATAGAACTATCTTTCCTTTGCTGGAAAATGGGGTTGGTACTTCTCATTCAGATTGGTCTAGTCTCAAATACCCTCTCTCTTTAGATTGAGTATCCTTTAGGAAACTATTCAGTCTGAAAGAGACTTTGTAAAGTACAGAAATTTTGAGTGGGGTTCACCTACTTAGTTTTCTTGTATTTTTATTTACTTTTATTTTTTAAAAAAAAAAATCAGCTCCGGCTTGAATGAAATAAGATAAAATAGTTAGGGACTGGTGTGGAGTTTGATTATTAGCTATTCCAAATGTAAGATTACTCTTGGTGTCAGATATGGAATCTCGTCTTGGTATTGAATCTGCAGTTGGATGATTTGTGGTGGTTCAATTTTCTGCTTATATGAGAAAACTATTAGATCACAAGTAACATGAAGTTTATAACTGATATATTTTATTTCTGGAGAAATTGCACTCTCTGTGCATTGACTTTAATGTGTCTCAGCCACTGTTCTTGGGGGCTTCATCACCTACGGGCAAATTTGTAAGAAGAATTGGGATCTATAAACTGTAATGGAATTGGACTTAATTGCCTCTTAAATGAGAAACAAAATCTTTTGTTCACGTAGTTTTTCTTCTATGCAATGCTTGTAGTGAATCCAGGATTTTTTTTTTTAATGGAAGTGTATATGTTTAGCTTTTCAATATCAACTGGTTGAAAGGTTCCATTTTAAAGTAGACATTGATTTAGTTCTCTTAATTGTCTTTGGGTTGTGAAGTAGAAATAGCTCTCCAGAAGAATGAGATTATAGGTGTGCGTGTTGATAATATCACAATTGACAATTGATCATCGTACAATTCTGGTTGATGAAGAACCACCTGATTTTGCAGTTAATGGGATTAAAATCATGATTATGCTCGCTTCCAAGTGAATTTTAGATTGAAGTTATTGCTGTTTCTCACTATGAGTTTCTGGCTAACTTTTAATGATATCTAAAGAAAAAATGTTCAGTGCCTAAAAAACCTTACTTTTGGGGGGAGACGAACTAAGTTAAGCTCATTCACCAAAAAAATAATAATAAAAAAAAAAGTTAAGCTATCTCCATAGTGGTTATATTCTATTCGCTAAAGATTTCCTTGCTTCCTTAGTCTACTGAAAGTGGTCCTGGACTCTTTGAGTGTGCTTCTGTACTCATTATAACCAAGGAAGAGTACCAGGATAGTTATTTGACAGAGAAGCTTGACGGGATGCATTTTCACCTTTCTAGGATTCTCTTGTCACAGCTGCAAACAGTGGATTGATTCCCAGGAGTAGGTAATCTGTTTTCCTCATATCTTTTCAATGTTAGGAGCTCTTTATTATTTCTTTTTCTGCTTGATTTGACTTCATATTGCATATTTGGTTCTAAGTACTAATTTCTTCGGGGGCTTTTCTCTTTCTTTTTTTTTTTATAATTACAGAATCTTTTTGAATGTTTGATTTCCTCCATGCAAATAATAGATAACCGCTAAAGCCTCCTTTTTCTCTGTTCCTTTTTTTTTCTTTTTTTTTTTTTTTTTGGCTTGACTTACACTACGGCTCAACCTAGTGCATTAGGTGCTGAATGTTGCTATTGAGTGGAGGTTTGTGCTTGATTTAAATTTTGCAGTTTGTGGTAAAACTTTAAAAAAATTATGATGAGAGGTTTGGAGTTATAAGGAAGAAAGCATACATGTCCGGCAGGCTGCTAAAATGAGGTGTTGTTCGGTAGCAGGTTATGCGGTGTATGTGACCAGGTTGAAGAATCTTGTGATCGTTTTTTCTTTACTTGTCATATGCGGCTGCTGTGTGCGGGTAGGATGAATAAGGTTTTGATGCAAGCTTCAATTCTAGGGTAATGGGGTAGGATGAATAAGGTCCGGCATGCTGCTAAAATGAGGTGTTGTTCGGTAGCAGGTTATGCGGTCTATGTGACCAGGATGAAGAATCTTGTGATCGTTTTTTCTTTACTAGCCATATGCGGCTGCTGTGGCCTGTGTGGGGGTAGGATGAATAAGGTTTTGATGCACCTTCAATTCTAGGGTAGTGGAGTCTAGTCTTGGAGCTGTTCAATATGTAGTTGGGGAATTGCCATTTGCACTCTCTCTTTAGCTTCTTGCAATCCCCTTCCTTTTTATAATTGGAAAGACTTTAATACTTAAAAAACTCTAAAAATACAGTCCAAACCTTGTATTTCTAAAAGATTAGTTACAGGTATTAACGTCTTTTTCATTAAAAGAAATAGAGAGAGGAGTATAAAAGACTAAAAGGGAAAGCGCGAATATCAGTACTATTGTGTAAACAAATTAGCTGTGTCGATAGTTAAATACCATTCTGAAATGAGAACTTGTAGTTATTTCAGCAGGTGAACCATCATGTTGCTACTGTTTTTTTTCCTTTTTTTAAAGGATGTTGATGAAAACTGTCAACTCCTGGAGAAACGTGCCAAATTCGCTAGGAATTGGATGCTCGCTCATAGTATAGAACTTGGAGATTGTATTTTCGTTTGAAATAGCCGTAAGATTGGTTTCGCTATAGGTTGGTAAATCTTGGTAAGAATTATGCTTTGTTTTTGCTCTTTGAATGAAATAACAGATCTTATGTACAGAAAAAGGAACCGTAAGAGAGGTAGGGGATTCATTAGAAGTTGGAATTTCGATGGTATGTCTTTTTCCGTGCTTATGTTCTTTAGGTGAATGCAAAATGCAGCTTTACAATTATCTCTTTCTGCTTTACAAGTATTTAAAATTTGAGATTCTTATCCATTTAGCCTCTCTGACATCAAAGATAAAGACATCTTATTTAAGAAAGAAAAAACAATGAAGAACTCACCATTCCACTTGTTCTATTTAAACTGTGTGAAACCAAAAGAAAAAAGATAGTATACCTAATCTTCTTATTCTATACAGTTTGATCAATCCAAGACTATGACTTTCCCATGGATCAATCCTCTTAACAGAGCAAAAGTCAACGTTACATCATATTGAGCGGATGGCCTGTTACTTTTAGTCATACCTTGATGACTAGGAATTAATAAATGCAATTCCTCTTTTTGATATTCACTATAAATATAAATATAAATTCTTCTTTTTTCTCTAACTTATTTTTAAACTTCAAATATTCAGCTTTAAATTTTTGTGAAATAGTATAAGAATTTTGTTGTACACAGTTATTTCATCATTTTTGTCCAAATTTGCCAAATTCAGGAGAGTGAAGAATTGTCGTAGCACTCGAACGTCCCTAAATGGCAACTCAGGGAACCCCTCCGTGACCCCCAGCCAGGAACCTTCCCCCCGCCCCGCCTCTCCCCCCGAGAGAGCTCTCAAGGGTCTATCTTAAGACTTCGAGAGGTTTCTTATAGATATATATAATAAATTTCATTGTATTTAATTTAATTAAAAACTAAAAATAGTTAGCACTAATTACTTAAACCTAAAACTTAAAAAAATCAAAAAGGAAAGATCAAGCGACAAAAAAAAAAAAAAAACTTAAAAGGCAGTAATCAAAAGAAAGAAGCCAAAAAAAAAACCTTAAATATCAGCAATCAAAAGAAAGAAAAAATCAAAAGAAAAGAATAAACCAAACTAAAGAAACAAAAAAAAAAGGAAAGAAAAATCTAAGCAAATATAATTCGAAAAATTTTGAAGAAACAAGAAAAAAAAAAATAAAGCCACGCAGGATAGCGTTGGTGCTTTATCATTGAACAATTAGAAAGTAGTACGCATCACCCTCAGCATGTATATAACTTGCTCGTAGAGTAATAAAATTTTGTTGGAAGCAAAGCAATGACCTCAATGTGCTCTATATATTCTTCCAGAATCTTCCCAAGAACACTCAGCAAGAACCCCATCTCTCCAGTAGCCTGCTCACTCTTGAAGAAACTCTCTCCGACCTCTACTTCTCTTCTTCAAGTTCGTGCAATGGCTGACTCTTCTGCTGCCTCTTCTCCTTTCAAGAAAGTCCAAATTCAAAGGGGCGATACCGTGAGTGTTTGCCTGCCTAATTTCTTTTGCTGTTGTTTCATTTATTATTCTGATTCCTCTTGTACCAAAACAAATGCCGGATGGTTTCCCTTATCTTTGTTGTTTGATTTGGTCTGGTAGTGTTTTTGAAGATATTCTTCTCTTGATCGGGGACTAGTTAATGAAATGAGATTGAGGATGATGGTAAAAGAGTAATTTTGACTTGATGCAATTCTTCTGTTGGTCTAAAGTGGGAATGAGAAAAGATGACTTCTTTTTCTTTTTCCACCCCGGCTTGGAGGAAAAGGAGTTTCCTCGGTCGGTGTGTTTTTTGTTAACGGTCTGAAGTCTCAATGATTGATGATGTTCTCAAGAAGCCAAGTTGTTTGGAATTTGATGGTAAAAACATTTATAACTGATTGTTAGAAAGTGAGAATAAGGAACTATCCCATGGTCTAATTTGTTTCAATAATAACCCAAAATTGAGGTACAGGCGATTCATGCCTTAAATGGAGAGAATGGGAAGACTATTTTTGTACTGCAGCTCCAACAGCTTTTTGGACATTCAATAAGACTTTGACGTTGCTGGAGATCGTGGGAAAGCGTCTGTGGCGAATTCTATTTATTGATTAGTCTCTTTTTGGTATTTTAAGGATGCCTTTTACCGCTATTAAAATTGCTTCTTGTTCGTACAATATTGTAATGGTAAGAAATTCTGCAGTAATAAAACTGATGAGATTAAATTTCACTAACACATTCAAATGTTAATATTTATTTTTATTAGGATTTCATCATTGTGTCTGAGAGATGTTTTGGAGCTTACCAGAATTTGTATGGATATGAATAGCTAAATCAGTCTGATAGGTACCAATCAGATTTAAATGAGAATGATTAAGGTAAATAAATTTGCATAGACATAACAGTTTAATTAACATATTGCCAAGTGTTAATAGTAGGTAATTTTTTCTGTTTTAAGAAACTTGATATTTGACACTTTAGGGGGCATGGGTTCTAAATTAAAAACCTAGCAACAGCCGAATTTCCTAAAAGACGAAAGAAGAACAAAATATAGCAAATTCAGCATATCTCGTTCAAGCTTTAGAAAATAGCAAGTTTTTCATGGTTTGCTAACACTCTATACCTGCCAGTCCATCTTGTAATCAGCTAAAAGGGAGCCAATTCGTAATTTTCCTTTAAGAATTTGTGAATCCTATTCTTTTGGATGCTTTGCTCCAAATTTGTGATTCCAAGAAAATGTTGCTTGTTCTTGTCTCTCCCTTCCTTGCTTGCTTCATTTCTGGGTTTCTGAATGATGGACTTTTTCTTTCTATTTTAACAGACATTTGATGCATATGTGGTTGGAAAAGACGATGCCCCTGGGATTGTTGTTCTTCAGGAGTGGTGGGGAGTAGATTTTGAGATCAAGAACCATGCTCAAAAGATTTCCCACTTTGACAATGGCTATAAAGCACTTATACCTGAGTAAGAAACTTGCTAGTTACAACTCATGGAATAATTCTATGCTGCTGATATCTAAGAAGAACACCAGATCTTTTGGTTATTAATGTTCAATAATTTCTATATCCAATATAGTTTGTACCGTGGAAAGGTTGGACTTGATGTTGCAGAAGCACAGCATTTGATGGAAGGTCTTGATTTTCAAGGAGCTGTTAAGGACATTGAAGCCTCAGTTAACTGGCTTAAGTTGAATGGTTCAAAGAAGGTTTATTCTGATTTCGACCTATCATATTGCTAGAACAAATCAAAAGCTCATTAGAAAGAGAGAGTGGGGGAGGGGGGTTCAAAGGAATTTCTCACTAAGCATGCTATTGATCTTTAGTTGTTCCTAGTCATAATATCCTGTTGATAGATCTATATATTTTAAATGCTTAATTATGTGACTAGGTTGGTGTAACTGGATATTGCATGGGTGGTGCCCTTTCCATCGCTAGTTCTGTTTTGGTCCCTGGGGTAGATGCTGTTGTAGCCTTCTACGGTGTTCCTTCCCCAGAGCTTGCAGATCCTGCAAATGCCAAGGCTCCTGTGCAGGCTCATTTTGGGGAACTTGATGGATTGGTTGGATTCTCAGATGTAAAGGTATCGTAACGTGAACTCATATGAAACTAGAATACACATCTTGGCTTTTGTTGACCTACTTCATGGCCATAATTCTTGGTATCCTGCAGTCAGTTGATATAACTGGCATTTATCCTTCAAACGGTTACTATATATTCTAAAAAACCCTTTTAAACGTTATCTGATCATTTTACCAATTCGCAGTAGTTGTTTGATAGATCCAATTGATGGATATGTTTCTTATGTGACTTTGTCTCCCACGCAGATATATCCATCCATTTCTTTGCTAATATCAACCCCTCCCCCCCCCCCCCCAACAATACCTTTTCTTCTTTCATGTCTTTGGACTAAGGCATAAGGATGAAATCATGTTTTATCTGACATATTGGGTTTTGTATTTCTTAGTATAATATTCTGTCTTATACTAATATCTTGAATCAAATATTTTATATGCTCGGTCGTGTTGCTTCTTGTTTTATGGTTCAAATGCTATTCCATTCTGAAGAAGTCTGAACAGCTTTGTAAGCTTGAGATTCGGATGATCATTAGCAAGAAGGGGAACAAGGCAACAGTATCAGTGACCAGCAAACCTCTTCTCATAAATAGCATTCTATCAGTAGGCAAACTTTTAGGTTCAGTCATGTTTCAATAAGTCTTAGATGTTAGTACTACATTGGTGTCCAAGTTAAATGTCAATTTGCAAGTCAATCAAGAGTCTTTTGTAGTTAAATGTCAATTTGCAAGTCAAAAAACAGTAGAAACCAGCCCTTTTCTGATCCTATTATAAAACCTTTAGTAAAGCTTTGAACGTGCTTACTCATCGTATTCATCAGCCTTGGTTATGGGTGATTGAATCTGATAAAGCTCTTTCCATTTTTCAAAATCGTTACAGGCTTTGTTTTGTTACTCTGATGATAACCTGCTTACTTTCAAGAATTATGGATATTCTCTCCTTATATTTGGTTCATTCGAGAGAGATACCCCTTTCCTAGGTATTTCTCTGTGTTTGGGCAGAGAATGTATTTTTCCTTGTGGTTTTGCTACATAATAGTTCTTTAAAACAATTCTTATGGTTCTCGGAATTAGAACATTTCCTTGTGGGTCAAATTAATATGACAAATTAAGGACCATGATGCAGACTTGAGTTATCTTCTCATCTGCCTCAATTATGATCATTTAGGATACTATTCTTTTCAGGCAATTAGCATGATAGATTGTAAATAGTTGCAGAAAGTTCCATTAGGGGCTTTTCTTAACTTTGAGTGTTAATTTCAAAGGCTTGTTGGACGGATTCTTGGGGTGAACAAGGGAATGAAGAAGTAACTATAAAAAGGGAGAAGAAAATTTAAACAGAGAATAGAACATATCTATTCTGGTGATAGAGGAGATAAAAGCCCCCGCTTGTAGTCTTAAATTTTGAAGAAAGAGAATTAATGCAATGGAATGGCAAAGTCACCATTCTTATTACATTTGGATGGAAGGTGGGGAGGGACGTTAAAACTTGTATTTACATTGTCTGGACAAATAGACAGAAGAGGAAACATTGTGGATGGTGTTGAATACTTTATACAGTGTAAAAACTGGAAATGATTTCAGTAATGCTTGTATGCATCACTAGGAAAGAAGTCACAGTCTGGAGTTAGTCTCTGCTAGCGCCCTGTCTGTTGTATTAGAGTCGCCTTCTGCAATTTTACCTCTCACTGAGTGAGTCTATTTCCTTCTTCACAACCACTTTGTCACTTACTTCCTTCAGGTAAAAAATTTGAAATTCATATGGAAACTCCTGAAATTTTTATTGTGTTTAAATCCAAAGTGCTACTCCTCCTTGAGAACCTACCTGTGAACACCTTGATGTTGCAAGTATTGCAATAGAACCTGTTAATCAAAGAGAGAAAACATGAAATATCCATAATGAACTAAATTCTAGAATATTTTGGCTTTCACATGATAGTGAAAGTGGAAAGAGTGACACATTGAGAATCACTGTTCTCCCTCCTGCTTCAAAAGGGTTATCTTTATCGTGTTTTGGGATGTTGCATAATACTGTACACTTGTTTAACAAGGAACCACTTTTCAATCTAAATTTTGACCATTAACTCCACCGTAAAAGGAAAACATAACGAACAATGCATACACATTGGACACCATGATGACATTATAAAAGGTAAAGTGGTAAACTTGTCAAAATGCCCTTTTAATTTTTTGTGCAATTGTTAAACATACATATGTTCTGAAACAGAGGTACTGACTGACGTTATTCTGGTGCCAAGTAATCATGGTTGTGTTCTTCAAGTTGGGCTATAACTTTTAAATAAGTGATAATGTTGAGTTTAGTCTGGATTGGTGCTTGTTTCTTGCTCTTGTGAATATAAATTTGGAGAATATCACTGAAATTCTGTGAATGTGTACTGGTATAGCAATTTGGGAAAGTGATTTCAGAAGCATTTATGTTATAGGGTAAGTGCAACTCCGGGTCATATTAGAAAAGTCAACCCTTGAGTAATGGAATACCCTAATTATTGTGCTTGTCTAATTCCATTATTAACATCAGAATTCTTTTCACTCTCAACTCTTAGTCATTTTAGAAAAATCGTAAAGCTTCTTTATGAGATATTGTAGATATGTACTGCAAAAGGAGAAACAAGGACAAACAACTGAGCAGTCCTCCCACTGATCTACACAGGAGAGAGAGAGAGAGAGAGAGAGAGAGAGAACTGAGTAGTCCTCCCCCTATTTTAGTTCCAAAGGGTAATGGCATTATGCTAGGAAAGTGTGATTGTTTGACCCCAGAAATGAGACCTCTTTAGCTTGAATCAACAAATATGTTACTTGATGCTTTCTAGTACGAGCCTTTTACTTTACATGAAGTGGACATCCATATCATGACACAAAAATGATGTGGAGCAACTAGCATCCATGGGTTATGAAATATCTAGTAACTGGTAATGCTTATTGAGATCTAGCTTCTTTCTATTTTTATAGTTGTTATCCAAGATCCAGGAATTTATTTTCTCCCTTATATTATATACAGTTTATGCCAATGCTGTCTTGCATAACAAGATAGAAAATGCACAAGCGCCAAAATGAAACAGTGCCCAATACATTTCAACCATCCATTCTTTAAATGTGATAGAACTAAAGTGCAGTCAGAATGTGAGGCTATTAATTGTTACACTATTTTTCTATATCTACTAAATCAATTTTCACACCCACGGCACATTGGCTGGAGAACTACATGATGATGCTTGCTACAATGTTGCTAGCCATCTTTTTGATTGCTTCTTTCTGCCCCAACCCCCCCCTTCCCCCCAACTCTTCTAACATGGCTTTTAGAAAATATGATTTGGATTGTGATTTTGTTGATCACTGTTGGGAAAAAATTTTCTGGACATGTTCAATAAGTAATGGATGGAGTTGCATGTCTGTCTCTAACAACTTTGTGGTTCATTCTGCTTTTCTAGACTGGTAAAGCATTGGAGGAAAAACTGAAGTTATCAGGGGTTCCACATGAGGTTTACATCTATCCTGGGCTTGGACATGCTTTTATGAACACTTCTCCTGAAGGGTTGCAAAGAAGAAAGAATATGGGAATGAATGATGAAAATCATGCTGCTGTGGAACTAGCTTGGTCACGCTTCCGCTCGTGGATGAGTAAATACTTGAGTTCATAGGAAATAATAATCTGGCATGTTATCTGGAGTGTCTGCATTATGCTTGCCCTGACCGTAGTAGACAATATGGGTTTTTTTGATGTGGTAGTGGTATGATGGAACTATGATATAGATATCCAGTGCATATGTACCTGGGTATTCCAGAAGTCCGCTTGTTATAATGAAAGAGGTCAAGGGAAATACTTCATGAGAAGTATCTGTTTCCTTCTGTAATTCTCTTTCCTGAATTTGTATGTGAAGTTTGGATACTTAATGAAGTTTTAGCTCTAGATCTCGGCTCATCAGGATTGCTCTCCTCAAAAGCATTTCATGATCCATGTTTCCTTTTCCTGTTTTTCTGTTCAATTCTTGGTTCCTGCTGAACATCGTACGTAATTGATGTCCTTAGCAGTAGTTGGAGACTTGCTTTTGTGGGACAAAGAAGTGGGTGGCATATTACCTGTAACTGTCTCTGCCTCATATAAGAAATGACCAGGGAGAAACTGCATGTCGACTATACAAATATGGCTAGAAGGGGGCTTCCCTGCCTTCTCTCCAATTTTCTACCAACTCTGTCGATTGTCCCCCTTTAATTTCAAAGCCCTCCCTAGTAGCTTGCTCTCTTTTCAAACAGTAAAAATCACTTATAGGGAAAGTAATAGCAAGAAAATTCATGTCCAAACTTAAAAATAGTGAAATTAGTTATGCATAATCATAAACTATCTTTGTTTTTTATTTCTTAATTAAAAATTTTTATTTTATCTCTTAATATTTATAAACAATTTATGATTATGTAGTTATGATAATTCTTGAGTCGCGATAAAATTTGGTAATTTAAGTGGTATTTTGTTCATGTATTGTCATTTTTAAAGATAATTTTGCCATTAGAGAGGAAGAATGAATGAATAGTAAGTATTCAAAATTTGAAACTCTAGTCAATGTTGTACACTTGTTCATTATGAATTGATTCGATATTTGAATTAAGAAAGGAATAGTACGAAAATGTGATAATACTTTTAAAGACAGACTTAATATACTTGTTCATTATGAGTGGATTTGATATTTAAATTTAAGATGGAGTAGTATGAAAAGATAACAATGTCTTTAAATATATAACAATGTATATGAGGCGTGTTTAAATTATCCATAATTTATAAAAATTAACTTAATTACAAAATCTTTAAATTGCTTATAGGTATCAAAAGATAAAAGAAAAGTTTTTTATGAAAAAAAAAAAGAAAAGAAAAACTAGTTTATGGGTATGTATGACTAATTACTCTAAAAAATGGATATATAAATGCAATTGAAAATTATTTTCCCCATCTTGTAGATCAATATCTTCATAGAGATCGGTGATAACACATTGATCAAAGGTGGACTCAACTTGTTGGCTTAAATAATTGTGCATATCTATTTTCGTGTGGACACATCAACAATGATTTGGACAAATCTGAATTGGAAAATGGATTCACGAACCATTTCGTTGACTTCTCATCCCTAAATTTGATGATTCTATACATTTCCAACAACTATTATTTTCACCAAAAAAAAAATTTCAAGTTCATAATTCTATTTTATATGTGCAATTCATTACTTGAATTACAGAGCATTTCGCAGGCCAATCTCCTCTTCTTTCCTTCCCAACCCATAAAAAATAAGATTACCAAGAAAAAACATAAAAAATTAAATATAGTAAATAATATGTAGGATTTTTTCCCCAATAAAGAGATATAGGAATGAACAGCCAAGAAGATCCCAAAATCAATAGTCGAGTGTAGACCCCTTTGCACGTCCGCAAGTGGAGTCATAATACAAAAATTGTACAACAGTTGAGGCGCATGGTACGACTCCTTACTTCCAACAGCAATTCAGCCCATGCCATACTTGAAACTCAAATTGCTTGAATAGATATTGCAAAATAAGTAGAAAAAGGGAAAATATGAGGAGACAAGTCTGCAATTAGGTTGACAGTGAATGATGGGATTAGCCCTTTATTTCATAAGTTGACCATAGGCCAAAGGGTAGCTGCGGATCTCCACTTTCAACTCCTTCTGGAAAATTGTCTTTTCTTCTCTTCATGTGAATTTTATACTACCATAAACTGGCATTGATTGATTGGGCTCCAGACTGACTCCGAATGATGTTTGTGGAAACGCATTTGATCTTTTCAAGAAAGAAATATGCAGTCTCTCAGCTTCAATATATAAAGGTGTGAATGATTTGTATTTTTATTTAAATTAAATTATATTAAATATTATAAAAGTAAATTATTTATTAAAAATAAAATTTAAAATAATAATAATAATAAAAAATATAATTTTTTAGTTTAAATAAGATTTAAATATTTTTTTGATAAAAATATTTATTTTTATCAAGTTTTTAATTCAAATACATCTGGATTGAAAAAAAAACTATTTCGTAATATAATTTACAAATTGTAATTAGTTTTTACTTCGATTTTTCTAATGTTATCTCTAGCTCTTTATTTGTTTATAAATTTTAATAAGTCATTTTACAAATATTTCGTTTACAACCTCTGCCAAAACTCTCACCATCTAAGTGGGTTTTTTCCCCCAAAAAAAAAAAAATGCTGTCAAGATTTTTGGAATTTTGCCTATTAATATTATATCTTATAGCCTCTATATACTAGAATGGTGATTATGAATAAGTAAAATACTTCTCCTTAAATATTTGAATAATTTATCTTTCATCTCGCCTCCAAAATACAAAAAAAAAAAAAGAAAAAGAATCGATATTCAACACTTTTTAAAAAAAAATTAAATAACTCAAGTGAATAAAAAATTTGAAAAATGTTGAAAACGATGCACCAACTTAATTGAGGATGCACGTTGAAGCATTATAGCATATAAGTAATGTGAAAGTGTCTCTTCCTTCATATTGTCCCCTAACAGTCCTTAGTTCATGGGTAAGCAGTCTTCTTCTCCAATTTTATACTCACAAAATCATTTATTTTATTCTTCTTTTTATTTTTCAATTTTTAAGTATATGATGGTCCACTTGTGTGCCTGAATTTTCAACTTTTTTCGAGTATTTTAATTTCAGTGAATCGCAGAATTTCGTCTGCATTATCGTCATCCAAATCCCAGTCTTCTTCAACCTATTACTTTTATAATCCATTTTTTTCTGCCAATTCGTTGGATATATATGTGACCAAAGAAGTCATGTGCAGCAGCAGCGTGCTTTAGTGATGTATTTTGACAATAATCGGCACCGTTTTACATTTTCCAGCTTGTGTTCTAAAGAATTCAAAGCTCAAACTGGCTTGTTTTGTATAGTGTTGATAAGCATCATTAGAAAATATGTTTAGTTCAAGCAATTAATTTTTTTTTGCTATATTAGATTGCGGAACTCAAAATTTAATGTAAATTTTTTATTTTTAGTCTCACTCATTTTTTAATAAATAATTTACTCTTACGAAACTTAAAAATAAAAAAATTTCAAAGTTAAACTCAATTCAATCCTAACCCTTTCTAGTCCGCACAACTTTTCACACCATAATAGATGCAAAATTCATAAAGAGGAGGAACTTTGATAAGCGTTCTTTTTTGATTTGTAAAGATGGTTGGTATGTCAAGAAAAATGTGTTGAAATTGAAGACATGACAAAAAAATATACGTAAGTGTAATTGGTGGGAGTGGATATAATTTTATAAAAGTAAATTATTTGTAAAAAAAATAATAAGATCTAAAATAAAAAATTTGCGTTGAAATATATAATAGAAACCCAATCTAAATACGCCTATTTGTTCCCATTATAATAAATTACTTTTCAACTTAAAGAACAGATGAATTACCAGCAATTATAATTGAAAAGTATTTTCGTGTTTCTTAGAAAATAGATAATATCAAATTATTAGGGGCCAATTGAATCTCCGTAAAGCTTAGCACGTTCTTTTCTTTAAGTTCATTTTACAATCTTTTCCCAAAAAAAAAAAGAAATCCTCTCATAAGGTAGAGGTTTTATATTTAAATAAAATTCTTTAAACATTAATTGACATGATTTTCTCAAGAAAATATTGAATTGACATGAATCTAAATTTTAAAATATTTTGAAATAGTTTACGGCCAATTTTACTAATCTCGGTATAATTTTAGAATTTTTGTTTCTTAAATATGATTTTTCGAAAAGTATGTATTATATCGTGATGCGCTTTAAATAGAATTAAATAGCTATTTAGCACCGAAAAGTTTGGTGATTTACTTTTCCGCTCCTTATGATGGAAAAACAGACGATGCTAATTTTCAATTAAAACTATTTTTTTATTAATTCTATCAAGCTAGAATTCGTGTTGCACACAAAAGACTCAGAGTTCATCATTATGCCAAAAAGAAATCATTAAATAAAATGAATCCAAAGAAAGAAATTAATTGAATCACGTTTTTGTTCCACTTAATTGTCTTAAACAAAGCCTTTTGCTGCTGGAATTAGACCTTCACAGGGAAATGGACTACACCACCTCCCCCCCCAATAGGGCCCACTTGTTAGAGCTTTGTCCTTTTTCGTCTCTTCCCTTTTGTCCTAATTACTACTAATCTTTTTCCTTAATTTGATTAATTTCAATTATGAGAAATTTTGCTTTCTTCGGGAATCGAAGGGTGTATTTGGATTGTATTTGATTAGAAAATATTTTATCTTAAATTTTGTGAAAATAAATTTTTTATAAAATGAGAAATACAATCCAATTGTAAGCATTCTTACCTTAGATAGTGGAAGGGATCAATGGTTTCAAAACTCGAACTCTCATCAACTCTTCCCTCCTTCAAGGAATGCTCATTCTATTACATAATACTTGAATTTAATTACTAAGTATAGAGGAAAGTTTTGGAAAAAGCTTGAAAAGTCACGAGATTCCTATTTTCTCCAAACCTGGAGAAGATGGTGCCTTTGGATAAACAAAGTGAACGTGAATCTAAGAAAAGTGGAAAGAAGATCAGAAGGGAAGAGAAAAGAAGAAAAGACAGCTATTCTCTTTTTGACTCCCTTCAACAAAAGCAGCTCTCCAAACACGCATTTGGTCTCAGCATGCACATATAGAAAAGTATGTAAAAGTCTCAAATGCAAAGAATAGAATGATTCCTTCTTCACTTAGGGGGGAAAAAAAAAAGAACGATTCCTTCTTCTATAAAGAAGAAAAGAAAAGTTCAATAAAGTAAAGAGAAAAAAGTGTAGAACTTGTTTTGAACTTGTTGGATTCTTCCAGCTAAAATGAGGCTGCTCTGGAGATTGACTATTTTGGTACTCTTTGGAAATTAGATGGTATAATGAAGAATTTGGGGATTAAAGGTCGAAGTTGTGTTTAGATAGCGGCAGACCTCCTCTCGCTGTTAAGCGTTAGTTGTTTAATTTGTCTGATACATTTACAAGATAAACACGTAATTCTAAATATTAGATAGTGAAAGGTTATTAATTCGCTATTTTTATACCTACTTTTTTACTTGGCAAAAAAAAAACAAAAAGTTATGTTTAGATTAATGGATCTGGATGTTAAGCTTTAGAATGAAAAGAGTAAGAATTCAAACTATTTTGGATGATAAAGATATTTTATTCTAATATGTTGAATCTGTTGTTACATGTTGACAATCAGGGCCGTCGTTTGGCAATCAAGGTACCACTTAAAACAAGGCCTCTTAATATCTTATAATATTTTTTACTAATTAAAATTTTAATAAAGGTTAAAGAAAATTTTATTTCCTTTTTGAATGTTAACAAAAAAGATTGTGTTAATATTAGGAAATTGCTTTAAATCGTTGATAATTAGATTAAATTAATTGATAACATTGTCTATTAAAAGTGAAATGTTATAATATGTTGTTTACAAAATTATTATGAATAAGTTTGTAATTCAAAATGTCAGAAGAATAATATAAAAAATAATAGTTATTTAGATTAGATCTCCTTAAAAGTTTCAATTAAAGTCCCACAATTTACTAGGTACGATCCTGTTAATAATCGAAAGACTTTTTATAATAGCTATATGAATATTTGTTTTAATAGGTAATAAATAATTCGAATTGGTTTCGATTTGGACTGAGGCAAACTAGAAAAAAAATTAAATTTTTAAAATTAATAATTAAATATAATTAAAGGTTAATAATTCTGATTAAGTTAGATTTTAATTAAAGTTATTTTTAAAATTTTAAAATACTTAAATTTATATTTTTTTACAAATATTATTTAAAAAATAATAACTCAAACTAAATTATATTTTAATTAATATTATTTTAAAATTTAAAATACTTAATTTTATATATTTCTACAAATATTATTTAAAAATTAATAACTTAAACTAAGTTAAAATATAATCGATATTATTTTAAAATTTAAAATTTTTCATTTCATATATTTTAATTTTCTCCCAATCAAACTTTTAATTTGAAGGTAAATTAAATTTTGATTTAATTTTAAAAAATATATAAAAAATTAAATTTTTTCCAAACCCAACTGATGAAGACTCTTATGATTGCAACTCTACTCCCTAAGTTGTACTTAAAATTGATTAAAAAATTAATAATTAATAAAGCACAAAATAGAAGTAAAGAGAAGTTGGGATCTTGAATCGCCAGGAATTATTTATTTATAAAAACTCTATTTTAGAATTTTGATAAATGACCCAATTACTAAGAACCCTAAGGTAATTTTTTTTTCTTTTTTTGTGAATACATCTTTCACAAAATCATTACAAAAAAGCAGATGATTCAACCTCAGTGCCTCTTCTATCAGAAAGGACTGAACCCTCAATATCTTTTGGGTAAAAGAAAAGAAAAACGGATGCATCTTTTTTAAAAAATAAAAAACTAATTATTGCGCGAGCATGACGCGGCATGAGGAAATGCAGTCAAGGAAGAGTACGAAACACAGTAGTCCTACATGGCAAATTGCTTGGCCCACGCGTCGTCAAAGGGTAGGCCGGTCCTATAAAGTCGTTGGATAAACTTCATTTTCTTTTTATTTTTTTAATGAAAAATAATTTATTGTGAATTCATTAAAATTTTAATACTTCCTCTATATTTTAACTTAGCATAAAGATTAAAAGTGGTATTTGGCTATAAATAAGTTATCATAATATACTTATTAATTAAATATTTTAGTAGTGAGATTTACATATATTAGTAAAACATATATTTTTTGAATTAAAATAATTAATTATAAAAGTTTGAAGAGAAGAAAAAAGTTTATTTTAAAAAAGTAAGAATTCATTCTTTATCTTGTATACGAAAGAAGTAAAATTCAATTTAAAACTAGAAGAAATTTTAGAAAAAATAGAAAATAAATAAATAAAATGCAATATTGGAAATATTGGGTGGTGTATATATTCTACAGCCAATAATGCATACTCCCTCCATTTTAAAATCTAAATCCTTTTAGTCATTTATATACAGATTCAGAATTGTGAATACAATGGACCATTTATAACAAAAAATATTTTATATATTAATAAATAAGGAAAGAGACAAAGAGAAAGAGAGAGAGAGAGGAATAAAATTGAAAAAATATAAAAAATATTCATTAACAGGTGTAAAAGGACTAATATTATAAAATAACATTTTTCGTTTAAAGCGACTTACTTCATTCATTTTAAAATATAAGTTCTTTTGATATTTTTATGTAAATTAAAGATAAAAATATAAAAAATTTATATTATATCCTTAACTAACTCTAACTCTATTAATATAATAAAGAATTAAAGAATTATATTTATGATAAGAGTAACTTTAAAAAAATAATTTTTAAAGTTCGTAAAAGGTTAAATATTTTGAGAAAAGAGAAAATAATTAAAAGGCTTTATATTTTTAAATAGAAGAAGTAATATATCTCTATTGTCTATGCATATTATTTTCTATACTCTCTCCGTTATAAAATATATCATATTTTGATTATTTATATATTAATTAAAAAATTAAAGGATATTTTTTTCTATAATATTATTTATTAATATTTTTAATTAATATAATATAAAATAAAATATTTATATTTATGATGATTATAACTTTAAAAAATAAATTTAAAATTTATAAAAAATTTAATATTTTTTTAAAAATAATTAAATAATCTTATCTTTTAAAACAAGAAAGTATTATATACGCGACCGAATACTACCCACCATATGAAGTAATAGTGACCTCATATTTGAGAAGACGGTGGCTTTTAAAAATAATTGTGAGTTAAATAGGCTCCCTCATATATGAAAGAAAAAGGAAAATGCAAGAAAAGGAAGGGCTTTCATGAATTTGAGGATTGGGGTTTTCACGAGTCCGTGGTCACGAGGGAGTGCCTGGCCAATCGGGGCGGTGAATTTTGGAACGCGTCAATCTCAGTACCTTTGACAAACCCAGACGCAATCAATGTCAATTTGCCTGTGGCCTAAAACTCCCTCTGTGGGGCCCAATTTGTCCATAGCATGGTCCCATCTTTCATCGCTCACTCTTGACTTCCTCTTTTATCTATTAAAGTGATGCAATATTTTCTTTTTAAAATATTGAAATTTTTTCTATTGCTAATGGACAAAAAATTTAAAAGAAAATAGAAATAAATTATTCATCTTTCAAACTCTAATTTTACGGGTAACATATATTTGATCTTTAAAATTACTTAATAATTAATCAAGAATAATATTCTTGTACGTAATTCTTTCACAAATATTATCGTCCTTTTTAATTCTGAAAAAGAAGGTAAGAAAAGTTCATAATTGAAGACGTGCAAGAATTATTTAAAACATAAGCTGTGTACTTACATATAATTTTGCTACATGTTAAGCATTTTATGTGAACTTTAAGGTCCAAGAACTCTCCAATTATGTTCTGCAAGATAAACCGTGAGAATTTTTCCCTTTGAACTTCCTTATTTAATTAGTTGTAACAATTGGTTGTTGTGAAAGTGAAAGACCACTATTAGAATGTTACAAAAGAAAATGGGAAAATAAAAAGCCAAAATAGACATATACACTTTGTTTAATTCGTAATGAGAAAGTAAATTTGCATCATTTTGGGAAGTGATTAATAACAATATGTATCTTAAAAATCTCTAGATTAAATAGCATAAGTACTAAATACAAGACGATTTTACTGATACATGATGATATTTACATAATGTTGACGTTTTAGTAATCTCCTTAAATAAAAGTCCGTGATGAGGATATCCAAAAATATCTATATGGGGTAACAAAAACAGAAAGAAAAAAAAAAAAAACAACACTCGTCCTGCTTTCGTCTTGCTTTCTTCAAATTGTTAGTCAGTAGTAACTTCTGTTCATAGAACATGCAAACATTAATACTTGAATAACGTATCATGTAAATTCTTTCCTTCAAATGTATATCCAAATTCTAAGTTCAACTATCTAAACAAAATCTTGGCACTTCGTGAAGCCAATTTTAAGTGCCAAATCATTAATTTAAATAAATAATAATCTATCATCATTTGTCAATAAAGGAAGGAACAAGGAAAGCAAAATCCAAAATTTGTATGGAAAAGAGTTTCTAAATCATATTTTGGGAATTTTTCTTTAATTTTTGTGGTAAAAGGAAGTTTTCTTTGTTCGGTTATATATATATATATATATATATATATATATATATATATATATATATATATATATATATATATATATATATATATATATATATATATATATATATATATATATATATATATATATATATATATATATATATATATATATATATCTGTGTGTGTGTGTGTCTAATATATATATTTATTACCTGCTGACAAAGCAAGTTCTTGGCTCTAGCTAGTAGATAGAAGAAGAAGATGAAGGGACTAATGGGACTAGAAAGGAAGTAGTCCTTTCTATCTAAGTTCCATACTAAATCCCATCAATTTCTCTTCAAACAAATCTAGAAAACACCCTACCTCCCCACCACTCCTAAAAACCACCTTTACAAAGTCCCTTTATATTGAATGTTATGTATTTGGTCTTTGCTTCCCTAGTCTCAACCTCCCATTTTTATTGCCGAGTCCCTTGCTCTTATTCAAAGACTTCCCAGTTCCCACACCTCTTCTCTCTCACTCTCTCTGACTATCTCAATCTGTTTCCTCTTGATATATGGCCAAAGGAAGTGGACTCTCCTTTGATCCAGATCGCATCGGACTGTTTCTGAACAAGCCAACTGTGATCAATTCTTTTCAAGGCGACAGAACCAACCACCACCACCTCCTCCTCCACCACCACCAGAATCACCACCGTCATCTTTATAGTTATCCCCACCGCAAGTTCAAGTTTGAAGCTGTGTTGTTTTCATCACCACTATCAGCATCAGCATCCATGGTGATGGACTCAAGTGTCAACAACAGGTCTTCACCACCTACAATTCAATTCCCAGTTAACCTTAACTGCACTCACGATCAAGATGGCGGCCACATGCCCACCTCCGATCATGAACAGAAAAACGTCATCGATGAAATGGACTTTTTTGCTGATAAAAGAGATGGTGATTCCAAGGCTGCAGCCACCGTCAGGGATGCCGATGCTGACAGAAAGAATCAAACAGTTTCTACTGAATTGGATTTCAATGTAAATGTAAGCTATCTTTTCACATTTTTCTTTCAAATTTAGCTGTCTTTTCTGATTCGGTTCCTGGTGTTTTATGCACTGAATTATACTGAATTCTGTGGGTGCAGACTGGTTTGCATCTTCTCACAGGAAACACTAGTAGTGATCAATCAATAGTTGATGATGGAATCTCCCCTCACTCTGATGAGAAAAGAGCAAAAAGTGAGGTATGAGCACTGATTTTTTGACTATGTCTTATTTTGTTTTTGTGTGTGTGTATCATGAATTCTCTTCCTTTGTTTTCAACACAACCCCGCCCCCCGGTACACACCTGCCACCCACGTCAGGCATGGTGTTTTTGACTTTTACTTCTGCCATTTTGATCAACTACTTGTTCAGTCTAATTCTTAGGATTTATGGAAGTACTGTTTTCCAAGGAAAGTACTGATATAAATGTTGTCAATTGTAGCTAGCAGTTCTTCGAGCTGAACTAGAACGAATGAACGTGGAGAACCAGCGTTTAAAGGAGACATTGAATCAAGTTACAAACAATTACAGCACTCTACAGATGCATCTGATGACACTGATGCAACATCAACAGAAGGAACAAGGTCATCAGAGAACCGAGAACTGTGCTCCATTGGAAACTGATGGAAAAGACGAAGACAAGCACCCGCAAAATGGACACGGACTAATGGTGCCTAGGCAGTTCATGGATCTTGGATTAGCTGCTGGCACTGCTGAGACAGATGAGGCTTCATTATCCTCATCCGAGGGGCGAAGCGGCCCTGATCGGTCGCGGTCGCCGACGAATAACGTTGAGGGCAGTTCCGGTGGTGGTGGTGGTGGTGGTTATGGGAGAGATGATAGTCCAGAAAAAGGTTCTCAGGGATGGGGTCCTAACAAGGTTTCCAGACTGGGTCAAGCCTCGAAAAATGTTGATCAAGCAACTGAGGCTACAATGAGGAAGGCTCGAGTCTCCGTTAGAGCCCGATCGGAGGCACCCATGGTACATGTCTTGGATAGGATTAGGTCAAATTTTCGTTGAAAATTCTTCCATTTCAGATTGAACTAACAGAAGTTTCTTTGCCTGTTAGATCACAGATGGTTGTCAATGGCGAAAATATGGGCAGAAGATGGCTAAGGGAAATCCATGTCCTCGAGCCTATTACAGGTGTACCATGGCTGCTGGTTGCCCAGTTCGCAAACAAGTATGAATGCTTCTAAAATCTTGAACCATGTTTACAAGAATAAAGTAATACAAAGTAATAGTCAATCACTGATTTAGAAATAACTTGCTGTAGTAATTAGCACCCCATGTGTTCTTGTTTTTCTCATTTTGAATTCAAAAGTTCATTAATGCATATTGACACTATGTATTTTCTAGAAAAATATGATATCCCCTCATTTAATTTAATAAACTCCTAATTATGATCGGTCAAGATCTTTTTATGTGATATCTAATAATAAGTATTTTACTAAATGTATTTTTTCTAACTTCGAGATCTTTCTATGTGATCATTGCCCATGAACGTTTTACTAAATAATTTTTTTCTCAATTCAATTGTACTAGAAGATTAAATCTTTTTTTAAATTAAGATTTTCATGCATTGACAGGTTCAAAGATGTGCAGAGGATAGAACAATCCTCATCACAACCTATGAAGGAAATCACAACCATCCATTGCCACCAGCAGCAATGGCAATGGCATCAACAACATCATCAGCTGCACGAATGTTACTTTCTGGATCAATGCCGAGCGCAGACGGGCTAATGAACTCAAATTTCCTAGCCAGAACCCTCCTGCCATGCTCATCTAGCATGGCCACCATATCTGCTTCCGCACCATTTCCTACTGTTACGTTGGACCTAACTCAAAATCCCAATCCCCTACAATTTCAAAGAACCCCTAACCAATTCCAAGTCCCCTTCCCTAATGCACCTCAGAATTTGCTTGCAAATCCTGCAGCACTTTTGCCTCAGATTTTCGGCCAAGCATTGTATAACCAATCAAAATTTTCTGGCCTGCAAATGTCCCATGATTCTGAAGCTGCTAGCCAATTAGGCAACCAGACGACTGGACTGCCACCGTTGCACCAAGGGCAGCAAAATCCATTGGCAGACACTGTAAGTGCACTCACAGCGGATCCAAATTTTACAGCAGCATTAGCAGCAGCAATCACCTCTCTCATCGGCAATTCTCATCCAAATGCAGCAGCTAACAATACTCAGAATGTCACCACCACAACCAGCAACAACAATGGCAGTGTAACTACTAGCAATAACAACAGCAACGGCAACAACAAAGTCATCAATTCAAGCTTTCCAGCCAATTGAAAGTTATCAAACTGCTTTTTTTCCCCCTTTTTCACCCACATTTTCCCCTTATTCATACAGTTAGGATATGCAAACTATAATATACATGTTCAAATTTTGCGCTTGGAATTGGCTCTAGACATAGTTTCTTTTCATTCTTTTCTTTTTGAATAATGTAATATTCCAAACACGTCAGTCTATATAGAGAAAAACAAACAAAATAAAAAGAAATGAATGTTGTCATGCTTTGATTTTTGTACGCGTTCGTAAATTTAAGCATGAAAGTGATTTATTCCATATCGCTTTTGGATTTTGTCCATGTTCTTTGTATTGTTCTTTTCATAAAAACCATGCCAAGATTCAAAAAGAAAAAAGAAAAAGGGTTTTAGTAATATCCTCTATTTTTCTTGGAAGACAGCTTCACATAGGAATCTTTTGCCTTACTTACCTATTCATGAATAGAAGACTAATTGGCAAATTACTACTCAATTAAAAAGGTTTAAGTTAATTAAATGCTAATTTAGGGTATAAACTTATAGTTTTACTAATTATAATAGTATAAAATTTTACTTAAGAAAAGGAAAGAAAAAGAAATAGAAGGCTAGTGAGTAGCGACTACCAATTCCTATATATTAATTCCAATGTTCTTTAATTTTATAATAAAGGAATCATTAAAGTATTCTCTCCGTCCGTAGCGTTGCATTTTGTTGGAAGTCTTCGAGTCCTATTCATATGGCAGTCAAGTAAGGAGTCAACAAAACCGTCTCAAAGTTGTTAGAATTTGAGGGGTTGGTTTGACACGGAAAGACGGGAGAAAATGAAGAAAAGAGGGTCCCCGCCCAGCCTGGGTTGGCGTGGGGGAAAGGGGTGGGGTTGTAAGGAGAGATTTGGTTGCTTGTCTCATTAAGAGTTGTCTTTTACTACTAGCATTTTTGCCCGCAGAC
Organism: Rauvolfia tetraphylla; assembly: GCA_030512225.1. Lineage (NCBI taxonomy): Eukaryota > Viridiplantae > Streptophyta > Magnoliopsida > Gentianales > Apocynaceae > Rauvolfia > Rauvolfia tetraphylla. The sequence continues at coordinate 6,213,813 of JAJQKT010000034.1, forward strand.
AGAGAAACGGATAGATATCTACGCGGCAACCTTCTTTGACGGGAACCAATCCTTGTTGGTTTTACGTGCATGCAATACAAGCAGAAGAGGTACATAGTAAGTAGGTTTCTCTTTGGATTATGATGCTGTAGTATTTTTGATAAAGTATCTTTAATAATTGGTAATATTAATTTAGATTTATTTTTTAATTATGTTTACATAATTTAATTCTTATTTAAAAAAATATTTGACTCAAAACTTTTTCAACATAGCGATATATAATAATATTTTATAATATTTTTACTATTATATATATTTTATCTTCTTACGATAATATTTTAAATAGTAAGAACAATCACTTTTATTTTCTTTATTTTATGAAATCAATATTAATTTTGGTCATTTCTTAATAAAATACCTAAGCACTATTACACTCCCTTGTATTTTGGTTTTAGTGCTAGCGTTAAATATAATCTATAATTTAATAAATCTGAAGTTTCTTGTAATTGGGAAGCAAAGAAACAAAAAGGAATATAAAATACCAATCCAAATAAGTTAATATGATGAGTTTTCCATCCATTCTGAATTGAATATATTGTTTTCTTTAGTTGCATATCGTTTCGAGTAGGTTTGGCAATTTAATATACGTCAAAGACAATGACATAAAATTTTTCAGCAATCAAACCCATATTTAAATCTATAAGAAATTAAATCATCAAACAACACAATTTTGTGAACATCAAAAGAATAAAGTCAATATTGGGGACCAACGTATAGTGATAGTACTAAAGATTGATAAAGATACATATAAGAAACTTTTTTCCCAAATTAATATGCTTTTTTTTATTTCCCAAATACGCTTTTAATTATCATGAACGTTGTTTTATAAATATGCTAATTATGTAAGATTCCAATTTAATTACTTTTAAGTTGTACCCTTCCGATACGATACTAATTAAACTGACTAGTTTACCCTCAATTAAATACTCTCTCACCTCACAGAATACTGCAACATAAGAAACTATAGTCATTTACTATATAAAATATCATTGCTTTATTATGAAGATAAATAAGGAAGAGAAAGTCAAATTTTTGTAACAATTATTTTCTAAAAAATAAAATTTTTTACAATGACAATTAAATTTTAAAAAATATATGACTAAAAATCTAAAAAATTAATATTTGCAATAGGATTCGAAAAAATATTAGGGCAGCGCCCCGTGGGTATCCACCCAAGGGCCCCTAGTTCCATTCTCGGAGTCTTACAAGAAATAATTTTATTCATGAAGTAAATATCTCTAGAAATTAAATGCTTCATTATAATTACGACAAATGTTATATATTTCAACCCACTTTAACTATAAATCAATTATTATATGCTCATTATGTTTTCAATCAAGTCTTTAAATACGCGTAATGGAAATGGCCGAATAATTTCAGAGTTGTCCGACGTCTCAAGTTGCATGCAAGTTTCTTATTGTCAAATTAGCTAGATTGAAAACTACAACAAGAATTGCCATTTTGGGACCATAAGTTAGGTATTTCCACAGCAGCTTAAAGGCCAGCAGATAGTACAAGCACTCCCGTCTTTAACTAGACCAAGCAAGTGGGCCTTTTATTTATAGAGTCAATGCCAAGTCTGCGTTTTGGAATGGTTTAGTGAGATACCATTTCCTTCGGTGGAAGGAGAAAATGATTTGGTTGATATATATGTAAGTGTGAATGAATCTAGATTCCTATTGTAGGATGTCGATTACCACAAGTGGCTATGATGAAAGTTGAAGCGAGACGTGGAAAAGGTTAAGAGATTTAAAACACGTTTTTTAAATTTAAGTTTTAGAATAATTGAATATGTTCGTAATTATTAATTCCGTTATTCTAATTATAAAACAGTATTTGTATATTTCACTCTCACGTGTAACCAAGTCATAATAGGTTTATGAAACTCAAAAGTGAAGTGTTTCAATATATAGTACTAATTACTCATTATTAATTTTTAGGAGGCATTTTTTAAAGACTGCAGTACAATTAATATACTCTGCCAATGAATCTGATCTATTGCTTTTGGACTTATATACTAAGCACCGTCCAAGGCTTTTGCACTTCTGAATGCCTTGTTTTTCATTGTCTAGGAATACACCTTTTTATGGTAGGGAAAAAACATTCAATATCTTGAATAATCAATAATGACTATTTCTTTCTAGAAAAGAAGTTCTATACTTCTTATCTAAAAAACAATTTCGATATCTCAAATACTAAAGATCACATTTATTAAAAGTGGTTGTTTACACTTGACTTTTTTGTACAAATAACTTTCGTATTGAATATAATAAGTTACAATAAGAGTTCATTTAGGTAATATTTAGCTTAACCAAATACATAATCACGTATCACTTCTCTTCTCACAAAATATTCACTTTCACGGAACTAAATACAATTCAAATATACCCAGAGATTACGTTATGTTATATTGACGTAATAGTAACGCTAGAATTAATGGCCCTTCCAACCTCTTTCTAGAAAAGAAGTTTATATACTTTTTATCTACAAAACCATTTCGATATCTCAAATATTAAAGATCACATTTATTAAAAGTAGTTTTTTACACTTGTCTTTTTTGTACAAATAACTTCCATATTGAATATAATAAGTTAAAACGAGAGTTTATTTGAGTAATATTTGACTCAACTAAATACACAATTAGATCTCACTTCTCTTTTTATAAAAAATTTACTTTCACAAAACTCAAGACAGAAACTCTTCGAAATAAACACAATTCAAATCCACCGTGAGATTACGTTATATTGACAAATCCAACCTGAGATTACGTTATATTGACGTAGTAGTAACGCTAGAATTAATGGCCCTTCCAACTTCTATATGGATTGACTTAGTACACGAACTAACCTGTAGTTGCTTAGCTGAAACTGTTTCTTGTTACAGAAATCTCGCTGTTATTGATCGTTAGAATCAAGGGGGATTGATATAATCTTGATTAAAGAGTATTAGTTGACTCATGTGGGACCTAAAACGGCACAAATAATCACTGCTGGTTGAAATATGAAACCTAACAGCTTAATTGCTGTCACATGTACACAAGATCAATCTCTATTCTTATGAGTCTCTAAAACGATGTGGCAATTGAGGATTAGGTCACCGATTAGTTTTATGCATCTCTCATTAATTGAGAATCTCACATGGAGTCCGCTGTTTAACATTTTGTAAGTCAAAAGCTGTCCTTTTTGTTTACAAGAGATTGAAAGAATCTTCAAGATCTTTTCAAATGAAGTAAGCCCCTCACTTTTTTCCTTTCTCTTTTGACAAAAACTTATACACTTGAGATGGAAGCTATGCTGAGTTGGTATGACGAAATTTGCTTTTCTCTAAGGTGGATGCTAGGGATGTACCATAAAACTAAAAAGTCATCTTCTATTTCCTCTAAGCGTGTCTTGAAGGTTGCAATAATATCTCATTCTTTACCTTCATCATATAATATCGTAAGTGCACATGAAAAAATAAAAATTGCGAGTCAAAAATGTGTTTCTCTTGTAGGATAATAATGAATAATCTGAGCATTTATAATTTGTTCATGGAATTGATATCTAAATTCGTTACTGAAAGGAAGTATTTCATTTCCCCTTTTTTTTTTTTTTGCCAATACCATTAGCGTCAGTGCGAATGGGTTTGTGGCATCCATCACGTTGGGCTGAATACCTTGTCAACCAACAACAATTGGGCCTACATTGAAAAGAAATATTGGGCCCTTTTAGGATTTGTTGACAATCTGAAAGCCCAGTTTGACAGGTTGAACTGTCTAGAGTATTAACCAACAAAACTTGTTCAAATTCGTTACTATTTCTATAACTGTATATAATTTTATTTACATAAAAAGATCTGCAGTTGGCCCCTTCAACCGCTAGATGCAGCCCCGAGGGCATCGTCGGGATACGTCCTCAGCTTCGCCCAATGGTGCCATTGGGCCCTACTCCGAGTGGTCCCCGCCATGCTGTCGGGGCCATTGTTCTTTCTGCATTTCATTTTTTTTTTTTTGTCCTTTTGGGGAAGAAGGTTCCCCAAGAAGAAAATAATTTTGTTCTTTTTTTATTCTACACTCTTTTTTTTGTCTTTTTGGGTACCTTCCCGTGGTTCCCCTTGTTTTCAATTTTTAAAATTCTATTTTTTACTTTTTAAGATTTTATTTTTATTTTATATTAATTAATAGGTAAAAAGATTTTAAAGAAGATTGTTAAAATAGAGAAATTGAAAATTTTAATAAATAATAATAATTACATTGCTGTTAGTAAATCAGCGCGCTGCAATCGATAGGTGTAAATTTATTTTGCATTTTAATTTTCACTCTACAAGAATTTTTTATTTTTTTGAAATAATTAATGTTATATTTTTAAAAACTTTTTTATTAGTGTTTGAATCTTAAATTTTTCTTAATCAAAGATAAAAGTAAAAAATTATTTAATTATATTATTATTATAATATAATTACATATAATAATAATAATAATAATATTTTTTAAGAAGATATAATAATAGTATTGTATAAAATACTTGTAGGTTGGGCCTAGCTTTCTAAAGCCCGAACTCAGCCAAACATAGTTCAAGCTTCAGAATCAAGCTCAAGTACGGTTAAATACCAAATCTAGCGAAATTCATTGACAGTCCTACTTATGTGACACTTAGTTTATTTATTTTTTAAATTATAATTGATTTAAAATAATTGAAATTAAATTGCTATTCTAAATCTTAATATAAAATTAAAAATTTTAAAATTAATAAATAATAATTACAAATTTAATATTATTTTAAAAACATGAACAGAAAAAGAAAACAAAAAACCAACAAAAAAAAAGGAAAAAGGGGTGCAAAAATTATCTTCTATCAATAAAATCGTCTTCTATTTAGAAATTTTTTTTATTGAATAAAGAGTCAACCTCAAATGTAATAAATGTTATATATAAAATTGGCATACATTTACGTATTTACACAAATAATAATTTATATATAATTTAAAATTTTACATACAAGTTTAACCTGTAATTTTCGTTGTTAAAATGGTCTTTAACTCTTAATATATTTTTAAAAAAAATTTCCGGTGTTCGTAACATAAGAATTATATATGATACTTGGACAAATTAACTTGGAATTGGTACAATTCCTATTTTCCTATTGTTAATGACCAGTCATGTTTATTCATCAATTCATTTGATGATCACATTTGGACATATATTATAAGATAACTCAAATTTATCATTCCTATTTGTGGCCATAATACTAAAATCTCACTAGCATTTGAGCTGTAAACAATTTGAATGCCTTTTTGAAACATGAATTTTCCATAATTGGAAAACTAGGAGTACTCTTTTAACTTTTTAGAAAACTCACTCCAGTTGTTATTCCTAATTTTTTATTTTCAATAATAAATATTAGGTATCATTAAATCACGAAAAATGATATTGTCACTCTACTTTTAGTTTCCTTCACTCCTTTCTCACTTTTTTTTAAAAAAATAAAAAGACTTTAATACCTATAGTTATTTTTTCTGAACAAGAATTGAGCTGAAATTTTGAAACTTTTTTTAAGGTCATTTCATTTATGAAAAAAATATGAGAGGAGTGAAGGAAGGTAATAGGGAAGTGAGAATATCACTTCTCTTAAATCAATTTATAGTTTTCATTTCTCTTTTCTAAAATTATTTTGTAATTTTATTTTATGACCATATTAATATCTTGCATCTCTCCCTTTGATTTAAATTTTGATACGTCTCCGTTTAGGATTTACGTTATAGAAATAATTTTTATTCATATGATTCAGTCTTTTCCGGTACCCATAAGTTTTAAAAGGATATTAGATACATAATAAATTGAAAAGAGTCTTAAAATTGTTCATAGAGGAAGTCAACCAAAAACTACTACATACAAATAAATAGCATACAATCAATATTTTGGACATTTTACAATTAAAAAATCACATGTAGATGAACATTATCAAATATAAATTAGAGCAATCTGCAAAAACAGTCCCTTATCTATCTTATTTGTTGTAACTTAATTCTAAAACTAACATTTTAGTATTTTTAGTCCATCATCTTTATATGTGTCAATGTTTACAGTCCAAACACCATTAATCTAATGGAGATCGGTACTGGTGGAGGGATAAATTTGTCTATTCAAGAATTTCTCTCTCCAAAATTCGTGGTAATTGTGAGAGAAAAAAATAATATTCTTCAAATTCTAATTCTTTCACGGTATGACTTATTTTGTACCTTCTCCTCAATCTTAAACCCAGCCCCAAACCGATAAAAATCAACTGTTGTGATGCAAATTGGCTTTGCAAGCAAACAATCAACAATAATCTAGAAACCACCATACCTGTTGTCATCCAACGCAGAGGCTCAACAAAGATGGATGAACACTCCTCGTCAGGCTTGTTGAATGGGTTGCCACTTCTCCTTTTGTACCACTCAAGGATGTTTTACCCTCGCCTGGAAGATGACTCACAACATTCTGTTGCAGTACTACCACTCTACGGCATTTCTTGCAACGATATGCAGGAGTTGGAATTGCTTCTGTTTGCGCTGATGATTCAACATTATATGAGACTTTTCCTATTGGTAAACTAGGATCTGCCCCAAATTTAGAACTATCTATTTTCTCTCCACGATTATAGCAATCACCTACACAATGCACAGAATTCCATTTTGGATAAGTGCAGAAATTGATTAGAAAAAGAACCTCTCCTGAAGAAAGTATGAAGCAGCCATAACTAAACATTTGACAGAGGAGAAGATACACAAATTAAATGAGTTGATACACAAGCCAACATGGTAAAAAGCATAGTGTCGTGTGTGCATGCATTAGTTATGACCCAAAAGGACGTAAAGGGAAGATAGTTTCAAGGCAAAGCTGAACTAGCTTAAGTCAGAGAGAAGGAGAGTACAAGAAAGGAAAAGCAGGTAGCCTGAAGAAGTGGCAGCCAAACGAGGGAAAATGGAAGCAGAACAGCAGTGACAAGGAGGAACAGAAAGATAATAAAGTATCGGGCATGCATAGGCCAGTGAGAAAGGAATGTGAGAATTAGGCGGCCAAGTAGTGGCTATTACTAATTTTGGAGGGAGAAAATTCTTAAATAGACAAATTTATCCCTCTACCGGTACCGATCTCTGTCAGATTAATAGTATTTGGACTGTAAACATTGGCACATATAAAGATAATGGACCAAAAATACTAAAATGTTAGTTTTGGGATTAAGTTGCAACAATTAAAATAGATAAGGGACTATTTTTACAGATTGCTCTATAAATTATCATGTAAACATTCTGATTTTCTATAATTATAATTCATATAATTACAATCTCTAAAATTACATATCGTTATGCCAAACTAAACTTATATATACTGTCCAATAATTAAACTTAAGTAAGTTTGGATTATAACTCAAAGTAAAAAGAATCTCACTTTTTTTAATTTAGCCTTACTTTTTCTTTTACAAATAATTAATTTTTATGATTTTTAAAATAAAAAATTTTAGACTAAAATACAATTCAAATACACTTGTCCACTTTATTGAAATCGAAGGATATTGAAGTCTAGACATTTGGGTCCTCATGTCAAATGGAGTTAGCCTTATAGAGAATGGGCAGAATTTCCTTCCCTCTACCGGGAATCAAACCTCTTTTATAAGTATAGAACTTACCTAGTATGATTACGTTCTCGTGTAATTTGCACGTGAAGGGATGTTTACTTAACCTCCCTTTGGATTGAGGGAAAGGGGAGGCTAGGAGAGTAGTGGGATAGAAAGGAAAGGGAAGAAGAGGAGAGCTTTAATTACTTTTAGTGTTTAATTAACTATGGAAAGAAAATAAGGGAAAGATTAAATTAGGCGTTGGATTACGAAAGGAAGGAGATGACAAAATTTAAATTTACTTTTTTACTCCATCAATTCAAAATATTAATTTAATAATTAACTATTTTATAATTATGAGTAGTGAATTTTTTTTTTGTTTCTCATAAAAAGCATCTCTATAAACATATTTAGATTAGTAATTTTCTTGTAGAATTGACGCCTTATCTGTTTTCTAGAATTAACGCTATTGCATAGAGTAAGAACAATGTTGGCACATTCTCTTCTTGCTAATATAATTTCAGATATAAATCTTATATGTATTACGAGTACTTTTGATACATCGATAAAATTTTATTAAAATAGGTTTCCTTTCTTTCTGTTTTCGCCCACTTTTGGACAGAAAAAGAAACCAAGAGCTTATAACTAAACATTATCCCTCCATTCTCCTCCTATTCCCCTTCCTTTTTATTCCCAAGATTTAATCCAAATACTTAAAAGTGAAACCTTCCTTTCCTCTCCCTCCTTTCCTTCTGTTTCCTTCTGTTTCCCTCAATCCAGATGGAGGCTTAGTGTGCACCTTTATGTAGCACCTGCGGATTCCTTTTCAATCTATAGTTGAATTCTTAACACACATACTTCCATTATTACCTTGTTGGTCAAAATGGTGCCACATCCACTATACTTTACTACTAAATGTGTTGAATAAAGATCCAACGAGGAGAATTATGTGCACTTGATGGATTGTGTAATTTTTATTTATTGATTAGTATGCTCTACTCTTTGCCTTGTTAGTCAAAATGGTACTGCGTCGACTAGACTTTACTACTAAATGTGTTGAATAAAGATCTAAGGGAGAATTTTGTGCACTTGATGAATTGTGTAATCTTTACTTTTATTTATTGATTGTTACTCTCTACTTGTTGTATATATATGTTTGTATATTTGAGATATTTTTAAAAGGAAAATGTTAACATTCAAATTCGAGGCGTGGGCGCACCTCTGTTGGAGGGCCCCCGGGGGGGGGGTGTGTGTTGGGAATAAGCAAATATATTCTATATTAAATGAAAATTGCATAGCCTAATATTTCTAAAGTGGGGTTTTTATTACTGTTAATTCTACTTTGCTCCTTTAACAATTAAGTCTCTAATTGGACTAATTTTTCTATTAATTTTTTAAGATAATAATTAATTAATGTTGCCAAAACATTTCGTACAGTCCAACTTATGACCTAAGTCCTACCAAAACATTTCGTACATCACCATCTTCTCTTCATTTCTTGGTTTCTTACTTATCCTTCTATCCTCTTTGCCCTCTTGTTTTTTTTCCCTTTTTCTATAGTTTTGCTAACTTTTCTTAAATTCATAACTAATAATGTTTTATGATTTAATATTTTTTTTGTATATATATATATATATATATATATATCATTTCCATGAAGAATAATTATTGAGTAAATTATTAATAAAGATTAAAGAAAGAATAATTTTCTATTATTGAGTGAATCCAAGTTTTAATTAAAATAAAGATTGACGACAAAAGAACAAGCTAAAATTTTCATTAGAATCAATCAATGGCTACAACCTTTGCCATTTTTCAAAAATCAAGGGTGTTGAAGACAATTTAGATTATGGTATATACGTAATTGATTTTGACTGAATTGAGGACTCAATTGTCAGTTGTAAAGGAATGGGTCCTTAATTGGCACAGCACCAGAGTTCAGAGGTGCCCAATGGAATTAATGTTTTTTTTTTTGGTGAACGGAATTATTCTATTATTATATTGCTAAAACATTTCGTACAGTGCTCACCTTCGCAAATGAAATTATTTGATTATTATATTTTTTGAAGAAAGCAAAGTGATATTTATTATAACTATTATTTCATTTGATTATTATATTGAGGAATGATGCTTCCTACCATACTTGTTCAAGCTATCTATTAATATTGACTTTGCTCAGCTCTTCTTGGATTCCTTCACCAAACTTCTCTCCTAAGGTTTCCATTTCTTTGTCCACTTTCTCTGGGTAAGTAGATATCTGCTTACTTCTGTTCTGAGTTCCAAAATGTATGTAGAATTGTTTGCTTTACTTGAATTCAGATGCATACTTCTTCCTTAGTCTTTTATAGGGATCTGCTAAATGGAGGAATTATTTGATCATAGTTGCTTTTTGTAATCCTAGTCACAGTTTTCTGGGGTTGAAATCTTGCAGCCATTTCGTGTTTTTTAGAGCTTGTAATTGCAGAGTAAGGGGCAAGCTTTAGTAATCTTCAGTGGTCAGCTGATTTTGGTATAGGGAGGAAGAGGGATGAAAGTCTGAAAAATCAAATTTTGATACTTGTAGTATAACTATTAGAGAAGGTTGATGAAGTTTATTGGGAAGATAAAATGTAAAATTTCTGATGTTTCCTTCCTTTTTGTTTTTCTTATGCAAGAAAAGTGGAGCAGTTTTTGAGTCTGAATTTGGTTTGTGTTGGGGATGATTTTATTTACAAGTGATTTTTCATTTTTTTCCCCAAATTCTCCAGATGAAATGGAGTCCGGGACTTTGTTTTCAACGTAAAATAGCAGCGAAAGGAAAGGAGAATGCAAGAAAACAAAAAGAGCATATTTTTTCTTATTCTGGTCCCTGTATAAAGTAACACAAGTCTTTGTTGTGGATAATGGAACATAGATCTGATTGTATATTATTTTCTTCCATTTTCCCACCTCCTGTTTGACCTTCTCTAGTTTGGGCAAGTTGTTTGGCATCTTAATAACTTCTATTTGTATTTGACTCAATGAAACGGAGGCTAACTTGGAGGTCTTGGTTTATTCTTTTGCAGTTGTTAATATGGGTAGCATATACAGAACCAGTACTGTTGCATTTCTGCTGCTCCTAGTTTTATTTCCAGTTGTATTTGCAGCATCCACTACTGGACTCTTAAGGGTTGGACTTAAAAAGAAGAAGCTGGTTGAGATTAATCAGTTTTCTAGAATCACTGGAAGAGCTTCTGCAAGATGTCATGGCCTTGGTGATAACATAGGAGGGTCAGACACGGATATTATTGCGCTAAAGAACTACCTGAATGCCCAATACTATGGTGAGATTGGTGTTGGGACACCTCCTCAGAAGTTCACTGTTATATTTGACACTGGTAGTTCTAATCTGTGGGTGCCCTCTGCTAAGTGTTATTTCTCGGTGAGTTCATAATAAAAGATGCTTCAGTTTTTATTATGGTTTATACTTTTGTCACTCTCTTCCTATGCTCTTGTATCTCATCTTATTCTGAATTTTTTATTGATGCAGGTTTCATGTCTTTTCCATAAGAAGTACAAGTCCAGACACTCAAGCACCTACAGGAAAAATGGTATATGTATTTTATCTTCCTCTTCAGTTTTCTTTCTTTCTTGCCCTTCTCTTGTGGGAATCTGGGATTCCCTAACTACGACTAATCCCTTTTCCATGAAGCTTTTGTTTCCATTAACTTTTATAGTATGAACTGGTATGGTCACATACTTGCAGATGTATGGTTCATTTAATTTTCTAATTAATTAGATTGTCTGCGGTTTTCTCCTATGCATGAGAAATTAATGGTAACTTTTTCCTAGCCCAACCATAAAATATTTGGTGCTATGTTTCCTTTCATGAAATTTGAGATTAGAACTGCTGCTAGTAGGGGGTTCCAGAATCTTTTAAAATGTGAAAGCGCATGGAAATGAGTATTGCACTACCTGGTACCTCAGACAGCAAAGTTAGATTCATTCGGTTCATAGCTTCCAAATGTGATATCTGGAAAGCCAGTTTAAACTGACTGGGATTTCATTCTTAAACAGGAAAATCTGCCAAAATCCGTTATGGAACTGGAGCTATCTCTGGTTTCTTTAGCCAAGATTCTGTCAAGCTTGGTGGTCTTATTGTCAAGAAGCAGGTATGTTTGAAAAGGAGCATTTCCATCTCATCAGATTCAAGTCTTGAACTCTTTTTCCGCATATAGGATTTTATAGAGGCAACCAGTGAGTCAAGCATCACATTTTTGGCTGCCAAGTTTGATGGTATTCTTGGACTTGGATTTCAAGAGATCTCTGTAGGGAATGCTGTTCCTGTCTGGTAGGTGAATTTGATTCCATCTGCTGTCAAATAGGATTACAAAGTACTTTGGTGGCTAATGAAGTTGTTGGTTACCACATGGTTTTTAGGTATAACATGGTTAATCAACTTCTTGTTAAGGAACCAGTATTCTCATTCTGGTTTGGTAAAAATGATGAAGAAGAAGGGGGTGAAATTGTTTTTGGCGGAGTTGATCCCAATCACTTTAAGGGTGATCACACATATGTTAATGTTACACAAAAGGGATATTGGCAGGTAACTAATTTATACTTCTTACCTTCTTTTCTCCAAGAATACATCCTCATTGATGTTCTATTCCTCGTGTTTTTCATTTTGCAGTTTAATATGGGTGATGTTTTAGTTGGTGGTCAAACAACAGGTAGTTTTATTCAACTCATGGTTATGTCCTTCCTAATTGGCCCTGAATGTTGAAAATTCTGCTGCTGTTTCTTCTGGTATACTATTGCATTTAACAGTGTTCAGATATTTTTTATTTTAGGATTTTGTGCCAAAGGTTGTTCAGCGATTGCCGACTCTGGAACCTCTTTGTTGGCAGGACCAACAGTATGTGTCTCATAACCCCATATCAACTAAGCAATTTTAGAATGCTGCACTTTCAAATTACAAATGGATGATAGATCTCATGCGCTTAATATGCGCACAATAGTATTCCGCTTTGTTTCATGGATAGACTTTCACTATCAGCCACCTCCAATGCAATGAAAATGTTTGTATAATGTATCTCTTATTTCAGTTTTGTAGCCACATTATTGTGCATAGCTTGGCATTTTGAGAATGGCAGACAGAAGCATTATTTATCTGCCTTTAATTTTGACTGGGTACTTAGGGGGTGAAGACTGCACCATATGGTCTATGGTAGACTTAAAATCTGTTTGTTTCCTTTTAGGTGCTCGGGATCCTAGTGTGTGCTACTAAGAGGAAGAGTGGGGGAGATTGCAAATTGAACTAGAATTTTGGGGAAACGGAAAAAAAGAGGAATGATGGTTAAGAATATGGGGGTTTGGGAGGAAATATCTGTTATAAAAGGATAGGATGAACATAATCCAGAAGACACTATGGATATGTTCAAAATGAATGATTGGTTACATTTTTGTTCCTTTATATTTTATTTATAGGCTGAGAGCATGATAGGTCTTGATGGAATTGGTAGAAGAATATGGAAAGACATACCCAGAAGATAGAGGAGGAAAACAAGCTATCTAGAACACCTCAAGAAGTAATGGAGTGTTATAATCATTGAAGAAGTGGGAAAAAATTGGAAATTATACTTCTTGACTTGGAGTTCACAAAATATAAGTTTTTGCGTTATGTAGACAATGTAATCTTCATCGTTGCATCTGCTTGGTACTCATTTGGGCTAGAGGGGAGTACCAAGCGCTAAACCATGTACTTGATCTCCCCAATTTCTAGTTAACAATTTGTGGAGGTCTGGAACGTTATAAAGCCAACTGTCTCTGCTATTTGCTGCCTCAGTCTGTTCAATAGTCTGAGATTGTGGAACCTCTTTTCTGTAGTTGGAGATCGTTGATCTGGTATATTGTATTAACTAGCTGGTGGAGTGTAAATAAATTCCATCTTTGTGATTTTTCTAATCTGATGGCAATAATTAAGCAGAAAATCTTATCTAAGTGAAGCCTAGAGAGAAGAGGATAAGCTTACAAAAAACACCAAAATTTCATCCATTGACAACTCCTTTGGTTCATAATGTGACTGCCTTCCCTGGAGTCTTCTTTTGAATGTGACTTTTGCCTTCTGTCGAGTTCACTGGATATGAATGGGTGTCATCCATTTTAAAGCATTGGAAGTTGAAAGACTTGACACATGCTTATTATTACCGAAGGGTTCTTGATTTCATTTGTTGGATGTGCAAAAACATGGGTTTAGTGGCTGATGTTGGAATGGGGGAGAATATCTTACAGTTAACATCTTCCTTGATGAGTTTTACTTTAATAGTTTGGCTTCTTTATAGAGATATTCTTCAGCAATAATTTTAGCTAATCAGCTCATCACGTAGTTCTGCTCTTTGATTTTTTATTTTCTGATAATAAATTTTCTTGTTAATGCCCTCTGTAATCTTTTAGGCAGTCAATAATTGGGATAGAGAGCATAAAGTCTATTGAGTGTTTCATAACTTTTTCCTGAAAATCTGGGAATGGCTTTACTTTATTAATATTATTGCAGAGCTCTGTGAATTTGTTCATAAACATTCATATACTCGCTATGCCCATAGGAGATTTTTAATGCTGGTTTCATTTTCCTATTCTCTTGTTGTGGTAAATATATTGATGTTATCTATATAATGCACTTTCCTTTGAAAGGTTGTTAGCTCATTTGCATATGAACGCTAATGCTTGCCCTCTTGTACAAATCCAATGCATAATTTTGATTTAATATTTTTTTTTTTCAGGCTATCATCACACAAATTAATCATGCTATTGGAGCTTCTGGTGTTGTAAGTCAGGAATGCAGAGCCGTGGTTGCAGAGTATGGTAAAACTATATTGGACCTGTTGTCATCTAAGGTATAGAAAACTGCGTATTCCATTGTTGTAATGAATTTTTTCTCAGTAGTATTCATATAAATTGCAGTGCTTTTTTCTGGGGATAAATTGAGTTGGCTAGGTGAGGCTAATGCTCAAATCTGTAAATTTGCAACATAATGTTCTGGAACCTGACTATGTTATTTATAGGTAGCACCTCAGTCAGTCTGCTCTACGATTGGATTGTGCTCGTCTCGTGGTTATATTCATGATGGGTCAGCATCTCTATTTAGCCAGTTAGTTCAACCAATTGTTTAATACTAGTAGTAGTTATGAACTCATGATTTTGATTATTTTCTCACGTGCATCATTGCCATTCTGAATCTCACCTCGCCACCTTTCCAGTTAGTTTATTTTTTTAAACTACTACATCAAAAAACCTTGACATCTTTAGCTGTTTAACTTTGTGTGTAGATGTGCATGGTTGTTCACCAAAACAGAGATGTAGTTTGGGATGGAATGCTACCAGTTCTATCTGTTAAAAGAAAAAAAATGTTCAAGATTTGGAGAGGGGCCTCAGGCATTACACCATTATGTTGAATACCTCATAAGAGGCAATGTTCTCACATTCCCAGCTCAAGGGGGAAAGCATCCTAATTTGTCAAAACATGATTGGACCTTAATTTGTGCAGTAACCATTTTCAATGACGTTGACCAGTAACTAATCACATTGAACAAGAAACATTCTTTTGCTAATTATGACCCAATTAGTGGAAAGTTGCTGCATCATCTTTTTTCTGAATAGAAAGTAATATCATGACAAGGATAAAAGCCAAATCTTCTTAAGATAAATATTGTAGTCCAAAATTGTCTTTAAGCTGATCTGAGTGTTAATCATGAAATTGTTTCAGTGATATGGTTATTGAGAGTGTCGTGGAGAAGAACACTGAGAAGGCATCTGATGATGCAATGTGCTCTGTGTGTGAGATGGCAGTTGTTTGGATACAAAATCAACTAATCAGGAATGAGACTGAACAAATAATCTTGGACTATGCTAATCAGGTGAACTAACTTCTTATCTCTTTTACTGCTATTTTAGAATCTTGGTCTCTCCATGCCCTTAAACTTTGTTTTCAAATGTACAAATGCAGCTCTGTGACAGGATACCCAGTCCGATGGGTGAATCAGCTGTTGATTGTGGCAGTCTTTCTAGAATGCCCAAGGTTTCTTTTACCATTGCTGGCAAAAAATTTGACCTTACCCCAGAGCAGGTAATCGTAATTTTGTGCAACACCTTTCTTTCATCTAGGCACCTTTTTTTCTCCTTTTTTATTTTTGGTGGGGGTCTAAGCATTTATATCCTTCCATCACTGAAAAATTAATATGCTTTCAATTGCCATAGTTCTCGAGTCTTTGGTTGTTATTCGATCCCTCAAGTTTCTTTTTCTTTCATTCACCTTCTAGATTTGTCACAGCAATCAAACCGACCATAGATTAGAAAGCTGTGGTTTTATTTTCTGAGAAGCAAATCCGAGGTGGAATTTTATTGTTAAGAAAAAAGTGATTTGATTCAAATGCTCAATTTTTTCACCAAGACAAATGCTGATAAAAGATTTCCTACAAGAGAAGTACTTGTTTAGAGTAAGACAACAGTATTAGGTGAATGAAGCATTTCTTCCAGAGTTTGGATAAATGATTCAGAAAGAAAAGACAAAATACATTATTGGACAAATCATGTATGGATAGATATAAATCACCCCCCATGCTGTATGGATTGAAATGATTATAGTATAGAACATTAATGCCATAACAGACTCATTGAAATTCAACAATGCTCCATGACTGGCCATTTTTCTCTACTCAGGATCACGTGTTAAATTATTATCTCCCATCATATTTTTTGAATTCCTTGAGCTCGTGCTTTTTCATTTGGAAACCCTCAAGGGATGACATTAAACATGTTACTATTTTGTGGTATAAAAAAGTCTTGAAGAAATTTCTCTATTATTTCCTTTAGCTTCTATAACAGAAAAAGAAGGAACTAAAGTAGCTTGATGAAACATCCTGAAAATTCACGGCATCAATGACCAATGTGCATCTAGCAAGTTAACCATATGAAGCAAGCAAATTGCGATCAGCTGGCTCTAGCTAGATGAATGATATGCAGAGTCATAAAATTTATGTACAGAAATTATACTTAAATCACTTTGTAATTCACACCTATCTGCTTACACAAACTCAAACTTAATCACTTTGTTCCACCTTTTCTTGTGAGATGATCAAAGAGGTCACTTCTGGTGTGGCACTAGTGAACCTTCCTTTGGTTTTGTTTTATTTTCCTGTTATATGAGAACTGGTTTATTTCTTCCACGGTAACTAGAGTTACTCCACTGTTTCTGTTAGTTTCTGAGAAGAAATATATGTTATTATCTTTTCAGACCATATTGAAGAAGGGCTTGAAAGTCCAGAGAATCTAAAGGAGCAAAAAGGGAACAAAATAAAAATATTCAAGAAGATAAAGACACGAAATAAAATTGATAGCAAAACTCATGCCAAATTCCAAAGAGCGGGTGAAAGAACTTATTAACAGATTTAACCACCAATTAGTTGGATGATCTCCATCAATTGACTTAAAGTAATAGAAACATCCTACCAAAAATTGCTGCGATCACCAGAAATGTCCATGTCTCTTGCACTTTTATATAGGTTTCATTCTCTTGGTGGAAGTTAGTGAAGCATTTGTGCCAAGGCAGTAGTTTAGTTGCTGGTGCTCTCCTTCCAGTTTGTCTTCAGTTCAATGCTTATCAAACAAGTCCCATCTCCCTTCCCCATTGTTTGGTGTATATTTCCTCTAGAAAGCAAATTACTGAAGCATTTATTCTTATTGTGTTGGTCTGAAACTATAAAATCTTCACTTCTTAGTGATGTGTACCTTGTCATTTGAATTCTTTAGGTGAAATATATGTGGTAGAAACTGAAATATTGGTTCATTTTCTATGTACTTCCCAAAAAGATCTCTAATTATTTGCAGCTTGGAAAGTGTTTCAGTTAGAAAAACATACTCCACTCCAGATCCTGACAAACATTTTTCGCTACTCATTTATCTTACATGTGACACTTTTTGTTTTTGATTTTCAAATCCTGCTTATCCACAGCTTCCTGGACCATCCTCTTCATGATGATAAATTGTTACATGTCAAGAATAGTGACACTGCTGAAAAATGTTAACAAAACAAACTGGTTCTGACTTTGGTGAAGGGGGAGTTTGGAAATCCTAATCTTTTCATATTTTCCTTTTCTTAACACGTTTCTTAATGAATGTGAATTTGATTTCATACTTTTCCTAATTGTTTTTGTTTGTTGCCCATCAGTATGTCCTTCAAGTTGGCGAGGGACCTATATCGCAGTGCATTAGTGGATTTTCAGCTATAGATCTGCCTCCTCCTCGTGGACCTTTGTGGTAATTTTCTGTCCTCCGTCTCTTATCTCCTTTTGTTTGTTATTATTGCCATTGCATGCTGGTGGAGCGAGGGCTCAGTTGTCAACTTTTACAATCATAAATTTTAACAGCAGCAACAATAAAGCATCTTAACAAAATGCACCTCAATTTCATAAATAATAATATATGCCAAATTCTTGAAGTCCTGTAGAATTGGGATTTCAATTATCAGAGGAACTAGAAATGTATTTTCACAAAATTGAAACTCGTGTCATATAAACTTAATTTAGTATGTGCAGTATTCTAACTTTTCTCGATGGTCGCCATAAGGAACTTATTTCTATGCCTTCGTGAAAAATGAAGAGTGACAAGGTGCAAATAAAAATTTGTGAAGAATATGAAAAGCAATTAATTAGTGATGTAAAGTCATTCATAGAACTGCTATATGAAGTTTTCCCTAATATTGTTATTACGAAGGAAGAATTTTTCATAAAAGAGGAAGAGGGGAAAGCTATGAACGTTTTCCCTGCTTGCTTAATGCTACATAGATGGCGGGCATTTAGAAGCTACAAAAATTTCAAGAACTCACATTATATATCAGTATTGTCTCCCGGAAACGTTTACCTTAATTCTGTGAGATGAAATTCAACTAGTGAGCTAGTTTCTAGCCGAATATCTTCCTCGGCATTCGATGTGGAGCGTAATGCAAAATTTTGATTTTGGTTTCATTTTCTCTTTCACAAACAATTTATTTTTACGAAATTTATGACAAAAATTTTAAACTCAACTCTATCCCAACTCTATCTTGAGAGATCTT
Organism: Rauvolfia tetraphylla; assembly: GCA_030512225.1. Lineage (NCBI taxonomy): Eukaryota > Viridiplantae > Streptophyta > Magnoliopsida > Gentianales > Apocynaceae > Rauvolfia > Rauvolfia tetraphylla. The sequence continues at coordinate 6,232,491 of JAJQKT010000034.1, forward strand.
GTGATATCATTGGAACAAAATTCTTCTAAGTAACATTTTGTTTCATGCTATTCTTGAAATGCAGGGTTCTTGGAGATGTTTTCATGCGTCGATATCATACTGTATTTGACTATGGGAATCTGAGGGTGGGATTTGCTGAAGCAGCTTGAACTCTGTTGAAGAAGCTGTAAAACTCTAATAAATTTGTGATTATGGAACTACTTTATGGAGCTGAACTCTTCTTTCATAATGTATTATGTATATGTGACTATTTGGACATGTTCACCACCTTGTTATCCTTTGTAATATACAAATGAAGAATTGCAGACTTTGAACTGATTGCCATGAATGACAAGGTTTGTGGGTTTATTCACTGTTGCAGAAGATTAGATTTCTTTGTTCATTTTTTTTTCCTCAAAGAACCAAAAGCCATTTAAAGTAGTTTTTTCATTTTGCTTTTCAGATTAAAATGCAGAAATGGCAAGTGGGATTGCTTTAGAAAATTGTATTGACTTATAAATATGGTTAAATATAGAAACCAGCCTCTATTTTCCTTTTATCTTTTACAAATTGTCTTTTCAGAAATTGAAACAAAGAAAAAGGAAAAGTACAGAGGATGCATTTGAATTTAGTTTTTTTTTAAAATTTAATGTAAATTTTTTTATTTGAGTCTTATTTTTTTTTGTAAATAATTTATTTTTATAAATTTAAGATGAAAAATTTTAAATTTAATATCAAATTGATATTCTTGTTGTTCAATGTTTGGACGTATGATATGAAGCTCTCCATTCAACATGAGAGGGTGTTTTACAGCTTGAAAATCTTGAAATGCTTCTAATTGGCCGTTAACCAATTTGAGTTATTCTATATGGCTGACAAGTAGAATCAAGCAAAAGTTGATTTTTATAGAACCTTAAAATACGGGTCAAGTTAACCCGATCTGCCAGCAATGAATACGGAACATTTTACCCTTAGGCATGTTCGGATCGTATTTGGGTTTGAACTTTTAGATAATTTTACCCTTACTCTAATTTTTTTTGCTTTTTCTTCTTTTTCTTTAAATAAATAATTGAGCTGAACCTTCTTCTTTTTCTTTAAATAAATAGTTGAGCTGAACCCGAACTCATCTGAGGTGAGCTCATAGTTTTACGTGAATTGAGCTCGAGCCTGTGTCTGAGCTCAACTTGGGCTTAACTTTTAATTTTAAATGAGATTGGATAGGATTTGAATTTAAAATTTATTATTTAGATTATATAAAAATAAATTTTTTATAAAAGAAGAAATACGATTTAAAATAAAAAATTTATATTAAATTTTGTAACGAACCAATTCAAATACACCCTTAATTAACTTCAAACTAAGCATGAATTAGGATAAGTTTAACTTGCCTAACTTCATTAACAGTTCTAATTGTAATTTAAGTACAGATATGTTTAGTTGAAGATTTAAACTTGATAACTAGTGATAATAAAATTTCAAAGAGTTATTTCTTGCGTGCATTTATAGAAAAAAGGCTAAGAATTCCACCATATAGTATTAGTGACTAGAAATTTCTTGGATTTGTAAGAAGCAAGATCCATTCATGATATGACCTTGGAGTGTATGGCCATTCTTGTTATAACCTAAGAAGGCTCACGTGGGGCTTGATTCGTTTGCTTACCCAACTACTTCCTTCTTGCGAAGTACACAAAAGTTGAACCTTCCAATAATTGCTGGAAAACGCATACTATACTGGTACGTGAGAGACTACATATGACCCTCCAACTATACATCTACCTGTCCCATCCCAAAGAGAGACAGCAAACCCATCCATGGATCTAACCTTCAACTTCTCTTAACCAAAAGCAAAAGATTCAATCATTAAAAAAAAAAACACTTCAATTTTGATCCAACCCTTCAACTACAAAAATTTCCATTTCTTGATCATCTTTCTCTTCATTCTCCACTCAAGATAGATTCTCCATAACGGAAAGTCAAAGCAACATTGCAGCTGCCTTTCTGAGTAACCATTGCCGACTAACCATGCAAACTCATCAATAGTGATGGACACAGGATTTTGAGCAGCGCAGCGGTTGACAGATGTGATTTTATACGTACTCAAACTATTTTACTTGTTGGTAAACAATATAGGAAATCATTTTTATATTTCAAATCTCTGGTTTGAACAACTCAAATGATCTCTCAACATTGGTCCTTAGAAGTTCAGATACATAATGACTATTCCTCTAGCTTGGAACCCTTGAAATGGTCAGAAAAAATGACAGATTCTTGACAAAACCTAACAAGTTCTTCCATTTTTTTTCCTGACCACTCAAGGGATGATAGTGGTCATGATGGAAAGGCAATTCTTTGATTGAAGTCACTGAAAAGTGCAAAAAATTGAGAGCATTTTTTTAACAAATGAGGATTTGATGGAATCAGGTGGTCCATAGAAGCAAGCATCTTGATAAAGTTTGCTTAACAATTCAATTGTTGCTTCGTGAAGAAAGAGCATTGATTGGAAAGTTGCTTATTGTGCATGCAATTCCTTTTGGCTTTTGGACTTCATTTATGATCCTAAACTCCTTTCTTGGTATGCACAATTAATGAAATTTGGCTAAACTTTCCCTAAATGATTAGGATAAGTATATCCTAAATGGTAATTTAGTGATATTAGGCTTTAACTTCAAATGGTAATTAAGTGCGATCTTTACGTTTTGGAATATTGGTTCGCTAACCTAATTATTTTTTTAAATTATAAATTCTTTCAATGAGTAACTCTTGCTTTACTATATTTAATTATGCTTATTAATCATTGTACCTCTTCTATTTTTGCCATGTTAGAAAAAAAAAAGGAAAATGGTTGCAAATTCTGTTCAGAGGTCCCCTCTCTCTCTTATTTATTTATATTTATTAATTTTCTCATTAGGAAGCAAAAAACAATTTGCTCCATGATAAATTTCCTTTTCGTAATATGAAATGCTGATTTTATTTTCTTTTTGTTTTTTGGCAGTAGAAAATAACTAGAAGTGCTAAGAAGCTTAAAGCTACCGCTGCCTGTAGAAAAAGTGGGGCTAAAGACAAATACTTTTTGTTTTTTTTGGTCCCGTCAGGCGTCGAAATGATTTCCACGTGTTTCATTCATTCTTTTTTTAAAGGTATAGAGACCATTTCATTCTAGAACTATTAGTGATAAAGAAATGAAATTCTTACAACAGAGTGGTGGTCTAACTGATTAGGATTCTGTTTTTATTTTGAATATTGAGGGTTCGAATTCTTCTTATTTGAATTTAGTAGTATTATTCTGACAGAGTCAGTGCTTTGGATAGTAAGAAAGTTAAAAAAAAAGAAATAAAAATGAAAATTTTACAAATCTCAACCCTTTTGGAATGTTCTAAATAGTTCCTATAGTTTTGGTCTGGTGATATTGCCAGAGCGAATTTTCATTGAATGGCTATCCTATCTTTATACAAATACCTCATCATACACTCTCCAATAGCTTGCTCTTTCTTTCCCCTCCGTTTCTTGCCTCCCATTCTCTTTTCTTCATGATGTAATAAATCATTAAGAAGCCCCACCACCAAAATATAGCAAATCATTTGGAAGGTCACTATTGCAGCTATTCAAATATCACACATTTTCACATTTCCTCTCTTCAATTGTCTTGATTCTGAAGGAACTAATGCTGTTCTTTGTTGAGGAGTTGACTAGATCCTTTAGAAAGAGGAAGCATTTTCTTGCTGTAGAACTGACAATGATTCTTGAGAAACGTGAAATTGGGATTTGGGATTCAAGGTTTCGGGTCTTCCAATCGGATAGCTTGATTTTCTTGTTCAAATTTGGGCTTTGTTTGGTGCCGGGGGGGTGGAGTAGTTATTTACTTCGGAGAACTAAATACATTTATTTAAATTTTGTTTGATATGGATGGAATGAAGTAAATTACAAATATTTCTTCTTATTTGGTTGGAGTGAAAAAGAGAAATATTGTAATAATTTTACTATTTTATTTATTATATATATTTATTATTATGAATTTGTTAAAAAGTTTTAAAAGTATTTGGTCATTTTCACCTGATAATACTCCTGCACTTTTGGAGGGGTTGATTTTGTTGATTTGGAGATGTGCTTCGGCAATATCACCAGCCATAGTATTGTTGAACCAAAAGTCCTTATAAGTTGAGTATCATATATATATATATAATCACATAAAAAATAATAATAAAATTATGTATTAAGTAAGGATTGAGTCTCTGACATTAGAGTTGGAAGGCCTCAACAGTTACCATTAATATAAGTTATTATGAGCAACAAGTTAAGTACTTTTCTTGAGGATATATGTAATATCCAAAACATTAAGGGTACATATGTACAAGGTTTCGTTTAGATAAAAATGCAATTGGATATCACTTTTTTTCTTATAAAAAATTTACTTTTATGAAACTTAAGATAAAATATTTTAAACCCAAACACAATTCATATAAACCACAAGTTTGGTTCTATAGAACTCACTTCCGAGTCATTTTTATAAGAACAATGGGTGATGCTCAAATCGTGCACTCCACCTTTTGTGAGTGGCGCCCAAGAGTGTGCAATAATCGAACAAAAAAACTAAACAGAACAGAATTAAAATTTTTATTTTGATTTGATTCGATTGAATTTATAAAATTTAGAAATATTTTGGTTCAGTTTTTAGTTTCTGTAATCAAATTAAAAATTAAATAAAAAATTAAAAATTTTAAAAAATAATATAAGAACCCATTACATAAATATATTCTTTTATAAAATTTAGTTTTAAATCGAATCGAACCGAACCAATTTAGACCAGTTTGATTCGATTTGATTTTATTATAAAACAGTTTGGTTCGATTTTTTTTAAAAGAAAGAAAATTAAATTAAAAATTAAACAGTAAAATCAAATTAAATCGAACCGTTTGAACGATTGAACACCTTTATTTGGCGCAACGAGTAGTACCAAGCTTGGGTGCCACTATTCTTTTGTTTTTTATTTTTTATTTTAAAAAATAATAATGATTTAATACAAATAATTAAAATTATTAAATATTGTTCCATATTAATAAAATTATTATGTACTTAACAATTTCTTGTATTAATCAGCAACCTGTTTTACTTTTGTGGTAAAATACTGGCCAATGGCAAGAGATTTCTGGTTGCCAGAGAGCCACGTGGCCTTCTACTGATGTTATATCCAAAAAATATCAATGAATACTTGTTTCTTTTAAATTACTTATTTCCATTTTAAGATAGAGCCAGCTATCCAATTTAAAAATTGAAGACACGTAATTACTCATGAGTCCATACAACACCTGGCAAGAAATGTATGGTTACTCTTTAAATATTTTGATTTTTTAAACCAGAAAAAAAAAATGAAGAAGGAGCAAAGAACTCAAATAATTTGATTATTATTTTCAGGAATTAGAAAAATGTAGAAAATGATACACATGACTTGAGTATATCAAAAGCATTCGATTGATTGGCTATCTTTTAAGCCACGACACACTTTTACTGTGTGTAAATCTGGAGAGCTAATGCAGGAGTTGAAATAATTTAATTTTTATGAATATTAATCTAACTTGTCTCATTGTTTTCAATCTTGAATCGTGTTAGATATCTAATTGGTCCGATTCAAGAACAAGCTTGGATGGGTAGAAAAAATCCGACATGTAAGAATTTGATCAAATTTAGAGTAGCTCAGTTAAAAAAAAAAAAATAGTCGAAGTTTAAGTCGGGTAATGTTATGAGGATGGTGAGTTCAAAGTTATGCGTATTATTGACTGATTGCTATGTAATAGTGCATGTTAATTATATTAAATTTGCAAGCAATTTGTATTAATTTATTCAGTCAATTTGAAATGTGTGAGTCATTAGATAGAGCATTAGCACCATTTGATTTAAAAGCCATAGGTTAGCCAATTGGTGAAAATTAAGCGTGTGATTGAATAAGGTTTGGTTTTGAAATTTTTATTTTATATTTTATAAAAATTAAATTATTTGTAAGAAAAAATATAAATTTAATATTTAAAATTTTAAATTTTATTTAAAAATTAAATTCGACCCAAATTCACATTCACATGAAAAGATGAAATGTTGGGGGTCCTAGTTGGCTTTTACTTTACAACTAAACCCCACCTATTCCTTGCAAGTTTTTGTGCAACAACTACAGCCCCCCCGCTCCCAGGAACCCCATCCCGTCGTCCTTTCTTCACTAGTGGCCTTTTGATTGGTATAATTAGTTACAACTTCTTTTATGCCCTTTTCTCTAACTTCTCCTTCAGACCGACTCCTTTCGCTACTTTGCACCTCCTTATTGATTGTCAAAAGCCTTTAGCTGTCTGCTACCTAAGTGTTGGCAACTTATGAATTTAGTGGACTTTAAACTTTAGGTGCATTTATTGGCTAGGCTTTTATTATGTATTAATCAAAGTCTTCACCAAACATATCTTTATCTTTTTTTTCTCCCCAAACCTATCGATATATAATTTTATATATTGCAGTAACAGTATTGCAATTTTGATAGTTTCTTGCATAGATAATTATTCATAATTTTAATTTAATGTTGACTTTTGACCCTTTAACCTACTTTTTCTCAAATTGTGAAATTTCCAAATGCCCATGTTGTAATCCATTGATTTAATGGGGACCATATAGATTGAATTTTCATTAATTTGAAAATTTATATATGTGTTTAAATGATTAAAAGATAAGTCATACTGTTAATAAATATTATTTGTTTAAATGTTTTAACTCTGAAACTCCTGCCACATAAATATTGTACCATTAACGATTTTAAATTTGTTATGTAAATACGCTTATAATAATAATAATAATAATAATAATAATAATAATAATAATTTGAAAGTGGTTAATAAAAAGAAAAAAAAGATAGTCACTTCATGACACATTAGTCTTACTTTGTTAGCCAGTAACAAATCATTTGATGAAGCCGTTGGATTTGGGGAAATTATTACGACTTTTTGTGCACTTTTGATACATCAGGTTGCTAAACGAATTTCTTGCTTTAGAAGTTAAGAACCACTAAGATTAGACAATTCTATATGGAAATCATTCAAAATTTTCAAAGTTTCTCTATATTATTCAATCTTATGCATGATTAAAACGTAATTAGAAGTTGTTCTAGAAGGTGTACTTTTGAAAAATGAAGCATTAGAAATAATAAAATAGTGTTAAATCATAATTATTTTCTCTAATTCTTTTTAATAATAATCGACTGTTAAATTATATTTCATGCTGACTATTTCTCAAGAAGTGTTTGAAAATATATGCATTTTAAACTGTTCGACTTAAAAAAAATGAAAAGAAAAATTTTAGAAAAGCAAATGGGAAAGAATTTATGCTGTGTTTGGACATCATGTCATTCAAAATTCAAAATCTTAAAATTAAATTCTATCTATTCCAAAGTCTTACGGGACAATAGTTATCAAGTGCATGAAAGAGTAAAAATGTTCCACGGTCTTTTCACCAAAGAACATGACTATGAATAATGATTTTAACCATACTAGCATTGGTCTATATACCAAACGTCTAAAGTTCATACTCAACAAGAACATACCCACCCAAAATTCGTTCAAAAGAATGACTCTCTAGAAGCTAATTTATGAAGATAACATTTGACAAACATTGCTTCCAATGGTTCCTTTAACCAACTCAAATGGTGTTTCTGATCAATTAAATTACATCTCGTCACATTTGCGTGAGGTTTTCATAATACATTGTATTTATTCTGTTTTAGATATGTACATGACTAGTTGACAATGGACCAATAACAAAATTGCTTATTAGGCTTGACTTGCTCATGAATTGACTTTTGCACTTTATCTGAGTCTTTGTAGTTATCTTGCATACAAATTGACTTCAAAATTGGAAAGACATAAACAAAGTGGACAAGCGATTCTCCGAATGGAAGTCTGTACCAAAAACCGAATTTTCCAAAAGCAAAACTCAACAAGTTTGTTCAACCCAACTCACCACAAAACCATCTTTAGGTTTCAAACTTGATTACTCACTCCCATACAAAATAAAGAATCCAAAAGAAACAAAAGAAGTAGAGGAATTTGGATAATCCAATCCAATCTACCACCTCCAACTCCCTCCAACACTTGTTTCCCCCATACCAAATCTCAATTTTTTTTGCCACTTGTTTTTCCGTTTTTTCACCTCCTTCGTTGATATCCCGACACGTTTCGCGTGCTAATTTTGCCAAGTGATGGCCGCCTCAGGCCTACTCCAAGCTGTCCCAAAAACCCTCTGATGTTTTTGCCACGTTGTAAATTCCCGTTAAAGGAGTCGTCAACCTCAGAGAGAGTAAGAAAGGCCACCTATTGATCCTCCCAACTAATTTGGACATGTACTTCACTATATATATGTAGCCACTAACCAACTTCATCTCATAGCTCCAACTTTTAACTCAAATTTCAAGATTCTCTCTCTCTCAAGAAATGGACTGGACTAGAGGACACACCATAGGCCATGGATCAACCGCCACCGTGTCGGTAGCCACCGTCCGAGGAGGCGGTGACGTCCAAGTTTTTGCTGTGAAGTCAGTGGAGCTGGCCAAGTCCGGGTTCTTGCAAAGAGAGCAGAAAATTCTGTCTGTTTTGAGTAGTCCTCACATTGTTGGCTACAAGGGGTATGACATTACTGTGGAGAATAATAAGTTCATTTTCAATCTCATAATGGAATATCTGCCGGAGGGAACGCTTTCTGATGCGATTCATAAGTCCGGCGGCCGGCTTAAGGAACCGATGATCAGTTGTTACACAAGGCAAATTGTGGAAGGACTAGAGTACTTGCATTCTAGTGGCATAGTGCATTGTGATATTAAAGGGAGGAACATTTTGGTAAGTGAAACAGCTGGTGCCAAAATTTCTGACTTTGGATGCTCCAAATGGGGTTCTCCGGTGGCCGGTGTGACTGACCGGGAAGCTAAACCGGCGGCGGTAGTGGGCTGTACGCCGCTGTTCATGGCCCCGGAAGTGGCTCGTGGGGAGGATCAGGGGTTTGCAGCTGATATCTGGGCACTTGGATGCACTGTTATTGAAATGGCCACTGGGGGTTCACCGTGGCCTAACGCAACAAGCGCAGCATCATTGATTTACAGAATTGCTTTCTCAGAAGAATCGCCGGAGATTCCAGATTTCCTCTCCGACCAAGCTAAGGATTTCTTGCAGAAGTGCCTGAGAAGAGATCCGAAAAGGCGGTGGACGGCTGCGGAGCTTCTGAAGCACCCATTTCTTCGGGAATTCCGTGCCATTTCCAAGCAAAATGATCAAGAATTCAAGACAAGCTCCCCAACAAGCATTCTTGATCAGGGCATTTGGAATTCCATGGAGGAATCAGAAACTCTTGGTGGGATCATCACAGAAAATTCGTCGAATTCTCCGGTGGAGAGATTAGCACAGTTGTCGTCAACATCAGGGAAGCCAAACTGGAGTTGGGATGAGAGTTGGATCACAGTTAGAAACAGAGGAAATGAGAAAGATGGACATGGAGAAACGGTTGTTTGTCGGTCATTGGCTGGTTCTGCTTCACATGGTAGGGAGGTGGAAAGCAGCACAGCAGATGATAACTCCAGGGAAATCTTTTTAGATGAAAATATCATTTCCAAAAATAGCATTACCAATATAGTTTCCAGAAAATGTACAGATGAAGGATTTGTAGTTAGCAGTATCAGTTTTGAGAGGCACAAAAAGAAGCAAAAGCTTAATCCAATTGATCTTTTCTAAAAATCTTTCTCTATATATCTTGCATTCTTTCAATTATCATCTATTATTTTACTATTTTGATTTAATTTTGCATTTAAAAAATATTTTTCCATGCTATTTAACACCTGGAAATTGTTGTCTTTCCTTTCCCTCAGGACAATGTTTCCTTCATTTTCTTTTTCTTTCTTTTTGACCTTTTTCTTGGTTACGTGCACGCCTTGGCAGGAATTGCAACATATACCTCTTTTTTGTGTAACCCGTGGGAAGAGGGCAGTAGGTAGTGTGCTGTATAGATCTTGTACTTACAAAAAATGCTCATTTGCCAACTCAAGCTGTCTCTAAGGTATGCCAATGAAGAAGGGATTCTGATCCATTTCTTTATTCTTTAATATCATTGATTGCAGATCTTTTCTCGTTCAATTTATTTCTATATCATCAAAGTAGAGATACTCCATCCATCCATCCATCCATCCATCCATGTCAAAATATAATAATTTTTTACTATTTTTAATATAATTTAAGGAGTCAAAAAATAAGAAGTGTTTTTCTTATTACATTCTTAACTAATTTTATTAATATAATAAAAAATAAAAGAATTATATTTATAATAAAAATAATTTTAAAAAATTATTTTAAAAATTTATTAAAGATTAATTGTTTTAATAAAAGAAAAAAGCTAGAAAACCTTATATTTTGAAACAGATGAGATGTATAACAATATTGAACCGTCAGACGAAAGACAATAAAACTAAATCTAGATGGTTTGCCATATTCCGAAATAAATTAAGTTGTAGTTATGTAATACTCAATCTTGGAACATTGCTGGATATTCGTCCTAACTAATTTGTCACCTCTTTGGTTAATTTTCAGATTTCCCTTAATAGTTGCCGCCACTACGACTAAGTTTGGTATATGCGCAATGCTTATTTAAAAATTAAAGAAAACCGAAGAATTGAAGATCATTTCTTATAATTAATGAATATCAAGAAAATACGCCAATGGCTTCCATTTAGTTTGGTTCAAAAAAGGGGGAGGGAAAGTAAGGGTCTATTTGGATTTTATTTAGTTAGAAAAATTTTTATCTTGAATTTTGTAAAAATAAATTTTTTATAAAAGAAAAAATATAACTTAATTGTGCGTTTGATTGAATCAAACATTATCCAAATCAACACTAGGAAGGGGCGAAGTGATAGCTTTAGTTCACTAGTGGAAGTAAATGTGATGTACTTCTCATTTTGTTTGGTAGTAATGGAAGGACAGGAATTCTTGTCCATTTTGAAATGATCCATTTTATTGATCTGGAAAGAGTTTGATATCCTTCCTCATTTACAATATAATTAAAAGAGAAGTGATATTCTCACTCCCTCTTTAGTTTCTTTCAATCTTATTTTAGTTAAAAGATGTTAATATTTAAAGGAGACTTCAAAATTTTATCTCAGACCTTATTAAAAAAAAACTAATTAGGAATATTAAAATCTTTTTATTTATAAAAAAGTGAGAGCGAATTAAAAAAACTAAAAGTAAAATGAAATTATTACTTCTCATAATTAAATAAAGTAAGCTTATTATTTATGTCTAAATTTACTTCCTTTTCTCTCCTAGGTTTAGTTTTGACCGCAACCAAACCAGGCCTCATCTTCCAAAACTCGAGATAGTTAAAAGACAGTTATTTGTTCTTGTTTGCAGGGGGTGGGCGTGGGGGTTAGGAGGTCACCACGCTGTCAAAATGATGTTCTTGGGAAGTCATTTTCTAGTGTTACAAATGAACTTTTGAGTATTTCAAGAGACCAACAGGTCTAACAAAAAAGTTAGGAAAAGGATATGCTTTCTAATGGAGAAGAGAAGGTCAATATGCTTCTGGTGGGCTACACCAAACCCCCAAATTTTTTGTTCCAAAAAATAATGGCAACTTGCAGTAAAAGGGTAGCGTTTAACTTTGCCAAGCAAAGCCATGTAAACCATTCATTCTATATAAAATTGCCATCATAATAATACTACTACTCATCTTTTTCTATCATATTCAACCACTCCCACACACACACACACACACACACACACACACACACACACACACATATATATATATATATAAAGAGAGGGTTTCAAATATTTGTTTGCTTCAAACAAGTTACCTTTGGTTTTTTTCTTTTGGCTATTTTTAGTTAATTTCAACAATTTATTCACTTTTAATTTTAATTTTAAAAGGATAAAAACGCTATTTTTAATAATCTACCTTGTTTGTTTTTATACATTGGGATGGGGATTTGAACTACCGTTGCTTATTGATGAGGCTAAAATGAGAAATTTATACCAATTTCTAAAATATTTTTTTTTATGCAAATCACGTTTCTAAAGAGTTAGAAAAAGTTCTAGTAATTCAGAAACTGTCATGAAAGGTTAACTATATTTCAAGAAATGTAGGATTATATGAGTATATTAAGTAATTAATATCCTATGGAAGTGGGTGACCTCTGTTCCAACCCCCCCACCCCCCCAACCCCAATAAAAAAAATGAAAACTGGTTCACCGTTAAGATCAGAGCTATTTCCGGAACAAAATGCTAATCTGTAATGTGAACCTTGCACGTCTTTCGGGTTGGAACATGTCTGCATTGGACGGTCCATGGCCAGCCCAACACGGTCGGGACAGAATTCGTAGCATTCTGGGCTTGCCCAGCCAGAAGCTCCAAAGTCTACTTTGAGGGTACCAAGTCTTACGCACCAGAATGCCGGAGCACGTGCAAATACACTGGATCAGTCCAATGGTGTTCAGTCGGTTTTCAATTTTGAAAATATAGTTTTATAGAATTTTATGAAAAAAATCAATCAGAATTTTCCTTAAAATCGGACCAGACATAACTTAGATAAATTAATTCTGCTAGGTTATCTTCAGTTTCAAATTCAATTTCTTTTATATTTAAAATTTTAAATAATGTTATGAATTATATCATAAAATTCCTATTTATTTTAGTTATTTTGATTTGATTTGACTCAAAATCAATTCGAACCGAACCAAAATTATTTTTATTTTATAGAATTAATTTTTTTGGTTTGATTTGGTTTTAAGAACTGAAAATCAAAAACTGAGTTGAAATTATCTAAAATCTAATTGAATCAAATTAAAAATCAAAATGTAATTCGATTTGGTTAGATTTTTAATAAAATTAAATAGTAAACACCTCTATTGCACGGCTTAAAAAGCGTGAGAGCGACTCTTTCAAGAGATAGGGCTCCAAGATCTATTTGGGCGTACTTGGATTCTCTTTTATTATAAAACTAAATGTAAAATTTTAACTTTAAATTTTATTTATTTATTTTCAAACAATTTAACTTTTCGAATAAGATAAAATTTTTTAATTAAAATCCAAATTCGAGTACACCCGAATCCCACCTCCACAATATCAAGCAGTGCAAAGCACTTCACAACATCAGGCCTGCAGGATTTCTGTGCTTGCTTTGAAAGGGTGGGCTAGTGTTAAATAGCCTTCTTTTATGGGCCACTTTATTGAAATAAATTTGGGACTGGGCCTGGAACTTGTTGAGATTCTACTTCTGTTTTATTTTTTATTTTTTTCTTTCTTTTTAAATGGAAATCCTACAAGAACTCTTTGGGATAATTAAAGAAAGAGTTGAAGAAGGAAGAAAATTTATTCATCTAAAAACAAAAAGAAGCAATAAAAATTAAATACTTTTTAGGCTTCAAAATAAATGTTCATTTTTCTATACAATAAATAGGAAAGTAAAGATTTGATATTAGATGAATTTGGAATCTGGGATTTAGAAATTAAATCTCAATATCAATAAGATAAATAATACAATTAATGTAATAACTTGATAATTTATATTATTGACCTGTCCCGTCCCCCCCCCCCCCCCCCCCAACCAAAAAAATGTAGGACAGAGAGTAGAATCCATTGTCAAGAAACTTGGGTTACGTGAATGGAGTTTTTTGAGGTGACATTTCTTTGTCAAAAATAAATGAAAGATTCTGCATTTGAGAAACTTGAGTCAAAAAGTGACTGTCAAAATAAAGATAGGAAAAGAATCGTTACGTTAAAGACGTGAAGGACTGGTCATTAGAAAACTGAGTCAAAACGTGATTATCAAAATAAAGATAGGGAAAAGAAATAGTTGAATATGTGCAAGATTTGCCTTCGAGAAAATTGAGCCAAAAAGGTAATTGCGATATGAATATGATATATGTGGAAAATTCACTTGTAGTATTAGATGGGAAAAAAAAAAAAGAAAAGGACCGGAGGAGAAGATATTATTAATGATTATAGCGTTTGGATAGTTGATAGGAAGGAAATGAGAAATAAATAATTAATTTTATATATTTTTATGTATTTATATATATTGAAGATAATGTGATTAATGATGATTATATTAAGTGTTGAAAAATTAATAATATTCATTCGCTCAAGAGAACCGTTTAGTTTTTAGAAGTTTCGCCATTTTCAATATCTTTATGAATATGTAATAAAGCATGAGGATTTTGTTTTCCATGCGGAGAAAGTCCAAAATATTGAAAAACCATTAATTGGATCTTGGATGTACATAAATAGAAATTTAAAAATAATATGAATAAGTTTGTATTTTCCTATACAGCTTGATGGTTTATCAGTAAGTTGGCAAAGTGCTTAGAGACCTTATCATCAATAATGTATGTCTCCAAGTTAGTATTTTGATTTGAATATCTCTAAGATCATGCCATGCTGCAGCTGTTGCTGTGTTCTGGTTTGGATTCATCTTCCTCAGGTAAAATTGAATTGGTATTGAGAGCGGTAAATACCATTAAAGCCAGTGAAACAAGAACTGAAAGGGCTGAGAGAAGGAGCATTAGGAGATGAGCTAAACCAGTCTTCACTTCTTGTGCATACTTGGTCGAAGCTATTGCCATGGCTGTTATTGGAAAAGAATATGCCCACCATACTAAATTGAACTTTTTCATGGATTTCTTGAACAAGGCAGGTCTACAAATCTGTAACAACAGTCAAGTTAACAGAAGATACAAGAGGAATTCAATGTTTCAATTACAAAAACAAGAAGCATAGAATCAGATTCCATTTTACCAAAAACAAGAGTAATATCTTAGCTTGCTGCAAACTGTTTGAAAATTTTCAGGGAACAAAGATTTTAAAATGTTTTAGTTTTTTAGAACGTATAAATAATATAATATTTTAAAACCTATGGACTACAAAGCGTGCGCATGTTTAGGTGTGGTAGCACAGACTATTAAGTCAAATATTCGGACACTGGATAGTGTCCGAATTCATCAGTACTACCCTTTTTCAAAAGTGACAGTTGTAATGGAGCACAGGATTGACCACAGAATGTTGATCTTGACACTACAACCTTGAGGGTTTGTTGGTCTAGATCTTGCTAGAAATTTCTTTTACCCTATACTATATATATGAAAATGACATGCAGCTGGAAAATACTATCACAAAGCCAAGTTGTGTACCTCCACTTGATGAGTTCAGTGACCACATCTTCAATGACACTAGCAAAAGAACAAGAAAAATAATTAATCAGAGTGTAAAATTCTTACCAGGGATATGAAGAGAAAGAGTGAAAGAAAAAACAGCATCTTTGATGAACTATCAAACTTTCCAGAGATGGAGTCCCATGCTAAGCTTGCCATGCTTGGAGCTGCAAAGAACAAGAAGAAAACCGGTCGTAGCATTGCAGGAAGAGAGCTGCAGCCTGGTAATCTTTGATAAAGTGTGACAAAGAGAACTAGATAGTGTATCATCCCTAGTGAAAACATGCAAATTGCAGTCTCCAACAACCCTATTTGAGCTGCAGCTCTTGCTGCTACCAAATTGCCGATCACTGATAATTGACTTGTGGGATTTGCCATTCCCGATAAAACCCTCTTCCCCTTTGTAAACCACTGCCCATAAATCTTGATATCAAGAACCACAATAGGCAGAATGAATATCCAGAAAAGTACAAGATAATACAGAGTTCTTGTCTTGAAGAATGGGGTTGATTGAAGCAGGAGAAGCCAAGAAATCCATGGGGCAAACAAGTAGTTCACACCGACATGGTGCAGAAACTCATTCTTCACCGAGTCATAGTGCAAGATACAATGCAGGACGTACAACAGAGACAGTGACACCAAGGTGAACAATGCTAGTGACCAGAGAAGAATGAAAGCCGTAGAGGGTAGCATCTGAAGCTTCAGTCTGAGGGTGTGGAGATCGTCCGAAGGTTCGCTAAGGATCTTCCACAGCAAAGCTTGGCTGCATAAAGATAAGCTTATTCTGAAGTATCCAGCATGAATCTTTGCCAAAACTAGCAAAACTAAGGCTTTGAGTATGATGAATGTCTCCCTATTTGCTCGAATTTGCACAATCCTCGAATCGTCAACTACAACTTCAATCTCTGTTTGAGATTGAGATTGAAATTCTTTGTTTTGCATTGACATTTTACCTAGTATGTACTTCTTGTCTTAGGTTTATGTTTCACTTTTGGGACTCCTTTATCGGTATTTATAGGGGTGTGCTGGTGGTAGGCGCGGGGGAACTGGTGGGTTGGTGTTCATGGACACAAAAGAGAAAAAGAGAAATTTCCTTGACATTTAGGTACGTAGGATAGGTACGGATAAGAGAGACAGCTGACTCGGCCAGCCAAGTTGGACTCGGTGGTTGTGACTCAAGATCTGTGTTGTCTTGAGCTCTTTACAGCTAAAAATGCTTCAAATTTGTGTAAAACTAGCCAAGCATACTTTTCCATCCTTTTCGTTTCCTTTCCTCTTTTGCTCGGTCTTTGGATCATAGAATCTACGGTTGATTTCAAAAACACCCCTGTAGTCTTACCTAATTGTCGATTAAGAACCTGTGCCTTTAATTTTGAAAATTGGTACCTAAATTAGGTTCCGTCCGATCAATAACAGACGTTTGAAATTTTTGAATGTCTTTCCCAAGGTGCCCCTGAATTTGGTTTTCTTCTCTTTCATAAAAAGTCATTCTGATTTCCATTTTAAAAGTATTTTTCTCCTTTTTATTTTTTTTTTGAGTTCATCTTGCTGCTACTACGGCCGCCGCCGCCACCTTCTTCTCCCAAAGTCTCACTCTCTCCTCCCTTGCCTTGCCGCCATATCTATCTTCTCCACCTTTGGCCAAAGTCTCTCTTTCTCTCTCTCTCTCTCACAATCCACCTTTAGTCAATCGCTTCTTCTCTTTGTCCCAGCAGCCATGGGTACTTCGACAGCCATGATCACCACCCGCCTCTTTTCCCCCTACCTGAACCAAACCTTTGCAACTGGAATTCCACCACTCCCCATCTCTTCTGGACCAAAATGTTAACAAGACATAAGGACTGCTCTTGCCGCCACCCTTTCTGCGCTTTCATCTTCTTGGCCACCTCCTCCTCTCGACTCTCTCTCTCTCTCTCTGCATGCCTCGTCATTATGGCATATCTTCCTTACCATCCCAGCCGCCAACCACCAAAACCCAACCAGAGACACACGCCAACCAAGCCTCTGAAACTCAAATCCTTTTTGCCTTCTCCAACCGCAGCACTCCCTCCTCTCTTCTGGACCAAAATTTTAACAAAGACAGGGACGACTAAGACAATCCCATCCCCATCTGCTTTGACTACTTGCAATTTCTCCTCTTTTTTCCTTGATTGTTCTTCCTCAGAGGTCGTTCATGCTCAAATAGAAGGCATTCCTTAATTTCTCTGTTTTCGTCTTGATTTTTTCTCCGTTGATTAATAACTGATTATCAATAATTTTTGGATGGATTAATCAATTAATGAGTTTTTGTTGATAATTAATTTTTTTGTTAGGGTTAAATTTTTTGAGAAAATAATAATAGAAAAAGAAAACTTAGTGGAAGGGTATCTTTGGAAACAAGAGATTTTTGTGTTTAAAAGAATTTTGAAAAACTCAAATTGCCGTTACTGATCGGACAGAATCCTAATTTGGGTATTGAATTATCAAAATTAAAAATACAATTATTCAATTGATAACTGGCCAAGACTACATGGGTGTTTTTGGAATTAACTCTGATAATCCTTTGGGATTTTGGCCTCTCTTCTTTTAATATAATTAAATATAATTTTTAAGGAGAAGGACTGTGTTATTATTAAATTATATAATCAATCAAAGTATGTTCGAATTTCTTTATAATACAAAAGGAGAAGCTTTGTTATTTAGACAATACGGTGCAAATATGTTGAATCAATGGGCAAAAAACTCATCAAAAGAAAAAAAGAATCAAGGGCAAAAAGATGTCTATACCGATACGTTTCACTTATCCTTTAGGTCTATGTACATTTGTTGGGTACAAAGACAGGTAAGCTGAACCCAGCACATAAACTCATGCAGGGAAAGTTGATGACATAATAAGAAATTAACCACTGTTTATATTCATGATATGTTCACAAATCATAAATTATATTTTGTCGTTCTATTTTATTTAATAGTGTTTGATCAGATACTAACGAGATTTTATATAAAAGTTTAAATTATATAATAAAAATAATATAATATAATAAAAAATAAAAAAATATGTAGGTCAATATATATTTTATGTCAAATCTAAATATATAAAATTAATATATAGTATGATTAGTAATTAATTGATAGTATAAAATATATTAAAATATTTTTTATAAAAAATATCTATTATTTTGAAATATTTTAATGTAATAAAGAGATTAAATAAAATAAAACGGGAGTAGCATACTAAATAAGGATATTGATTTTAAAGTGACTTCTTTTTGTCAGGAAGAAAGCGCGGGCGACTCAATCAAAATCAAAATGACACCGTCCGTAGTTCTAATGCTGGGTGGATGACTTTTGCGATCAGTGGTGATAAGGGAAAAGGAATCATCCAGCTTTGTCCCGACCTCTTTTCGCGCAGAGATCGTCAGCGTATGTCAGTTTGGATCAGTTTGGATCGTCGTGGCCACCACAGCCACTTACCAAAGTCATCAAACAATCTTAGATTGGTTTTATTCCTTCTTTGGTTACAAGATACCATTGTTACCTGCTTGTGGAAGAGAATGAGAGTTGTAAGTTAGAAAGAAGTGAATTACCCAACCCATTTTGCTCGACAGATTCCGCTAAAGTTCAGTACCCAACAAAGAGAAAATCCACTTTCGCTAAAGATTTCATATCTTAATTTCGATAAATTAAGATGTTATAATTCTTATTCTTTGTTTTTCTATGAATTATCTCATAAAATGTGGTTTCCTTTCTGTCTGCAGTTTGCCAATACTGCCTCTCATGGTCATTCCATGGAGGCTACTTTAGTTAACAAAAACAAAACACTGGGAACATTTGAGTCAGAATGTAGTCAATACTTCACTGAAATGCTTAGAAGCACAGTAGCAAATTGTACTATACTACTCAGAGCTATTACACCCCAGCCAAGAATTCAATGATGAAACCCATTAGCAAATCTGTCTAACCGAAGACTGAAAAATGCTTGAGGAAAGCAATTACACAAACCCCCGCCACAGGGAGATTTTGTGAGCTCCGTTCTAAATCATTAAGAAAGTCTAGTCATGATCTGGTTTGATGATTCTTTGCCTAAGGAATCAGTAAGTTTCAAAGGCGAGTCTTGTCAAGATCATCAAAATAAGGATGTTCCATTGCTTTCTTTGCCGAAATCCTTCTTGATGGCTCATATTGCAGCATTTCCTGCAGATCAAATAGTATTCACAGGGATAAATCATTTTCAAATCTCATTATGATACTGATTGAAACCAACAAGAAGTAACATTAAGACTTACAGCTAGAAGGTTTAGTCCCTGCTCATCAAGATTAGGGACAGCTGATGATAGTGGCTGAGGGTTCCACTGAGGGTACTCATGCCAATTCGGTAACTTGCTCGCCCCTGGCCAGATTTTCTCATCAGGAGTACCTAGTAATCTGCATCAGAATATGCGAAGCGTTAGGGAAGGTTCCGGAAAAGTTGTGCAAAGTCAAAAGTTTTCAATCTTGTACAACCTGAAGATGTGTAGCAGCTGTTGCAGCTCAGAGTCTCCTGGAAAGAGTGCTTGCTTTGTGACAAGTTCAGCTAAAGTTGAACAATAACAGAATATTAGCAATGGGGATTGAGAGCTTATGCAATTACATGAAAGAAGACCAGTGTGAAATTCTACCAAAAATACAGCCCACAGACCACATATCCACAGCTGTAGAATAATGAGTTGCGCCCAATAGGACTTCAGGAGCCCTATACCACAGAGTCAGTATCTGAAACCAACGCCATTCATCACTATTTATTCAATTTCTTGAAGTAAGTTTCACAGTACTACAAGCCAATTTTCAATGTTCAGTTCTTATAACAAAAATTTACAGAATCCAAACCAGTTCTCAGAGGTCATCCAAGTGTTGGTGTCAAATTCCAGATAATGAAACTAATCCTCATTGATCACTCGAATTGTTGGTGTCAAATACATGCATTTGAAAGATTATCTCAACACTTTAACAAACAAAGAAGATGCTAGATTTTTACCTCATGAGTGTACTTCTTGATGGGTAGAGTAAAAGCCCGAGCAAGCCCAAGGTCTGCTATTTTAAGCATCATTGTTTTGCGGTCCATCAGAAGATTATGGGGTTTGAGATCCCTGATTCATTACCATTCAGTCAAAATTCAACAATTCGTAGAGAATTTCACTTTGATATTGACAGAAACGTACAATGCATCAAGAAACAGAAAATAAAATTCAGGGCCTGCCTGTGTAAAACACCATGGCCATGGCAGAAAGCAACACCCTTGCAAAGCTGATACATCAAGCTCTGCCATCCAGAATTCAAAAAGCCGTGATAAGAAACAAGCAACACAAGGAAAAATTCTGCCGAAATTCAGAATTAATCAGGAAATCAGACAGCAGGGAACCATGCCTTAATGGTTTTCGACGGAATGTCTTCTCCAGTCTGACGAAAACTACGGATGAATTTCTTGAGATCAGTATCCATATACTCAAAGACCAAGTACAGAACCGTCTTCCCTTCCTTATTCTGTCCTTGTTTAACATCCAGCAACCTTCAAAACCCGGAAACCCCAAAAGGCCTCAACCAATTTTCCAAGATCTCTTCAAAATTAAAAACAAGAAGCAGAGAAAACTAAGAATTAATCATAAAAATAAAACCTCACGACATGGGGATCTCTGGAAAGCATGCGAAGTAGAGAGACTTCACGGAGAGTAGTGGGCGGAACCCCTTCTTCATCTTCGTGGAGGCGCGTCTTCTTCAGGGCTACAATCCTTCCCGTTGCTTTCTCTCTTGCTCTGTAAACTTTGCCGTATGTTCCTTCTCCAACTTTCTCCAGTTTCTCAAAAGCATCCATTGTTCTCTCGACCTCTTAAATCTCTGTATCTCTCTCTTTCTCTCTGTGGATTTCCGATTTCTCTCAGCGTTGAAGGGAACCGAATGAAGAAAGTTGGAAAGATGCGTTTGTTCTAAATATGAAGAGCGTTACCGTTGCGAGGAGCCAACGGCAAGATTTTTGAAATTCAAACTGTCTGACCAACAATTGGATTTCCATAAATACCCCTACGATTAACATGTTTCCCTCCAGTCTCCAGTCTGGCAGTCTCCTATTTTCTATTAATCTCTAATTTTCTCAATACTACCATTTGCCAAAAAAGAAAAAAGGTTCCCTCAATACTTTTATTTGATTCCTTCTCTTTTCCTTTCCAAAAGTATTGAAATCAATTAACACTTTTTCCATTGGCTTTTTCCAATAATGTGCATTTGCTTGTCTTTGGTACCACACATACTTTTTTTTGTTTTTGGCTGAATAGGTACCATACATACTCATACTAAAATGCCCTAACAATTTAAATTATCTAATCTAGATTTATGACAAATATTGATTACAAAATTTACAACAAGTTGCACTAATGAGTGTGCAACACTTGAAGGTAGAAAGCGTTTCTGTCCTAAAAAAATTCTATTTTTTCCCTACAAAAAACGGGGCTCAATCATATTTTGATCACTTGTGAGTCCGGAAAAAATGAAAAAAAGAAATGCGAAATGGAATTTGCCCAATATATTATTAGAGAATTAAAGAATAAAAGTACTTATAAAATAAAGATCTCGTAAATTATGAAGTACAATTCAAATATATAATGGGATGAGTACAGATCTTGTGTTCGACTTTCTGTCCTATTATTACATATTAATTTTTTCTTTTATAAAATTTAGAGTTATAGAAAAAGAAGGAATCTTAAAGGAAAAAGTGAAAGCATATGGTACCTTATGTATAACAAAATAGAGAATGAGGTAGAGAGTGTAACAGATGATCCCAAACCATAGTGGAAGTATGTGACTACACGAACAACATATTTGTAACCCGAACTAGGAAGTACATCTAGTAAACTTGAAAAGAAAATTTAGACTCCGCAGAATGCATCAAGATGAGATTCGGATTTGTTCGCTTCATCAGAGGATATGAAATGAATAAATTTGTACATGTCAAATGGCTTATATCGCAGCGGATGCTTTTCATCAACTAGTTCTTCTGGAACTTCAATTTTCAAATCCCCAATGAATGTAAACAGACCAACAGAATATCTTTCCTCTTTCACTATTACCCTGTGTTCGACCGATTTGATTCTGCCGTTAGTCCAGACCTATAGTCCCAGAAAAACAAGAAAAAAGTCGCTTTAAACTTTCAAATATAGTACGATCCGAAGGATGTGTACTCAAAATAAGTTCAAGTGATTATAAGTGTTGATATTTTTCTTAACTCTTACCATGCAACCATCACCTGCCATGACAATGAATGCTGAAGGTGATAATGGATCGATGGGTATCCACTGTCCATCATTTGCTTTCACCTGTACTCCTCCAACTTGATTCTGTTGAAGAATGGACAACATGGTATAGTCTGTGTGAGGGTAAATACCGAAATTTGTTTCATTTTCTTTTGGGAGTCGATACTTCATCATCTTAAAAAGGTAGGAGGTTGATCCGAGGATTGGTTCGTAGTGCTTCTCGATGCCATAGCTCTCGGATATCATTCTCATCACCGTTTGGTCCAATTCTGCTGCAAGTTTTGTGTACGAGAATGCAGTTTCGCTGTTTAAGAAGAATCATTAACATCAGTAAATTTCACCCAGAATTAACATCAGTAAGTTTGTGACAGACCTGAAATGCTGGTTTCCAGAAGGCCACATAAGATTTGTGAACTCCTGCACTCCTTCAAGGGTTGTAGATCTTTCGATGCCTAAAGCCTCATAAAGAGGAATAAAATGCTTTTGGCCGACATAGCCAAATGTGGGAGTATCAGAAATATTCAGGGCTTTGGTTTCAAGTGGGAGATCAAGTGCTTCCTTTGATACATCGAACACGGTCTGGTGAAGCCCAGGAGGAACTTTATCGTAGATGGCAATGAAGCAGCCATGTTCTTCTAGTGCGCGAACGACTTCTTGCCTGGTCAACACCCAAGAACTTGAGCCAGAAGGCTCTACGTTCTTCTTGGTGAGATCTATTACATGAAGTTTGGGCTGATCAAGAGAACCCATGAGGAATGAAGAAAATTTTTCTAGCTTGGCAGCTTCAATTTCGGTGCCCAGAGGAAATTAATTGTAGTCTGTTATATACAAGTCAATTTGTAAATTTTTCTTCTTTCTTTTTCGTATGATATAGATTGGCAAACAAGCAAGAGGCCACGCATGGTTGGGACGTTTGTTTTTGGCGCCATGCTAACTGGATCCTTGAGTTCTGTTTGGTGGAATATTCGTTCTATAACATTACTCCGCCGCCCATAATAAAGGTCAAATTGAAAAAAGCCAATGAAAGAAACAAAACCTGAATTGCATGGACATATAATCTGTCACGCCCGTCTGATCGCGCAACTCATAGGTCTCTGAGAGTACCCACGGTTAATTACTTAGTAACTGTTCTCGTTCTGTCAAAATAAATATCCTAAGTTGATAATGGGTATTTAGATTTATGCTCATATATAGAGTACTTTGCTTACAGTTATCTCATGTAGGATTGAGACATCACATACACCCCCTTAAGGTCCTAGCGTCCTCGTTAGGCACTCCAAGACAGAATCTAGAACAGAATTATTGGCCCAAGACCAAGCCGCTTTGATATCATAATGTCATGCCTCGTGCCCGCGGGTCTGAGCGCGCGACTCATGGGCTTGGTAGCACCCACGATTAACTATTTGGCAACCGTCATCACTCTACCAAAATAGATATCCCAAGTTGACAATGGGTACTTAGACCCATGTTCATATACAAAGTACTTTACTTACAATTATCTCATGTGGGACTGGAGCATCACATAATCAGTGTCTGTTGGCATGTAAGCATGTTTAGAAGAATAATTAGTTTATTCATTTTTTATTCACTAGTTTCTTGTTGTTATTTGAAGTTGAATTTCGAGTTTAGGTTGATTTAGTATTCTTGCCTTGCGAAGTTTGTGTACATGAGTTTGCTTTTAGAGTTATTTGTGGTACGAAGTTATAACAAGAATTAGTGTCATGAAGAAAAACTTGAGAGTAGCACTGTTAAAGGGGCCGCTGGCCTGTGGGCTGGCCCGTTTAACAGTGTATTTAGGCGGGCCTACTCAGCTTGCCCAGTTTGGCCTGCGATTTTCTTTTTTATTTTTATTTATTTATTTGCTAAATTTAACTTTTAAGTTTAGTATTTTAAAATTTTTATTTAACTCAAACATTCAATATAATTCTAACTATGTAAAGGTTTTAACATTAAGTTGAAGATGTAATTTTTTAATTTAAAATTAAAGAATTTAATGAAGTTTTGATAAAAAAATTCTTAGATTTTAGAAATATAATAAAAAATGAAAAACATGCATAAGATTAGGATTGAACGACTTAATTTTATAAATCAATCATCGTGCTATTTTAAATATTTTTTTATATAAATTTATCTAAATTAATATATATATATATATATATATATAACACTAATATTTTAAAAATATTAATAATTAACTGAAGATTATTTTTATCTTAATTATAAATTTATATGATCTTACATGTAAAAAAATAAAAAATTATTAAAAATAATATATATATATTTTAAAATGTCTTGGCATGAGGACCTAGTAATATGGATATGAGCTGATATAATATCAGTTCGTAAATAAACGAACCATAACGCTCTACTCTGTTTAAGGCTTGACCTATAGTGGGCCAGCCTGTTTGACTTCACGACTTGAGAGAATGCTATAGAGTTTTGATTTGATGTATTGATAAAATTAGATTGTCTTCTTTAATTGATAGGAATTAGAACTTTACGCCTTTATACATTTCTATTTAAGAATTTTTTTAATACTCCAGTATCCATAATAGGTAAATTTAGTCTAAGAGGTTACCACATATGAAATGTCCTCCAAGTCCAAGGTTAGCTAAGGGATTACATCCTTGGTGAGAAAATTTAATTAGTTGGAGGAGATTGCGATCACTTTGTACGCCAAAGGCAAGGGAGGAAATGGGTGTAGAGACCTTTCGATGCTTCTATTTCCCCTCTTTCTTCACTTCTAAATTTGGTAGACTAGTAGCATCTGGAAAAGCTGTTAAGAGCCAAGGATATAATTTTTAAAGCCTCGTGTAACTAAATTGCTTGGGAATATTACTTATATTTTGCTATCACAGTAGTGCATGTTTTGGCTATTTGCTACATACACAAAGTTGTGTTAGACTTTTGTTGAGCGTAGCATTTATTCTCTTCTATAATAGGAGTAATACTCCTACTGTTTAGTGTACTATTACAAATACATATTTGAAAATTTGTCCATTATAATTATTTTCTCGTGTTCATTTTAATTTTTGGTAAAGCAATAATGTCTTTTATATTTTCTTTCATGCCATTATAATTTTTTTAATTTTCATAAATGAGTATCTGAATTCTTTGATAAGTATAGTTATTTCTCACGGTTATTTTACATTTTCTTTTTCCTTTTGTAAGACACCAATGTTTTCTCCATTTTCTCATTTATGTAATACTTGGAGTTGTACTGTACCTTTTACTCTTATTTTAATTATTTTCATGATAGTCTAATAAGATACTTACTTTTATTTAATTGTATAAACTATTTTATAATGGTTAGATATTACATTTTTATATCTCATTCCATGATATTTTTCGTTCAAAGAAATTTTTAACTATTGATCAAAACTAAGTGGGAGGGTTAATATATACTTATTAGTTAGAAATCTTTTTATTAACTCTTTATTTGTAACTATTATTTTCTTCTATATTTTCTTCGTGTTTCTTTAGCTAATATAACTCTCAAACTGCTTTTGTCTATTCCAATACAAATAGTTACTAAATTAATAATGATTATTTAAATTCAAAGAACATTTTACAAAATCCAAAGAAGGAAGAAGCGCAAGGTGTATAAATCAGTCGTCCCTATCCACATTTTTAACTTCTATGCTACGTATCATTCACATTTTTATAAAAGTACTAGCATAATTTACATATAATTGCATATGTTGAATATTTTATTTAGCTTTTTTATAGAATAATATTTTTTCCTTTATTCTTTTTTCAGTGATAGAGAATAAATGATATTTTTATTTACTATTTAATTATTTTTATAATATTAAAATAATATACAAGTTTTCACTAATTATATAAACTACTTCATGAAGGTCAATTAATTTATTTTTACATCTTATGCTATTGTAGTTTTTATTATATAACATTATTTTTGAGATTTTAAATTAACATTATAATTTGTTGTGATAATTTTATCCTTTTTAAATTATAATATTTCTTTCTCTTTTGCAATGATAAAGACTGAAGTGTTTTTTTTATATAATTTTCTTACTTATTTACATGATATTCGAATGAGACCACATATTTTGTTTCTTTATGAAAAAATAACTAGTCTTTTTTTTTTTGTATTTCATGCTATCATTTTGAACTTTTCCATAAACTATATTAGTATGTAAACTCTTAAATTCCCATAATTATTCCTCATAAATCTTTTATTTTTTTTCAAGAAACAAATATTTGTGTACTTTTTACCTTTTACCTAATCAATTTATTGCAATAAAAAAATATGATTTTTACTAACTATAGAAAACATTTTCATGAAAATCACTTAATTTCATGTTGTTATATTTTAGACTTTTATAAATTGTAATTCTATTTAAAATTTTTAATTAGTGTAATTATTTCTCAAGTGATTTTAGTTTTTCTAAAATAGCAATGATCTTTTTTTTAATAGAGGTTAGATAGTTTGTTTTTCTATTTGGGATAGAAAACATTGTAAGTTATGTGTGAGAATTAGTATGTATTTATTAATAAGTAGTTATAAACATTTCTATTGAATTTCAAAGTAAATTAGTTGTTATAGGGCATTTAGTACAATCCCCACATTCTAGATATTACTTTTGGACATTTAGAATATCAAAATAAATTGTCTAAATTCTATATATAACTTTTGGGCATTTAGACCATCAAAATCAAAATAATTCATCCAACTAAATGGTATTTTTATCTATTCAAAAAAGGAAGAAACAAAGTAAGTTAATCCCCATGACTCACTTTCACACTTTTAGTATGAGCAATTGCACGTATTGAATATTTTATTTAATTTTTTTATAGAATAATAGTTTTTCCTTTATTCTTTTTTCAATGATAGAGAATAAATGATACTTTTTTATCTGATATTTAATTATTTTTATAATATTATAATAATATACAAGTTTTCACTAATTATATAAACTATTTTATGAAGGTCAATTACTTTATTTTTACATCTTATGCTATTGATTTTTTTATTAAATAAAATTAATTTTTGAGATTTTGAATTGACATTATAATTTTTAGTGATAATTTTTATGATTGAAGTACATTTTTTTTATCATTTTCTTACTTATTTACATGATATTCAAGTAAGACACATATTTTGTTTCTTTATGAAAGAATAAACAATATTTTTCTATACTTCATGCTATCATTTTGAATTTTTTCATAAACTATATTATTATGTAAACTCTTGAATTCTCATAATTATTCATCATAAATGTTTTATTTTTTTCAAAAAATAAATATTTGTTTACTTTTTACCTTTTACCGAATCAATTTATTCCAATAAGAAAAATATGATTCTTACTAACTATAGAAAATATTTTCATGGGAATCATTTAATCTCGTACTGTTATATTTTAGACTTTTTATAAATTGTATTTCTATTTAAAATTTTTAATTAGTGTAATTATTTCTCAAGTGATTTTAGTTTATCTAAAATAGCAATATCTTGTGTTTTTTTAAATAGAGGTAAGATAATTTGTTCTTATATTCTACTGTATTATATATATTTTGAGATAGAAAAAGTTGTAACTTAATAGGAGAAATATTATGTATTTATTAATAAGTAGTTATAAACATTTCTATTAAATTTCAAAATAAATTAGTAGTTAGTGGGGCATTTAGTACATTACCCACATTCTAGATGTTATTTTTCGATATTTAGAAGACCAAAATAAATTGTCATATATACTTTGGGATAGAAAAATTTGTAACTTATGTGGGAGAATTAGTATGTATTTATTAATAAGTAGTTATAAACATTTCTATTAACTTTCAAAAAAATTAGTAGTTAGTGGGGCATTTAGTATATTACCCATATTTTAGATGTTACTTTTGAAAAATAAATTGTCTAAATTATGTATATAACTTTTTGGGCATTTGGACCATCAAAATCAAAATAATTCATCAAACTAGAGGATATTCTTGACCATTCCAAAAACATTCTCATGACCTCTTTCCAAATTTTTAGTGTAGTGTGTGTGTATATATATATATAATTCATCAAACTAGAGGGTATTCTTGACCATTCCAAAAATAAAGTAAGTTTAAATTCTCATGACCTCTTTTTACACTTTTAGTATAGTGTATATATATATATTCATTGATCTGCCTATTGATTGTTTGGTAGTCTGCGGTTTCGGTCCCTTTTATGGTGACATGAAGAAATTTAAGAGCTAATTCTGAGCTAAATATTGCGAGAGACTAAGAGCCAAACGCTTGCTGGAGAGCATCTTTAGAGGAATTGTCTCACCGCTGACTCATGGTTTATATATATATATATATATATATATATATATATATATATATATATATATATATATATATATATATATTGTGATTTCTATTTTATAAGACTTCTTATCCTTGTCAGTTGGAATGTTTTAAAAAAGGAATACAAAGTCAAATGTAATTAAGAATTGAATTATAGTTTCCAACCTCTTCAATAAAATTAAAGTTGATTAATAAGCATAATTGTCTGCTAATGCAATCTGGTGGTACATCTCCTATTCATGCCCATTATAAATGCTTAGAAGAGCTAACAACCTTCTATTTGTTAACTACGATGATACATCAGCTTTGATGGATAGTGCCGCATACGAAGCAAGAGAAATGATTAATATCTCTAGTTCTTCAACAAAAATTATAGTAGTTGGCAGATTCGCTTCAAAAAAAAAAAGGTACTTGGTCCCTCAGCCCCCATTTCGATAGACAAGAGGTAAAAAGTTTTATGTAAAAATTTGAATTGTATTATAAAAATAATATAATATAATAAAAAATAAGAATATGTGAGCCAGTGAATATGTTACGTCAAATTTAGATATATAAACCTAATATACAGTGGGAATAATGATACATTGATAGTACTCCACCCGTTTCAAAATATATGACTTATTTCCCTTTAACATGAGAATCAATTAGATTTTTGATATATTTTATGGAGAAGTTTTATAGATGTCTAAAATACACATATTTAAAAATGATTGATTAATAGTCAAATTTAAATTTAATATTTAAGGATTGATGTTTTAAGTGATAAGTTGGAAAATTAATAATTTTTGAAATGCTTGTAGAGACAAGAGTAAAGTTAAAAAAAATAATAAATAAAATTTTTATATAGAAAAATAACATATATTATAAAATAAATTAAAAAAGTAGAATGTATCATTCGAAACAAAAAGAGTATATAATAATTAAAATTCTTGCTTTTATAAAAAGTATTAAATATTTTAAAATATTTAATATAATACGAATATGAATAGAAACAAGACAGAAGGAGCAGTTGGTAGATAAATGAATGATTGCATTTGTCAAGAGAAAGCTATCTAGGAAGCAAAGAAAAAGTTGGGATTTGAGAGTATCAAATCAACTCATTGTATAGGTAGAAAACTTGGGATTATGGGAAGGGAAAGAAGAAGAAAGAGAAGGAATGAGAATGGCTATTGCATGGGAAGAGCACAAGAGAGTTCGAGGAGAAGCGAGAAGGCAGGGAAGCCGTGGAAGAGGGAAGACGGCAACATTATCACCGGCTATTTGTGGGTTTGGGGTTAAGTAAATTTACTATTAAGCTCTCAATTATTTGAAGATTTTTCAAAACTATCCTATAGTTTTAGTTGATTTTAACTAAATGAATCAAGGAAGGACCAACTTGAGACTTCAATGCATTGTATTAATCAACAATTTCATTTCCAATGCATTTTAGTTGCCTTATAAGGCCATTGTAGAGATACAAAGTATGGAAGTGAGATAAATTTAATTAAAGAATATGAGAAATTAATAATGACAGTAAGAATGATACCATAATTTTTAAGTAGAAAAATCATCCGTAAATAGAGGTAAAAAACCACCGGCGAGATAGCAAAAAAAAAAAAAAAAACTTCCACTATAAATTTGTAAGGATTACAAAATATTTTCTCAGGACTAACAAGACAAATAGCCCAAACAATAATTCTTTACGGAAAGAAAAATACCCAAAACAAGAAATAGAGAATAGAATAAAAAAGAAGAGAAAATATATAGAGAGGATTTCTGTTACAGAGTGTTTGCTCGTTTTCTGTTATGTATATTGAGGTACAGGAGTGCCTATTTATAGACAACTCCAGCATCTTTGCCAGCAAATTTCCAACCGTGTTTTGAGAAGAAATGGTGAGCAGCCAGCTGTAAATTTTGAACGGTGAGTAGCAGACAATTAACAGGAAGAAACTGAGATTAGGCAGCAGACAATTTTGACTAAATAGGAGGTGAGAAGGTGGTGGACAAGGCCGCGATGGCTTGAAGTGATGAATACCAACTGATAGCAGAACCGCAAAGTGTAAAAATATAGGCTGAAAGTAATCTTCTCCGATTTAAATCACCACTGTATTTAGCGTCAACATAACTAACTACGCCTCCGGGATCAGCTCTTTGTCTATCAAATACCAAACCAATATTAGTAGAACCCTTCAAATAACGAAGGATCCATTTGACAGTTTCCCAATATTATTTGCCTGGATTGTGCATGAATCTGCTAATAATGCTAACAGCATAAGCCAAATGAGGCCTGATACATATCATAGCATACATGAGGCTTCCAACCGCATTTGAGTACAGGATATGTAACATGCGTGTCTTGTCCTCCACTGATTGAGGACACTGATCAGGTGACAACTTGAAGCGAGTGGCTAATGGAGTACTAACAGCTTTACAATCTGGCATTCCAAATCTATGAAGCATCTTCATAACATACTTCTTTTGCGATAGAAAAGATTTACCGGTTTGACGATTCCTGCTAATCTCCATTCCAAGAATCTTCTTGGTAGGACTTAAATCCTTCATATCAAATTCACTGCTAAGATGGGCCTTTAACTTGTTGACAAGATATTTATCTTTTGCAGCAATCAACATTTCATAAACATAGAGTAGTAAGTATATGAATGACCCATCAGATGTCTTCTGAAAATAGACGCAATTATCATAACTACTTCTGGAGTAGCCATGCTCAACCATGAAAGAATCAAACCTCTTATACCATTGTCTCAGTGATTGCTTCAAACCATAAAGAGACTTCTTGAGACGGCATACATGGTCCTCATTTCCAGGAACAACGAACATCTCCGGCTACTGGATATAAATCTCTTCCTCAAGATTACCATGAAGAAAAATAGTTTTCATATCTAACTATTCTAGCTTCAAATCATAAAAAGTAACTAGAGCAAGTAATACACGAATTGAAGTACGACTAACAACAGGAGAAAATATTTCATTAAAGTCAATACCTTCCGGTTGATCAAAACCTCTTCCAACAAATCTTGCTTTGTACCTTGCATTCTTAACACCAGAGATGCCTTCTTTTCTCAAGATTAACATGAAGAAAAACAGTTTTCACATCTAACGGTTCCAATTTCAAATCATAAAAAGCAACTAGAGCAAGTAATACACGAATTGAAGTATGACGAACAACAGGAGAAAATACTTCATTAAAGTTAATATATTCTTATTGATCAAAACCTCTTACAACAAATCTTGCTTTGTGTTGTGTTTTGTTTCTATACCTTTATACTTTTTATCACAATCCTCAACAATTTGCACATAAACACAAAGCAAGTGCACCCATCGTTTAAATTAGTATAATGACAAGCAAGTTTAAATATCGTATCCACGGGGATGGTTAAATATCATTACTCACTTTCTACTCTATTGTTTAGCCTAACAAATTTGTTTGTGCAAATGATTGAAATTACTAATAGGAATAGAAGTCTAACTTAGCTAATTAAACCAACTTAACTAATTTTTGTTTGCAAGAAAGAATTCAATTGAGAAAATAATACTTGAATGGTTAATCCCCCTAGAATTACCTATGTGATAGAAATGCCCCTTGGTTGATAAATTTCACTTCTTATGTTTGATGAAATTCCAATGATAGAACTCACTCTATCTCTAGATGAAAGTTCTCTACTCTTAGATTAATTAGTTGAAATCTCTTTCTAACCAATTCAACCCAAGAATGCATTAAGAATTGTGAATTTCCAATTAGATTTCTCTAATTATCAAGAAGATGTTTAGGTTTCTATCTTTAGTCACCTAAATCATCTCCATTGTTTGTGTATGGTCTATTTCACCCTTCCTTTCTCAATTCCAAGTGAAAAAAATCCAGATTTTAAGTCAATTTTCAATCACCATTCCTTTCTCAATTCCAAGTGAAAAAATTCCAGATTATGCATCAATAATCCACTCAATCAATTCAACCATTCAAACCCACAAACAATCCACAAGAAATTCGAATTCAATCAACCAAGGAAACAATTCATTCACATAGGCAAAATCTAGGGTCCATACCCATTCAAGTATTCAAAAGTTTAGTTCATCAACATATTACAATTCAACGAATATAAACCAATAAAGAAAGAGTAAGAATTGCTCATTTTCATGGTGTAAAATCTTCTCTTCTTCAAGGTTGAAATTCATCACTGTAGCATTGAGAAAATTGCAGATTTTTCCATGAATCTTCAAGGTGGATGTTCTCCTTCTTCAAGAATTCAATCTTCTCTCTTGATTTCTCTTGCAAGATTGATGGATTGGAAGAAGAATTTGGTGTGTTTTCTTAGTGTTTTGCAGCCCTTTTTTCCACTCCAGCCGGCTCTCTTGTTTTTGCCCTAAAGGGGTATTAAAATCTACCCCAAAAGAAAGAGAAAAGCAGCATAAAAGCAGATTCAGATCGACACAAACGGTGCCGCTTGGATCAAACCAAACGGCGCCGCTTGCCCCCAGTTTTGGTGCAAGTTTCTGCTGCCCGACTGTTACACTATTTTGATTTTTAGGTAAATTAGGAGCATTATATTGGCTGGTATAGGTCTTGATATCTTCATAAGAATTGTAGATCAGGATCTTAAATTTTCACAGAGATTTGAATCACCTCAATTGGGCATCTAGAACTCAAGATATGATCATTCTACCAAAATGTATTAAAAATGAAACACAATGCAGAACATGTGAATTTGCAGCATAATCAGGGTATGTAAATGAACTCCAATTGATACAAAGTTTACTATTCTGAAAACTTCAGAATATCCTCTACAATTGTCTAGAATACCACTTTCTCATTTGGAATTTTTATGAAGGTCAAAATCATACTTGAAAATTTTCTACCAGTCTATTTTTCTCTGCATTTCTCTGTTTTTCTTCATTATATAAATTTCCCTTGTTTGCTTCATTTAATTCTAAATCTTCAATAATATCACCTAAAGCAAATAAGAGATAAAGAGAGTATAAATGGTGATTAAAATACCAAAATTTAGCATAAAATTAAGCTCAAAATAATAATTATATAGAGCAGAAATATGGAATATCACTTTGTACATTGCATTCTCAACACCGGGGATGCCTTCTTTTGTCTTAAAGATCCACTTGCAACTAATGACTCATTTGTTCTCTGGAAATTTAACCAATCTCAAGTTTCATTCTTATGAAGACTCTTGACCTCTTCTTACATTGCAGCAAACCATTTTGTTGAATCATCACTAAAGATAGCTTCAGAATATGTTTTTGGTTCACCATGGTCTCCTATCTCTTGTGCAGCAACTAATGCATAAGTAATGTTGACAGATTCTGTAACTAATCTTTGAGTCAGCTTTTTTGATCTTTGTGCTGAAAGTTCTTGAGCCATAGGCCACAGTTGTGGCAAACCTCATTGTTGAGGTGGATGTGGCTATCGTGGACTCCTGTGTTCAGTGATATCATCAGTTGCAGTGGCTTGATCTTGTTCAGTCATGGAGGAATTGGAGACATCTTCCTTCAAAACGGGAGCTTTAAGCTCAAACTCCACATTCTCTGGAACATTCTCTTGATAACATATATTAGGGGAGGAAACAACAGTATTCCTCCCAGAAAATAGCATAGCATTTTCATTAAAGGTTACATTCCAATTATGAAATGATTTGCCAGTTTCAGGGTTATATAAACGATAGCCTTTGACTCCTTGACCATAACTTAAGAAAATGCACTTTTTCACACAAAGCTCTAATTTTTCCTCGTTCACATGCAAATAAGCAGGACACCCAAATAATCTAAGATTAGAATAATCAACGGGGTTATCTGACCAAACTTCTTCCAAAATTTTGCAGTCAATTGTTCTATTGGGAGAGCGGTTTATCAAATAACATGCCTTCAAAGCAGTTTTGACCAAATTGTTTCCCTAAACTTGAATGAGAGAGCATGCAGCAAACTCTCTCCAAGATAGTTCTGTTCATCCTTTCTTCAACTCCATTATGCTGTGGAGTACCTGAAATGGTAAGACATCTGGCAATACCTTCATTCTTGCAGTAATCATTGAATTCATCTGAGCAAAACTCAGGGCCATTATTTGTCCTCAGTCATTATTTGTTCTCAATTAAAGCTTTCCATTCTTTAAAAATGGAAAATGCTTCACTTGTTTGCTTGAGAAAATAAAACCAAAGTTTCCGTAAGAAATCATTAATAATTGTCAATAGGTAATGACATTTACCTATGGAAGGAACTCTTGACGGACCCCAAAATCCGAATGAATATAATCCAATGTACCTTTGGTTTTGTGAATGGCTTTTGAAAAACTAACATTTTTCTGCTTATTGAAAATGTAATGTTTGTAGAAATCAATCTTACCAGTACAGTGGTTATCAAGATGGCTCTTCTTCTTGAGGATTTGAATTCCTTTTCACTCATGTGGCCTAATCTGTAATGCCACAACTTGGTGTTATCCTTGTCGGATGAGGTAACAGCTACAGAACCTATAACAGTTGAACCCTGCAGCACATACAAGCTACCAAATCGATTTGCCTTTAATAACACAAGAGCTCATTTGGATACTTTTAGAACTTCACCTTCAGCTGAGTATCTATACCCAAGGGATTCGAGGGTGCCTAGAGAAATGAGATTTCGTTTCAAATCGGGACATGTCGGACACCAGTCAAGGTTCGAACAACTCCATCATTTGTTTTGATGTTAATTGTATCTTTACCGATAACTTTGCATTGAGCATCGTTGCCCATTAGGATAAGACCACTATTAACTGGCTCATAAGTGGTAAACCAATCTCTGTTAGGAGACATATGAAAGGTACAACCAGAATTAAGAATCCATTCATTTATAGACATTTGTTCAGTGTTGGCAGTTACAAAACAATCCCCATCAGATTCGGTCTCAGCAATACTAGTTTCGGCAGGTTTTTTGAGTTGTTTACCTTTACTCTTATTTTCTCTATCTTGCTTATTTTTCAATTTAAAGTATTCAGAGATTTCGTGTCCCTTTTTTCTTGCAATAACAGCAATACTTAGAGTTTTTACCTCTAGACATTGATCTGGACTTATTTTTACCGTTACTACCTTTTTCCTGGTTCTTCCCTCTTACTATTAATTCTTCACCCGAACTTTCAGAATGAATTCCGAAATCAAATTTATCTTTGGATAGTAGGTGAAACTTGACATCATCAAAAGACATAGTAACATAATTATCACATAATATAATTTCTTTGAAGTGTCGATATGAGGGTGGTAGAGAAACAATAAGTAGAATAGCTTTATCCTCATTGTCAACTTTAGCATCCAAATTTTCTAAATCAATAATAATGAAATTAAATTCATCAAGGTGAGGTTGGATGGGAGTACCTTAAGACATACGGAGAGCAAAGAGTCGCTCATTTAAATGGAGTTTATTTGCAAGACTTTTAGTCATGTATAAAGATTCCAGTTTATTCCAGATACCTGATACAATTTCCTCGTTGATGACTTCTCGCAACACTTCACGGGACAAACATAACTGGATTATGAAAAATGTCTTTTCATCCATCTCATCCCAATCTTCCTCTTTCATAGCTTCTGGCATCTTCGATTTACCCGTAAGAACTTTTTTTAAACCATTCTGAGTGAGAATGACTTGCATCTGGACTCGCCAGATAGCAAAACTAATTTTATCGTCAAATTTCTCAATATCAAAATTTGTTGACATTATAAATAATCGCAGTTGAATTTTTCGTGTTCTGATACCAGTTTGTAGGGATCAGAGTGCAGAAGCGCAATAAATTCAACCAAAGATTATGAGAAATTAGTAATGGCAGTAAGGATGACACTAGAATTTTTAGTCGAAAAGTACTACGTAAATAGAGGCAAAAAACTAACAGCGAGAGAGCCAAAAAAAACTTCCACTATAAATTTTATAGGAATACAAATTATTTTCTCAGGAATAACAAAACAAATAGCCCAAACAATAATTCTCTATGGAAAAAAAATACCCAAAACAAGAAGTAGAGAATAGAATGAAAAAGAGGAGAAAATATATATAGAGGATTTCTGTTATAGAGTGTTTGCTCGTTTTCTGTTGTGTATGTTGAGATGCAGGAGTGCCTATTTATAGGCAACTCCAGCACCTTTGTCACTAGATTTTCAGCTGTGGTTTAAGAAGAAAATGGTGAGCAGCCAATTGCAAATTTTGACCGGTGAACAGCAGACAATCAACAAGAAGAAAATGAGGTTAGACAGCAGACAATTTTGACTAAACAGAAGGTGGGCAGATGGTAGTGTTTGATCAAGGGAGAGCCAGCAATATTTGACTAAGAAAGAAAAGTGAGCAGCCCCACAGCCTTCCTGATTGTTTTTAATTTTTTCAAGTTTCTAATCTATTTTTTTATTGTCCGATGCAAGTCTATATGGATTATTTTTAACTTTTTAAGTTCCAAAAATATTTTTTGTTGTTTGTATAAGTGTTGTTGATTATTTTTAACTTTTTAAATTCGATCCTAATATATTATGTAGTTGAATAATAAGTCATTTTGATGACTTTTGTGGAGGCTTTTAGCCAAATCACATTCGGACCTAGCACATACGATATTTTATAGGAATAAAACACTACAAGAAAATACGCGATTAGCGACGGTCAAAGTCCGTTACTAATTAGCGAGGGATAGCTAATTTAAATATTAAAAATAAAGTTTTTAATTCTTAATTTTTTTCGTCACAAATTTGATGCAAATTAGCGAGACATTAGTGATAAAAAATAATTTAAATATTAAAAATAAATTTTTTAATTTTTAATTTTTTTCGTCGTAAATCTATCGCTAATTAGGGACGAAAAATAATTTAAATATTAAAAATATATTTTTTTAATTTTTATTTTTTTCCGCCTCGAATCTGTCGCTAATTAGCGACGAAAAATAATTTTAATTTTAAAAATAAATTTTTTAATTCTCAATTTTTTGCAAAGTATATCCATCGCTAATTAGAGACAGATTTGCGATGGAATAGTATTTTCTAAATTACGATATTTTTATTTTTATTTAGTTTAATAATATTATTTTTCTACTTGGCATGAAGAATATGAATAGAAGTAAAATAAATTATATTGAATAATAGATATTAATTACTAAGTAGGATTATTCCTATGTAATGCACATAAAGTAAACCATGCATTTTCAGTAGTATAATATATTAATTACACATACATATAAGATAATATGTTTAAGTATAATATAAGTATAATATAACATACATGTATAGTATATATGTGTAGAAATAGACATAAATATACATCAATAGAAGAAATGATAATTAATATATAGTTAGACACTTTAGACGATAAGTAAATATCAATTTAAAAAGAGTAGTGCTTGATAAATTAAGATTTAAAATAAGTGAAGTCAGACTAAATTAGTATTTAGGAAGACTTTTTTTATTTTTACTAAGGAGGTCGTTGCTATTTTTTATTTTTATTTTTAGTGAGGGATTAAAAATTTCATTTTTAATATTTAAAAATACTATTCCGTCGCTAATTCCTCGCTAATAGCAACGAAAAATTTATGAATTAAAAAAATTCATTATTAATATTTAAAAATACTATTCAGTCACTAATCTTTCGTTAATTAGCGACGGATTTGCGACGAAAAAATTGAGAATTAAAAAATTCATTTTTAATATTTAAATTAGCTAATCATCGCAAATCTGTCGCTAATTAGCAACGGATTTGTTACGAAAATAATTGAGAATTAAAAAATTTATTTTTAATATTTAAATTAGCTATCGGTCACTAATCCCTTGCTAATTAGCAACGGATTTGCGATGAAAAAAATTAAGAATTAAAAACATTATTTTTAATATTTAAATAATTTTGCTTCGCTAATTTGTTGCTTTGCGACGAATAGGAACATAAAAAATAAAAAATTTATATTTATTTATAAATTAGATGTGATAATAATATAATTATATTATGATATATTATAATATGTTATAATATATTATAATATAATTATATAATTATATTATAATGCATCATCCAACTCTGAGGGAACAAAGGTTCGAATCCCTTGTGTAGCAAAATAAAGCATTTAAGATAATTAAATTTGGATTGGGCTAACTCGATCCATTGGAGCCGAATCGGGCTAACCCGATCCACTAGAGCCAAATCTAGTTGGGTTAGCCCTATTTATATTATTTTAAAAATTTAATTTCAAAATTTTTAAATAGTAAATTATATATTTTCTTGTATTATTAATTTTTAAATTAAAAATTTACTTTTGGGCAAAGTCGGGTCGGGTTAGCCCGATTCACATTATTTTTAAATTTTTATTTTAAAAATTTTTAAATAATAATTTATATTTTCTTTTATTATTTATTTTTAAATTATAATTTATGTTCGTCGCAAATTCGTCGCTAATTAGTGAGGAATTTGTGACCGTTTTTTAAAAATAAAATTTAAAATTAAATTTCATAGAATTAAAAATAATTTTTTATTTTTAAAATTTAAATATATTATTATCCTTCTCAAATCCGTCACTAAATTTTTTCTATCGCAAATCTATCGCTAATTAGTGACGAAAGAATGGTGCCGAATCTGTTTGTCGCTAATTCCGTGTTTTCTTGTAGTGAAATTAGAAGATCAAGAATTTTCCTCCAAAAATTAAAAAGAGGAAAAAAAAACTCATGTTAATTGGAAAGTTAATACTTTTTTTTTTTTTTGGTGAGTACCCAAATAACATCCCAACTAGACTCTTGTTTATCACTATCACTTAAGTGAACCATTGTTTACAATGTTAAATGATAGTGATAAAAATCAATCTAATTAATCTGTGTGACTATGTCTGGTTTGGAAGGGTATCTGAAATTAGCACTATTACTTAAATACTATAAGTGAACAACTGTTTACAATGTTAAATGATAGTAATAAAAATCAATCTAATTAATCTATGTCGGATTTGGATCGGTTTCTGAAAATCAGTGCCGATGCTCCAATTATAACATGAATTTTTTCTTTTTTTTATTTTTTGAAAAAAATGCTTATTTTTTCAATTTTAGTCTAAGAAATATTACACATATGCTAGGTCTATGCCTGATTTGGCTGGTAACCACCACTAAAATAATTGGAAGGACTTATAATTCAGCTCAAGAAACATTAGGGACTTAAAAAGTTAAAAACAATTAATAGAAATATATATAAGTAACAAAAAATACTTTCAGAAGTAATATCAGCTCTATCTCACGTGAAAAAGTATAAGAAGGAGAAATAGTATATGAGAATGAACTTAAGTATTTCTTATTAACTTAAGATATTTATTTTGGCATAATGAGGATGGTTACCAAGTAATTCATTATGGGTGTTATCTAGTTCATGAGTTGCATGTTCAGACCTGAGGGTACAAGGAGTGATATTATAATATCAAAGTCGGTTATCAGCAAGAAATGGGAGCTACCTTTAGAATATCACACCCGTGGTTTGTTCTTGTGTTAAGGATGATAAGCATGAGCCTAAGTATTTATTGTTAATTTGAAATATTTATTTTAATATAACGAGAATATTTGTCAAGTAGTTAATTATTAGTCCTGGTAGGCCTATGAGTGGTACTCGTGGTGCCCCTGGACCTCGGATACGGGGTATGAGATGAGAACTTAAAAAGTTTAAAACAATTAATAGAGAATTATAGTGGCAATACAATATATATTGATTACTTATAAAGTTAAACAATTAATAAGACCTTATACAGGCAACCAAAAATACATTAGGGACAAAATTGTTGAATTTTACTTCGAAAGGGACGTTGTATATTTGGACTATACTGAAGTCCAAATGGTAATTGCTAGAATCCGAAATGGAATTTGCCCAATAAATCCTATCAAGATAGTGAATCCCAAAAGAGGAAATCTCATACACTGCGAAATTAAACAAGTACTAGCATAGAGTATGGCATTTATATTACACGGACAACATCATCAAGTTGCAAGATGGCATCCTTTAACAGAGATGCGTACAATTGAAAAAAAGAAATATAGAAGCGGCAGGAATAACAAAAGACTGTCGTGGTAGTTTGATATTGGCGGGGTAGAAAATGGGGGAGGATTGGGACAGAGGAATATCTAGGGGCCATGCAACAAATAAGCCTGAAAAGATTCAGACTCCGCAGTATGCTTTAAGAGGAGATTCTGATTTCTTTGCTTCTTCAGAGGATATGAAATGAACAAATTTGTAGTGATCAAATGGCTTATACTGCTGCGGGTGCTCTTCATCAACTAGCTTTTCGGGTACTTCAATTTTCAAATCCCTGATGAATGTGAACAGACCAACTGAATATCTTTCCTCTTTTATCGTTACACAGTGTTCGATCGATTTGATTCTGCCATTGGTCCAGACCTACAGTGCCAGAAACACAAGAAAAAAGTTCTGAGACTTATGGAACTGAATGTTCAAGTGATTAAGGATTTAGATTTCTCTTAACTCTTACCATGCACCCATCACCTGCCATGATAATGAATGATGAAGGTGATAATGGATCGATAGAAATCCACTGTCCATCTTTCGTTTTCACCTGTACTCCTCCCACTTGATGCTGCTGAAGAATAGTCATGAAGCTGTAGTCTGTGTGAGGGAAAATACCGAAATTTGTTTCATTTTCTTTTGGGGGTCGATACTTGAACATCTTAAGAAGGTAAGAGGTTGCTCCAAGGAGTGGCTCATAGTGCTTCTCGATGCCATAGCTCTCAGATACCATTCTCAGCAACATTTGATCCAATTCTGCTACAAGTTTTGCGTACGAAAATACCGTTTCACTGTTCAAGAAAGAACATTAACATCAGTAAAGTTGCAGCCTGAATTATTGTACAACTTAAAGGAAAATTTGGCTTTCATGACAGACCTGAAACGCTGGTTTCCAGAAGGCCACATAAGATTTGTGAACTTCTGAACTCCTTCTAGGGTTGTAGATCTTTCAATGCCTAAAGCTTCATAAAGAGGAATAAAGGGCTTTTGGCCGACATAGCCATGAGAAGGTGTATCAGACGTGTTCAAGGCTTTGGTTTCAATTGGGAGACTATGTACTTCTTTTGATACATCGAAAACGGATTGGTAAAGCTCAGGAGGAACTTTATCATAGATGGCAATGAAGCAGCTATGTTCTTCCAGTGCACGAACGACTTCTTGCCTGGTTGTTACCCAAGAACTTGAACCAGAAGGCTCTAAATTTTTCTTTGTGAGATCTATTACAGGAATTTTGGGCTGTTCAAGAGAACCCATGGAATGGAGTAAAGTAGTAAATTAC
This sequence comes from Rauvolfia tetraphylla, assembly GCA_030512225.1. NCBI lineage: Eukaryota > Viridiplantae > Streptophyta > Magnoliopsida > Gentianales > Apocynaceae > Rauvolfia > Rauvolfia tetraphylla. The sequence continues at coordinate 6,274,484 of JAJQKT010000034.1, forward strand.
TCTGAATTGGAAGTCTGGGTTTAGGTGTCCAGAGGAAATGAAATTGCAGTCTGTTTATATACAATAAAGTAGTATTGTTTTTTCTTAATAGATCAGCAATCATGCTAGAGTTCATGCATGGCTGGCCGCTGTATTTTTGGCTCCATGCAAATTGGACCTTTGAGTTCTAATTCGGTGGAATATTCGTTATAAAATAGCCGTGCCCATAACAGGTCAAATTGGCAAAAATCCAATGAAAGAAACAAATCCTGAACTGTATCATCAGAGCTTATATTCAATTTTGTCTGAGGTTACCACAGGCGAGATGTCCTTGTTTATATGTGCTCTAAGGTTAGTTTAAGAGAGGTTAAATCCTTGATCAAAGAGATTGAGATCACTTTGTATACCAAAGGAAAGGGAGGACCGGGGTTAAGAGACCTAATCAAATGCTTTTAATGCTTTGAAGTTGAACTGCTAAATGATCAGTTCTCCTAACAGTACATATTTTTGGCTATTTCGTGTAATCATGTTAGATTTTTTATAGTAAAAAGCATGTTGCATACACAGAGTTGTCATCAGATAATCTTTGCTAAGTGCAATTTTTATTCTACTCCGTAATAGGAGTAATACTTCTACTTGTAGTGTATGTATAGATATGTTTTCTGCTGATCTGTGCATTGATTGGTTAGTGTTGTGTATGGACTCGTTTTCTAATAACTCCAAGTGCAGACATGACAAGTATTAGTAAATAAAATCTGGGCTGACGCCCGCATAGTAAGAGCCAGACCCTTGCTGGAGAGCATCTTTTGAGGATTAGTCTCACCATTGATGCGAATCACCCTATATATGGCTAACTGAAGAGCAGTGTCCTTCAACTTAAAACATTTCCAGTTTCAATCTTTTAGCGAGATGGGATCTGACAGAAGGTTAGAAATAGTTTCTGAGGAGATAATCAAACCTTCATATCCGACACCAGAAAGCTTAAGAGAGTGCAAGTTTTCCTTCCTAGACCAAATTGTAGTAACATGTTACATTCCTGCCATTTTCTTCTATCAAAACCCAGCTTCCTCGTTCACCGATCATCGTTCTCAAACATCTCGGCGTCTGAAACAATCTTTATCGGACGCCTTGGCTAAGTTCTATAATTTTGCTGGAAGAATCAGCGGAAATACTTCCTTGCTTTGCGATGACTCTGGAGCTTTGTTTGTCGAAGCTCGTATTCATGCTCAGCTCTCTCAAGCACTTAAGAAGGGCGTCTCCCAGAATTTGAATCAATATCTTGCAATAGAGCCTTATGATGATGGCAGCTCTAAAGACAGCAAGAGAAATATTCCACTAGTCGTGAAAGCTAGTTTCTTCGACTGCGGAGGCATTGCCGTCGGCGTCTGCATGTCTCATAAACTTGGGGACCTCTCCACGCTGATGACTTTCATGAATTTGTGGGCTGCAATGCAGCGGGGTGAAACTGATATTGGGCAACCAAATCTGGGTTTGGGATGCCATTATTTTCCTTCCCTAGAGAACATCCCACAATCTTACACGGGTCCAATTGAAAATGTCGTGTTGAGGAGATTTGTATTCGATAAAGAAAAGATAGCAGATATCAAAAAACTACTTTCCCCGGCCTCGAATTCATTGGTGCAGAATCTGACTCGGGTGGAAGCGGTGTCCACCTTCATATGGAAGCATATCATTGATGTTTCCAGAGCTAAAGAAAACAATAAAACCACATTTGTTCTGTCACTTGCAGTGAACTTGAGGCCCAGAATCCCCCAGCCTGATACAATAATAGGAGCAAACTTCTCCGTTGTCTCACATGGAATCTCCGGAGAAGATATGAACAATGAGGATCTTGCATACGTTGTCAGAAGCTGCATAAGAAAAGTCGATCAGGAGCTTCCTAAGATTATCCAGAATGGAAGCGATTATTACTACAATATACTGGGAGAAGCGATGAAGTTGTTCTCAAAGCCCGACTCAGGGTTTTGTTTCTTCAGCAGTTGGTGTAAGTTTCCAGTATACCAAGTGGACTATGGTTGGGGGAAACCAGTTTCAGTGGGCACTGTGGCCATGCCAATCAAGAATGGGGTGAACTTGATGATACAAGATCTGGTGATGGAATAGAAGCTTGGATCACAATGTTGGAAGATGAAATGGCGATGCTTTCCAAGGAGTTGCTTTCGCTCGAAAATAGTGATCTTCATTCTTGATATTTTGAATCTTTAATTGTCTAAGCAGAAAAGACTTGTATTCCCTTGGAGATGAGTTTAATTTTCTGAATTTTGTATCTTTCTAATACAGTAGATGTTTTATATTTTGCAATTTCAGCATGCTACATTTCGCAAATTATAATTTAAATAATAATATTTCCCGTGTGTACATTTGCCGTGCGCTGGTCAAGAATTTGTCTGTTATGAAGTATTGCTATACAATACTCGCAGGACTACCCTCAGAATATTATTTGAATTGAGTTTTTTATTTAGTTGAATTGTATTAAAAATTATAAAAATAAATTATTTGTAAGAACAGAAGTGGAGTCCAAAATAAAAAAATAATTTTAGTTTAAAAATCAATCCAAATACACCTTAGGATTTATCGAATGTTTGTTAAATCTGTGGGCACCCCAAAAAAATGCTGGAGAAGATTTTAAAACTTTACGTATTTCAAATTTTAAGTAAATATCTATAGAAGTCGATAAGTGATGTATTTATTTTGAATTTAAGTGTCATTTTAAAAATTTATATTTTTCTCCTCATACAAAACTACAAGTAGAAACTACTACTCTCTCAGTCCTGAAATAGTACCTTCATTTGTTATTTTTATATAGATTAAGAATTTATTAAAATCTATAATATTCAAAATAAAAAAATTAGTAGCCTTTTAATTTTAACTATAATTTATTAATTAGAGTATTTAAAAATTAGAATAACTAGTAGTTAAAGAGGGGTAAGAATGAAGAATTTATTAAATTTTTATTGATATTACAAATAGAACAGATATTATTAGATAAATAAGAAAGACAAATAGAGAAGGAAAGAATATCATTTCAACACAAAAAATTTCATTGTTTTGTTGCATAGGTAAATAAAAAAAAAGAAAGTTAACGATATTTATTTTGTAATAGAATAAAACTTTTATAAGGACATTTATATTGAAACGAACAGAGTAATTTTTCTTAGATTAATTGCTTTTACCTCAGCTGGTCGAAACAACAAATAAATTCTTGTGGCTCCATAAAATTACAATCTTTCCGTTTGACCGAAGTTAATGTCAGTAAACGGTAACAACAATACAGAGTGATAACTATTGTATCCTTCCCCTCTTTTTCCTCTTCCCGTAACATCGACTCTTGCTTCTCTTGTGGCGTTATGCAACTTCTGAAGTTAAAAATATTTTTATCCAACTAACTATAAAAAATATTTTCATAGAAATCACTCAATCTCATGTTTTAATATTTTAGATTTGTTTTAAATTATAAAAGTATTTAAAATATTTAATTACTATAATTATTTCTCAAGTGATTTTAATTTTTCTAAAATAGCAAATGTCCTTTTTTTTTCTTTGTAGATGTTAGATAGTTTGTTCTTATATTCTATTACATTATATATACTTTAGGATAGAAAAATTTGTAACTTAAGTGTGAGAGTTTGTATGTATTTATTAATAAATAGTTACAAATTTTTTTATTAATACCAAAATAAATTAGTAGTTAGTGGAGAATTTAGTCTATTGTCCGTAGTCTAGATATTACTTTTGGGCGTTAAAAATATCAAAATAACTTGTCCAAATTTTATATATAACTTTGGAGTATTTGGACCATCAAAATCAAAACAATTCATCCAACCAAAGGGTATTTTTGACCTTTCAAAAAGGAAGGAACAAAATAAGTTTAAATCCCCTTGATCAATTTCCAAACTTTTAGTATAGTACTAGCACAGAGCACATGTAATATTTGCATGTGTTAAACATTTCAAAAGTTATATTAGTGTTGACATTTTTATTCAATATAATTATTTCTCGAATTTATTTTATTTTTAATAAAATACTGATAAGATATATTTTTTATTAATTATATAAAATATTTTATTTAACATATTGGATACCACTGTATATGATCTCCTTATAAATTATTTTGGTATTTTATGTTTAATTTTTTTCTTATGGCTATTGAGTTTCTTATCAAATACTATGCTCTTTTTTAAAATTATTGTAATATTATTTAATTTCATTTTGATAATATTTCGATGAGATGCATAATTTTATTAATGATGTAAACTATTTCAAGGACGTTATTTTTATTATCTTTAAATTGAAACTATTTGTATTTTTCTGAATTTAGATACATAACTCTTACAATTAATTGTTTCTCCTATTGTTACACTCCATGCAATCTTTATTACACCTCAATGCAACTCTCACTTATTATAATTAGAATTGTAACTCTCACCTTAGTGTAATTGTTTCTCACATCTTCTCAATACAATTTTTATTCATTTCAATAACTGATTTTTTGGCAAATATCTAATGTTATTAAGCGTAAATATTAATTATACTATGCACCATATGCATGCATCCAACTATAGGGAAAAAAAAAACCAGAGAGGTTAATTGATTTTTGTTATGTCAATGGGAAAGTGTTGCACCGTATGCACCATAAATAGTAAAGTTTTCTTCCTACCATTTTCCTTTACTTTTTGTCACAAACCTAAGCCAAAGAATACCGACCATTTAGAATTCCCTTACGTAACATGCTTCATGTCTCTAAAATATATAAGTAGGCCATTAACCAAATGTAATTAATTATTGTTATGATAGGACCAAAAGAATTGTTATTATAGTGAAGCTATTATTATCTTGACTTATTCTCTCTTTAATGGTCTAAAATAACCAATATAAACTCATAATATAATATAATATAATATTAAGGATATTTTAGATAATCTAAAAAAAGATGAAATAACAAAGTTTAAATTCCCATGACCCATCCATAATTTTAGTATGTCAAACTTTCAAGTTTCTCTACCACTTAAATGTGCAGGATAAATAGAAAAGACTCATGTGCAGCCTTTTGATCTCTCCAAGTTCATTTGGTTGTCATGTAGTAGATCTGCCAACAGGATGTCCAAAAATGGAGTCCAAAGGTTTATATTCCAAGATTGAAGATCATGCAAATTAAAAAAGAGTTGCACGAGGGTTGATATGCCACCAATGGCTCTGAATCATTGCGGAAATCATTAATGGAACAATAAAATGTTGAGATCCACACGGGTGGAATTGCTAGCATCTTTCAATATTATATTCTGCATTGCTTGGATTTTAGTCCGATGATGAAGAACGTGAGAACATATGGAATCTTGACAGCCTTGAGGGATGGAGCAGATCCGTAGCTCTGAATCATTGCGGAAATCATTAATGGAACAATAAAATGTTGAGATCCACACGGGTGGAATTGCTAGCATCTTTCAATATTATATTCTGCATTGCTTGGATTTTAGTCCGATGATGAAGAACGTGAGAACATATGGAATCTTGACAGCCTTGAGGGATGGAGCAGATCCATATAAAAGGTTTTTTTGTCTTGGCAATCCCTAACATCTACATTATCTGTCCATGTTTAAGAAGGGATTGAATTTGAATTTGGTACTGCTGAAATTTCATTTTTCTCTGAAGTTTGCTGCTTAAGCAATATAACATGATCAATAGAAAATGTCCACGACCGGAACAAGATTCCTTTTGTTCCCTAGTAATTTATACAACATGAAGATCTCTCTCTTCACCTCTCCGCCCACTTTTAATTTGCATGAAAACAGCCAGCACAGATGATGGCTTGGAATACTGAGGTGGCGGTTGCATCAATATTTTTCCACAAATTGAGATCTGTTTGCGCGGTATTTACAACCTGAGATCCAACAAGAATGAGACAGCAAGAGAATGAGATTCCTTTTGTTTCCATCCGTTGATCATAGATATAAAGCATTAGAAGAGTTTGGTTTCAGCATCTCCGCAGGCATAGAATTCTAAGTTCATATCTATCATTGCTTTCTTCTGTTAAAGGAAAGATGACAACCTCCTTTTCAAACGAAATACTCTCAAACCATGCTCGTTCAGTTAGTTTGCCCTCGTCATCTCATCCTTTTTTTGCCATTGTTGAGCAGCAGTTGGACAGGTTGAGGTCATCTGAAGGTGCATCCTCGTCTTCTCACACATTAGCATGCCAAAAGTTGGATGGCCTAAAAAACTTGTATGAGTGTCTGGATGATGTGCTTCAGCTGCCACTCAGCCAACAAGCGCTTTCCCATCAAAGAAACCGGGAAAGGTAGGAAGAGGTCCAAGATGGATCTCTGAAGCTGTTGGATATCTGCAGCACAGTCAGGGACATCTATTCCCAGATGAAGGAAACTGTCCAGGAACTTGAGTCCTCCATAAGAAGAAAAAGATGCGGGGAATTGGCTAGTTATCTTGATGCATATATGGCCTCCAGAAAGAAACTGAATAAGATGATCTGCAAGTGCTACAAAGAGTTGAAGAGAGCAGAGAAAGATTACACCCCTGCAGCTATAACCAAGGAGTATGAGTTGCTTAACCTGATAGGAAAAGTTCAAGAAGTTACTTTTACAATATTAGAGTCCACTCTAGCTTTCATCTCTGGTGCAAATGCCAGATCACAGCCAAGAGGTTGGTCCCTGGTCTCAAGACTCTTACAACCTAAGAAAGCATCATGTAATGGAGAATCAGATCTTGCTGGAATTGAGAAGATTGAAGTTGAATTACTCCAACTGAAAAGCAAGAAATCAAACCAAGAGATGGATCTTGTGCCGATGCAACATCTACAAAAGGGGCTTGAGGCATTTGACCTTGGCATTCAGGAATTGGTGGAGGTGCTGGAAGTTGTCTTTAGGCTTTTGTTGAAAACCAGGGTTTCTCTTCTCAACATTCTAAACCATTAGGCTGTGCCCAGATAGCATGCATGACACTAAAATTCGTTTACATGTACAAACTTTTGTAGAAATAGACATATACATGAACAAGTAAAAATCAATATATATTGATATTTTTATTAAAATTCCTCCAGTTCTTGATCTTTCTGCTTATTTCCCTTTTATCATTACTTGAACTTCCTTATCAAAATACATTCGTAAACGAAAACTAAGTTTCTACCGATTTTACTTTATAATTTGAGTTTTCAATTATTTGGCAAGATCAGTGATAATTCATTCACAGATATATGATCCAACAAGAAATAGAGGATAGCTATACAGGCTGTCATGATTCCGGTTGCCTTATTCTGATTCGCATAAGCTAGGTGCACATAAGATGCAATTTTTTAAATTTCAGCCTGCAGATGAGTTCTCCCAAGTTTTTAAATTTCAACTTGATCAATTATTATGTAGATGTTGGGGACTGGCATAGCATGAAACTCTTTTGGTAGATCCGCTAAATTTCTTAAGGCTGTCAATATTCAATTCATTCACACGCTGTCCATCATCTGCCTGACATGTTGATATAAAACTTGTTATCACCTACAGGTCAATTAATTATCCTTGGACACTTCTTTCATATGATTATTGTTTTAGAAATAGTTGAAAATGGAATTATTGATGAAAATGATTTATTTTTTCAATAAATCAGCTGCATTCAAATAAGGGATCAGTTGTTGGAAATAATTGAAAGAGAAGATAAAAGATGGCATGTTCGTTGAAGATGCTGAGATGGGAAGCTCAGATTTGATTAAGAAGGAAGAAACAATAAAGTTTAAATCACCATACTTTTATAATAGTATGGATAGATAGATAAGAAGAAAGTAGAAATCCACACGGATGGAACTGATTATTTTCCAGACAACGTGCTATGATGTGAATCTCATTGCCTCCTGCTTGTCTTTCCCTGCTAGCATATTGCACATTGCCGAAACATATGGAATATTGACAGCGTTGAGGGATTCACCAGATCCACAAAAAGAGCATCAAGCTTATGCATTCCCCAACATTTATAGCCCATTGTTAAGAAGGGATTGAAGTCCAAGATTCTTTAAAACTCTCAGCCAAACCAAACCGTTTAATAAATGATGTCCACAAGGGGATCAAGATGCTTTTTGCTTCCGAGCAATTTAGACAACTCAGAAGATTTCTCTCTCACTCTAAATTTAATTTGCAAGAAAATTAAACAACTGGCTCAGTCGGCTTTGACTCCGGGGCTGGTAGTGGTTGTATGAATATTTCTCCATCAATTGAGATCTCCTGTAATCTATTTGTAACCTCAGATGCAACAATGGTGAGACAAAAGGAAAGCTTAATTATATATTACAGTAAGCCAACAAGAGGATGAGATTCCTTTTGTTTCCATCACTCCATATATATGCAGGAGCGCAAAAGTTGAGTTTCAACAATCAACATCTCGACTGGCATAGACTTCTTAAGTTCCCAATTCTCATTGTTTTTCTTTTTCTACCAGAAGAAAAGATGGCAACCTCATTTCCAAATGATAAACTCTTCAGCCATGCTCGTTCAATTAGCTTGCCCTCTTCATCTCATCCTCTTTTTGCGAGTGTTGAGCAGCTGTTGGACAGGTTGAGGTCTTCTGAAGGTGCATCCTCATCTTCTCATGCATCAGTGTGCAGAAAGTTGGATGGCCTAAAAAACTTGTACGAGCGTCTGGATGATGTCCTTCAGTTGCCACTCAGCCAACAAGCTCTTTCCCATGAAAGAAAAGGAAAATGGGAAGAAGAGGTCCTGGATGGATCTCTCAGGCTTTTGGATATCTGCTGTATGGTTGGGGGCATTTATTCCCAGACGAAGGCAACTGTCCAGGAACTAGAGTCCTCCTTCAGAAGAAAAAGATGCACGGAATTGGCCATTGAAGTTGACGCATATATGGCCTCCAGAAAGAAATTGAATAAGATGATCTGCAAGTGCAACAAAGAGTTGAAGAAAGCACTAGAGAAGAGTTGCACCCTTGCAGTGGCAACCAAAGAGTATGAGTTGGTTAACCTGATCAGAGATATTCAAGAAGTTAGTTTTACAACGTTTGAGTCCATTCTAGCTTTCATTTCTGGTGCAAAGGCCGGATCAGAACCAAGAGGTTGGTCTTTGGTCTCAAGACTATTACAACCTAAGAGAGTGTCATGCAACGGAGAACCAGGTATTCCTGGAATCGAGAAGATTGAAACCGAATTACTGCACCTGAAAAGCAAGAAGCCAAACCAAGAGACGGTTCTTCTGCAAATGCAAAATCTGTTAAAAGGACTCCAGGCATTTGACTTGGACATTCAAGAATTGGAAGATCTGTTGGAAGTTGTCTTTAGGCTTCTGTTAAAAACAAGAGTTTCACTTCTTAACATTCTCAACCATTAGTTTGTGCCCAAATTGTATGCACGGTATTGAATTCCTGCAAACTTTTGTGTAGAAACTTGTACAGACAAGTGAAAATGAATACACATTCAAAAGATTATATCACATATGCTCCTGTTCTTGATCCAAATTTTTTTTTTTTACTTTTTGAAATTCTTAAACGTCATCTTCTAAATTTTGCAATCTTTGACAGAATTACTGAGTCAGGAATCACAGAATTCAAAGAGGACCGCGAGGTTCCTGTCTTTCTGTAATTCATTGAGCTATTTCTTTCAATATCTAGGGTCCTTCTAGGATTTCTACTTCTTGGAGCATGAAAGCTCAACGGTAATTCTTGTGTTGGCGAGAACCTAAAGTTACTACAAATTTTGCAAGTAAAACTAGAAGCTAGGAAAGTAATGATGCACTCTACTGATTTTTCTCAAATTAAAAGATTTTCCAAGTAGTTTTGCTGGGATGAGGCAAAAAATTAAGTTGACAATTGATCCAACCAGAACTAGAGATAAATTGCCCTGCTATTTATAGCATGAGGTTGTCATGATTCCTAATGCCCTCAAATGTTTAAGCACACCGCTGAAAATTACCTCATTATGATTTGGCATGCAATAGGAACACCTAAGGTCCAACCGTATAACATCCAGCCTTCAGATGAAAGGAATTCTTCGGAATAACTGTCCATGAAATTAACTTCAAATCTCAACTTGATCAAACATTAAGTCATGTTGGGAATGCAAGATCACGAAACACTTAGCGGATCTGGTCAATCTCTCAAGGCTGTCAAGATTCCAGTTGTTCACAAGCTCTTCATCATCTGACTGACATTTCAGCAATGTGAAATATAATACAGTGAGGAAGACATTGTCTGGAAGACTGAGCTATTAGTTCCACCCGTGTGGATCTCAAAATTTTACGATTTCTTCAATGATTCAGAGCCCTCCATGGCACAAAACTAGTCTAATTATAATTTTTGTCTGCATGATCTTCAATTTTGGGATATATGCCGTCAAACCAAGTCATTGTTAGACATACTGGTGCAGATCCACTGCATGACAATCAAATGAGCTTGGATGAGAGGAACTTTTGGTTTTATCATCCAGAATTAGCAACTCCTTTTCCTAAAGAAAAAATGGCCAACCCATCCACAGCAGCTCAAACCACTTGTCATACAGGTTCCCCCAGTTTGCTTTCCAGAGCTCATCCCGAAACCGCAAGTCTAGAGGGTCACTTCTGTAGGCTGAGATTATCAAGCACTGCATCAACATCTTCATCATCTATCTCCAACTGCTGATTATGCCTTCTCAGTGACGTGTACGAGAGCTTCAATTGCTGCAAGCTCAACAAGCCCCTCCCCACTAGCACAATAACACGTGCAATTGTTTGGCGTGCTAATCTTTTCAAAATTCATACACTACGTATTCCTTTAAGGCCGCCTAGAAGCCAAACAAACAATATACAAACGTCAAACAAACAGAAGCTTCCGAATTCAAACGCACAGAAGCATATGCTATAAAGTTCCAAATTTACCAACCATAACCCCTCACTCAACGAAAAACAAAAACAAAAAAAAAAAACGAAAAAATAACAAAAAGAAAACCATAAATCTTGCTTTTTCCAGTACTCCATTACTATAAATGACCTCCTTGAATCAACAGACTAAAGCAAGCCAAAAATCATCATTATTTTTACCTATTTTCAAGATTTGTATATTTTAGTGAAAACATATACCACTACAAGAAAATTGGGCTTCAGTTACTAAGAAAATTTGTCGCTAAAGGTCTTTTTTGTCACTAATAATGTTTAGGGAGGAAAAATATTTTATTGCTGTTACACCATCACTAAGAGTCTTTGACAACAAAAAAGCCACTTTTGTCTCTACAAAGATATCCTTTGGCGACAAAATTACTTTGGTCGCTATTGAGGTATTTTTTAGCAAGGAAATTTCTTACCGCTAAAGGCCTTGAAAAATTTTTTCGCTAAAATTTTGTAATGCTAGAGGTTAAACTGCATGACTTCCTTATAATAATTATTTTTTTGTTCTAGAGTATTAATTTATTTCTCCATAATTTTGTTATAATGTTTTATTAAATCTTCATTGATCAAATTCACATTGCACCCATGAAGGATGCTCAAGAGAAATCAATAGATCAACTCTCTCTCCCTTCCCCTCTTTTATGGGGCTTGTTGGCCCAGAACACATAGGCAGCAGCCCTTTAGTCATATTCTTTGTTGATATTATTCTCACTAATTATATAAACTATTTTGTGGAGATTAGATATATAGTCTATTTTTATATATTTCTTTGAATTACGGTTTGGGGTTAGAAAATTTGTAATTTAAGTGAAGAAGTTACATAAATTTATTACTTACTAGTTACAAACCTTTTAGAGGAGTTGCAATTTCTACTAATTCTTGAAGCATAAATATTATCTTTTTCCATTTGTGCTTCTTTAGCTAAAGTAAGACCCAAATTGTTCTTATTTAATATTTCAATAATAATAATAATAATAATAATAAATTAACTAATTAATATAATAATGGCTATAGTAAAATTCTAAGGGCATTTTAGACCATCAAAAAAGGAAGAAACATGCTAATTTAAATCATCATGCTCCTTATTGGTACTTTTATAATAGTATAGATAACAATAATACAAAAAGAATAATTATGCAAATTGAAAAATGCTAATATCAATAGAATTACGTTTTGCATGCTACAAATTGCACAAAAATCTCAAAAAAATTAAGGGAAATAAGATGATTAATCTATAAACAATTAAAATAAATACAGGATATGATTAATGTAAATAAACTAGATATTATTTTTAATTATATCAAAATTCTTTTACGTTCAAATGAACGTGAGTAGAATATATCATTATTTATTTTTACTTCTTTCATTAGTGAAGAAACTTCAACGAATAAGTGCTGTGTCTTTTTAATCCCAGAGAATAAGGATAAAGATCAAAGGTAAATAATATGAGTGTTAGAGTGCCATATCAACTTTGATCCTAATATGTCCAAATCCTGCTTATAAAATAGGACCAAATTAAGATGCCTTCATCTTTGGTCGCATCTTTGGTCCTATTATACCCAAAACGATCCCCGTTTATGCATATATCTTTCTTGAATAAATGAACTTAATTATTAACCGCTTCTTGACGTCTTTACTCAAAAGCCCACCTCGCATTTCTCTACTCCTCGCAAGAATTTTGGAGTGACATAGTAGAGGTATAATCTTCATGAGATGCTTTCAACTTTTAGCCTAATCGGTCCAAACCCCTACCAATTTATTTACATATCTTTGGTTCATTTAAATCCCTCAACTGCTTGATGATGGTTTAAGCCTTATCTGTAAATCTTCGGTTACTTCAAGAGTAGCTAAATATGACGCTCAATTCTACTCAAACACTTCTCATGCTTGACAGCTATTATATCATTTTGGCTTCGGTACTTGCCTTAGGAGTTGCATACTTAGTTTCGAAAGCAACTAAAAATGGAAAATCAGGTATCCCTGGCAACCTGGGAATTCCTTTCATAGGAGAGGGCCTCTCTTTTTTATCAGCCGCCAACAGCACCAAAGGTTGCTATGAGTTTGTCCGGCTCCGACGATTAAGGTAAGTACTTCCATTAGGTTTGTGTTAGTCAGCAAAAAATCTATAGGTCTATGTTACAATTCTTGCCTGTTAGAATGTTGAAAACCTTTGATTAATTTGCAAGATTATATAGCGGAGCTGTACTGATGTAGTTTCTGATATAATTAGGCATGGAGATTGGTTCAAAACAAGGATTTTCGGCAAGATCCATGTGTTTGTCCCCAGTGTTGAGGGCGCCAAGACAATTTATACCAATGATTTAACACTGTTCAACAAGGGATACTTGAAATCAATGGCAGATGCAGCAGGGAAGAAAAGCTTGTTCAGTGTACCCCAAGAGAGTCACAAGAGAATCAGACGTCTCTTGTCTGATCCTTTCTGTATAAGTTCTCTCCAAGACTTTGTTCCCAAGGTTGACAAGATGATCACTGAAAGACTCAAGAAATTAGAAAAAGATGGCAAAAGTTTCGGGGTGTTCAACTTCAGCACCAAGGTACATTAATTCAATCCCATTATATATATTTCTTGCACTTATATGTATAATATATAGAACAAGATTGCTCGTGTTCTCCGCCTCTTCTCTCTTCCTTTCGTCTGCTGCTCTCTCCAATCTTCTCTCCTTTCCTCTATTTGACAGTAGAACATTCAGACCCATGTTTTGCTTACTATGGCCAGCAACAGGCGGCAACCCAGATCACCGTCCACTGACCCGCGCGTCCCATTGTGCTGGCGAACATTATCCACTGGCTCTACATGTAAAAGCACAGAGGAAAAAAAAACAAAGAATTGTAAAGTGAATTTTGGCCAAAATCACTGTAGCTGTCTTAACCCCTAATTTTTCTAAAGACACAACCTGAGATCTTCTTTTTTGACCCTTGTGTGTCTCCGATTCGCGCCTCATATAAGGTTTGGCCTCAAATGTCTGGATCTGGCCACCCTTCTCCTTGTAAGAAAATTTTCTAGTACCTGTTTTTGAGAAGAACTTAGCTTTCTCAGACGAAAATTTTATTATCTGATTATTTTATTTTTTCTAAGTATTATACAATTATTTTATGCTAAAATAATTGTTCCGCATCAAATGGAGTCCAAGCTTAATCTAGTCTCGGAAAGGACCCGAGTTTGGATTTGAGCTTATCTAAAAATTATTAGACTTTGCTTCATATTAGCTCAAAGTTCGGGTCCATCCAACTTATACAATAGTTGATTTGCATGCTTAGAAAATGACTTTATGATGGAATTATGCATCGATCTCGCCCAAATATGAATGGACTTCTTCATGCTTCAATAAGTTAACTTGTTGAATGACAGTTTTTTCCCTTTTTGAAGGGTTAAGAGTAATTCATTAAGTGGAAATATCCTGTCGGATTACACTTGATTGCTGGTTGAAGTACTCAGATTAGGCTGAAATGAAGGGATTGGACAGAACAATAAGCATTCAAGATTCTTGAAAATGTATAAAGTTTCAAAATCCAGGAACTAACATCCACTGAACTGTTCAATGCAGACGACATTTGCCGCAACATGTAACATGTTGATGAGCGTGACTGATGCTTCCTTAGTAGAACAAATTGAAAGAGATATTACTGCTGTCTCTAATGCTATTATATCCTTTCCTGTGATGATCCCTGGCACCAGATACTACAAAGGCATCAAGGTAAGCTTCTACATACTGAAGCCTAATAGATATTTATGACAATGCCAGAGGAGAAAACCATGAAATGGCTAGTACAAAAAACCTCTGATTTATGCTCGTCTAAGGATATAGTAATGATGGGGAAGGAAATTTTTAATGTATATACATAGTACAATCATTTTTAGCTTCAAAAGTATATAATCCGAACTAAGAAAAGCAATTTAATTATGCAGGCAAGACATAGGCTCATGGAAACATTCAAAGAGATGATTGCCAGGAGAAGAAATGGTGTGGAGAATCCTGATGACTTCCTGCAAAGCATGCTGCAGAGAGATTCATATCCAGCTAACGAAAAACTCGACGACGAAGAGATTATGGACAATCTATTGACACTGATGCTTTCTGGTCAAAACACAACTGCAGCTGCAATGATGTGGAGTGTCAAGTTCTTGAGTGATCACCCTGCTGCCCAGGATAGACTCAGAGTAAGATTTCAGCTTTTTATTTTTTCCCCCTAAAATGTGCTTTTAATTTAGAGTACTTAAGAACTCCTTTCTATCAAAACAATTCAAGCCCCTATAGATCATTCTGCTGCTCAATTCCACACTATTTTTCCCCTTCAACAGGCTTCATCACAATAAATGAAACCCAGCTCTCTTCTCCCCAGCCTAATAAAATACTCATCCCGTTTGAAATTAAATTTCCAGTTTCAGGACAAAGGAAGTATAAAACAGAAGAAAAAGAAAATCAGAAAGAAAAGATTGGTACCTATATCAAAAGAATAAATAGGAAAATGTTAGTCAAAACTCAATCTTTGAAGTCATTCATAACGATACCTGATGACCTTTCATTGGACTGATTACAGGAAGAATAACTCTCGATACTCAGAAGCAAGCCAGAGGGAACACTTCTTACTCTTAAAGATCTCGAGAAAATGTCATATGCCTCAAAGGTTAGGGACAGTAACCAAATTGGTATGCTCTGACTTTTTCAGCTTTTAAAACTACAAGAACTTCTCTGCGTTGCCTTCAATAAAATTTAAAAAAAAGAAAAGAAAAGTATTTCTCTGCATTGAAAGGACACTTTATGGCGCTGCTTGCTTGATGGCTTCAGATGTTCCAATTTCCTTAATGGTTAGGTCATCAAGGAGACATTGAGAATGGCAAACGTTGTATTATGGATTCCTAGAGTTGCACTTCAAAACTGCATGGTTGACGGTAAGCTACAAATTAAACTAATTTTAGAGAAGAGAAGCTAGATTGAATTGATGCATTACAGATTGCTATTGCATGAAACGTTCACTTAGCACCTCCTTACAAACTCCACCACCCCCACCTCCCTTCCCCCGGGAAAAAAAATGAAAAATGCAATATTGCAATTTATTCCCAATGCGGGAATTATGATAAAAGAAATTTCTCTTACATAAATCTTTCTGACTCTTATCTATGGGGTTATGGCAGGAGTTGAAATAAAGAAAGGATGGCATGTCAATGTTGACGCACCCCGTATACATTTTGATCCGGACACATACAAGGACCCCATGCTCTTCTACCCTTCAAGATGGGATGTAAGATATTCTCCCCTTTTATGTTTTCCTGTAATCACTATTGAGATTCCATACCATGATATCATGTTAAAAAATTAGATTTAAATCTATTGTCATTCTCAAAAAGTATCTCGAGAGGAAAAAAGTTGTCCTAATTTTATAAAGAATTAATATTTATATTAATTAATCGATATGGGATCTCAACAATCACCACGCAGATTAATTATCACTAATTCACACGAAAATTCTTCATATTTGGTTCATCAGGAAATGCAGAAGCCATACAGTTACATTCCTTGGGGAACAGGACCCAGGACATGCATAGGGATGAATATGGCAAAAATAACGATGTTGGCGTTCCTACACCGGCTAACTAGTGAATACAAGTAAGCCAATCCTTCCCCCTCCCCCTCTTTAAGACTCTGTGACTAGCTTTGTTTTCTGCTGGATTGAATTCCCAGTTCTCACTAATTAACTTCATGTTCAACGTGCAGGTGGAAAGTTGATGATCTGGATCCAAGCTTGGACAGAAAATCGTTTATACCAAGATTGCAAAGTGGATGTCCAATAACCTTGGCAACATTGTGAGAGGGAGTAGATGCAGAATCCTTTCTGGATAAAGCTAGACATGGGTAGAATCTCATTTTGAATGAGAAGATGTCATCATCTTCGGCCTGTGTATATACCAAAGCTTTCATTTTTCCTTGTAAGGACAAAATGCTGCATTTATGAAGAAGTTATGTTGGCAATATTAAACCAACCATAATTAGAAGATTTATTAGTTCTGGTATTTAGCAGTTTTACTCTATTAAGTTTTGGTTTAGTAGTTTTCTATTATTATTTGGAATGAAATTCCTAATTTAGATAGGTTTAGTATTTTAGGCTTGTGGAACCTTATATATATGAGTTTGTATTTATGATTATTAGGGATATCAATCGAGCTGAGTGAGTTGGGCTTTGTTAAACCCGAGCTCGGCCCGATTGTTTCGGGCTGGTAAAATATGAGCCCGAGCTAGGCTCTTTCGGGTTCGGGTCAGTCCTAACCCGATTTTTTAAATTTTTTATATAATAATAATATTTTTTAATAATATAATAATATTATTATTATATAAATAAATAAATAAATAAATATATCTATATATATATATATATATATATATATATATATATATATATATATATATTACGAGCCGAGCTGAAATCGGGCTGAGTTTTTCTTAACCCGAGCTCGGTTAAAAAATTTATTCGGATTGAAAATTTCAGTCCAAGCCTGCAATTAAGAGGGCTGAACGAGCCGGGCTCGAGTCAGCTCGACCCAAATAAGGAATTTAATAGGCTTTATTTCCTTTGTTGTTTACCATTGTTTTTCTTTCCTTCCTTCTTGTTTTATTCTTCAAATCCAACTTCCATGAAAACTCATAATAATCACACGGATATTTTTCTTCCATAAACTAAGTTTTGACATTAAGGATCCTTTAAAATAAGAAAGTTTTATTGCTAAAAAAGGGAATTTGAAACTTTCTTAAAGAATACT
The DNA here is from genome assembly GCA_030512225.1 of Rauvolfia tetraphylla. NCBI lineage: Eukaryota > Viridiplantae > Streptophyta > Magnoliopsida > Gentianales > Apocynaceae > Rauvolfia > Rauvolfia tetraphylla. The sequence continues at coordinate 6,292,115 of JAJQKT010000034.1, forward strand.
TAGTGCTTGTGTGAACTAATTGATTGAAGAAGTCTCACCTAGCAATTATTATTCATGTATTACAAAGAGGATACCTTTCACGAAAGTCATTAGGCATACATCCTAGGAGTTACACAATGGCATTTTATTGGTATTCCCTTGAAAATAATTCAGGAATGGTTATGCATATTAATATATAATTTCTTATATTTGACAAAATGATTCATGTGCTATTTGTGTCACTAAAGATAAATTTAAAGCGAAAGAGTCCTTTATTTTACAAATTGGAAGAAGAGCTACATGCAAGAAAGTGGATATTCTTGAGCACTTTAAAGTTCAATTACTGCATCGATTCTATTAAAACCTAGCTACCTTTTATTGTACACAAATATGATGCTTGCAACCAGTTGCATTTTGCCTTAGCGGTTCTGATATGTCAAAAGAAGCAACTTTTCCAAATGTTCAAAAGTCTAGGAAGAATTCTCAAGCTCCATAAATATATAATTGTTTGGAATGTTTATTACTGGTACCAAAATATACATCTGAATAATTTCATATCACAACTTCAACAATGAAAGGACAAATAAACGAAAATTCTCTACAACAATAATGGGATCAAAATTCAAGAAAAATAACGCTTCCATTGAATTTTCATTATTAAGTCATCATCTTAGGCATTGTTTAGATCGATTGTCAAACTACAGCATATTGTTTCAGCAACCGTCACTAATTTTTTCTAAAAATTACGTGTTATGCATTGAAAAACATATAATACTATGCAAATTATTAAGTAAAAGTGAATTTAGTTAAATCACTGGCTTCTACAGTAGCTTACTTGCAAAACGTCAGGCCCAGTGTGACTTTGTGACTGAAAATCAATTAAAAAATGGGACAATTCAATAACAAATCTTCGTATTTCCCATTTACCCTCCTTGTGTTTCTCATATCCTCCTTCCATTTATTCTACAAATACCATTTTCCACAACATGAATTCTCGACATTACAAAACTGGCAAACTTAAAAGGTCACGATTGTTTTATTGCTATTTTTTACTAGTATAAGAAATTATTCTCTAACTATGTTGAAGAAACTTTTCTTTTGTTTTTTTTTTTTTTTGTAAGAGTTAAAAGATTTCCTAAATTACCTGAGTCAAAGTGCGTGTAAAGTTAATACGTGCAAAGAAATGAATACTTTTGAGCACCTTTACAATTTGTAAATATACAAGTTGAATCTAAGCTGAGCTAATTTCATTATCTCTACATGTTGATTGTAAACAATGGCATTCTGTATTGCTAGTTCCAATGAGTCAGGGGAAGCATCTTTCGCACACGTTCGAACCCATGTATAAAGTTCTCCCACACTTCATGTAAATATAGTCTCTCCTAATCGCTTGTTTATGCTATCAGCAAGCAGCTCTGACTAATTAGTTTTTGTATTTTTACTAGTTTAATAGAGTTTTGAATTGGCAAAACCCCAGTATTGGGCACGATCCAATAGCTATGTTAGCAGTTGTTTGATTGAGTTTTAAAACTTAGTATTTAGCCGCCAAGTCATAAAAAATTGTGACGACAATATCAGTACTAGCTTGAGATAAAAATTTTATGAATAGGGACGAAATCATGCAAAACAAATCAGATTCATCCAACATAAATCTATCAAATTTCTATATCAAATCGGACGTTTTCTTTGACCTCTTAAATTCTTTTCATGAGACTTTCTAACCTTTGGAACCTCCTCAAACCATCATAAATATGTCAGGAATAGATGTATAATTAATTAATGCTCTAATTAACAAAGTTACAAATTCATTCCTAAGTTCTCCATTTCTAATCATTCAAATTATCAGCAAAAGCCAAGAAGAAAGAGATGTCCATTCGCTAAAAGAAATTGCAAAGCATTAAGGTAACTAAGCATAACAATGATATAATGGACTTGCTATTGCTCTACTGGAACTTGCAAAGTAATCAAAGCTTGAACCCTCTTGGAGAGAAATTTCTCATAAAATGGCCTACCGAGAAGTACTTGGTCCTCTAACATTTTATTTCTTTCGAAATTTTTTATGTTGTGAATGACAATAATGAGAAAATATTTTCTACTATTTCGGTATCTCTAGAAACATCTGTAGAAAGGCTTCAAAGAATTATGTCAATCAGAATAAGAACAATAATCAGCAGAAACGGAATGAAATTGCCTCGAATATACACATACGTCCTGGGAAGGAAATTCTTACGCCTTAGGTACCATGACAACGTGGAGATTATTTAAGGAGTTTCCCTTTTGGTAAAGATCCAAACAATGGCATTTTATATATACTAACACTATATATGCACGTGTAGTTGCATGTAATAATATTGGTAAAATAAATTTGTTATCTGGACACTTTTAGTATAATATAGCATAGATATGAATTTGCCAACTTCCAGGGAGAAACATGACATGCGACATGCTAAAAGATTCAAGCATCATGCAGCTGAAGATACTATCCAAGTTGTCTTGTCTGATATACTGATGTTTAAAGCTTAAACAGAAAAAATCTCCAGGGGGATTGAAAGTGCGGTTATCAAGAGATTAATGCTTCACAAAGCATCTTCCATCAGCTTGAGCAAAAGCCCAAAGCGGAAATAATAACACATATAAGGTTGGAGGCATGGGTAAGAGAGCTTGACAAGAGAATTTGAAGCTCTTCAACTCCTTTAGCTGCTACATTCTCTAATCCACTGTTCCACATTATCATTGTACTCTCCTGACAATGAAAAGTTTGCTTTAGAAGACAATATCTTTTCACCAGCATGAGAATTCAGTACTTGATTGCCATCACTAACTAAATGCTCCATTCTCTTAGCACTTGTCTGAGACATATTCCCGATGTCAAAGTTGAGATTCAAAGAACTCCTCCATAGGTGTCTCCACCTTCTTGAGAAAACACTGTTCCTCACTGCCTCTCTCAATGATAAGAATGATAAAATATGACACCGGATATGATCTGGCAATCTAATATCGAGATCATTTGTACCCATATCATCTGTTTAGAGTAACCAACAGAATTTGATAGTGATTTCACGGTAAAAGCTTTAGTTTTGGATATTAAAATCTTAAAGAAACTTTAAAGTTGCCGTATTTATCAAGACTAGCAAAATTTATGTACAATAATTGCACGTGTCAGATTTTTCAAGAGTAAAAATCTCTTCACAGTATTATTTTTCATGCCATTAAATTATTTTTCACTTTTGTTCTGAAGAGAGGTTGTTAGTATGCTTGGTATTACAAACTTTGTTAAGAAAGATTGCAAGTTCTATTGCAAGCTAATACAAATATAATAGTCATAAGAAAAATGGAATTCGAACTGTGTTATGAAAAAATTGGTGCTTATGTGATCTAACTGATTGAAATCAAACAAAGCAATATATTGTATTTCCATGGGGATATCTTTTATGAAAATCACTAAGCATTCACCCCTTGTAATAATAAAACGAAAATTCATTGAGATTCCCCTAAAAGCAATTTGGGAAAGCTGATGCATGTAAAGAAATAATTTCTTGCTTCATAACAGAATGATTCAAGTGCAATTTGCGTGGCTATAAATAAATTTAAGGCAAAGCTGGAACCTTTCATGGAGAAATTTTTCACAGAATTTGCCTCAGAAGAAGTTTGTCATCTAAGATGATCTCATGGAAAGACAGACAAACGCAATGCAGGGCCCTGAAATTCAGAATATCGTCACTGATCCAGTCATGAGACAGGTGCTGATTGATTTCCAGGAGAATCCAGAAGCAGCACAGGAACACGACGAACACAAAGAATCCAAAAACTGCAAACAGCAATATGAAGATTTGATGATGATGAAGTTTTTGTTGACTTTTGGCTTTAGAATCAATCCCACATCGGATGTTTTGGGATTTAAGGGGGAGTTTGAGAGTTATAAATAAACTCCTCCTCCCCCTATTAGTTCCATCCCAAATTTGTATCACTTCTCCCACTATAAATAAAAGCAGGCTGCTTGAGTGGTGCTCGGAGACTAGGCAAATTTTGCCGAACTCCGTTATCAAATTTTTTCGGGTGTGTTCTTTCCTTATCTCTCCTATTATTCCGCATTTATTTGTTATTGTTGTTTCTTTTCGATTATAGTATTCAATATTATTTGTCGGGTATATTCGTAGTGTTTTGTATTTATTCAATTCACTAGAAGTTTGTTTTAGAGGGAATTATTACCCGAAATTCCCAACAGTTTTGGTGTGCCTTTCAATGGAATTCATGTGGATTGATTTTCACATTTTGGTAATTTAAATGCTGGTTATTACTTTTGGATTTCATTAAAGAAAAAATTCTGAGATTTGATCTCTTTTTTTTCTATAGTCTAAAAGAACACCAAAAATAACCAAGTGAAATTTTCATTCAATTTCAAGATCTCATTTTGACATTTTCTCACGGCAAAGATGGAAGGATGACAAAATGTGAAAAAATACTAACATTGCTAAAAGGGCAAATTGATTTTTGTCTTTTGCAATTAATTTTCAACTGCAAAAATTGCACGAAAAAACATTTTCTTTAAGCAATCGCATGAGAAAGAGATGAACTAAGTCGAATCTTAAACAAAAGTCTTAACAGTATTAACTTTATTTATTTCTTCACCATTCTATTTTCAGTTCCTTCGGACTCCTTCACTTCTTTCATGACTCTATCCTAACTAAAAATTTCTTTCTATACCGTTAATAACTGCTAACATTTCATTTTATATATAAACAAACTATTGTAATCAATTAACTTTTGCAGCCGTTGGGGTTATTAAGTCTAATGTTTTATTGTAAAGCCAAATTCAGTCGAATTGAGTGTGTTACATATGCCTACCTGATTGTTGTTCTCTGCTGACTTCGTCGGTCAAATTTGCAGGGAAAGCAGGTCTTGGCGTGGAGAAATCCAGGACTCTGGAATATTGTGTTGATGTGATCAAAGCAATTTCAGTCATGTGACAAAGTTTGTTTAACATTGCATCTAATGTGAATTAACTTCTCTGCTTATTGAACAGTTAGAGTTGTGACACCTAATCATTTACGTTACATGCGGATAGCAGGAACAAGCATGTCATTCTCTCCCTCATACTTTTTTCTCCAATTTATATATGATTTTTGTTTACTACTTATTTTTCTCTTTTCAATTTTATCCTTATTCCTTATTACTATACTGGAAAGTGTTAAAATGTCTCCTTACACTGTTTAAATTCTCTGTAATCCATGTGCGACAACCTTATACAAGATGTACTTTAGACCTAAGGTAGTATTATTTATGCAGGAAAACTCTAGCGGTTGATTTGAGCATGTACATATGTGTTAAAAAATAAATAGGTCTTAAAGAGCAAAGAAAAGATAATTAATTCCGACTAAATATGCCCTAGGTTGATTTGATGTTTTGCCACATAAGTCGCACAAGAATCGATTAGAAACCATTTGCATAACCAACTAATATGAAGTTGGTTTACACTACACACTACAAGAAATTTGAATTTTTATGACGGATTATTCCGTCGCAAAACACAAATTGCGACGGATTTGCGACAAAAGAGTTCGTCACAAAAATATAAGTCGCATATTTGCAACGGACCGTACGTCCGTCGCAAATTTGCGACGGACTGTATATCCGTCGCCAATTTGCGACGGATAAATGGTCCGTCGCCAATTGGTGACGGATATACAGTCCGTCGCAAATTGGAATATTATCCGTGGCATATTTGCGACGGATAACATCCGTCGCAGATTGGCGACGGATTATCTTCCGTCCCAAATCTGCGACAGAGGATAATTCGTCACAAATAAATTTTTATTATTAATTATTAATTATTAAAAATAATTATTAAATACAAATACAATTTAATTTAAATTTTTAATTTTTAATTAAATATTATAAATTTTTTTAAATAAAAATTTCCAATCATTTTTAAATAATTATTTTAAAAATAAGCATAATTAATAGAATACTTAAAAATAAAAAATTAAATTAACATAAATATAATTAAACAGTTAAATGTCAATGTTTTATGCGTACAATATTGAAAAATAGTATACAAAATTTATGTAACTATAGAAGGCGGCGCTGCAGAAGGTGGAGGGGCGGAGGTGGATATGGAGGGCCAGTCGTTGGAGGATGGTCGTCAGACGGATCGATCGTATAATCCTCATCAGTCCCATCTGCCTAGTCATCAGAATCTAGTATCGGAAAAGGAGGTGGAGGTGGAGACAGCGGCGGAGGCAAATATAGTGCATCGGACATCACTCGCAAATACTGGTCCAAGCTAGTAAAGCGATTTTGGAAATAATCACGCATCGACCTCTCTCTCTCCAACTGACTATGAAGATATGCATACTCTGGGTGCGATGTAATCGAGCAAGCTATTAGAACAGAGGGCGACGTGGACTGGCATAACCTCCGGCGCACGTGAGCTGCCTCGGAACACAATCCAAAAATTCGATTCTTCGAAACACCTCCAGCAACTTCTACAAATAGGGACTTCTCATCCGGCAGATGCTAAGAAGTCACTGAATCCTGAGACTCCGTCTATAAATAGTGCTCCTTCAGTGCGTTAACGCTATCCTGTAAATTATATTCATCGTAAATTTATGACAAAGTATAATAATAAAACAATTAGTATAAAATATTTTTAATATAATCTATAAACTTACAAGCGTATGTTGTGATTTCTCACTGATAAATGTGCCCTTTTTTTTTGCCATTCTTATATATGTGCGTCGCCTCGTACATATCGGTGAAGTGGAAGTCATTTCCTCGCTCCTTACGCTGCAATTATATTAATATAAATGTTAGGTAATTATATTATATTTAAATAATAATGATAAAAATAATGGTTACCATCCGACGCTCGTGCTCGCTGAAGGAGATGCATCCACCCATGTGAGTCGGTTCAGGAACGGCTGCTCGGTTCCACTTAGCAGCGGCTGAAACACACTTGAATTGTTCCGTTCTCCACTGTTCTCGTCAAAGTTGGCTCCAAATTTCAAGAGATATCCACGGTGGACATTTTTCCTTGCACCGAGCCTTTGATAGCTGATCGGATAAACGACGAGTGCATTTGTCATCCCAAATACGCCGTATCTGATCAGCATTAAAAAATACCAAATATGTAAAATAAATAAATAAATAAATATATATATATATATATATATATATATATATATATATATATATATATATATATATATATATATATATGTACACATACACTTACACTCCACATTTGGAACCACATATCCCGAAAGCTCAAATGGGACTGCATCAAAATTAGGATATTGTCCAGTGAAATGCCGGTGAAATGTATCCGATATGGAATGCACCGTTCCCTCTGATAGGAAGAAGCTGATACATTAAACAAATAAACAGTTAGTAATTCAACGAAATATTCGAATATTTTCTTTTTAAAGTAAATAGATACTTACTCGTTGCCACTCAGGGTAATCAGAATGCGGGCATCCTCTGTTTGAATCCCACCTATAGAAGCAGCCGTAGAGGGTACCGCAGAAGCTGTGGTCAAAGGCGTCCCCTCAGTCCCCACTGCTCGTGTATCATCCTCACTCGGTAAAGGCATCGGTACGGGTAAAGATGGAGAAGGAGTACGATCACCCGTCCCAAATGAACGTGATCTACGTGGAGGCATCTGAAAAGTAATAGAAATTAATTTATATGTAAAAATTAATTTCTAATAAATTTAACCAAGTTCCAAAATAGAGTCGAAAAAAATTTCGACAGCATCTCCGCTGTAAAATGAATGTTTTCCAGGTACAAAGCCACTACAATCAATCCTCCATATCTAAATTTAATTCTCCTAAAACTTAGTCCACGTAAATATACCCAAAATTATAAGCACCTTCACAAAACTAAACAACATCTCAAAATAAAATTCTGGGAAAAAATATAGAACCCAAAAAAAAATTTAAAAAAAACATAACAAAAAAGTAGGAAAAAAAATCAGGCTGTACATTGCACATTTCATCTTTGTGATTGAAATTTATTCCAATTGATTTTGAACAGCAATTTTCTTCTTTCTCCTAAGTCTTCTTCTAATTTTTGCAAGATAAATGAAGAATAGAAAAAAGTGAAAACTATCATTTTCAGCCAGGTGAAGAAATAGTCTATCGATAACTACTCATCTCCGGGTAAATGCAGAATTATAGTCACAACAGCACAAAATCAATCACGAAAATCTCAAGAAATCACCACAAACTCCTCTTTGCAAGAAAGTCAACTTCAATAAAATTCAAGAAACCAAAAATCGCAGACCGAGGGCTGGCGCGGGGCTGGGGAGGGCACTCGGGGCTGGGCACTGGCAGGGAGCTGGCGATGGTGCTCGGCACTGGCAAGGGGCTGGTGATGGCGCTCGCGACGGGGGCTGGCCGGGTGCTGGCAAGGGCAGGCCGGGAGCTGACGAGGGGCTGGCCGAGGAGGCGACTGGCGGAGGGGAGACGGGGCAGAGAGGAGGCGGCGGTGGCGCGGAAAACAAATGGGTGAAATTAGACAAAGAAAAATGAGAGTTACGGATTTGCGACGTAAAAACACAACTTTTTTTAATATTTTCTTTTTATTTACCGTCACAAATCTGTAGCTAATCTGCAACGGATTTGCGACGGAATATATGTAAATATTTTTAAATATCTATTTTTTATTTTTGTCGCAAATCCGTCGCAAGTTGCAACGGAATGGTGACGGTTTCTTGTTCGTCGCTATTTTTGCCCACTTATTTCCTTTGTAGCAATTCTATTGCAAATGCGTCGCAAATTGACGACGGACTTTGCCCTCTCAAAATTAGTTTTTCCTTGTAGTGAAATATACACTACTAACTAATAATATCACTGTCTTGTTACTTTAAATATTTTTTTCCAGTAATACATTTTTTATGATGGAAAAAGAATCCACGTGCATCAAATGTGTGATAAGAAGAAAATTTTAAGCATGAAAGAGAAACTTGTGGTGCGTGGTTTATATGACAAATGTCCCGGACAGTAGTTTTGACAACTGTTGTAACTTCAGATCTCAAATCAATTGTTATGACTTCAAATCCTACGCTTTTATATAAAACCCTAGGTATCACCCTTAGGAACAGTAAAGCATCTCACCTTAGATTTGATTGCATGAAACAACCAGAGTATAGAGAACTTTTTGTAAATTCTTTATTATTGAATGAACATAATATGCCATATAAATAGAGAACTCCTTTATTTATAAACTCAAAACTAAATTCTAAGCAAACTAGGGCGGGCACTTTAACAACTTCAACTTAGAAATCTAAGTCAAAGACTCTTTATTTGTGCTTTGTTGAAAAGAGTCCTATAATTATAGGTTTTTAAGAGTCCTAGAATTATAGGTTTTTAAGTAGTACTTAAATTGTATAAGTTTTGTTAAGATTAATTGGCTTTTTTTTTATTGTGCATTGACAATTATTATTGACACGTTCTACAAGACCTAAAAGATAGAAAAATCTTATAATAAAGTAAGTAATATAGTTGGATAAATTTACTTGAAAGATTGAAATGAGAGCTCCGTTTGTTAGATAATAACATATACATACAGATACATTTACTCCTCTGGAGCGAAACATTTTCCTTTGCTCCTTCCAGAGCTCTATTGATAGGGATAAGGTATTTTTCATATGAGAAACTTCACTTGGATTATATCAACAGATTATACTATAAGTCAAATTTCAGAATTCATTATCTTGTTTGTTCAAAAGGCTAATAAACTTGATCATTCAAATAAAACGAAAGGACCGAAATGAATATCAATAAGAATGAAGTCCTAACTTTCAGTATTTGCAGAATTTTCCGATTGGTTTCCCACTAATTTCCTTTTCCTCAATAGTGTATAATTGTGATGTTGCACCTGATAGCAGAGTAAAGGGTTGATGGATCATGGTACACTGTTTCAAAGGTAGCGTATCCCCTGGCAAACCTCAGCTTTCCAGTACCTGAAACTACTGAAACTTCTCTAATTTTATGGAGCTGCAAGCTTCTTCCTTGTAACTCCAATGTGCTACCATTATACTCCTTTTTAGTGAAGGCTATTGAAATTGCGACGTGTGTGCTACCACCATCTAGAGATGAGGTCACATAAATGCCTTGGCCACGAGCAATCTCCGGCGAGTTCATCTCAATGCCTTCTGTTATGGGATCATCGGTGACATAGACAGTGCCAAATTCAAGAAAACCCCATTTCCTTCCAGGGATTCCGGCCACGGCACTGAGGGTGGCGTTAGGCCCTGCTGCAAAGTCCTGGAAGTACATGGACATCTGTGTTTCTTTGAGTTGGTGATGCTTTCCTTCTGAGCATACAAACATTGCCACAAGGAGCAAAAGGCAGCAAATCCTCTGGAGTATGCTGATCATATTTGATGTCATGTCTTTGCTAAAATATACAAATCTTGAAAACAAGGGAAAAATGATGAATAAATTTTTGGCTTGCTTTAGTCCGTTTATTCAAGGAGATCATTTATAGTAATGGAAAAGGCAAGATTTATGGTTTTCTATTTGTTAAGTATTTTTTCCTTTTTTTTTTTTTTTTTTGTTTTTTAGTGGGTGAATGGTCATGTTTGGTAACTAGGAACTTTATAGCATATGCTTCTCTTCGTTTGAATTCTGATGCTTCTGTTTGTTTGCCGTCTGTTTATTGTTTGTTTGACTTCTAGGCGGCCTAGAAGGAATACTTAAAGCCTTGGCCGTCCCGACTCCCGAGAGTTGTTCCAGTTCCTGGAGTTTTGAGATGGCTGGTTAGCAAAGGCGTAAGACAAAATTTTCAAACAGAGTCGGACTCCTCTTTGTAGACTGATATCAATCTTACCGAGAAGTTTGGTCACCTACAATTAGATTATAACTAGAACATCTTTTTCCGAGAAGCAGACAACTGTCTATGGTATTGGAGGAACAGACAACTGCATTGGCCTGACTGGATTGATCTTCCAATGAGAAAGTTGAGTGTATTTTGCATAGTTAGAAAAATACAGACTAATGTTAACACGAACGCTCACTTCAATATAGTTATATCAGATAAGAATAACCTCGCCTTTGGTGAAATTTTTTTCAGGCCAAGTGCGCCTATTGTTGTACACTTGTAAATCCTTTTTTTGAATGACAACATATCCCCATTTTGAACCAAAAAGTTCCGGTTCCTGGAAGAATATTGATGAGTTCACTCCTGCCAGAATCAACGGATGAACTGTGTTAAAATGACCAGAGATAGGGTGGACTGCTTCCAACTAATAATACTACTCAAACACAAAAAAAAAAAAAAAGAATAATTCAATTAAAGTGTTGTGACTATTACAGAAAGTCAACACTTTTAAGTATAATGTTTGAAATCAGCTGTCTGTAAAAACTTGGTATCATGTTTTCCTAATTGTAGCAAAATCATGACTGAAAACGTTAAGGTTAAACAGTTTTAATTATCAAAAAGTTTTGGAAACACAGTTTGGATTTGAAGTAATCGTTTGAAATTTTGAAACAAATTTTGACTCAAATATAAAACAAGTAGAAGGATCAAACGAAACACTCAAAAAAAATGGCATACTTCAGTAATGATCAGTACATAAATAAACGTTTTAGAGTGCATAAGCTAATCCATTATGATTCGTACAAACCTAACTTGCTCAAATATAATTACATCCATACTGCACTAAAAGTATAGATAGGATCAAAGTAATTTAAACTTATTTGTTTCTTTCTTTTCTAATATTACCTAAAATGTCCTTTAGTCAAATGGACTATTATTAATTTGATGGTTTTTTTCATCTCTAATTTAATAAAAGTTATTTGAGAATTACCTAGAAGATAATAAAAAATACATAGAGACACAATCAACCATATATTCTCTCAAATTAATGATATAATTTTTTTTTTTTTTTGGTTTAGTTGAATGTTAGAAAATTTCAAGCATTAAAGAGACAATTATATTGGTTATTAGTACTTGAGTGTTACACTATATTACGATAAAGAGATAATTACATATTTACCTTTCAAATTTGTCTGAACTACAAAATAAATATCCTTATTTGAAAAATTATATGTTTACCTTTCAAGCTATTTAAAAATTTATAAATTTACCCATTTATTGCCAAAACCATATAAAAATTTTAATATTTATCATTAAATAACTAACTATTCCTTGTTGATCAATAATAAAATTAATTTAAAAGTTCAAACTTACCTATCTAAAATTTATGAAAATTACTTGTTCATTATATTATCCTTTTATTTTACAAAAATATCCCTGTGTTTTTCTTTTTGTGTCCCCATAAACATTTTAACATATCCTTAATATAATACTTTCACAAAATCAAAAGTTTTATAAATTACAATGTTATTTTTATATAATAGCTTTCACAAATTCTAGAACAACAATTTTAATCTTCTACATTAATGTTATAAGAAATTCATCATTCAATCATTAGTTGATCAGCAAAAATTAAAATGCTTTTATAATTTATGAATTTAAAGGTAAATTTATAACTTTTCAAATAACTTAAAGACTAAATATGTAGTTTTTGAAAAGACGAGGCTTATTTTGTAGTTTGAACAAAACTCAAAGATGAAAGTGTAATTTTCTCTTTGAGAAAACTCAAGTATTAAATAGACAACAATTTAGTAAAAAGAAAACTCCAAATATTAAAGAGGCAAATGAGTTACCCCTATAAAGGATTCAAGTATTAAAGAGAAGATAACAATTGTTGAAAAATAAATCATTAAAGATAACTACGTTGAAAAATAGACCATTAAAAATTGTTAAGCTAATAATTTTATAAATTTGTAAATAATTAAAACAAAAATAAGATATAATTTTACTAAATACACTAGATAATGATTTTAATTTACCAAAATTCTATTAGATGCGAATGCAAATGAATAGGGCTAGTTTTGGAAAAATGATCAACTTCAATATTAAGCACTGTCCAACTTTGAAGAGTTGTGCAGTCAATTTTTCCCAGTCGTCTGATGAAATTTCTAAACCTATTTGGAATGAGAAAACAAAAGGGAATAAGTTAACGCCAACAAGAAAAACGTCACTTGGAAGTAGGAAATACCTCATTTTTTCCAAACATTTGTAGTTATAGTTATGAATAATATTACTGACTGATATTTCCAAGAATTCTATTTATATATTTTTTTGAATAAATGAGTCATTTAAATTGATAATTTATTGAGAGAGTATATAATTACATGAGATGTCACAATACTGATAGTGAATAATATATATATCAAGTATAGAGTTATAAACGCTTTCAAAAGAAAAAATAAACCTAATAAAATGATTGAAATCCTGCATTAGGCAAAAATCAAACTCCCAAACCTTAGTTTCGTCAATAAAAATTAAAAAAAAAATTCCTCAAAAAAATTAGAATTTAAAAAAAAATGGTGCATGAGAAAATTTCGAGTTGAACCACTTAATACCTCTGTTGACATTGTTTCGTCAATTTTACAACCTCAAAATTTCAAGAGACTTGAAAATGCGTATATTTGCACTGTCACCCCTTCCTGTAAAATTTACAGTATAAAATGGCTCTCTTTGAATATAAATTTTTCTTCGGACATGATAAAGTCTTGTAATAAAACATCACCACCAACGTAGCTAATTGCTAAACAGCTTAATTAAATTTATTTAAATTTACTAAGAAATATACAAATGATCAAATGTTTGGTAAATTATATTTATTGATTCAAATGCTGAAAATTCTTCTGATTTTTTATTTTTCTGGTACTCTTGCTCTTTCAGTAGTGTGCCACTGTGATGTTACACTGAATAACAGCAAGTTGAGCAGTGAATTCAATATGAATAGTCTCAAAAGTAGCGTATCCCCGAGCAAACCGGAACTTCCCGGTGCCGCCGACGACCGCCACCTCTCGAACCCTCTCAAACTGAGCACTAGAGCCTTGCACCTCCAGAGTGCTGCCCTTGTACTCACCATCATTGAAGACAATAGATATCAGAACATGTGTATTGGAACCATCCATTGCGGAGGTTATATACACACCTTGGCCTCTGGCCACCGCAGCGGAGTCCATGTTGAAGCCTTCTGTTATCAGATCATCAGTGCAGAAAATGGCTCCGAATTTGGTGAATCCAAGATGGCCATCTGAAGTTGGAAGGATCTGAAGCACAGAGGCATTATGGCCTCCATATTGATCTTGGAAATATAATGTCATGCTTGTTTCTTTAAGCTGGCCTAGCTCTGCTGCTGCACATGTGATTATGGCAAGGAACAAAATCAAGAAATGATTGATTGTATTTGATGCCATTAAGAAATGTTAATAATGAGATTTAGAGATAGAAAAAATGGTGGGATTTCTTGTGCTTTTCATTTCTATTTGATCTTGTACATGGCATTTATAGTTAGTATCTATCCAGGGAGGAGGGTGTTTGTTCTTGGAGGGAGGGATGACGAGCTATGATTCTTTGATTCTGATTTTAAGAGGTTTTTGAGGTGTTATTGTCAAGGGTAAATACCAAGAAATGTTTGTTTTTTGGAGATGGAGAACAAAGCAACGTAATGGACAAAGAGTTAATATATATTTATATGAATATCGAGGTGAATCACAAGTCATATTCATGGGGAAAAAGGAATTTTAAGAATTTCAAATTTGTCTCCAGCAAGATTTCCTTTATTGTGCCGTTTAATCATTTTCTTGTTATTCTTTGAATGTTAAAAATCACATTGAAGTACCCCTCGGATCCATATTTTTGTCATATACATTATCGCAAAGGTGAAGAATTAAATTTTGTCCCTTTTGAGGACCGAGACAACGATCAAATTCAGATTAACCAATATATATTTTTCTCTTCCTCTATAAATCACTCTGTTTATAATATTTCTAAAATTTATGTAATTATTCAAGTTTAAGATAAATAATTCATGCTCTATAATGGTTGAAAGAAATGAAACTAGCGTCCTGAATTCTGAGTCAACATCGCTTCAAGTTTAAAGTGCATTCGCATGACTAATGAGAATCCAATGTTTGATGTTCAGGTTAAAGAACAAATTTGGAGCACTCGTTCCATAACAGAGATTATACTACATATGATGGAGCTGAAATTAAAGCAGCAATAATAATAGAACATGATAGATCCAGGTATGGCGATGCAGTGCCTTCAGTTACAACACATAAATGGGTGCCACATCATTCTGCAAAATTTTCTCCTCCATTTATCTATTACAGCACAAAATATTCTTGGTTACCATGTTTATCATCTTTCAGAATCTACGTGTTCTTCTTCTCATCAGAGTGACTGATGCTTTGGTCGATCGATTGCAACTGGCTTCGAAGATTCTGATTCTCTTCCAGCAAGCGATCGTATTCAAGAAGCAATCCTTCAGACTGTTTCTTCAGAGAATCTGCATTGGCTTCTGCAGCTTTCAACTCTTGGTCCTTGGCATTAAGTTGGGATTCTAGTGCGGTGACCTTTTCTCTACAAGTAGATACCTCTGCTTTTAAGGCCTTGCGCTCCTCTGCACTTTCATTTTTGGCATCGTCAACTGCCCGGTTTTGTTTCTTTGCTTCCTCCATGGCCGTTCTGAGACTGCTAAGTTCCCTTAGGTACTGATGTAGCCTGTCTATCATCAGAGCAAGAAACAGCGAGAATCCTGCATAAAAACAAAACCGATTTATGAAATTACTGACAAGGATTCCTTACGAGAACTCCAGTACATTAATGAACAGGTCTTCACAAAACTAATCCCCAGCTTTCATCTCAACTATAAGCATTCCACACACATCCTCCTCCATTTTTTCCATTTAGTTGTTCTCCTGATCTACGGATTTAAAAGGTTTGGCATATATAGCAAGAAACATTGAGCAACTTGGCACTCTTCTATATCCAGAATATAGCATTTTCTAGGAACATCTGGTAAATAATTTTGAGTATAGAATAAAAGCATTAGATAGATACAAGCATAATACATAAAGCTAGCAGTGATCATCGTTGAACTACAAGAGTTTGCATAGATATCAGGATTATTTCAACCTAGAAATATTTACATGATAGAACAAGCAAAGAAGCAGATGACAAAACACACATCTAACATGCACTAGCTGCCTCTATAAGGTTTGGCAGGTTCAAGTTATTGAGAGCCAGAACCATATCATTCAGCAAAATGGTTTGTCTCAGTTACTGTAGTTCTAAATGTTAAATAGGAAAAGAAAAATGGGAACAGAAGCATGATTAGTTCTTTCACCAAAATATGCTTTAAATCATCAAGATGGACAACAAATAGCACAAAATGTTGAAGCAACAATAATGCCAGTGAATTATTCGGATGTTCCTAGGCAGATGGAATAAGTAGATGAAGATACACTAAACACTTTCGGAGAAATTCAAAAATGACTTCAAACCGAAAGAATATCTTCATTCGAGGAAAGACACAGGTGAAATCAAAACTGGGACTTCACTTTCCTGTGTTATTTTGACAGGTTCAAATTACTGAAAGAAACAGGTAACCAAAAATCTTGTTACATGATGCCACAAAGTGAAAGACAAATGTATCTTAGGAAATTCTCTCACTCTTCCCTTTCATAGACATAATTCCACAACAAATATTAGATGAATCAGTACGATTGTACTCACAAATTGCGTAGCAAAACTCATAAACACACATAAAAATAAATTCCAAAATTCAAGTCCCATAACCCCAAGAATTGCAGAAGATGAAAGCATCCACCAAAAAACAGTTATTATCAATTGCACAATAGGTATCAGACTTAGAAGAGTTCAGGTAACTTAAACATGCAAGACTTGGCTGCAACTATAATCAATCTCAATACGATGACAACTCTATGACTATTTTTGCAGGTACAAGAATGTGAAAGTAAGGAGCTCAATGCAAAAAACAAAAATCTAGCACTGCCACCATTGAGCTCTTGCACTTGCACGAGATATCTTTGACCCCATTTTGCAACATTCTCTCCACCATGAATTATAGAGAATAATAGTTTTTCTGCTACTGCAAAGTATCTTGACATTTCATGACCAGAAACAGTTTATCAACACAATCTCTCTAAGCGGATGTTTTCTTTGCATACAGGTGTGACCATACAAGTTCAGAAAAGAAAGTGGAGAGCAATAACACAGATACATAACACTAATCCTGTTCCGCGAGGCCACTCTAAGGGTCCACTGAGCTACTGGCATGGTCATCAAATCCATTTTCATTTTTATGAACAAAGAACAACTATCAAAATGCTCAAAGTTGAACCTTTTTTATACTTAAAACAAAAACAAGATGGATCCAAAAAGTATTACTAGGAAACTATTTAAGACCAAACAAACAATGCTTTACCATATGTGTGGACAAAATATCACAACAAAGATATTCACTTCTTTTTGTTTGGAGTATTAAGTGAATAAACCATAAAATAAATGAAAAGAATTAAGATTCACGCCAGGTTCTCTACTTTATCATTTCCAATTCCAGAAGAAATTGAAAAAGAAAAGATTCTTTTAATAAAATTTTACAATTTTGTCTAATCAATGCCTTGTTAAAATAACATTCCAAGAAGGGTAGTCTCATTTCAAGTTAAAACACATGAAACACTTGATTTTTTTCCTCATCCCAAAGTCCAACTAGGCAGAAGAACATGCATATGTTGCTACCCTATACTTCACGATAAGAGGAAAATAACCTTTCATTTTCCTTGTCCTTTTGCTCTTTATTCGTTCTGTCCTACTAACCATCCTGATTCCTATATCTCCTTCTTCTTAGTCACAAAAAACATTTGGAGTTTTTGAAGTTCAGAGATTCCACTATCACTTGAAGTGTTTTTACTGGTCTCATGTTCTTCTGTAAGCAACAAGCAAGCATCACAAAGAAAATATGAAATGTAAACAAGGAGCTAAAATTTCATGGTATTAGGACAGAAAGAAATGTAAACAGGCTCACATTCAGTGGATGCTTTTTGACATAAGAATATTTTTGAAAGCTAAAGATAATACGTTTTACCAGTTAGTTCAAAAGTTGAAACTGAAAGAAATGAACAATAACAAGGTTCTCTGTAGAGAACATTTCTGAAAGTTGATATTTTAATTATTTGGCTTCCGCACGACAAGATTTCTTTTCTGTTTTTTCTAGGATAAGATCTTCAGCACAAGATTTCAACAAGGCATACACTAACCAATAATCACTAATACAGACGTCTTAATCAGTTCCAGTAAAAGAATCAATAGCTTTTTTTAAGATCGATCATCTGTCCAAAAAATAGAAAAAGCACTTCAATCCGGTAACACAGAAGACCCCTAGTATGGAGATCGTAAAAGGAAACCAAAATGTCATTATACAGAAGAAAAGATGAAAACTTAATACACAAAAACTATACTTCTCGCAAAGACCAAGTACAGATTATTTGTTTTCATAAACTAACGGTTGATGATATTATGGTATACCAGTAGGCCATAAATAAGGCTTGCATTCGTCCAGATATCATCATAATGCTGGCTAATGGTCTTTTTTCATTGCAGGTAATTTCCATAAGAATCTTTCTAGCATTATATATATCGAAGAGGAAACACCAACCAAACTAGGGAACTTGAGATTATATTTCATTTACTTACCTACAGTTTTCCTAGAGTATATTTTTAGCCAATTTAATTTCCTTTCACCACAGTTTTCACTCAACTAGCTGGCAAATGATGCTTACTCTCTCCTCGTTAATATAATCAAAGATTTGCATCCTTAACTTTAACTCATCTAATCAGCTAGTAGTCTCTGAAGTCCCTTTTTACATACTGGAATTATTGATTGTTCCAGGCATGATATTGTGCAAATTCAAAAGAAAGCGGATGTCAGACAACCAATTAGCAGTAAATCAATGTTCATCATGGACACGCGTTACGAACCCATTGTTGCTGGCATGTGAGCAAAATATAAGGACATATATAGCAACATTTCAATACAGTTTGTTCACAGGTAGCTTTGACACACAATATTTTCAACATCAAAATTTGCTTTGAAATCAGAAAATTAAAAAAGAACGGGAAATCATTTTTCATGTAAAATTTTAAACCAAGCAGTCAGTTAACTTGAAGGAGCCCTTCTCACCTTAGTTCTATAGCCAACAAAAGTCTTCGCAAATAAAGTTTCTAATATGTCATAATTCAATTTAATAACAGTATTTTTAAGCATAAGAACAAACAACTATTTCCATCTACATATATAGCATTGACAAACAAAGAAGAAGAACGCTTAATCAGCCAGTCGTTCTTGAAAGGACCTCTGCTGATTGGTAAATTTGAAAGCACTTCACTTCATTCGAAACTTCAAAACCAGGTTGTAAATAAACACAATCCGCCAAGATCAAGGCTTCCAAACTAGACGAACAGGAAAAAGGAAAAAGAATTGAACTTTGTTTCAAATCGGTAACTGCAGAGAAAGGGAAAAAATCGAAAAAAGAACAAGAGATGATTTTTCACAAAACAATTAGAGTCATACACCTCATGTCTGTGCTAAAATATCACCTCTTTCTTACATGTTTTAGTAAAAATAATTCTTTAATGGAACAAATTTATCAGTCATATCCCCAAGCCTCCCCCGAAAAGGCCATCCCAAGATGCTCCCACCGATATGAAAACAAGAAACCCGCCGGAACATATATCACGCAAATAACAATTCCGAATCCAAAAATTCAAAAAAAAAAAGAAATTAATAATGGGATTATCATATCGTTACCCATCAGTGCAGCCTGCAAGATTTGATATGCGAGAAAGACTTGATCGGTAGGGTTATTGGTCTCCTCGGGATGAGAAAACATTTCTTGAATGGAGTTCAGAGTGTACATCAGAATCACAAAAACTGTAACGGCCACAGTCTTGAGTACAAGAGGGCCACGACCACGCTTCGCGCGGTCCAGAGCCATAATCAAAAGCTTCCTCAAAGGCGTCTTGAACGATAGCAGTATAATCAGTGCCATTTCGCCGAAAATCACACCGGATAACAGTTCAATCATGGTTGTTTTTCTTCTTCTTTTGCCCCAGCAGAGAAGAAAAGGGAGAAAAGGACTGGGATTTCAGAAGGGAATTTGAGATTTTCTTGTGAGGTTTTCTGCAACGTCGCAATAGATTAATAGTGGTACCTGCTTCACTAGCACTACAGAACCTTTGGAAACGACAACCAGCTCATGTGCTCCATGCGATGTGGAAGCTTCCAAAAGAAAATATGATTTTATTCACATTCGTATGTGAATCTCTCTCTCTTTTATATTTGAATATATAAAGAAGAGAGATAGGGAGAGAATGTGAATTAAATTTAAAATTTTTATATATTAATAAGTGATTTTATTAATTAAATTTACTATCTCATGATTTGTAAATTTGAGGTAAAATAGTATATTAATTGTAATTTTTTTATTAATTATAATTTTTAGCATATTAAAACGTTATATATTATTGTTTAAGATGTATTTATATTAGTTTTTATTATAAAATTTAATATAAATATTTTATTTTAAATTTTATTTTTTTATTATAAATAATTTATTTTTATAAAACTTTGATATTATTTTACTGTATTCTTTATTAACTTTAGCCAACTGGAATGAAGTTCTGCTTTTTTCTTTTGCCTTTTTTGACGAATAATGGAACTTCACTGTCTGGGGTCCAAATTTCATAACTCTATCAAATATTAGGTAGTTGTTTTTGTTCTTTTGTGTGGAACATTAGGTATGACATTTCATAGATTGGACCTCATTGGTTGCTGCAGATATTAATAATTTGTCTCGGATGAAGAACTCGTCAATGGAATACTTCTTCCAAATTCACCACCATAAATGCTGCTCTCTCTCTCTCTCATTTTAAATTATAAAGTCTTTTGATAATTTTTTATACAAATTTTTTTAAAAAAAAGACATTTCACTAATATTTATGTAACTACAGCTCATATTGAGGCATCACGCACGGTGCATTTCAAAATTTACTGGGTTTTTTTTTCCCGGAAAAACAAATTTTAATAGCATTACCTACACGTAATGAACCTCTTAGACCCGACAATGACTAGTGAAAAGTCCTATGTACTGCCAAGAATCAAAGTCGATGGGAAAGTCGAATGAGAGTTAATTATTACTTTTTTTTCGTAATTAAATATTTTATTTTTAAAAAATAATTATATATTTTATTTAAATATTTTTTAATAATTTTATTAATTTGAAGAAAGTAAATTTTATTAATTTTTTTATTTTTTAATTTAAAAAATTTAAATTTTATTAATACTTGAGTTATATTATTTAATTTTTTAATTAATAAAGATATCATAATAATTTTTAATAATTAAATTATTTTATTTAATTTTATATTAAGTTAAATTAAAATATTCAATTGTAAACTGAGAGAATATTTAAGTTTTTTTTACCTTTGTTTCAAGAATGTGAAAAAAGAAAAGGAATAATTTCTTTTTCTTTTCTTTTTTGCTAAGTAAGGAATGACTTTTTATACCAAATTACAAATTCCTCTCTGCTTCTTTTTGTGATATTAAATAATTGCACATAAAAATTTAAAAAATTCCTCGTTTAGATTAACAGATTAAAAATATATAATTTTTGATTTAGCTAAATTATTGTTGTAAATAGAAGCATATTTAGACTACGTTTCTACAACAAATTTTTTTCATTCTTAATTTAAAATAATTAAATATTGTGATACAAAAATAAACTCAAAAATTGACTTTTTCATTAAAAAATCAAAATTTGGTTTTAGAAAAAAACTAAAAATTGAAAATGTTCTCTTTGGGGTAGCCCAAGTGCGCCTGCAGAATTTAATAATTTTATGGGGAGATATTATGCTGTCTTGACCGACGGTTGCCGACACAAAGGATGACTCTTCAAAACTCAGCTGCTATATTGCTTCAAAAAAAAAAAAAAAGATCAACTGAAATCTTTTAGAAGGAGAAATGGTTGACAGTTTCGTAGCGTTTGGCGTCGATTCATTTTTAATAGCCAACTTTTTGGAAATTCTCTCTTCTTTTCTTTCTCTGGTTTTGTTGGCATTTGCCGCAGTCCAATTACAGGGGCGCCATACTCAATTGCCTCTCTCTCTCTCTCTCTCTCTCTCCCCTTATCTCGTTCTGTTCCTCCCCATGTGCCTCCTCTCTGCCAGAGCTCTGATTTTGGTCAAGTTGTTTCCTTTCTTTAATGTTCTTAGTTTTCCGCACTCTCTTTTGCCTATAAACTACTGTCTGAAATTTAAAGTTTTATGATATATTGTTTTATCAATTTTAATATTTTTAGATCGCCTTCTTTTTTTAATTTTTTATTTTTAAATTAAATTTAAATATTTTTTTATTTTTATTCCTTTTATTCTAAATTACTGTTAATAGAAAGTGATAAGATGAGTCATTCATGTTAAATAAAAAATTAAAATACGTTTGCTTTTATTATTTTCTTTTATATTTTATTCACTTATGATTTATAATGCATGCTATTTTATTTGTTACTATAGGTTTTTTACTTATTTATGTAACATGTATTATATTTCTATTAATGAA
The DNA here is from genome assembly GCA_030512225.1 of Rauvolfia tetraphylla. Lineage (NCBI taxonomy): Eukaryota > Viridiplantae > Streptophyta > Magnoliopsida > Gentianales > Apocynaceae > Rauvolfia > Rauvolfia tetraphylla. The sequence continues at coordinate 6,314,598 of JAJQKT010000034.1, forward strand.
ATATTTAATTATAAAAAAAAAAAACCATTCATCCACTGTTGCCTTGTATATACGTTCTCTCAGAAATGGAGTCAATAAACACCAATCATTAAAATGAAGCCACATAAGTATAAAAGAAAAGATTTACTTTCCTTGTATATACGTCCACACAATTGAATATTTACTTTTTCTTTTAAAGATATACACAATTTAATATTATTTTTTAAAAATAATTATATTTTTTATTTAATTTTTACTAATAATATTTTTATTTTTAAAAAATAAAAATTACTATTATAAAGGTCTCACCACTAACTTCTTTCATCCTCTTGATTAAAGGGATTTAAGTTTCATTAACATATAAGTTCTAATTTAAAGATATTTTTTATAATCAAATTATTTTATTTTTTATTAAGTCAACATAGAACATCTAATTATAAACTATTGAAGTATTTTTTAGAAATGATCCTTGTTTCTAATATTAGAAATGGAAATATTAACAATTTTATACACAATGTTTTGATTTTTGAGTTCGTGGGCCTCATATTTTCTTTGTTATTTTTATAACATTCAAGACTACTTTTTATGTACTTTCTGTCCAACCAATATCGAATGTCAAAAATTCTTTTTTTAAAAAACTTCCTTGGTTTAATAAATTTAAATTACACTAATATATATAAATCTCATCACTAACACTTTTAATTAATAAAAATATTTTAATAATTTAATTATAATCAAATTACTATTCTTAATCTTTAGTAATTGAGTTAAAATAAAACACTTAATTCCGAACAAAAGAAATATTATTTTCCAAATATAACTTAGATGTATTTGGACAATACTTTCACTACGGAACCCAATACAAATTTTTAACTTTAAGTCATACTTTTTATCTTATAAACAATTCACTTTTACAAAACTCAAAATAGAAAATTTTAAATATAAATTCTATCCAATCTTATATATAATATATTCATTTGTCAACATATATACTACCACTAATCCACTAATTCCTTTTATGAGGAAGTATAATTGTATATCTGCTGATGTTTTTTGTTTAACTAATATACAAGTTGAGCCCAAAGATCCCTTTCTCTATTTTTTGGAGTAATTATTGGGTAGAACTTTATTTTGGTTATACCTTTTTTTTTCCCGACAAAAGATTTTTTTGTTTCGATCGATAACCTTTGCTGATTGGCAAATAGAAGTTTGGGGGCAATCAAGAGTTCAACATGCAATTCCTTTTACCAAAATTTTCCCTAGTTATCATTGGTTCCAAAAAGGTGGATAAATTCACTGAAACATTTACAAAACCATCCACCAACTGATGGTAGTATTTATAGGTCAATTAAAAGGGTCACAAAAGAAGGCAGCTGGAAGCAACCTACAAAAAGATAATGCATACATGTAAACACATTATATGGGCACTTCAACTCAGGTGAGAAACAGGAACTTCAAATCTGCCTCGGTTAGTTTCGCCAAAGCTTCGGAAGAGCCACCAACAGTTCTACAAACATGCCCAGATACGTATATGAAGAGACGGGAAAAAAAATCATGTCATAAAATTTGATGCTCTTTTTAGCGTTGTGTGGGGAACAAGGGTGAAAGAAACTTACCCCTCAAAAACGAGTTCCTTCTTCTCTTGCAGCTTCAAGATTCGCTCCTCAATTGTCTCTTTAATAACAAACCTCACAATTCTAGGAGGGAAAAATAACTATTACTACTTTCGAAATGAAATATTGATTGCCAGGTAACCAATTATAGATAGGAATTGGGTGTTTAATTTTCAAGAACAGACCTGATTGGTTTATATTGTCCGATACGATGAATCCTGTCCTGGGCTTGTCTCTCAACTGCAGGGTTCCACCATGGGTCCATCAAGAAAACCTGACAAGGTCCAAGATTTAGGAAACAATCAAGAAATGACTCGAAAACAGGGGAAAAAGCTAATATTTGCGAAATATCACACTTCTAAAACAATATGAATACGATATCCCTTATAATGATGAAATTCAGAATCATAAGAAGATAACGAGAATAGGGAATCAGAGATTGTGACAGTATTTCAAGACAAAAAGCATTAGAACTGAAAATATGTCAAGATTTCTGGGAATTCCTCCTCATAGTGACAATTTAACTTCAACACTACTAATTATGTGCCCTTATAAGAACCAAGGCCATAGCACTTGGAAGTAAATGACACAGAAAATGTATGATTAACCTCGTTTGGTTGGGAGGGACGTGGAGGGGAAGCAAATCAGGAGGGAGAAGAGCTCCCCTTCCACATCAGCAAAACCATCCCCTCCAAAGGTGGAGAGATCAAGAATTTACTTCCCTTCCACTCAAGCAAACAAAATGGAAGTAAATGCTTTTGCTTCCATCAAGGCAAGTAAAAGGTGACACTCCCCCTCTCCCCCCCTTCCGCTTCCCCCTCCCTCTCACAAACCAAAAATAGTGTAAAGTAGTCTTGTGAAGCAGCTTAGATAAATTTATCCTGCATCAAGATGATGGCAGATTATTTTGATGGGTTTCTAGTTTAAAGCCCAAAATATCGAAGAATCTATCTCACTAGTCTTGTGGAACGGCTTAGATGAATTTATCCTGCATCAAACTCAAGATGAAGGCGGATGATTTTGATAGGTTTCTAGTTAAAGCACAAAATCTAGAAGACTCTTATCTAACTAGTCTTGTGGAGCGGCTTAGATAAATTTACACTGCATCAACATCATCACTATGTAGCTTAGCATGTTAAGTTCTCTTTGAATCAGATTGCAATTCCTCCAAAGGATTTTCTTAATACTCTTGCCACTAGTCTTATGGCAAGTAAGTAGATTGATGAAAACTTTTTAAGTAGCTAGTTTCCTAAGAATTAAGTCATCATCTACTAGAACAAAAAAATAACATCTCTAACTTTAGTTGTTTTTACATTGCTTTTTCTTTATTTTCCCCCATTTCTTTCAACGTCTCTCTCTCTCTCTCTCTCTCTCTCTCTCACACACACACACACACACACTCGCACACAACTTGCATGCTTCCGTCTACTTACTCATTTTTCTCTAGCACTTCAAAATGACACATTTACCTCCTTTCACACTTCACCTATTTCTTAGGTTGCTACTTGTGTTTATTCACCAGCAGATATTTTTCCATTATAGCTACAGTAATCATAAAGGTCATTCCACTTTATTTCTAAATCTTTAAGCATCCCCCTTGCAGTGATTTCATGAATAATCATAATATGCATGGGTGTCAATGGGAGTCCATGTGGAATTTATAATTTATTAATAAATTAAAAGTTCCACATGGACTCCCATTGACACCCATGCATATTATGATTATTCATGAAATCACTACAAGGGGGATGCTTAAAGATTTAGAAATAAAGTGGTTAACAGTGTATCAATTTCAACAATGGCATTATTAAATGTATAACAGAAGGAAAGAAGAAGGAATTAGATGTCAGTTTCTATCTTGAACAAGTCAACCGCTATCAATTAACGGAAATGGTTTCTTACATGTGATGCAACAGTGAGATTCAATGCAACACCTCCAGCTTTCAGGCTCATAAGAAATATTCTGCAATCTGGATCGTCAGTGAATTTTTTGATAGCAGTATCTCTTGCAGCCATCGACATGGAACCCACCAATTGAACACAAGAAACACCAGACTGCAAGATAAAACATCTCATGGTTCACCTTTTTGATGCAGAAGAAAGGGAAACACAAAATGGCAAAAGTGAATTTACCTTCTGGAGGGAGTAATGAATCAGGTCTAAAAATGATGTGAATTGGCTAAAGACAATCCCCTTTGCAGAGCCATCCCTTTCAACCATGAACCTAACCTCTTCCCTCTGACAATGAATGAGCAGGATGAAAGCAAATAACAAGAATCAAGTAACGGTCAGTGTATTTGACATAATGAAAAAAGGTAACTTAATGTCATTTTGTTGTCTGCTTATCCTAACTAAGGAACAGTTTGCATTCTTTTCTACAATCCCCCAAATAAACAAATAAATGACCAATTCTCAGCCAAGAGCATAAAAATAGAAGATGAAGACAGAAAAATAAGAAACTAAAAACAGAAATCAGTAAAATGGAAAAGCATATCTAACGCCAACATACTAAAGCATCTATTTTTGTGCTTGTCTGGAAATCATCTAGCCTGATTCTGTTAAGAATACTTGAGGGCTTAAAGCCTTCAACTGTTGTTTTGGTAATCTTATCCTCATTATCCTTGCCCCCTGTGAAGTCCACAGTAAGTGGCTTTGAACAAGAAGGGCATGAGACCTGGCCCATGCTGGCAGAGAAATCAATTAGACAAGACTTGCAGAAAACATGTGTGCAAGATGTCACCTGAAAGAATAAAAAGTTCAGATCAGAAGCCTAGTAAGAAATCACTAAAATTTTTTTTAAAAAAGGCCTAATAAGTAAAACATCATAACCAGAAAAGCAAAACAAAATATAAAGGAAAGCATCACAATACTGTATAAAGTGATTATACAATCACAGGGGATTTCAAGTGCTGACAGAAAGAACTAATTAAAATTAACACAAGTGTAACTACCCAATATGCCGATTTCCATCCAAGATGATGAATATACTAACTGGGGAAAAAATCTACTTAAAAAATCACTTTGCATCCTAGTTAATTATATAAGGCAATAACTCTTGTTTAGGTTCATCACCAATTAGTCCTCACATATGTCATACTCTCCAAAGTGCTTTTTTCCTCCTTTTAGATATCTCGAGATGGGAGGAATCTGAGGAATGAACAAATCAAGTACTTCGCCATTTAGCTATTAGATCAATGCAACATTTTGGAACATGTGCAACGTATATGTTTTTCTGTCCCTAAGATACTATCTCTTTAAAGATAATAGGTCCTAACATCCTCATCTAGGGAACAGAAACTTTCTTACATCCTTATTCAGTTCATCACAAAAAAAAAAAAAAAAAACCAGTTCCCAACTGATTCAAAAGGTTACGAAAGGAATCTACCACTGGATCTTCAACAGGTTCATGACAGAGACCGCAAGCTTGTTCAGCATTGCCAGCATCAGTTGTACTTCCAATTTTTCCTGCAGCAGTACTAGAGTACACCACAAGGTAAGGATGATCAACTGCCTGCTATGTCGGTAAAGTTCATCAATCAGCACGTTGACAAAAGAAATCAAAAAATGCACCTCAGCAAATTTAGTCGGCTAGATTATAGAAAAATAATAATCTATGTACATACATCACAAAAACTAGATATATTATTAATTTTAAGGATAAAATCATGAGAAACATCAGAATAAGTTGTTTCAGTAATTCTGCAAAATACTGTAGCAGCTCACAATTATTCTGATTTCTGTGATTAGCATATCTCTTTTATGATTTATGTGAGATATTTTCTTACTAGGATCTAGACAGGTCTTAGCTAATTTAGGCGTCAAGACATTTTTGGATATGTATAAGCAATGTTTGTGAAGTTGAATGAAGGATGATAGCAGATTTGCTACACTAAAGTGCCGGACATTAATGCATCCTTCTAAGACTTGACCTAATTTCTCTAGCTTTCATATGCTTTACACAACACAAGTCACAGATGCAAGAACTCTTATAGTTCTGTTTTTAAGGGATGGCCTGCCTCAATGCACCCAGGAATATAGAGCAAAATGCATGCTCTCTAGAAATCAAAATTAAACAAACACAATGGAACTGGCTGTTAGATTAGCAGCAAAATGAAGAAAAATGAATTATATTGACAACTCTGCCTAATAATCTAATGGATGACAACAAAGAGCTCGATGTCAGTGCATGCAGTAGGCAAGAAAATTTATCACACTAACAAACTTGTTAAACACTTCATCATCTGCATTCTCTTTCACATTAAGCAAAGGAGTGCATAACATTATCACAATCATGTTACACGTTAATTAGTAGTAAAATAACCCTTAACCTGACGCAGGCGCGTGAGAAGGTCAAATATATGAGCATAGTTATTCATAACTGTCTGTGCCTCAACATATCTGCAACAAGAAAGGAGAACCCCAGGGGGGGGGGGGGGAGGGCGGGGAGGGAAGTTATGAATACTGGTGAAAAAAACAAATTGATAACCATGTCAATACTTATAATTAAGGGAAGGGCATTAGACTTCATATCTATAAATAAAGATTTCAAAATTGGTTAAAAGACTTTCCATGTGCAAACTTTTAAAAAAGTTCACCAATTCTCTTCATTAAAAATTAAGCTGTTTTATTTTTTAGTAAGCTACATTCTCATTAAAAGTAGAAAAAGAATATATGAGATGCATACGTATTGAATTGAGCTTGACTTTCATTATACAGCGATGTGTAATAGTCTTCTTCTTTGATATCCAGAGAATCCCGCCTTAAGGTAACCTGAACCACAGATACAAAGCTTCAGATTACAACCTTATTAAATAACCAATAAGATACAGGCAGCACCTAGTCATGAAAACTTACAATCCTAGGAGGAAGTGCCAGATCAGCAGCCCTGCCTTTTTTGGTACGTCTTAAGACTACGCTTTTCAGAATTTTGTTCTTGAGCAAGAACATTGCTCTTTTACCGTTCAAAATATTTCCAAAATCTTTTATTGGGGATGAAACATACTAAAGAAGACAACATCAAATTGGCGTATGCCATGAGGAAGAAAAATGATATCAGAAAAAGGGATCAAAGAGAATAGAAAGTGCCGTACATAATAGGTACCAAATACCATAACTTACTCTGTTCCACCAGCAAAAATGTCGAACAGATTTATGTGGGCAATGAGGACAATCAGTAGATGAACTGCGGCAAATAAATTGGGCTCCATAGTCAAAAGATGAGCCACCCAGGAAACATAAATTTGAAAGCGCTTTCACAAAGCTTATTAACATCATCCAATTGATATATTTAAGAAAACAAAGATCAAAAGAATAGGTAATATAAGCATACTTCTGAAAGAAGTAGAAATTTATTTCCAAAAAAAAATGTATCCTCTAATTAAACAAACATATAATGTATCATGGCCATCCTCTAGGTTTAAGAACATTCAACTTCTTTTATTTTTCTTAAAAAATTTGGTAATACCTATAATCAAGTGCTCTGCAGTCACAATCCTTGCAAAAATAGTAAGAGTATGGAACTATCTCTAAGAAGCGGACCTGTGAAGTAGAAAGCAATGCAAAATGTCAGAGGTATTAGGTCGAGAAGCAATACTATTAAAAGTGAATTCCCAGCAATCACATTATGCTTACAAGAGAATAAAGTTCACCAACACGATTCTGGAGGGGAGTACCACTTAATGCCCACTTGTATGAAGATTTCAAAGCAAGAATGGCCCTCGTGGTATTACTGCGCCGATCCTTAATATAATGAGCCTATTTCACAATTTAACAATTAGTTGGGGAGAAAATTAGTGAATCAATTTCCAAAAGCTCATAGCAAAGAAAGAAAGTGTATTAATGGATAGAATTAATATTTTGAAGCGGCAAACAGAGCAAATTTCTCTCAGATTCAGAACACTAGTTGGTGGATTAAGGGACAAGTTCAAGCAGAGAAACAGCAAATCAAATATCAGAAACTTTGAGGTTATTGCCTCAATAATTAATTGAGTTAGCAGTAAGTTATTAGAAATTGCTAAGATCATTCTAGATATTACTTTAGTTCTATTAAGCAACTCTATGGAATCTTTATAAGTAGTGCAGGACAAGATATTCTACAGGTAAATTGAATTATGAATAACCTCAGCTTGTGAACCTTCAGTGAACCACAGAGAATTAGACATTTTATTCCCACAATGGACAACCAAACAACTGGATTTCCGAAAAGAAAGATGCAACTGCTAAAGGGTTGTGGAGGCCAGTTAACAAAGCTTCGTTATGGAATGCTGCATGAACAATAGTCACCCTACTTATTGCAGGCAATTGCAATACCAGGAGAGCTTATAAGATAGGCTGATTCCTCTATCATACCAAAATTCAAGCTTTTCAATGACAAAAAAGGATATGAAAATTCTCAGAGATTCAATTATTATCGAGTATCCAAATATTAGATGCAGTCAGATCTAGAAAGTCACCAACCAATAACCCACCTCAACAATGTAAAATATTTTGACAGCTGATATACATCAGATAACAAATGAGAATGGAGTATCACTTTGAACTGGTATATATTTCCCAAAATCGCAATATGTAACTATATATGGAACGTCTGTAAGTAACAAATCAAGTGTCATTGCATAAAGAGAAAGCAATTACCTCATCTAGAATGATGCGCTCCCAGATCATGGAGTGCAGTATAGATTTCTTTGTCGTCTCAGCTTGTTCAATACCAGCTGAATTATCAGCTGAGAAACCATTTACCTTATTCCCCTTGTATTTCTTTGCGCCTTTCCTATGACCTTTTTTTGGTGTTTCACGATCTGAACCACTAGCCTCATCTTTATCAGACAAAAATTCCTGTTTCGACATTTTTGTCTTTAATTTCAGCTTCTTCCTCTGCTGTTTTGACTGGTTAGCTGTTCTGACAGCCTCAGGCCCACAAAAATACTTCAGGTGAATGGACATTTTATGTTCATAAAGTAACTTCCCACACCACTGGCATTTAGATTTAGGTGGCATAACATTTTTTCGATAATCAGCCTCAACTGTAGAGTAAGTGGTTATGACAAAATCATATTCAGAGAGGTGATCAAGGTTCTTTGTCCTATTGGACCCATGATAAACAAGAACCTTGTTGCTGCCTTTCGAGGTGAAACGATCAATTTCACTAACCCACTGAATCACAGCCACCAAAGGACAGATAACCAGAGTGCCTTTAACTGCTGGCAACGACACTGAGGAACTGGGAGCAGATGAAAGAAAACTGTGTTCACCAATTGCTCGTCTCATCTCCCGTTTAGCAAGAACAAGGGCAATGGCTTGAACGGTCTTCCCCATGCCCATCTCATCAGCAAGTATACCTCCACGAGTTGTGGATTCCTCTTGCTTTAAAGCCCAAGCTAACCATTCCTTCTGGTACCTCAGCAGTGGCATAATCAAAGTGCTAGGTGGCTCCACAGTTTCTACCATGATTTCATTCTGATTATCTAAGTAAACATTGTTAGCATCATTTGCATCAATCCATCTCTCATTTTCTTCTTCCCATATTTCCCACATCAATGTTGGTCTATCCTGCCCTTTAGTCTTCCTTTTCTTCTTCTTCTCCGCTGATTTCTCCACAAGAGCAATGAGAACATTCGCCGGTGCATTTTGCTTCACTTCTTCCTCAATATCCAGGACAAAAATCTCAGGATTAACAGCCACATCTACTAGATCTTCCTGATTCTCTGCCTGTTCTTTTACCTTCTGACTCCTCCTCCTCCCTGTAGGCCCTACTTTCCTCCTTTTTGGAACCTCTTCTTCTGGTTCATTATCAATGAGCACAGGCTCAGCAGTAGGATCAATATTCAGGTCCGGCAAATCTCCTTCATCTTTGTCCAGAATTTCCATGGAAACTTCGCCTACATACACATACAATTCAATAAAACGATCAATCAAAACCAACTACTAGGACTCTTATAAATTCATACATCAAAGCCATGCCTGTTGTATAGAAGTCCAGTCCAGAGTCCTCATTGATTTACCGTGGAGGCAAAAGAAAATATTTGTTTTCTTCCCAAGACATTTCACACGTGAAAATGTGTCCGGCACTATTATGTCAATTTTTATAGATGCCTAAATCAGGATAACTTATCCAAAAATGCTACTAGGCTATATATACTAAATTTTGGTTGGGGGAGGCGGGAACATCCATAAACTCTCCTTAGCAGAGTGAAAACTAGTCAATGCAAATAAAAGTAATGATAATGCAACTAAAAACAGAGCCAACTCAGCAGCTATGGGAAATGAAATAAATGACTTTCTGCCACATAAAGCTTCCCGTTGTAATGTACCAGCAAAATAACTCCCCAGCTAACAACACTTCGTTAATATTATAATTTTTAAGCTAAAAGAATAAATATAAATTAGTGGTTTCCCTGGCATCAAACACGAGACTACAACATCTCTCCCAAGGATAGTTATTATGCACCAGTCAATTGTTAACTACTGCACTGCAGCAACCAACTCATAGTTCGGAAACATGAACTCATGGCATAAATGCCCATGTTCTAAAAAATTTAAAAGTTTGGTAAAAAATAAAATAAAAAGAATGATTCCTGCTTTTTGATTAAACAGAGTAATGAATCAGGTCATAACTCCAATATACATCTAAATTTCAACTTCATACTATAAATACATCCAGGTAAAAGTTACCATTTGCCAGAAATGAAAAGAATAGACCAAGGGTCCTTTTTTGCTGTCTATTAGGACTTGTGGAAGTAGTATTAATTGACAGGAGAAAAAAAGACGAATTAGTGTAAGGTTATACCTAAATCATTGTAATCAGAGTCAGACGTAGCTGCACTCTGATTATCCTCCTCATCCGAGCTCTCCTCGTACTGAGGAATCTTGTTTCCTGTTTTCACATTGTACATCAAATTCAAAGAAACGCCAAAAGATTATATCTTCAAAAATGCGAAAACTAACCAATTCATCAAGATAAACCCACCAACCTCCCCCCCCCAAAAAAAAAAAAAAAAAGAAAAGAAAGAACTTGCGTTGCTTCTACACAATTAACCAAAAAATTAAAATTTAAAACAAAAAGAACAAAAATAGAGACAGGTATAAGGAAAACTGATCAAAATTACATGAAGAGAAAAAATCCAAGGGGAATTAACCAAAAACAAATAAATAAAGGAAGAAGAAAAAGTAATTTCTGACCGCACCTCTGGAAGGCCGAGAACGAAGCTTCATTGAAGTAGACACAATCGGGTGAAATGAAGGAAGTAAGAATAGGGCTTATGACGTCGTTGAAATCAATCGGACGCAAACGGGGAATTGGGAAATCAACAGTCGCATCCTTTCCTCCTATGTAGAGAGAGAAGGAATTGTCCGCAGACCGCAGTCAGTCAGTGAAAGTGTGTAAAGAGTGGGGTATTTAGCGGCGGGAAAGGCCTTTTATATAGAGAAAAATCATCATTATTATATATAATTTTTTAATTATACACAGTAAATTCATAACTCAAACACTTTCTTCAAAAATTCACTTAAAATATATCTAATCTCTAAAATTTTAAATTTTAAGAGGTTATAGAACGTAACAAGTGGCAGACTTACATCAAATATCAATTCTAAAATAAAAATTAAATATTTAAATTTTAAAAAATAATAAAATTTCATACAAGTTCCATCCAGTATAGTGAAAATCACATGCGATTTTGGTCTAATATGGAGTAAGCTACATAATACTTCTATCCATTTATGCCTTGTATCAAAATGATAATAATTTAATTTTAATGAAATAACAATTACCTCTGTTAATTTCATGAAATGACATAATTATAGAAAAAAGCTTGAAAAGTGATAACTATTCTTACAAGAGGTGGTAGTATTAGATATTTTCTCAATGCAAAACACTTTTTATTAGATTGGGAGATAAATGTTGATACTGATGTATTTAGATTATGTTTAGTTATGAGAGTTTTTATCTTGAGTTTTATGAAAGTGAATTTTTTATGAGAGAAAAAGCGAGACTCAATTGTGTATTTAGTTAGGTCAAATACTATCTAAATATTTCTGATAGTTGTTCATATTTTTTTATTATAATATAGAATGTACTAGAAAAATAGAATTTCCTTTTATTAATAAATTTTGTTTTAAAACAAAGAGACAAAAGGTGCTATTGGCTTTCAAGCAAAGATAAAATAAGGTTTTGGGTTTTTGACCTCTCCAGCCTTGTTCTGAAATGGAGTTAAGGAAAAAATGAACGCACTGTAACCATGCGATTAGGCAACCTGAATGCGCTAAAATATCAACGCATTTGAGGCTAAGATTCTGCAGCATGGACGCATCGCGTTAAAAGTTTTGGACTTTGGAAACAAGCCGTTTGCAGATCAAAAAACTGATAATCCATCACTCGAGCAGCGCAGCACCGTACTACTCGAGACTTCATCACCTTTTCCGGCGGGGAATCCATTACGGCCGGCTACCTAATGCAACAATGCTTTCTTCAGTTCAAAACCCAAGGCTTCTGCGGCTTCCCAACTTCCACCAAATTCCCATCAAATGCCTTCACGCCTCGGCTGCTCCCACCCCCGAAGTCTCCTCCCCGTCGACCTCTCAAATCCTCACCATCCGAAAATCCCTGCTCTCGCGGGAAACCAGTGTAGTGGACCTAGCCAAGAGCTTTTTGGGCCGTCTACGCCGAACCGAGCCGCAACTGAAGAGCTTCCTCTATGTGTCGCCGGAAGAGGATGTTCTGAAGCAGGCGGAAGAAATTGACAGAAGAATACAGAATAATGAGGAGTTGGGCCCTCTTGCTGGAGTGCTTGTTGGAGTTAAAGATAACATTTGCACGTCCAACATGCCTTCTACTGCCGGGTCCAAGATTTTGGAGAATTATAGGCCGCCCTTTGATGCCACGGCTGTGAAAAAGTTGAAAGAGAATGGGGCTATTATTGTTGGCAAGACGAATTTGGATGAGTATGGTATGGGTAGTACAACTGAAGGGTCTGGTTATCAGGTTCTCTTTCTCTTTTCTTCCTTTTCATGTCCAAAGTTTTAGTTCTTGAAAATATTTTGAGGGGCAGTTGGAAGTTCTGAGAGTATTCCTTGTGTGCATTCACTATGCACTCTACCTTTTTTGTGCATTATAGTTGAAGTTCTAGTTAGACCATATTTAGTATTGGATGAGATAAAGTGTTTTTTTTTTTTTTTTGAGTTAAGTTTGCTGATACCGTACTTGCCAAGTGCAATGGTTTCTGATGGTTGCTTAGGGTATCAATAACTGGTTTTTGAGGGCTGCTTAGAGTAGCAGTAAGTTTATTTTATTGCAATCAAAGGTTAATGCCTTACTTTCCAGAAGCTAGAAATATGGAAGTTTTGGATTTTCTGAATGCAAAATATTAGCAGTGATTAAGTTGATAAGTGACTGTTGCTTCAGCGAGTCGTAGAACTGCACCCTGAGTAGTTAGCTACTTCATTATCTCTAGCTGTGTTTTGAAAATAGAATTACAGTAGAATCTTGGAATAGACACTCTTGTTGGATTTTTTTATTTCTTTTTTTCTTCCCCAGACTTCTTGAAGTTAAGTTATTGGTAGTCACTTTATGAATTTGAATTTGGGCGTGTAAATTCATGGCCTTGTCATCTTTTTAGATATCCATGTAAACTTCTCTGTCTTTTCGGGTAGCTTGAATGAAATAGCTACAGAAAAGTGATTTTCTGTTTATTCTTTGGACTGTTCTCTTTCTGTCGTTGCAATGGAAGATCTCAAGTGAGAAAGATTATGCATATAATTCTGAAGCGTCCTACTTGTGACTTTAAATCTTTTACTCAGGTGATGCATATTCATATTCAATAGGTGACAGCTAATCCTTGGGATTTATCACGGGTACCGGGAGGATCATCAGGGGGCTCTGCTGCTGCTGTTTCTGCTAGACAATGTGTGGTATCATTGGGAAGCGATACTGGTGGAAGTGTCAGGCAACCAGCATCTTTTTGTGGTGTTGTTGGATTTAAGCCAACATATGGCCGTGTCTCGAGATATGGACTTGTGGCATATGCTTCATCTCTTGATGTCATTGGATGCTTTGGTTCATCAGTGGCTGATGCTGGGATTCTCCTTGGAGCAATTTCTGGTCATGATAAGTTTGATGCCACCAGCAGCAAACAAGTGAGTTTTCTTTTCTTTGTTATGTTCAAATTTCTGGGCATGCTTCTCTATTTAAATTTCTCAGAGATAACTTTGCCATTGATAGGTTAAAAGAAAAAGAGAAAGAGGAAAAAAGAAAAAGAAAATGAAGGGAAGGAGAAAATATGAAATATGGCCAATGTGACATTTTGGTGATGGGCTGCTATCTAGTTAGATATAAGCAAGTGGTAGTGATATTATTGTTTTTGAAACATGATTTTTTGAAGTAGTGAACAATATTTGCAATCCTGAAGGAGTGTTAATTTTCAGGAAACCCCTGATTTTGCATCTCAATTCATTGCCAAAGACCTTTTGCAATCCCAACCTTTGAAAGGCCTCAGAGTTGGTGTAATCCGTGAAACCCTTGGGGATGGAGTTGATACAGAAGTAATTTCTTCAATCCAATCCGCTGCGGCTCATTTAGAGGATTTGGGTTGTGCCATTAGAGAGGTACTGTTTTATCATACCTTTTTAATAATTTCTTCATCTCTCCATATCATCATTTAGCGTAGTGTTGCAGAATTTAACTGCAATTGTAACATTGTAGGTCTCATTCCCATCCTTCTCCCTTGGATTGCCAGCATACTACATTCTTGCTTCATGCGAGTCATCTTCAAACCTATCCCGTTATGATGGTGTTAGGTAATATATAAACTTATATATCTGTACCATATACAGAAAGAAGTCCTTTATATTTCCCTTTCCTTTCCTTCTTTTTTTTTTTTTTGGGGGGGGGTTTATGGCGGGTGAACGTAAACTATATATGTTTTAACATATAAGGAACCTCATGTTTAAATGTTATTTTAACTTTCAGGTATGGGCATCAGGTTTTTTCTGATGAGCTAAGTTCGTTGTATGGGGATTCCCGTGCTAAGGGATTTGGTTCTGAGGTACACATCATCATTTAAATCTCAAAAGTTGGTACAGCAGTTCTCTGCTTAACACCAAGAATTTGTGTTTTGTATTTGAATATTATGGTACATCGTACTGATGGTAAAAGGTGTTTATATTGGGTCCAATCAGCATGTTGGCTAATTCTTAAATTGCATATTTTTAGGTGAAATTGCGAATTCTAATGGGAACATATGCACTTTCAGCTGGTTATTATGATGCATATTACAAACGTGCTCAGCAGGTAGCAAAACACAACCTGTTTTTTATTAAAACGATATTATGATCTGATAGTGCAAACCTATCCTGAATGTTTCATGGATTCCTATAATACATTTTATTGATAAATAATTCTATTTACTGTTTAATTTATAAATATTTGTTCTAAGGGTGTATAAATGGCTAGAATTATATGATAAAATATCAGGAGTTTCATGGATTATTCCTGTTCTCTATATAAACTTATCTGTGTTTAGGCAGAAGCAACATTGCTAGGCATAGAAAAACTTCAATTTATTTTAGCAAGATTAGAGCCTTGTTCTCTGCTGCTTTTAATCAAAGGAGAAGAAGTGGTAGATCTTTTGAAGCTTATGAATGGATAATCATGGAAATCATTCTTCCCGGTTCCTTGTGAAAAATGCATTTCTCTTTAAACGTTGTTCAGATATCGTAGCACAAGGTACCTGTAAACTCTAATTGGTCAGATATTGATTAGAAATAAAAGCAGAAATAGTAAGTAGTCTTTGAGTTTAATTTCTGTGGTCTTTTATACTAGTATCTGCATTTGGCATAGAGGGTAAAATCTTCAGATGGTTGGACATTGAAATTTAGCTGGCCATGTGATTTAATTTGTTCAATCTGGATGCACTCGTTCTCAGGTTAGGACCTTGGTTCAGAAGAGCTTCAAGGCGGCACTGGAAGACAACGATATTCTGATTTCTCCAGCAGCTCCCTCTGTAGCTTATAGGATTGGTATTCCATTTCCTGTAGTGACTTGATTTATACAATATTTTAAACAGCTGCAGTATTGGGAGATCCTTCTGATGCTGGAGACTGTTCATGCTCTTAACTTGTGTCATTCTCAGGCGAGAAGAAAAATGATCCATTGGCCATGTATGTGGGGGACATCATGACCGTGAGTCTCTTGTCTTAGCCGTCCATTAACATTGCTGTCGCAAACTTATGTATAATTTTATCTCTGCTACCTGTAATTTCTTGGGTGATTCTCCCTGATTCATTGTTTGTTCAGTACTGTCTTAACTATTCTTAAGTTTGGTGTTCCATTATTGATCATCTATTCTTAATGCAGGTCAATGTGAACTTGGCTGGCCTGCCTGCTTTGGTTTTACCTTGTGGATTTGTTGAAGAGGGATCCAGCAGTCTTCCTGTTGGTCTCCAAATAATTGGAGCAGCATTTGATGAGGTAGTTGCTCTTGCAGAGGAATTAATTAGTGTTTAATCTGTGTTTTACTCTTTCATGCTGGATCTTGCAGTTGATCAAAACAACTGCACTTAGTCATCTCTTGTTCTCCTCCTCTTTTTATGTTGATCACCACTCGTACTATATATCTTCTGAAATCAAATTGCATTATATTTTAGTGAAAAATATATATATATTTCTCATCTCTTTCAATCGCATAACAACCTATCTGTTCTCTTACATTTGGAAATGCTTTCTGGAAACTTAATCATTTTACTGGTTATTTAATATGTTAATATAAATTCATCATAATACAGTTGATGTAGTTTTGTTATTAAAAATTAATTGAGTTCGATCAACTTTCCGATAAAACAAATGAACTTTAGTTAAAAATTTTATGGACATGTATTGTGGAGATGATCACATATGGAATGGGTATTTTTTGTTGAAATAAGTATAAACAAGCAGTCCTTTACTTGTTATTCTGATCCGTTTACACGGGGTTACAGCCTGGGGAGAATAAAGTAGTCGATTGAATTGATATAACAAGTTAACATGTTTTTTACAGGAAAGGTTACTTAAAATTGGGCACATCTTTGAGCAGACTCTTCAAGGCTGCTCTTTTGTCCCTCCACTAATGGCCGATGAATTTTGAATAGCCAAATTGGTGTTGCATTTGGGAGCCGAAACCATTGTAACAGATTCAAGTTTTCAATGACTCTATGGTTGAAAAAGGTAGGCTGCTGCTGATTTTGTAGGGACATAATGCTCTAGTAGGTGGTTTCATTTCTTCTGTATTACTTCTTTGAGAAAGTTCTGCATTGAGAAAGAATATCTGGAGTTCTCATCCATAGTGCCTTGGAACGCATCTGATACGCGTTTGTTGATTGCCAATGATTTGAAAGTGTAATTGTTCTCTCTTCTGCAGACAGGTTCACCTTGTTAATAAAATTTGTGAATTGTGCTAAAAAAAAAATCAGAAATACAGTTGGTTTGAAGGAAGACATCTAAGAACACACTTAACATTTATGACATTTGCAGTATCTCTTTAGTGAATTCCGCGTACATCTATTTCTAGCACAACTTCACAAAAAATTAATTACATCAAAACAATAAAAAAGTGATGGAACATACTGCTGAGTTCTGCCCACGGTGGCAGAAGCAACCATAATGTTCCGCCACCAGTGGCGGAACTTTCGTCAAACTTTCGTGGATGCATTTTAGAGGATGGAACTAAGAGCAACAGTTAAAAAATTTAATTTTTCAACCGTTTCAAGATCGATTTTTATTAACATTATATTACTCTAGCAAAAATTAATTTCCTTTTAGTGAGAAGATTTCTAAAACTATCAGGGAAAGAAGAATGAAGAATAATCTAGCAAGAGTGAGTAAAGGTAATACTTGCGTGCTGCATTTAGCAAGAGTGACCACCATAATCCATCTGAGAACTAGCTTTTCAAATTTATTGGCAATAATTGAAATCTTTATATAGATCTAAGCAAGAGAACAAATTTGCAACCCTAATATATTATCTTCTTGTGGCACTTTTTGTACTAAAAACAAGAAGAACATTTTCCCGACCACTAAGTGAAAGCATCAAGATCCCAATTTTAAGAAAGAGGAAGTTGGTTGAAAAGAATACTTTGAGAAAGCATGGTCTTTCCTTAGGAAAGCTAAAAAGAGACACGGACAAAATGGGTGAACTATGAAGCTCTTAAGCTGTGCGGATATTGAGATGGTTCCTAAAAACAAAGGGATTACAGAACCCCACTATTCATTGGCACTTCTTTTAAGCATCGTTTGATCGATAAGAAAGAAAAGTAATATATAACAATTTAAATATCAATAAAGTAAATTTAAAGATTGTGATTTTAAATAAATTATATTACTATATTTGGATAGTTCATTAATTAGAAGAAAAAATTATTACATCTAATTTGTTAAATGTATCAAATAAATAAATTATTATTTTAAAAGGACTAATAAAAATTTTTATTTATATTAGTATTATATAATTTAAAGTATATTTCTTATGAAAAAAATATCGTTAATAAAAATATTTGTTTATATTTTATTCTTTTTCATTTTATTTAGAAATGTATACTTTTGTTTTTATAGAAAAGCTTGCATTCATTTTTTTAGAATATAAATATATACTATACTCTTTTAGCTTGATATTCCTCATAAATTCAAACTCTTAGAAAAAATTATCTTCATGAAATTTTAAGAATTTTAGTGTGGATAGAAAAATAACATCTAATTTTTTAAAAAATTTAATTTTTTTGTAAAAAATTTAATAATTTTGCTTTAGATAATGATATTTGTGAGTTGTATAATCATGATACAAAATTTAAACTATAAGTTTGTAGCTAATTTATTAAATATTTTGGTTTTTTATTCTAAAAATATAAAATATTGAGGTATAAAATTTTAATTAGAAAATAATTACATTAGGGAGATGAGAGAAGATAAAATGCTGATTGAGAAAGAAAAAAAATAAAAAAGAAGAGAAGAAAAGATGCGAAATTATCTATTTTAATTTTAATTTTTTGTTTTCTTTTTTTTTTTTTTAGATTTCCTTTCCTTGGACAATCAAACGAGGCCTTAGAGTAATTAACCAGAAAAGTTTTGTCCTCTAATGTGTTTGGTATAACTTGAACATTTTAATTATTTGTTATTGGTATTTTCTATCTGTGCGAATTTTGTTATAGTCAATAGTTTACTCTAATATTGATTGCTTTTCCTTTTTTGCTTTTCTATCTCATTTTCTTTTACGGCTCTACTTGGATTGGGTTCCACACGGAACCCAATGTAAATTTCTTATCTCACATCTCACTTTTTCTCTCACAAAAATTTCTCTCTCCCGAAACCCAAGACAGAAAATCTCAAAACCAAACTCTTATATGAAGCTAGTTTACAAAAATTTCTAATTGGTTTTCCTCATTTAGCAGGGAACATTAATCACAAATCAAGTCAAATTCATTTTGGAAAGAGTTCGGGTGCATGGTGAATCTTAACTCTTAAGTTTATTTACATTACTTTTACATTATTTTTATATTAAAAGTCTGAATAAGGTGCATAGTTTTACTTTTAACGTGTCTCTTATTTTTTAAGTGTGGTAATGTTCTTTTTTAAGCTTCATTTACTCACCAAATTATAGGATATAAATCATTTTCCTTTTGCATTTTCTATTTCCTCATTTTTTAAAAACAATTTCCTCATTTTTTACATCCAAATGAAAGTGCTTACCATTTAGATCATCTAGTCTTAACTGAACCACACAATTGGCTTAGTGCGAAGAGAGAAAAAAAAAAGTTGAGGGGGTTTTCGTGCAAAAGTTGCGCCAAGTTGTGCACAATTCAAAAAAAAAAAATCAAATTTTGACAAATCTAACTTAAAAGTCTTGAGTTTTTCTTTTTTACACTGTAAGGGACATTTGTATTTAGATTATGTTTGATTGGGAGATATTTTATCTTAAGTTCTGTGAAAGTAAAATTTTTATGAAATGAGAAGTGTGACCCAATTGTTGTGATATTTTTCTAAAGCTTTTGTTTCAATGCAAATTGTCAACAACAATCTTCATTATTTGAGTGTATTTAGATTGAGTTTTTTTTGTTTTTAATTAAATTATATTAAAAATTATAAAAGTAAATTATTTAAACATAAGGTTTGCGTATAAAGTAAAAGACATTATCTTGAATAATATGTATTTCTTAAATAATATGCGAAATAATACAAGAAAATCAAATTGCATAATGCAGTCTTCCAATCTCAAAATGAAATTGGATAAATGAATTCTTCAACTTGCCACTTAACTACAGATGAATTTGAATACAGTGGAGACGTAAAGCTGCTTATCTTGAAAATTTTCTGCCAAGATCAGATGTGCTATATATTAATAGTCAATAAATATCCCATCCTTTTTCTTCTCCAGATCTACAACTCTTGAGCCTTGCCTATTTGTCGCAGTCAAGAATATCTTCCTTTAGCACTATTTGGGAGACACCATATCTACCATCAACAGATATTTCTTTCACTGGAATTGAATTTCCAGATATAGATGAAGTCGATGAATCTCTTCTTACTGTGAATGCTTGAAAAGCATGTTACTGTGTATAGTCACTTTCTTAATTCTTAATTTAGATCCCATAAAGATCAAAATCACTCTATTTATTACTTGTTCTACTGTTCATCTACTTTCTTGATTCCCACAGGCTCTCAGGCTAGTTTTTCGATTTTTCCTCAAATCCTGCTTTTGAGGTTGGACAGGAATGAATTCTGATGGAATGGCAAATGGTTTCCCTTGTCATTTTCCTTTGTATATTTTCTGGACTATGGATTATGTTTGCCTTTGGATTAAAATAGAAAGACAAACAGACGAACATAGTGCTTAAAGAAAACTGCTTTTGCATTTGTTGTGGTAATACAGAGATAATAAGAACTTCATTGTATTATCTGCTCTTCTTAATGAAGCAACAGAAAAGAAAGCTAGAACAAGAACGTGCTTAACAGGAGCTTGTGGGAGAGAGAATGATTATCTTCCACCGCCTCCCCCGCCACCAACACCAACACCTTTGCCAGCACCAGCACCAACTCCTACACCAATGCCAATACCAATTCCAAATCCTCCACCTTTGCCACCTCCAGCACCTCCGCCAGCACCAAAACCACCACCATGGCCTGATCCACCTCCTATGCCTCCGCCACCACCTCCTCCGAATCCTCCACCACCTCCAACGCCTCCTCCTACGCCCCCTCCTGCACCGAATCCACCACCGTGGCCAGAACCTCCACCGCCGCCGCCTCCACCTCCTCCTGCTCCTCCTCCAACACCGCCACCTATTCCACCTCCGGCACCAAATCCCCCACCATGACCTGATCCTCCACCAATACCACCTCCTCCACCACCACCGGCACCACCGCCTCCTCCCCCTCCGGCTCCTCCACCAAGTCCTCCCCCTGCTCCGCCACCTACGCCTCCCCCTGCTCCAAACCCTCCACCATGACCCGAACCACCACCAATGCCACCTCCTCCACCAGCACCACCACCGCCTCCACCAAGTCCTCCTCCAGCTCCCCCACCAACACCTCCTCCAGCTCCAAATCCACCACCATGGCCTGAACCTCCTCCTAGACCTCCACCTCCACCTCCTCCAGCTCCTCCACCACCACCAGCTCCACCCCCTAGTCCACCTCCTGCACCTCCACCAATACCTCCTCCAGCTCCAAACCCTCCACCGTGTCCAGACCCACCTCCAAGACCACCACCTCCTCCACCCCCAAAGCCACCACCACCACCAACACCCCCCCCAGCACCTCCTCCTCCACCAAGACCGCCCCCAGCACCACCACCACCTCCAAAACCTCCTCCACCACCTAGTCCGCCTCCCCCTCTAGGTCCTCCCCATCCCGGACCCCTCGGTCTTCCCCAGCGACCACGTCCCCCACCACACCCTCTCCTGCCAAATCCACAATCATCGCCACCCCACCTATCTTTCTCAAGCCTGTCTCCATTACTGACTGCACTGAACTCCAGGAAAATGCTCAAAGCAAGAAGCAAGACACAGAACCACCTTTGCGAAGAACCCATATTCTACTTCGCCTTGATTTTCTGCAGTGCTGAGCTCTCTTTATATAGCCCTAGCCAAGTAGTTAAAAGGTTAAACTTTCCAGTGAATTTCCACTGCGCCATTAATGTAGGCAAATGTGCATGGGTTATGCGACGCGTTCGAACCGTTGGGGATGTGGCGGGAACATTAAATGATCGGAAGATATTCAAAGTCAATGTGGGCATAAGATCAGTGAGGCATGTCAACTCTACCGACAATGGAACCTATATGACTCTACGGTCCAATTTGCGTAGACGATTAATGCATGCATGGCAATTAAAGATTATGAAAATCGGCAGCCAATGACCAGTAAAAAGTGCTCATCCTTTTCTTTGCATCAGTATTGGCTTTTTTATTTTTCGTTTTCCTTTGGATTATGTTATAATTTCGAATATATTTATGAAAGTTCATTATGGAATAGCAATTTGGTGAATTTAAAGTAACTTTAAACAGTTGATAAGTCATGAAATTTTGCAATACATCCCCATCGCCTTTCTATGTTTAAAGAGAAGAGTTTTGTAAGATCCAGCCCAATTCATGGCCCAAGTCATGATTGGGAAAAATAATAATAAATAGAATAGTTATGTTATTGGGGTTTAGTTGCAATTTAAAAGAATTAGTTATATAAAAAGTTCATTAGGGTTAGGAAAACTTTTTTTTAGGGTTAGATATACGGCTAACAAAAGGTTCTTTCAGCGGCGGCTGCTGATGACGAGCGTGAGGGAGTTAATACCGGCTAGGGACGGACACCGGATTCTACCGGCGGAGAGGTAGAGGGAGAGCGCTAGAAGGAAATAGCAAGAGGCACATAGTTTAGAATCGAAAATTTTCAGGTAAGTGATTTAATCTCCCTGTCCGAACCTAAAAATCATGATAATAATATTAATGCATGCACGATTTATGACTATAATATTTTCTGTAGAATAGATCCTTTGTTCATGAATTTAATAATCTGTTTGATCATCGAGGATATCCTGTAAAGAAATTCTGTTCTGTTCTGTTCTGTTCTGTCCTGATTCTTGTGATGAGAAAATCTCTGTTCTGTTCTGTCCCGATCACCCTAGAGAAATTATTTGAAACTCATTATGACATTAATTATTTATTACTTAGTTTTGTTACTCTCTCGTTTCGTGGGAGAAATCGTGTATTAATTGTTTACTATCATAGGAAATACATATGCATATGGCGAATTCAAGAGTTTGAAAAAGGTTTGATGAAATTGATACTGACCGTAAAGTTTGACTTTATTCATGGGCTTTGACGAAAATTAATGTTCATGTTATGTGTATTGATGAAATTGATGTTTGGAAATTGTTTTGAAAAAAAAAAAAAAAAAAACCTCTAGCCGGATACTGTTTCTGCAAAACGGGGGAAGATTTCAGGAAGAGGTTGCAGTGGAGTTGAGCTGTGTGATTTGAAACAGCCGAAGGAGCTGTATGTCCTTAAAAAAAATAATAATAATAATCACTCTGGCTTTCTTATTGTTCTGTTTCGGTGAATGAAAGGCAATTATTGCAGTAAATAGTGATGTTGCATTGATTTCTGTGTTTTGATTTGGCAGAAGAAGTTTCACGAGTTGTGAATAGGTGTCTGTTCAGGGAAGAAAAAAAAAAAAAAGAAGAAAAAAAGAAGAGAACATATGACATATTCTGTCCACTGTTACATTTGACCCTATAGAATCTTTGGGGCAAGAATCTGGCGAGCCATTAGATGGGCTTGCTATGTTGACTTTCAGCTCCTGTTGGGCCGTGGCCCAGTTGAGATCAAAGCTTCCCTTATTCTAGCCAATGGGCTTTAACTTGGGCTTGTATTATTTTTAAAAAAAAAAAAAATTTTTTTAGAACCTGATTTTGTCCTATAAAGTAGATATATATATATATTTACAAATATGTTGATTTCTGTCTAGACAGGGGATTTAATTACTTATTGAGTGATAGCTCACCCCTTATCCGAAAATTTTCAGAGAACGATTCCGAGGACTTAGAGAATTGCGACGAGGAATACTAGTGAGCGATTTCAAGAACGGATGGTGGATCGAGGTTTTTCAAACGTTAATTGATACTGAGGAGTCGTATTTAGGATAGTGGAAAATAAAAAGATCTGAGATATTTTATTAAATTTCCTCTGTACTTTAAAATTATTCGGTATTTATTTCAGTATTATTTGGATTGATTTTGAGGAGATTAGTATTCTCTGGTAGTAGAGACCTTGTGTTTCCGGATCTTGGGTTCAGGAACACGGTCGTGTTGCGCTTCGGATATTGGGTCTTTAATCCGGATTCGGGGCGTGACAGTTTTATCTCAATTATATGAGTATTTAGACCTCAATCAAAGAGTGTGACGTCACAAGTTACAGTAGATTTGGATATCACCTCATTTTGAAATTCGATGCGAAATTTTCATTTTAAATCTTACTTTTTTCTTACAAATAATTTTCTCTTACGAAATTCAAGATAAAAAATCTTAAATTAAAATACTATTCAATCTCATCCTTAATAAGTATTACATTAATTTTGGATACATGATATCAAACATAGTCATTATTTCGTAGTTTAAATAACATTCCTAATTTACATTATTACCAAACTGGTTTTTTGAATTTCTAAGGAAATCCATTGGTCCCTTTATGCAACCGCACTATATATGTGAAGGTGAGCATTTGGTAAGTCCCATTCTGTGTAATAACCCGCAAACCACACACAAGAATGTAAAGCACGTTATCCAAACCTATTGATCAGTTGCAATCGTCAAAAGTATATTTTGTATATAACTTTTATATGTAATAGCACATCTTTTACATTTTCTTTTTCACTTTTCTCTTTATGTGCTTCGTGATAGAACTTCTGGCGTTCTAAATGCCTCTGAAAAGAAGTCCTTAGTTTGAATCAGTAATTATGGGGAAAATGTTAAAGTTCATTGCAAGAAATACACTTAAAATAAGGAGAAATTATTTGTTACTAGTTTCCGAAAATAAGTGTCTAATTTGCAGCATTGTGACAAATTTTCCTGCGAAATCCATTGAAGTGGCTATAACTTTCAGATGAATGTAGAGAATGTGGACTTTCAACTGTTTACCTTTTATAGAAATTCACAAGGAATGGAATCAATGTATTGGACAAATTGGGTCATCACATTTGGTTTGAAATGGTCAAAAGAGTAGTTCCCATGTAAGTACTTTATATAATATAGTAATGATATTAATTAGGACCCATGCTGAACCTTTCATGTAATCATGCAGAGCAGAATATATATGACCATTTCAAACTCTTTCATTTTCATTTTTTTTCTTTTTTCCCGAGAGAAGAATATGTAACTCCATCCTAATATTTAATGCTCGTCATAAGGAGTGTCTCTAATTATTTTTAAAGATAAAAATTTTTTAATCCTTTTGAGGTTTACCTTTTTTTTTAATTGTTTCTGTGTAAAATCACAAAATATATGATTTTTCATAATGGAACGAATTGCATTTACAAGAACTTGTGAAAACAAACCCTAGAGCATTAGTAATTAGAAGCCCGTTTGATTCGTCTAACAAAGCAAAGGTATAATGCATATTAACAAGACATGATCATTAACCATGACAGACTTATACTGATATTTTCTCTAGTTTTATCGCCATTCTTGAACACTAACGGCATGAAAAATCTAACTTCATCGGTATTGAACAATAATATACAAAAATCTTGGCGGATCAGCAGCCTTGGATATGGCCTAAAATGGAGATGAAATGACAGGGAGAGGCCTAGATTTATAAGTGCATTTTTAATTAACAATATATATTTATTCGCAAAGAACGCATAAATAGTTAATCTGTGGTCCATTTACTCCTAATATTTGTCTATAATACTTTTGGTTCTTCTTTTTCCTTTGGACTCTGACTCACCATGTGGCCGCCATGTGAGCTTTCCTTTCCTTTTCTTTTCTTTTCTTATTCACATAGCAATAGCAAAAAAAAAATGCTTTAATTATTTTTCTTCCTGAAACCATTTCTTCGTCAAATTTATGTTAAAAATATAATTGGAGTAATTATAAGTTGAATATTGTCAAAACTAGTTTGAGTTGTCTGAATGACACACCAGATAACTAACTTCTATATCTATTTGATTTTTTGTAAAGTCAAAATTAACTTCGATTTTTTGTTAATAAAAAATGAAAAACTTGTAAGTGTGTACAAAATATTGGGTTAATTCTATTTTAGTACCCTAAAGTAGGGGGATATTATCAATTAAGTATTATATCTTTTTAAATTATCAATCAAGGGTTAAATTTCATCGGGCCAACTCAAATCTCCAAAAGTATGAAAAATCTTTTGTGTACTTTATTTTTTTTAGGTTAATGCCACTTTAGTACCACATCTTCTAAAATTATCAATTAAGGGATAAATTTTAACTGATGTTCAAATAACTAGATCAAAAATGCTTAAATGACTGATTTACCCTTTAAATAGAAATTAAAATTCTAATTTTATCCTTTTACTCAACTAATCAATAAAAAAGAAAGATTCAATTTAATTTTGTTAAAAATAATTTATTAACTTTTTTTCCTGAACTTCATATTCATCTATTTCCTTCCTCCAATTGCCACCCTTGACCAGCAATAACAATCGTCGCCACTACTGCTTGGATTGTTTATGAAGATTTTCTTGTATTGTTTATAATGCTGAAATTATCTAAAATTTTAATAAGTTAATACAAAAATTATCTAACTATTAATCTGAGTTTATGAAAATTTGGTGAAGAGTACAACGGTGAGTGTTTTGGTGGTTGCAACAAGATTTATGAAGGTTAGTTGGTGGTGGGAGGAGGAATGAAAGAGAAGAAAAAGATATAAGGGAGGCAGCAAAAGCAGCAAAGACAACTATTGATGTTAGTCAAGAGTGACGATTAGAGAAAAAAAGAGGTGAATATAAAGTTTAAGAAAAAAGTTAATAAATTAATTTTAAAAAATTAAATTGAATCTTTCATTTTTATTGAGTAGTTGAGTAAAAGGATAAAATTAGAATGTCAATTTCTATTTAAAGGATAAATTAGTCAATTAAGAATTTTTGATTGAATTATTTGGATATCAATTAAAATTTATCTCTTAATTAATAATTGCAAAAAATGTGGTACTCAATTGACAGAATCCTTAACTTTGGAGCACTAAAGTGGCATTAACAAAAAAAAATAAAGGCCACAAAAGACTTTTCACATTTTTTGGCGATTTAAATTGGCCGGCAGATAAAATTTGACCTTTGATTGATAAATTTAAAAAAAACATGATACTCAATTGACAATACTCACTACTTCAGGGTAATAAAATAAAATTAACCCAAAAATGAAAAACTTTTAAGTGTGTAGAAAACTTGTAAGTGCCTTAATACAGCTCACTCAGTGCTCTAAATCTTTAATCTTGCGAAATTGAAGATTTTATAATTTTTAAAGACAGAAAGCTCAGATTCAATACTTTATCTTGTTTTAACCTTCAAAATTTCTGTAGAAGGAAACTAGTAATTGGATATAAAGGAAAACTTACATAAAGAAAAATAAAATATTAATAATAACGGGTAAGAGATTTAAGAGAGACAGAAGAGGGAGAAAGCAACAGAATAGAGATCAATAACACCCCCCCAAAACTATGATAAACGTTCACATATATAATATTTGTAAACTTCCCTCCCAAAATGACAAAATTGATTTGAGAAGCTTAGCTGACCCAATGATTCTTTTTTATCATTAGGTTTTGATACTTTAGAACTAATCTCCCCTTTTATTGAAACATACGAAGTAAGTATTTTGTAGGCTATTGTTCGAAGGGCAAAGCAGATCCAAAGATTAAATTGGTGTTTCTGGCATTCATAATGGAATATGAGTTAATCTTTTGCTTTAGATCGTGATTACACAATCAAACTTATACTTAATTATGCCAATTTGAAGCCTAAACTGACTAAACTTGAGATTCAATATTGAAAAATCACTAAAAACAATGGCTATTAATTGCCTAATAACTTAATTAATCATCCAAAACAAATGTGACTTGGAAGAAAATCACAATGTATAAAAAATAAAGTGAAACCGGCCTCCCATTTCTGAGGTTATTAGGCCACAACATTTGAATTGAATTCGAACACACAAAAGACAAACACTCGAACATATTCAATTCCAGATTGATGCAAAGAATGCTTCATTACGATTTGCGATGCAGCTCTCAGAACTTCGATTGGATATCATTCACCACAGTCTTGTCAATCTGGAACGCGTTCGCCAGAAGGTCATTGCTGATCATCGGATTTGATCCAAATACAGCATTTGCGATGGTTATAACTCCTGGATTTTGACTGCTTAGTGCAGCAATGGCGACAGCATTCCCGTATCCGACGTTCCTCTGGAAGTGAATGAGTCCAACTGGAAACACAAAAACATCACCCTTTTGGAGAACCTTGGAAATAAGTCTGTTGTCCGGATTTGAGGTGATGAAACCGACTTCAACAGAGCCTTGGAGAACGGTCAGGATCTCGGTGGCTCGAGGGTGAGTGTGAGGAGGGTTGATTCCCCATGGTGCATAGTCAATCCGGGCCATGGAGATGCCAAGCGTGTTGAGCCCTGGCAATTGAACCACAGTAACTGGGGTGACTCTAGAGCCAGAAGGGTTCGAAGTGTTCCCGGCGAGATGCAGCCCGCTGAAGGAGAAATCATTTGCCCCAACATCTCTAGAATTCTTGCAGGGCAAACCATTCACTCTTGCTGAATATATACGCAAACATAAAATCTGAAGATTCAGTACCGTGTACGAGGTAACTAAACAATATTTGCACCCAAAATATACATAGCTGAAGGAGAAATATGCATGCAACAACATTACCTGCGCTATTAGCATCTGCAACGCAGAAATCTTGCAAGGGTGAGGGCTCAAATGCAGAGACCAAGCAGCATGATGTGAGAGCTACTAAGCACAACAGAGCTATCGGTTTTCCCATTTTAGACGAAGAAGTTGAGCAAAGGAGGAATGCAAATGAAGATAAATATTCAAACTAGCTAGGTGAGATAGCAGAAAGCAAGAATGAATAAGGATTCTGAGTTGTGTTGTGAAGCAGCCTACAGTTTGATGACTTATATAGAGATGTTTTTGCATGCAATCTTGCAAACTCTTTGAACAGAGAAGTTTTTTTTTTTTTTTTGAATAATTTAAAAGGTGGTATTGTGCCGTCCAAGCAAAAAAATTTGTAAGCCGGCTTCGGATTGAGGTAAGATGGTACCTTAATCTATTACTGAAATAAAATAAAGGGTCTTTGGCTATTTTGGCCTTCAAAATTGAAGATTCTCGCAAAGATACAGTCAAAGGTAGAAAACTATCAATCACGCCCTTCAAAATAGGGTGCTTTGGAAATCATACCTTTCAAAGTTGAAAACAATCAATTATGCCCTCAAAAAGGTGGGAACTTTTGTAATTATACCTCTCATGAAAGTAGAAAACGATCCATTTTATACTTATAAAATGTTTTAAAATTCCAATTCTATTCATCTGTTAAAACCAATCCTGAAGCTCATATTTAACTGTTTGATTAGATACGAAAAAAAGATTATTAATCTTCTTTTTCAAGACAAAGGATTATCGGTTTGTAATAATTTATCGTTGTTCATTCATACCTTCTCTTTTTCTACTGCATAGTCGTCAAGAGCTTTTAGTTTCAAGTCTTTGACTTGAAAGGTTAGCTTTCAATTCTACAATTAGTTTTAATAAAGGGGTAAGATTGAAAGTTTAAATAGATTGTTCTTTGTTTCTGGGGGTATAATTACAAAAGTGCCTAGTTGGAAGTGTAATTCCGCCAAACACTCAATAATCAAGGATGCAAGTCGAATGCTGAAATTTCATTTGTTATAATATAAATTCTTGGCTCTTGCGGTGGCCAGGCAGGACAAGGTCGCCCGGTGTTTGATCCAGTCTCTCAAGATTCAAGTCCTAATGGCGAAGATCTTAAACTCTCAACAGTTTGTATTTGGAATTCACGAAGAAGATACGAGTATGCATACAGAACTCACATTTAGACCATAATAACCTTCGAAATACGGATTAGAAACATCACCAAATTGAGAGATATCTGACTAAAGATGCATGCATGTTTCGCGCATGGATAAAGGAGTCAGATATGTAAAAACAACTGGTTTAAATGGCATACAAGAACATTTTTCCTTTTTTTTTTTGACAAATTAATTCCCTTTTTATTGTAATTGAAATATAAGCTATATATAAAAGTTGTAGTTACTAAACTTTGTTTCCTGTAATAGTTTGCAAATCACATGAGAAGGTATGTTGTACTCAGAGGTGGTTACAGAATTGAACATTTGTAGGTGCCAATAGCCCTTTTCTTTCCACTAGGGTTTGACCTTTAGTCCCGTAAACTACAAGTGAGGCACAAGGGTGTATTTGGATTGTATTTGGTTAAGAGATATTTTGTCTTAAATTTCGTAAAAATAAATTTTTTTGTAAAATGAGAGGCGAGACCCACTTGTGTGTTTGGTTGAGAGAAACACAATCCAAATAGAGCTTAACCAATAGTCTATCAACCAATGATGAGGAAACAATATCTAATGTATCAAATAACACTTAATCAATTCAAATGTCAATATAATTAATTAAAGTATATATAGCCGCTCTTTCAGGTCATTTATAAGTAAAGCTACAGTTATTTGTTATTTTTTACATTTGGTTGGCGAAAGATTTCTTGTCTTAGGACCACTTTATGTATACATATATTTTTACCTCATTACATGTATTTTATATATATATATATATATGAAAAAAAAGGCCCCCCATTGATAATGTTGATGTGCCTCTGATTGTACTAGGCAAGTCCTGTACAACAGATTTACGTTTTAAATGAGGTTTGAATTTAAGAGGATGGTAAGTGATTTCGCTCATCTAACTAACTGGTTCAATTCGTTAGACCGCAGTAAATAATGTTTTCTTCTTCATAAAGAATCTCAAAATGTACAACTGATTAGTGAAGACCAATTGCACTAACAACATTGGAAAGGTGATTATAGGATTTGTAAAGTACTGATATAAATCCAGGTTGGCCAGTTGTCTTCACAAACCTAGTAAAAAACAAACGGTAACGGTTAATAAAGATCTATTGACTGATTTGTCGAAGGGTTCATGAATGGTTAAAAGAAGAGGTTGATTTGTTGATTTGTTTGCCAAGGTAATATCTGATTTCTCAGTCGAAATATGGTCGGACAAATTAAAAATATGATTGGAGTAATTAGAAGTTGAATATTGTCAAAACTAGTTTGACACAGCAGATAACTTTTGGCTGAATGCACATCAGATAAATAACTTCTATGTCTGTTTGATTTTTTAAAGTCCAAATCAACTCCAGCCTCTTTATTGATCAAAACCAAAAAGTTATAGGTGTGTAGAAAAACATTTAAAGCACCTATCTTCTACTCCTTCTGTTACAAAATATAAAGCATTTTACACCTCTTTTTGCATAGATTAAGAAAAAAATAAGTGGTATTTTTTTCTTATATTCTTAATTAATTCTATTAATATAATAAGAAATGGAATAATTATATTTATGGTAACTGTAATTTTAGAAAATAATCTTTAAAATTTACAAAATGCCGAACATTTTGAGAAATGAGAAAATGGCTAAAAAATCTTAAACTTTTTTAAACGAATGGTAATACTACATTTCTTTCAAAATATAAGATATTTTAACCTTTTTTTATAAATTAAGGATGAAAAGAATAATAAGTATTATTATTATTATATCCATAACTAATTCCAAGTGGAGACGACTCATGCATGTCATTAGTTCAGCTATATTTATTGCTTCAAGGAAATTTTTATAAGATTATCACTCACTGCTAGAAATATTTAATCTCAAGAAACTAAGGATTTTATGGTTTTTAAAAACAACAAACCTCAAATTTAATTAATCTCCCCTTTTACTAAAAGATACAATGTGAATATTGGAATTTTATAGGGTATTGTTTGAAGGGAAAAGTATATCCAAAGATTAAGCTGTTTAGTTCTGAGATTTTTATTTTAAATTTCGTAAAAGTTAAATTATTTGTAATAGGGGATGTGATCCCATACGTAAAATTTTAAGTTAAATTTTGAAATTAAATATTATCAAATCCCACCCTAAGTTTGAATTTTTGGCCTTAATGGAATATATGAGTTGATCATTTGCCGTCGATCATGATTACACTAGAACTTATACTTCACTATGCCAGTATGAAGTCTATATAAACTGACTAAAGTTGAGGTTCAATATTCAATAATCACTCAAAACAAATGTGACTTGGAAGAAAATCACAAAGTATAAAAAATAAACTGAAACCGGCCCCCCCATTTCTGAGGTTATTAGGCCACAAGATTTGAATTGAATTCGAACACACAAAAGGCAAACACACGAACATATTCAATTCCAGATTGATGCAAAGAATGCTTCATTACGATTTGCGATGCAGCTCTTAGAACTTCGATTGGATATCATTCACCACAGTCTTGTCAATCTGGAACGCCTTCGCCAGAAGGTCATTGCTGATCATCGGATTTGATCCAAATACAGCATTTGCGATGGTTATAACTCCTGGATTTTGACTGCTTAGTGCAGCAATGGCGACAGCATTCCCGTATCCGATGTTCCTCTGGAAGTGAATGAGTCCAACTGGAAACACAAAAACATCACCCTTTTGGAGAACCTTGGAAATAAGTCTGTTGTCCGGATTTGAGGTGATGAAACCGACTTCAACAGAGCCTTGGAGAACGGTCAGGATCTCGGTGGCTCGAGGGTGAGTGTGAGGAGGGTTGATTCCCCATGGTGCATAGTCAATCCGGGCCATGGAGATGCCAAGCGTGTTGAGCCCTGGCAATTGAACCACAGTAACTGGGGTGACTCTAGAGCCAGAAGGGTTCGAAGTGTTCCCGGCGAGATGCAGCCCGCTGAAGGAGAAATCATTTGCCCCAACATCTCTAGAATTCTTGCAGGGCAAACCATTCACTCTTGCTGAATATATACGCAAACATAAAATCTGAAGATTCAGTACCGTGTACGAGGTAACTAAACAATATTTGCACCCAAAATATACATAGCTGAAGGAGAAATATGCATGCAACAACATTACCTGCGCTATTAGCATCTGCAACGCAGAAATCTTGCAAGGGTGAGGGCTCAAATGCAGAGACCAAGCAGCATGATGTGAGAGCTACTAAGCACAACAGAGCTATCGGTTTTCCCATTTTAGACGAAGAAGTTGAGCAAAGGAGGAATGCAAATGAAGATAAATATTCAAACTAGCTAGGTGAGATAGCAGAAAGCAAGAATGAATAAGGATTCTGAGTTGTGTTGTGAAGCAGCCTACAATTTGATGACTTATATAGAGATGTTTTTGCATGCAATCTTGCAAAATCTATGTGAACAGAGGAGTTTTTTTTAAAAAAAAAATAATTAAAAAGTGGTATTTTGCCGTCCAAGCAAAAGAAATTTGTAAGCCGTCTTTGGATTGAAGTAAGATGGTATCTTAATCTATTACTGAAATAAAATGAAGGGTCTTCGGCTATTTTGGCCTTCAAAATTGGAGATTCTCGCAATGATACAGTCAAAGGTAGAAAACTATCAATTATGCCCTTCAAAATAGGGCGCTTTGGAAATCATAACTTTCAAAGTTGAAAACAATCAATTATTCCCTTCAAAAAAGAGGGATCTTTTGAGATTTTAACCTTCAAAGTTGGAGCTTTTTGCAATCATAAACTATCAATTATGCCCTCCAAAATAGAGCGCTTTGGCAGTCATACCTTTCAAAGGTGAAAATGATCATTTGTGCATAAGACGGCATTTCTATAATTATATCTCTCAAAGTAGAAAATCATCCCGTATTTCTAAAATGTTTTAAAATCTCAATCCTATTTGTGTTTTAAAATTAGTCTTGAATTTCATGCCTAATCATTTAACTCAAATACCAAGTAATGATTATCAGTCTTTTATGTAAAGACAAAAAAAAAGATTAATAGCATTTCTAATAATCTATTAGTATTGTTTATTGATCCCTTATCTATTTCCACTGCATAGTTGCCAAGAGTTTTTAGATTCAGGTCTTTGAGCTGAAACTTGAAAGGTTAGCTTGCACTACCACGAATACGGCCATTGTGCTGCACGTATGGTTTACTCAATCTCAGTCATCGGATCAGATTCTGATTCGACGAATGTGAAAATTTATCAAATTTTAAAATATATATATAGGACAAAAAATTTGGTCGATCAGATCAGATTTAAAATCTGAATCGATGAATCAGATTTGATTCTGCCGTTGCCCGTACAGCTTGCCGTACGCGCATGACCGTAACTTCAGCGCACTTCCACCATTAGTTTTAATAAAGGGGTAAGATTGAAAGTTTAAATAAATTGTTTTTTGTTATTGGAGTATGATTGCAGAAGTGCATAGTTTGAAGGGCAAATCGGCCAAACACTCAATAATCATGGATGACTATTGACTAAGTCGCTAGTCAAATGCGGAAATTTGAACATTATTCTTGGCTATTGCTATGGGCAGGCCGGACAAGGTAGCCCAGTGTTTGATCCAGTCTCTCAACTCCTAATGGCAACGAGTCTGAAACTCTCAACAGTTTGTATAAATTCACGAAGAAGATACGAGTATACATGCAAAATTCACCTCTAGACCATAAACTTCGAAATACGGATTAGAAACATCATCAATTTATAGACAAGAACTCTTAGTCACTAAATTCCGTTGCATACAATAGTTTACAAATTACACAACAAGGTACATCATACTAAGGCTAAGTTTAGTTGAGGTGAGAAGAGAGAGTAAATGGGGAGGAAAAGTAAATGTGAGTGTATTTGAGTAAAAACACTTGTTTGATTGACGTGTTTATAGAGGAGGAAAGTAAATGCTAAAGGGGAAGCAAAACCAATTTCTCTAAAAGTGAAAGAGTTAAGAAATATTTGATAGTGTAAAGACTAAAAAGTCTTAGAATTATTAAAAATTTCTTTTAATATTAAGATTAGTAAAATAATAAAATTATCATAACACATTATCTTTCTCTTCTATTTTTTACTTCTACCGAACAAAAAAAAAATATTTATAATTTATTCTCTTCTACTTATATCAAACAAAATAAAAGTAGAAGCATTTACTTAGCTCAGCTAAACCCCCTTCCCCTCCTCCTTTCCTCCGTGAGCCAAACAAAGCCTAAGCAAGTTTTGCGAGACAAAGTTCACACGTCTTAAGAGAGGTTCTAAATCGAGTATATATTAAGTTATTTTAGTCATGTTAACTAACTCATCTAGCTGCTTTGACAGTTGTAAATAATGTGTTACATTCGATCTAATAGAATGTTCTTGACCAAATTAAAAAACCAACAAAACTGCTTGTTACAAATAACATCTTATTATTGCATCGAAACATATAAATGCTGATTAATCTAGATAACATTGAACTTGGTAAAATAAAATAGTTAAATAATTTTAAAAAAGAGATTATTCAGGAATCTTTTTCACAAAAAAAAAACAAAAAATGTACCACTAATTAGCGAAGGCCAATTGCACTAACAACGTTGAGGAGGAGTTTAGGATTTGTAAAATACTGATAGAAATCCAGATTGGCCAGTTGTCTTCACAAACCTTGTCAAAACTGGGAAACAAGTTTCCTGATGACTTATAAATTCACTGAGGTTTATGGCCTAATGCCCGGCCACAAAGAAGAGCATTGCTTGGGATTGGATTTTCATCTCTCCATGAATTTACAGGAGATTCTATCCGAAGATAGAATTGCTGGCCTAAGTATTGTCGAACCCAGTCCTGTGACCTTACATTCCACATTCCTGCATTGTCTAAAGGCATGTAAACTGCCGTCCAAGACTTGGGATATACCTGCAGATCACAAGGCCATTTTATCATCTCCCCGCGTAATGATTTGTAAAGGAGAATGGAACATTCAGAACTCATGTTTGAGATGATAATATTGCCTAATTAATGTACCTGAACAGTGGAACGAGAGATGGTGTCTCTCAAATTGTAACTTAATCTGCTTGCGGGTGTCCAGTCACCTTTTTCCATCCTGTTAATTCAAGAACTCTTGAGTTAAATCAATTCTAGAATCACTTTTTACGCAAATAAATGGAAATTGAGTGTTGTATATAGTTCAGTTCATGGAAGAAGGTGCAATGTAGACACGGAAAGTTGCGAATTGAGAGAATTATAGTGCTAGGAATACTACCCGACAACAAAGAAGTGATGGCCATCAATGTGCCAAGACTCTGCAGAATCTTCAGAATTCTCAAACACAATCTCAGCATAACCTCGATAATTGGCAGCCATGACAGAAGTCTGGATATAAGCACCAGCACCAGCTGGGCTATATGGGATGCTACCAAGAGAGAAGACCCCTTGAATCTTGAAATAATCAGCTAGTTTGAGTGGTGTATCAGCTGGGGCGAAGGAAACGCTATTAACAGCATATCTCTGTTTCCCATTGATGATTGGAGCAGAGTTTGCTAGTCTAATAGTCTGTGTGGTGTTAATTAGTCCATAGTGATAAGAACCTTGGGGATTAGGCCTTGGTCCGCTGGCTGACAGGTTTCGCCTGGATATTAAGAACATGCAATAGTATTAGCAAGATGCCGTGTTGGTATTCTGAAAATTCATCGAGATAGCCAAAAAAACAGTTGCAAAAGTATTAGGCAAAAGCTGCTGCTTTAGATGCTAGAGCAAACAATTTAGATATATTCTAATACAACTCTTTGCAAGTGTAAATATCTTTTGTACTTCATCAGGAGAACTAGGAACCATTTCCTGAAGTGCCAAAATTAGATTATCTTGCCAATTTCTGGGCTGCTCAACTTCAAAACAAATTGTCATCTACTAGTGCCACTCTTTGATTATTGTCAGTGTTTAATGCTGCATCAGAAAGAACATTGGGGACCAATAAAATAAATTATACATAATAGAAGATTTTTCCAACAATCTCTTGAGTTGGCAAAGTAATTTACCAACAAAAACAGCAGCTATTTCCATACCTCATGCATTGCCAAATCAGGAACTTTTGTTTTGAAGAAAATCAAGGAATGCATCATATCTTACACTACAGTGTTAATTGTGTCTGAACAAATCACATATTTGAAACTACTTATGTCACTTTTGCATTTCAAAGTCCTGCTTTCCTTTTAAATAGTCTTTTCTTTTTCATCTCCTAATACATTTCTTGCCCCCATTTTCGAACTTTAAAAGGACTAAAAAAGTAAAGCATCATTTGCATATCATGAATTTGCATTAGCAATTTATTGATTCTGCTAAATTCTTATGTTACGACATCAACGTTCTCCTTAAAATACAGGTAAACAAGTCCAATTTTAATGATTGTACCTCAATGATCGGGCCTGATTAAGAGACCAATCAATGTCAATGGTTGGTCCAGCAGGAGGAAGACCAGAAACACTTTTTGCTGAGTTGCTGTAGTGAAGAACTGATGTAACTGTGAGCACTTGTGATGTGAATCTTGTTGAGGCAACTATATAGTAATCTTGTGGAGGTTGATCAGCTGTGACCAGCACAGAGTAAGACTGTCCAAGATGGATATCAAGAGAATCATAAGTATTCTGCAGTGTATGAGTGCCTTCTATCTCAACTAGCAACATTTTGTGCCCCTGGATTCTGAAATTTATGGCAGTTTTAAGTCCAACATTTGATATCCTGAACCTATAGGTCTTGCCTGGACGGTAAGGTTTTCAAAGTGAGAATCCAGAAATAACCAGTTAAGAGAAATGAGATGATTCGAGTTCATGTCTGATAATTCAACTCCTTACCGTGATCAACTGTGAACATGTAACCATTTGATCCCCGCCCATTGATGAGAAGCCCATCAGGAAAGGGAAGATTATGTCCACCATCTAAAATGCCTTTCAAATCCTTCAAAAAGTTCAGAAAAGAAGATAAATTTTCCTTTCAGCCAAAAGTTTCCCAACTATCAATTTCTGTCATTTTTTTACAAACTAAGGCTCACGCTGTTTCTGTAGATAATTTACTGAAATCAAACTTGCCTTATGGTTTTGCTTGTACCAATCGCCAGCAAGTATCGTGTAATCTCCAGCTGGTGGAGGAAAGGGAACAGGAATTACAGAACGACTAGCAATTTTGATGCCACCATATCCTCCTACAGCCTTGTGGAAGGCAAGAGAAGGGAAGTAGAAGTAGCTACCAATCTGATCTTTGACTTGTAGAACATAAGTGAAGTTCTTTCCTGGTGGAATGGGGCAATTAGTACCCCAGACTCCATCCTGCCACGAATTTCTTCTCTGCTGCAAACCATTCCTAAATTACACGCACTCAAAGTTAGTGGTTGAATTCTTTTCCAATATTGAGTAACAACTTAGTAATTGACTGGTTCATCCGAATATGGAAGATAGTGATAAATGACAAATCACGAATTTGTTTTAAAGTTACCAAGGAACACTTAGAAGAAAGCTGATTCCATCCAAATAATGTTTGCCATAAGTGATGTATAGATGTTAATGTTTCCATTTCCCAGTTAATTCCTTAGCTCAAGTTAAGTTTTTAATTGATTTCCAAATAGTTTGCTTGGACCAACTAAACAAGAACGTGTTAAAAGCTCTGTACCATAGCCTTGCAGTAAACTTAAGCTGGAAATGTGAATAAAGAACTATAAAGATGCATTTAAAGCCAGCTTCTGAAATAGAAAACTCATGCCCAGGTGGGCAGGTGCTAACCATTTAAATGACAGAAAGATAGCTAATAACTCCCAGTAGCAGGAAAGAGGACTATTGCCTGCTTTACATCCTTAGTCCCCTTCTGGAACACGAAAAATGCAAATTTTTCTTCTCCTTCCTCTCTTCCCAAATAAGTGGGTACCTTGTCCATCATGCAGCAGTTAATCTCTCAAATGCCAGGTAATTATCCAGCAAAACACAGGCATCAGCAGAAACGAAGCTCTGGTCCCGTTTCCTACTACTGGGAATTAATAATGTGGCATCTCATCATTCATTTAATAATTAATCCCACATGCAAGGTGATTATGGAGCAAAACACCTAAGGTAACTCTAGAAACACCGACAAACTATTACACTAAGCATAGTAGGCAATTTGCATACTCTTGCAAAGCAATAAGGAGCAAGTTAAATGTAACAAGACTAAGGTACTACACCCCAATTTAATTCTATCTCTGCCTTGTGTCTGAACTCCCAACCATCCCCCAAGTAAAAGGGATGCAGACAAAAAAATTTTAAAGGTAAAGAATCAAGAACAAGCATAAACTGATCAGGGGTCATTTATAAATTCAGAGCAGACTAAAAGAAATGGTGAATTAAGGCACCAACCAAGAGACGAGGAAAGGCTCATCCAAATTGTTGAAGACATTGATTATCAAATTGTCATTGGTCACTGCCTCAATTGAAGGCCCAGGAAACTGCTTGTTTATTAGTATTCCCTGACATTTTATTTGCCCAAAAATGAGTAATTCTTCTTCAGATCATAACCAACAATCAAGACCAGGAAAAGAAAAAGAAAAGGATTCAACAAAGGAAATACAGTCACATCTATTTTCATTCTGCATACCGAAAATTTTCATAGAGAGAGAGAGTCACAAGTACCTGTTGCTTGAGTCCAAGTGGATAAATATCACCATACGTAACATTCCATGTAAAGAACCTGTATGGATCTTCACCATTGATACAGTCCCTCAATAGCAGAAACAGCACCACCACCACTAAGCACCTCAACCCCTTCATATCCTCTCCCTATTCCCTCCTTCTCTCTCTCTCAATATGTATTTGTACTTACTATAAAGGTAGTAAAACCTTTGCAGACTGAATTTTGTTTGAAGAATCAAAGGGACATTAGCCCAAATAATAGTCTCAAGAACCCTCTTGCTCTTCCTTTTTCTTTTCTTAGTGGACTACTTTATTAATTTCCTTTCTTTTGCTTTGTTTTGGAATAGTATCTTTTTCAAGCTAGAATAATGTGTCGGTGATCAAGCAGAATTCTCAGCAAAAAGATGCTTAAGGTCCCTTTGAAACTGGAGCTCCATCCTGAAGTAAGGCTCTCGCCTTTAATGCCTGCTTAAAATTTTATGAGCTGTCCTCCATGCTTCAGTCACCGGGGGCATTTGGTGAGCTGTAGCAGACTTGTATGGTTTTACATGCTATAAATAGAAAGATGTTGCTTCTTCTAGTGGTTCTACTAGGCAATCTCTGATTGGCTTCAACGTAAAAGTAACCACAAGGGATTCAGGAACTGTTTCAGAGTCAAATGGAAGCAAACGAATTGTCATTCCCAAAAAGATGAAAGATTATGAAGAAGAATTTTAATGCTTTCTCAATATCCCAAAAGAAAAAGAAAAGAAAAAAGGATGAAAATTTATGCGTAGTATATAGCCAAATCTGCATTTATACGATTTACTTTTTCAATCCGGGTCAAATATTTAACTCATAAATTAAAAGTTTAGGTTTGATCTATGGATATCTTGCCAAGAAAAGAAGAAAATAAAAACTCCTTAAGGTGCAAAAGATCTTACCATTTGTAATTAAATGCATTACTCTTTCATTTTAATATATATGACTTATTTTTTAATAAAAAAATTAAAATTTTAATAAATTTTATAAAAAATTTGATAAATGTCTAAAATATTTTTATTTAAAAATAATTACTTAAGGTGTCAACTTTAAATTTAATATTAAAAATTAATGTTTTAAGTGATTCATTTTTTTAAAATAAAAAAAATAAATA
Organism: Rauvolfia tetraphylla; assembly: GCA_030512225.1. NCBI lineage: Eukaryota > Viridiplantae > Streptophyta > Magnoliopsida > Gentianales > Apocynaceae > Rauvolfia > Rauvolfia tetraphylla. Next base: position 6,355,001 of record JAJQKT010000034.1, read on the forward strand.
ATTGGTTAGAGATAAAAATAAATTTAAAAATAAAATAATAAATTAAACTTTTATATAAAAAGAAAATATATATTTTAAAATAAACAAAATAAAAAAAGACATATATTTGAAACAGAAGGAGTAGCTTTTTGTATTTTTAAGCATTACTAAACAATGCAAAGTAGTCTCATCTCATCATTTCTGTAGAAAAACATGGAGCCTTAACAAATCTTAAGCCATTTCAGATTCAATAATTTGATTTAGCATGCATTTATTGCTAAAGAGTACTGCACGGATCCCAAATGCAAAAAAGCTGCTGCTTTATGATCTTTCCCATATTGGATCCATTAATCGCATTACTGATTGAAACATGCATACGAGATGAACAAGTTGGAATTTCTTTTTGTTTCTTCCCCTTCTTTTTCTTGCTCAGAGAATTGAGATATGAAAAAGGCTAAGAACATCAATTTAATTAGACTGCAGATTTAGAAGAAAATATCCGTGGTTGTAAATTGGTAAGAATTTGTGGTAAAATGACAAATGGATCTTCAGGAAGAAGAAAGAATCAAGATTGAAGAAGATTTTCTGCTCGCTTCTATCAGAAACCTTCAGTGCTCAAAACAGTCGCCCCTTCGTGACTGATTTGCGGGTTGCTTCTCCGTTCTACAATGGTCTAGTCTTACGACCGGATGCCCGACCACATAGAAGAGCATTCTTGGGAATGGGGTACTCGTCCCTCCAGGAATTTGCAGGAGAATACACGCGAAGATAGAACTGCTGCCCCAAGTATTGATTTGCCCAGTTCTCAGATCGAATGTTCCACATTCCCACATTGTCCAAAGGCATGTAAATGGCAGTCCATGATTTTGGATAAACCTGTGAAAAAGAAAAAGAAACAAAGAGTATTGAAATCAATTACATACTAGATGTGGAAGAATAAAATGCAGGGTGAAACTGACTAACTGAGTGCGATAATCTCATTCAGCCTTCAAAGAGTGAATCTACTAGATCAAACTTTACTAACACTACATTGCCCTCTAGGACATAGCACCATACCCTTACCCTCTGCCATTGCACAGGGTACTGTTAGGCTCTTGGTGACATTGAAAGTTTCAGTTTGCTCACTCTTAGCAGCTGGCACTTGAGTGAAAAAAAAAAATTTCTGGACCAATCTAAGAACTTTTGGCTCAAAAACTAGAAGAACATCTCCAAGGTACCTGAACAGTGCAGCGAGAAATTCCATCTCTCAAGTTGTAACTCGATCTGCTAGCGGGAGACCACTGACCTCCATCCATCCTGTTTATCAAATAACATTCAAGTAATTCCAGCTTACAAAAGAATATCTAATCCAACTTTCCAGAACGAATTAGTTCAAGGCTGCAAGCCTTTTGTTTAACCAAATCTGTGTAATCTAGACAAAGAAGATTTAGCATGTAAGAGACTTACGCCAGAACAAAGAAGATGTGGCCATTGATGTGCCAAGACTGTATAGTGTCTTCCGGATTCTCAAATATTACCTCAAAATAGGCTCTAAAATCAGCAGCCATGACTGATGTCTGGAGGTAACCACCAGAACCAGTAGGATTGTCAGGTATACTACCAAGGTTAAACACTCCTGGGATCTTGTAGTAGTCAGCAAGTTTAAGCGGTGTATCTGCTGGGATAAATGACACACTGTTGACAGCATATCTCTGCTTTCCATCAATGATAGGAGCAGAGTTTTGTAGTCTAACTGTGCGTGTTGTATTCACCAATCCATAATGATAGGAGCCTTGAGGATTAGGTCTTGGTCCACTTGCTGTTAAGTTTTGCCTAGTTCGGCATAAATTAGTAGATTAAATAAGATATCTTCTCAAATTCCAGGATACAAGGACATATAATATAAATACAGAAACTCCGAAACCAAGATGACATATAATTGCCGAAGCAATCAAACAAATAGATATTATATGCAAATAATAAGGGACTTAATTCACCATTGATAAGGTATACTATGATACTCTGGTTCCTCCAAACCTGACCATATTTTAGATATGGGGTTAAAATTTCTAGATTACATAAATCGTGGTGCAGGAAACAAGAAAATATCTTAGAAATTCCATCACAAAAAGCTGCAATTTGGAGGAGATTAAAGCATGAAAATACCTGATAGATCGAGCCTGATTGAGAGACCAATCAATCTCAATTGTTGGCCCACCAGGAGGAGGACCAGAAACACTTCCTGCAGAGTTACTATAGTGAAGAATCGATGTTGCTGTAAGCACTTGGGAGGTGAAACGTGTAGAGACTACTATGTAGTAATCTTTTGGAGGTTGATCAGCAGTAACTAACACTGACATAGACTGACCGAGATGGATATCCAGGGAATCATAGGTGTTTTGCAGCGTATGTGTTCCTTCAACCTCAACCAATAACATCTTGTGTCCTTGTATTCTGAAATTGAGAGATGTTGTGAGGCCAACATTTGATATGCGGAATCTGTAAGTCTTACCTGGACAATAAAGTTTGGTCTGTTAGAATTATAACAAATGGAGATTAGATGTAATATAACTTAGACTGCCATTTCATTACCTTGATCAACTGTGAATGTATAACCATTTGGACCACGACCATTTATTAAAATGCCATCAGGGAAGGGAAGATCATGTCCACCATCCAAAGTCGCTTTCAAATCCTGCAAGAGGTAAGATGCAGACATGAGAATATGCACTCCTAAAGGATTCAAATGACCATCTAGATCATATCATACTCTAACAAACGTTATAAACAAATTTAGTTGGTCCTTGAAACTATTTGAAGAGGCTCTTACTGTGTGATTTTGCTTGAACCAATCTCCAGCCAAAACACTGAAATCATTAGCAGGCGGAGGGAAGGGAACAGGAATAACAGAACGGCTAAAGATTTTGATGCTGCCATAACCTCCAGCAGCCTTGTGGAAGGCAAGTGAGGGGAAGTAGAAGAAACTGCCAATCTGATCCTTGACTTGTAGCACAAATGTGAAGTTCTTCCCAGGAGGGATGGGGCAATTGGTGCCATAAACTCCATCTTGCCATGAATTTCTTCTCTGTTGCACACCGTTCCTTCCAGAAGTCAAAGGTGGCAGCAATTAAAAGCTTCTGTTAGTTATGAAGTGCTCAAAATGCAAATACAATTCACTACACTTATGGTCAAATATTTTGCAATAACAAAATCTAATCTGACTTGAAACACACATTTGTCACTTAAAACAAAGTAAGGAGACCTAACAAGAAAGGGAGTTGAATAAAAACTGCATAACAACTCATATCGGAATGCACAACGTCCTTAAGAAGGATAGGGTGACAGTGATAGTTGAAATATGTCATAAGAACTCATTCTGCCATTTTGTATAGTTAGAAATCATGTCAGAAAGCCAGTTACAAAAGGTAAAGAACGAGAATTCTAATGTTCTGATAAGTTCTGTATTAATACTCAACATAACTAGTTTCCCACAAACTTGTGGGTCCATTTGATGCTATTCCGTAAATACTATAACTCGCAAGGAGTTCTTAGCATTCAATCATGAGGTCAATTTTCTAGAAAATCTTATTTTGATGACAAAAAAGTTTCTCAGGAAATTCAGACGTTAATGCACACAACAGAAATCATTTGAACAGATTCAGATCAGCTAAAACAGGATGCAAAAGGGAGAGAGCAACTTATATGTTATATCACATACCAAAAGCATCTTAGGAAGTCTCTTGAATTTTGATGTTTCCAAATCAAAAACATTTCCACCATCGAGAAGAAACGGATTTGCTTTAACTTTTAATGCGACTGATAATATGATTTGACAACCGTGGCACCGACCAAAAACAAAGTGTGACACAGACTTATTTGACGAACTTTTTCAGATGTTTCTCCTACAAAGCTAAGCAAATCAAACATGATACTAATCCCATGAAGTAGCAGAAAAATTAAAATAACATAAATCCACAACTAACATCAAAGCAATACTTTTCCATTCTTTCGTTCTTTCTAGATCAAAGTTGTCAAGATGACAGTTGGATTTAAGAAGTTGAAATCCAAAATCCTCAATATAGGGCCAAGTATAGCGAACAAATGGCATGAAACCATCCGAGAAAAGAAATGGAAATTCGAGAGGCAGCCTCTCTCCACAAACATAAACAGGGAAGAAACAAACTTTTCCCTCTTCTAATCAAGAACTTTCATAGCAGATAAACTAAAAACATATAAACAAATGTTGCTAAATTTGAATGAAGAGAGTACATAGATTAGCAGCACTTACCAAGACATCAAAAATGGCTCATCCAAGCTATTGAAAATACTAATAATCAAGTTCTCATTGGTCACGGACTCAATAGTAGGCCCTGGAAACTGCCCATTTATCAATATGCCCTGACATATTCACAAGCATGCATTCGGCAGTTAAAACCTCGCCTCCATTCCAAATCTTGAAGTATAAAAGCTAGAAAAAAGAATGAAAGAAAGACGAAGTAAGAAATCAAGAAGAAAGTTACCTGTTGCTTCACACCAAGCGGATAAATGTCACCGTATGTCACATTCCATGTAAAGAACCTATAAGCATCTTCACCATTAATGGTGTTCACTAACAACAGTACTGCAACCGCCACTGTAGACAACCAAAAACCCTTCATTCTTAGTCCCATATTCTTCCCGCTCTTCCAAACTTTCTAAACTGTAAATCCCAGAAAATTTCTTGAAAAAATATTACCAAGAAAGCAACTACAATGGCGTAACAGAGATCTGTGGCCTACTAAAATAGAAATGCCAGCAAGATTTTGCCGTTTTAAACACAAAAATCCTTTCTCCAGATAAAGATCTCTAATCTTTAAGACTGTTTTGCACTAGGACAGAGCGGTGAACAACTGTATGGATCCCAGAAAGAAAGAAAGAGAAGCCTCTTTGAAAGCAGAGCCCTCTTGCTTTTGTCATGGAGTTCAACAACCGCGGTCTTTTTGTAGGGTGTGCGACGCGGTTAATTTAAAGTTTAATTGAATAGTAATTTAAAGTAAAAAGTTTTTTATAAATTTTTGTATTCTAATGAGCTTATTTTTTATATTTTAAAAAAATAATATTCAAAAAAGAAAAAATAACTGAATTTAAATAAAAATATAAATATAATTTAATTACTGACAATATAGGTGTTTAATATTTGTTGAATAAATTTTAATTGTCAAATTTTTTATTTTATGATTATAAATTGTTAATCATTTAATTAAAATTTATTCACCATTGAAAAAATTATAACCATACTTATCCAAACACAGCCTAGGTTTAACCGCTGAATATTCATTCAATCTTTTACCTTGTTTAGGTTTTCGAGTTGTAAAAGGTAAATTTTCTATTTAATACTATACTACTACTAATTAATAGATTGACAGATCTAGGACTCCTACTACTGCAATGAATATTGTACTACTCCTACTACTGCTAAAATTTGGTAGGATTTAAAATTTTTTATTCAATAGATATATGAAAATCTTACTAAAGGAAAAGTCGCAAATATCCAAAAGAGTTACTTTCTCCTCTTAAAATTGAATATTTAATTTTTATACAAAAATTAGGTAATATTAAATAAAATTTAAATTTGAGATTTTCATTTCATATAAATAAATTATTTATGAAAGAAAAGATATGTGATTAAGTAAAAAAATTATATTAAATTTTATAACAGAGTCTAATCTAAATACACCAAAACATAATATTCAGCAAGTAAGTTAATTTTATTGTAAGGGATAATATTTTGAATTTTTTTTTCAAGAAAAAAAAAGAACTTTCATTCTACATAGTCAAAATCCAAAGACAAAACAAAATATTGGGGAAAATCTCAAACCAGAGCGCAAAACCTGTGAACTAGTAACTTTTGGACTAAAAGAAATGTTCGTCATTAAGAAAAAACCTTTTTTTTTTTTTTTTTTTTGCATGAGAGAGTGTAATTTCAGAGGTAAAAAATTAAATGACCATTTTCTCAAACAAAATGAATAAAGATGTAGACATTAACGAATTTTGAAGAGATAAATGAACAAACAAAGTTGGAAGATCTAAGTTGAGGAATGTGCAGCACTTAGGATCCTCTATAATAATCTTTATAATTTTTTTTAATTATAAGTATTAAATATTTAAATTTTATTTTTTAAAAATTAATATTTATTTTATTTAATCTAAAATATATTAATAAAATTTATATAATTAAGAGTGTTGGACAAAGTGTTACTTCTTTCGTTTTATTTTATTTGAACTTCTTGTTATATTAAAATGTTTTAAAATAATTAATATTTTTTATAAAAAAATATTTTAATATATTTTATATTATTAATTAATTATTCATCTTATTATATATTATTTTTATATATTTAAATTTAATATAAATATTTATTAATATATATTTTTATTTTTTATTATATTATATTATTTTTATAATATAATTTAAATACTATAAAATAAAATAAAACTTATAGATATTTAAACCGAAACTGCAGGGCCCACATCGAATTACACAACTGTACGCCATTTGGTGCAGGCTGGAGTCCGTTCTGAGAAATATCGGTGATTATCTCAGTGGTAATCCTGTTTGAAGCAGTATCTCACTGAGTTTTTGACTTGTTTGTATGCGAATCAAAAGTAAAGAGTACCCAGAAAAAAAAAAAAACAGCCGTAGACAGGAGTCAAATCACATTGTACTCTAAACTATATGGTACAGTACTATGTAAAATATTACAAATTAGATAATAATTTTTAATTAGATGGAGTTTAATTTTAAAATTTTTATTTTAGATTTCATAAAAGTTAAATTATTTATTAAAAGAGATATGAGTTTCATACCTAAAATTTTAGATTTGATTTTAAAACTAAACTTTGTCCAAGTTCACCCTTATTATTTTTAAAAATTTTTTATTATATTAGAACATTTCAAAATATTTGATATTTTTTAAAAAAATTATTTTAATATAATAAAATAGTATTAATAAATTATTAACTCTATTATTTATTATTTTTATATATTTAAATTTAACATAAAATATCTATCGATTTATATATTTATTAATTTTTATTATAATATATTATATTTATAATAAAATTTAAACTTTTATATAAGATTATATGTCCAGTCAAACACTATAAAAAAATCAGAAGAAAGGAATAAATATTTATATTATTCAAAGAACCTTGTCCGGCTTCCCATGTTGACATTTCTTTACGCGCAAACTATATATAGTTTTTGTTTAGATTATAAACACTATAAAATTTAATTATTTTAATAAAAAAAATTTTAAGAGGGTGAGTTATATCACTTTTTGGCAGAACTCGTCTAGAAATCCGGCTAAAATAGTGACGGAACTAACCTAAAAAAAAATTTAATTTGTGTGTGTGTGTGTGTTAAATTTTTATAAAATATAAAAATTGATTTTTAGATAAAGTTCAATTTACAAATACATCCAACGGACACTCGTTAGTTTCTTCATTCGTAATGAAACTTTCTTATTTTTTTAGTCAAAGCCGAAAGAAGAAAGAATTAGCCAAATAAAAAAAAAGGTCAAGAAGAAAGAAAAAGAAAAGAGAGACTGGAACTTTTATGGGCATTCCACGTGGTGTCGGCATCGGAATCCGTCTTGTCTCACGTCTCCTATTGCAGGGATCATAATACGTGACACCGCCCCACATTTGGGAAATGGCTGCATCTCTGCCGCTCCAACTTAAGATTTATTTGGAAAGAGTTTAAGTTTTTTATTTTAAATTTATAAAAATAAATTATTTATAATAAAAAAAAAAGTAAAACACATCTCCACACTTCCATTGAATAGTGCAAGATGAGTACGTAAGGTTTATGTGCTAAAATAGTACTCCCTCCAGAGGTATTTGATTGCCTATAGAATTTTATATAAAAATTAAAATTATATTATAAAAATAATATTTTATAATAAAAATAAATATTATATAGATCTCTGTGTATGTTATATTAAATTTAATTATGTAAAAAATAAGATATGGTAAGAAAAAACTAATTTATTAATAATATATAATAATAAAAAGTTATTGGGATAAAAAAATCAAGTTCATAAAGGTGTAATTAGATAAGATTTGATTTTGAGATTTTTATCTTGAATTTTGTAAAAATTAAATTATTTATGAGAGAATATATGAGTCATACACTTAAAATTTTAAATTTAATTTTCACCTACTTCTAAATAGTTGTTCAATTGAAATTGGATTATTTGTTTGTTTTACTTGGTTCTTATTATTATTCATAAACCTCATCTCGTATCAAAGCATTTCAAAATATATTAACCTAATAAATGATTGCAGTTATCTTCTTTCAGAATTCCCTCACTGGACTTGAACAGATAAATTCAAAGAAATAAACCCATTGTAGCTTATGTTCCCTTCAAGCATGCAAGAGGGATTCAGAAAGAAAGAATAAGATTACTTGTACTACTTTCTCATCATTCATACAAATGATCTATTTTACCACAAAAAAGAAAGAAATGGAATTTTTTCTTTTACCAAACAAGGGTCCGATTTTGTCTGGGAGTTTGGTTTTGTCGTCAAACTTTATTTTTAATTTTTTATATTATTAAATAATTTTTTATTTCATTTTATACAACTTCACAACTATAAAAGAAAAAAGATTATTCTGTGGGTTAGACTCCATCACATATAATTGTAAAGTAATATAAAAAGAAATATAAAAATTATTTATTAATATAAAAAATTAAAAATAAAATTTAATAGTGTAACATGAATAAAATATTCTTTTAGAGTGTATTTGAATTGTGTTTAGTTGTGATAAATTTTATCTTGAGTTCTGTGAAAGTAAATTTTGTAGGAGATAAGAAGTGAGACCTAATTATATATTTAATTTAAAAATATATAATTCAAATAAACTATTAATCAACGGTAATTAAGAGTCTGGGTGTGATTGGATAGAGTTTGGTTTTGAGATTTTCTGTCTTGAGTTTCGGAAGAGAGAAATTTTTGTGAGAAAAAAAGTAAAATGTAAGATGAGAAATTTGTATTGGGTTCCGTATGGAACCTAATCCAAGTAAACCCTAACTTTCCTTTTTTGGTTTTTGATAGAGGCAAAGAAACTAGAGAATCCCATGCAAACGAGACGAGAGTCAAACAAGAGTGACTTCTGTCTGGGAACCAATGAATTAAAGTGAACATTTATTTTTCTTGGCAGAGAATCTCTGGGAGATGTTGTTTTACAGCTGGCTTTTGTTGATTTTCTCACGTTCTGCATCTACGCGTTTCTCTTTGTAACAAGTGGGACAAGACACGCTACATTAGTTAGATTTATTCTCGTTGAATTTGGTACTATTATTTCTAGCATTGAATTTATAGGACTCATCCAAATTTCAACAACTATAAATCTATATAAATGAATTTTATATCTATTTATGTATTTATTGTGTATAAAATTAAATTAAAGAATGTATGACAAGTCTAATATTGTGTCCATGAAAAGGTCGACTTTTAGAAAAAATAAAAACAAGGATATAAGTATTTAGATTTTGTTTGGTTAGTATAATTTTTGTTTTGAGTTCCGTAAAAGTAAATTTTTTGTAAAAAAAGAAGTGAGACTCGATTGTATTTCTGGCCCGACCAAACGTTGTCCAAATATAGATAAAAATAGTGAAGTATGGGGGATTATTTTGTAAGTATCAAAATTGGTTGAAACCTAAATTTGTTGAAAGCGAAGTACTCTTAATGGCTTAATAGAATGTTTACATTGAAGCATCTGTTTAAGTAATTTATACTTGAACTTAAGTCCATAAACTTTTCTCATTTTTCTAGCTAAAGAAGATGTTGGCAACTCTTTTCAATAAACTATTATGAAAAAAATATATAGCTCTCAATTTCATTTTTTCTTGCTGAATCTTGGATTGTTTCTTCGGAAATTTCAATTTTCCAACTCGTGATAGTTGGTTCCAAATTCATTGTTTTGTCCTTCTACATTCAAAAACTTGATGGATATATTTTCCAATTTAGGAAAATATTTAATTGAATTTTGGACATAAAGAAATTTTTTCTCTATAATGGCATCATAGAAAGCAAAATTCGTGTTCAAAACCAACATAGTTGATGACTGATTATTTAGGGGAATAGAGGAAAGGAATCTTTTCCGCTTCTTCCTTGAAGTTGGGGGCATATATGAATGGTTCTAACCATTGAGACAACTTGAATCCAAGAAATTGATTTTTGATGCGATTATTTAAAGTTAAAGTATGAAAAATGTGTTTTCTTTAAAAAAAAAAGTGGCTATTAAAAAATAATAATAATCATTTTCCTTTTCTTTCTTAATTTTTCTAGGAAAATTTGGCTTTAGTAGATGTCAAACAAGTTCTCATGTTTTGAGGGAATTATCTTTTTTTTTTTTTAAAAAATACTTGGCCCCAAACTAATTTTTCTAAATTTCCTAAAAGTATTATTTGTGTGATTTTTTTAAATATAAAAAGTGCCACACTATTATTAGTAATTATATAATTTATGATTAATTATAGTGCAAAGTTATATGAATTTTAATAAAGGAGAAAATCAGCCCTATTAAAACGGAGGGCTAATTTTGTATTAAGTAGGAACCAAACTCTCAACCTCTCAACTTTTAATTATGAGATTGCAGCACTTGCCGTTTAGATATGACTTGTGAAACATTTTTTGTTACTTAAGATTATTTTTTATTGATTAATTTAGTCTTAAAGAATCCTCCACGCTGTGTATAATTATTTACAATAGAGAATTGTTATTTACAACATATAATTATTATTTATTATTAATTTGTAGACTAATTATTCTCTATTCTGAGTTCCTTCAATTTTTGGATCCACAACATATTGTTCTGAACTTATATATAGTTTGATCAAGATGTATTTTAATTGGTTGTTTAGAAATTATTAATTTTGTAAAGTATTTAATTGATAATGTAATTTGTTAATAACTATTATTTGGTTTGAGTTGTTGTGTCTCAAACTAAATCAGTTAATGATTACCAACATGCGGGCCTAGTGGAGTGGGCCTATAACCAATCGGGCCATTAAGGATATTGAATTGGGTAAATCCCTAAACTATTGACTATGGGCTGAGGCCTGATGCTGCGGCACCTACTCCGAGAGGAGGGGTAACAGGTTAACTGTACAGCCGCCACCTTCTGCTAGAAGTTGCTGCCTCTCGTACATGCCCATACAATATTCCTTTTTGCCAAAATTCATGATTTTTACTTTTTAATTCTCATATAAAGACCAACCAAGTGCTTTTCTATATCTTAATGTGTGCTTTATTTCAAAAAAAAGGAAAAGAAATGTTTCTGACTATTTTAGATTGTCAAAAAAGATTTTAAAAATAATTAAATCGATAACTATTTATCCATTGGTGTTTGACTATAATTATTCATTTTCTTTATTAATTCTTTTTTCTTTTCTTAAATTACTTAATGTTCGATGAGTTTACTATAAATAAAAAATCCAAATAGATAAGCTAGTTATGTTATCCAGCTCAACAAATGCCTAAAAGCTCAACTCTTTTGCATCCTTAATTTTGTAGGGAGAAAAGAAAAGGAAAAAAATGAATTTCGAGCTTGGAAAAAGTGAGAAGAAATAATTTTTGAAGGTCGAAGAACAAAAAAATAAATCCAAAAGAAATTCCAATAAAAATTCATATTTTTACAGTTAAAATAAAGTAGTTTATCTTTTGGTATTTCGCAGTATCTTTGGTAATAAAATAACTCAAATACTCAAAATGAAATGTGTATGTAATATAGCATAATAATAATATTAATTAAGGCCACAGAACAATAATTAGTTCCTACATTGTTCTTTTTTAAAAAATATATTTTGGAGAAAAAATACATGCTCCATTTTTTCCAGTTTGACTTAATATAAAAATTTAAGAGCTTATTTTCATCTGAAACTATCGCACTTCTAAAATTAAGGAGTTAATTGGTGGAACTTAGTGTGAGATAGGATTGGAGTTTTTCCTTTAGTTGAGTTGTATTGAGAATCGTAAAAATAAATTATTTGTAAACGAAAAAATATAACATACAATGAAAAAAGTCAAAAAAATATGAGAAAAAAATTGAGATTAAAAGTCAATCAAGTTGGCCGTGGAACCAGGCAGCTTCCATAGTCTAGGCTAGGGGTATCAATCGAGTCAAGTGAGTCAGGTTTTGCTAAGTTCAAGCTCGATCTAATTGTTTTTGGGGCAGAAAATATGAGTCCGAGTCTGGCTCTTTTAGGCTCGAACAGGACCTAACCTGATTTTTAAAAATTTTAACACAATAATAAAATGTTTTAATAAGATATAATAATAATATTATTATGTAAAAATATATATATACACATATAAATATATTTATATGTATATTTTACGAGCCGAACTAAAATTAAGTTGAGCTTACCTTGACCCGAACTCAGTCCTAACATTATTCGAGTTGAAAAAAAATAAGTCAAAACTCACAATTAAATGAGCCGAACTAATCGGGCCAATCCGACCCAATTGACAGTCTTAATCTAGACTGGTTCTTGCTGAAGGAGTGAAGTAGACTCATACTTGGTGCGTAATAGAGTTTGCTGAGGCGCACACCCGTTTTAACTAAAGCATGTTCAGTCTAAATGGCGTCATTTTGGAGACAATTTTGCAAGGACTGTAAAATGAACAAGGTGCAAGTTTGTAAGAACACTTGAAGACGTTCATTTCTTGTGTTGAAACTTGAAAATGAATGGTTTCATCTGCAATCATCCTCTTCAATTTGGGAGTCAGACACTCTCAATTATTGAATTACTACTTAAACAACATTTAGAATCATCATTGTACAACAATGAATAGCTTCAAGAACTTATTTTTATATATTCTTGAATAAATAGTCCCTTTGCTCTTGCAAAAGCAAAAGGCAAAAATAGTAAAGATATTGATATTGTATAACATTGACATCATCTACTTGCAATTACATATATTAAATATTTTATTTTTTTTATATAATAATAATTTTTTGTTATTCTTTTTTAGTAATAGAGAATAAGTGATACTTTTTATTTATTATTTAATTATTTTTATAATATTAAAATAAAATACATGTTTTCACTAATTATATAAACTATTTCATGAAGATCAATGAGTTTATTTTTTGCATCTCATGTTATTGTATTTTTCATTAAATAACATTAATTTTGAGATTTTCAATTGATATTAAAATTTTTCGTGATAATTTTAAAATTTTTAAATAATAATGATAGTTATTTTTTCTCTTTTGCAAAAAATAAAATTGTAAAAAATAATAACCTTTATTAATAATCTTATAATTAGTATACTAGGTATGGTGTGCATTATTTTGGGAATGCTGAAAAACTGAATTGATTGAAAAGTTTTGTGTACGGTTCGATTTAATTTGGCTTTTCTCCAAATAATCTGAAATTCATATATTTTAAAGGAAGCGTTATTGGCAATCCCTTATTTGTTATTAGCACTCCACTTTCATTCAGTTTATCTTAGTGGACAGCAATGTCCCCTCCTTTAATGTATACAAGAGAGGATATTATTGTCCTTTAAAAGGAAAATAAAAGAAGGTGGAGTGCCAGTAACAAATAAGGGAGCGCATCCCCACTGAAAACATTCACATTTCTGCCTCTGTTCAATAAAACAATCACATATATCAGACCGGCAAAAGAATTTGTGTGCTAATCAAGTGATCATGCGGACGCACACTGAATTTGAGAATCCAAAGTATGCAAAATTTTCTAAAATTGTGTTTTCATTTTTAAAAACATGCATCAAAAATTTTAAGAAAGATCTTCTAAGCCTTGTCCTTTGCCGCACCAAAATTGTTTATAATTCATTATATTATTGGATGTATTCAAATGGGCCTTTGTATAATTAATATTTATACTTAATAACGTTAGAAATTTACCAAAATAATTAGTTATTTAAATTAATAAAAATTGATAATTATATTAAGGTGCGAGTTATAATTCTAATTAGAACAGGTGACCTATATTGAATTGTAATAAAAATTACGGTGACTGTAATAATGAGAGAAACAATTAATTTAAAATGATTTTGCGTTGCTTGTATGCAAAATAAAACTATTAAAAACTTGATTCACACAGCATTAGAAAAGAGAAACTAGATGGGAATAAGTAAAATGAAAGGGGAAAAGGAGGGTAAATAGCCTACAAGAATTGCGAAATACTTGGATAGTGACAAAATTTAATTTACTGTTACTGATTAAAAATTTGGCAAAAAATGCAGTAGTGATTGCATAAGGTTATTTTCTTTATGATTTGGTAAAAAAAAAAAAAAAAGAGTGGTGAAGCAAACTTTAGTGTGAAACTGGTTAGAGCCAAAGTGAACAGTGATTAATTATTTTCTCTCTTATCGTTTTTTCCTTTATTTTTTTAAACACCCTCGTTATTCTCCTCTTACTTTTTTTAATAAATAATAGAAAGACGTTAATATTTTTAGCAAGTATTTTTTCAGAGAAGGCTTTAGCTAAAATTTTAGAGTATTTTTTGGGTATTAAAGTGTTTCAATTATTAAAAAAATAATAATGATAATCGAGTGAAAGAAGTTAAAAGGAGAGATAAAAAATAACCCTAACTATTAATTATACTACATTGCTGACCATCAAATCCAATTACATAAATTACCAATTTTTGTTTAAAAAATACAATTTATTACCAATTTTACTAGATTTCTTACCTTCAAATCCATGAAAATTACTATTTAGTTATTAACATTTTTATTTATCTTCTATAGCAATTAACATTTTTAACTAATATAGTCTATACAATAATTAGTAATCCAATTTTGAAATCATTCAACCTTAGGCCTAGCTGGAATGTATTTGGATAATATTTTATTCCGAAATCTAATTCAGAATTTATTTTAAAAATAATTTAATTTTTAAAAAATTTAACGCAAAAATCTCAAACTTAAACTCTATACAATCCCATTCTAGTATTAATTTTCTACACCCAGAGAATCATAAGCAAACAACAAAAGCAAACGAATTCATACCCTGCCTCTATAGTTTTCAATGGAGGCCATGACCAAATGCCCGAAGTACCCCTCTTCATCAAATGAAGAGCAAAAAGATGAAAATGTTGAGGTAAATTTTCAGCATCTACACCAAGTGAAAACTCAACATGGGATTGTGCTTGGGCAGTTTCAAGGTTTCTGGTTCAACGAATATTTGTTTCGATCTTTGATGTCCGTTCATAAACATTTTAAAGCCAGAGACACCGATATCATCCTCGCCACCTTCCCAAAATCAGGCACCACATGGATTAAAGCCCTGACTTACAGCATCATCAACAGGGGCAACCATTCAGGTGACCAAAGCCCTTTGCTCTTTTCCAGCCCCCATCAACTCGTCCCTTTCTTGGAGAACAATCAGTTCAAGGGAGGCGAAAGCGATCCTGATGATGTTAATAACATTCTTGCCCCAAGAATTTTCTCGACTCACATACCGTATCGCTGTCTTCCTGAATCCATTCTGCATTCCAAGTCCAAGATTATCTATCTCTGTAGGAATCCCATGGATGTGTTTACATCTAACCTGGCTTTCGTGGTCGAAAATGGATTCGTGAAGCTAACTCCTGTGGAAGAAGAGTTTCAATTATTTTGTGATGGAATTCAGAGTTATGGACCATTCTGGGATCATATTCTAGGCTACTGGAATCAGGGATCGAAGACTGATGGCGATCAGAAAGTGTTGTTTCTTAGGTACGAGGATCTTAAGAAGGACATTAGCTCCGGTTTAAAGAAAATGGCGGAGTTCTTAGGCTTTCCTTTTTCTATTGAGGAAGAGGAAAATGGTATGATTGAAGAGATAGGAAAATTGTGCAGCTTTCAGAATCTTCAGAACTTGGAGGTTAATAGGAAGGGCGAAACTCAAATCTTTAGTGCTAAAGTTAAAAATAGCTCATTTTTCAGGAAGGGAGAAGTGGGAGACTGGAAAAATTATCTGACACCCATAATGGCTAAAAGACATGAGAAGCTAATGCAAGAGAAATTTGCTGGATCTGGTTTGATTATGGGAATGCACACAGAGGAAGCTGCCAATGTTCAGACATAAAGCTACATATGTTAGTTTCTTAAACATTGCAACTATTGCATTCTTCTTCTTCTCTAAGTTGTGCATTGTTGTTTCTTTCTACCTACATTTCTTTAGTTCTATCGACATTCTCTTTCTTTTACAGAAGTGCATGGTACTCCCTCCATTTCTTTATCTACCTTGTTTTGACTCTTCTATTTTTTTTTGGTAAATAAAAAAATTATCCATTGATATTAAAATAGCTGAAACCATTACAATCAAAGCAATTCTCAAATCCCTTCTCGAATGAGAGGAGTTGAAGAATTAGAACAACCTGATACAAAAAGTTACACAATGATTAAACAACCCTGGCAACAGGTAATAACCTACATTCCACAAATTTTAGATAAGTAAAATATAATAATACTACAAATAATACTAGTAAAATAAATAAACACATAATAGACTTCTTCATAGCATATTTGTCATAATTTTTCAATCATAACAGTGACAAAAACTCAACTTCAATATCTTCCTTGAAAGAAGTAACGTAAAAAACTAAATGAAGATACATATCAAGTTCAAGTTAAAAGATTTCTCTAGAGAAAATATAAAAAATGTCTCGATCCAAAAATATCAGAAAAAAATTTTGTATCTGAGTTTTAAATCTTGAAAGAATACACCTTTACTCTTCTATGGATTTGGTTAACATGCGCGGAGTTTTTTTTCAGCAGGTACAGAATTATTTATCATGTGGTGAATAATTCAGATGTGCTGAAAAAAAAACAAAAAAAACCCCTCTGCACTTTATGAGGATGCCTCGTTGGAGCCCATTCCGTTGGGCCATCTGGGTTGGGCACACTACATTATGAGGATGCCTTGCAGAAAAATTGCTGACACTAATTGTAGTACAATTTGTACTCAAATTTTACCACCGACAAAATTTAAATATAAATTCTACCATTTTGTAATAAAAAATTTTAAAATTAATTTTAAAATTATATATAAATTAATATAAAATTAAATATAATTTAATAAATTAATCTTTATTTATAAAATACAGTAATCGTTATTAATAAATATGAATATTTTTACTTTAAATATTTTAAAAAATTTATGAAGTCTTATAAATAAAAAGTAAATAATAAACCCCCCTTTTTAAACTATCAATGTTTGACACTAGATTTTTGAACCACAGGCACTTGATTCTTAGACTATTGTCTAAATAGCATGTTAATATTTCTGTCCAATCTTCGTCCTATGATAGAACAAAGAATGAGACAGTGAAAGAAATTATCGAAATCTAGTCAAAGTTGTTACTCATCATCAAGACTAGTGTGTCTCCTCTCTCACTCATGAGCAGTGGCAGAGCCAGAAACTTTCAGCATTCTATAGACACAATATGCATAAAGATGTCAGAATAAACAATTCTAGGAACAATCCTTAGAAGATGAAAATCTCGCCATGCTTTGAGTAAACTTAAGTAGATATAAGCTTTTCTGTTGTATCAAAATAGATATTGAATAGGAAAAGGATGATATAGCATTCTCAACGTCACAATAACATAATAGTCTAAAATAGTGAAGTACCGGTGAAGTTTAGGGGGGAACTCCTCAAACAAATATGAAGCAGAAAGGCAATATCCAGATGACAAATTGCCATTGCATTCTGAGCTTTATTAAAAGATTTTATTCTAATACGAGGAAAAGATGATATCTTATTCTAACTTTGCCTGCATATTCATTGGAGTTTGTTTCCTTTCCTTTTGTTCTCTAATGTGGAGACCATCACATAATTGTCTCCTTTTGATGAGCTACCTGCAAAATTGGTTACAAAACAACTTCATATCAAAACAAGCAAAAACACAAACTTCTCTCAAACCAAATAAACAAAAATCCCCAAAAATTCACGTCCCTTCCCCCAAAAATCCCATCACAAGCATCACTACAAACTCTCTGATGAACAAAATTATCTCCAGTAATGGAAACAAAGAAGTCCCATAAAAAAAGCATCACCAGAAGGAGATTTACCAATCGCATTCTTAATCTTCAAGCAGAATGCAAAACTTCATCAAAACTCCAAACTCCAAACTGCATGAATTTGGTGAGATCTCAAGAAGTAGAACAAGAGAAAAGATAGCAGAACTACCTCTTATGATGAAGAAGGAAAGCAGCTGCCTGCGAAATCCAAGAACATGGCAAAAATTTTCTTTTTCCCATTTCTCAAACTTCCTATCTGCATGCCGTTGAGATCAGCTCTCTTCTTCTCAGCTACAAATCGAGAACATAACATTGATGAAGAGGTTCCTTTATAGATTCATTGAACCTGGTCACGCGTTGGCATCTATACGTGTATATTTACTTGTGCATTGCACTATTGGAGTGTACTAGCTTTGGCACTGTGACGATTATTTTTGTCCTCAACTTTTTGGCTCTATGGCATCTTTAATAGTGAAAAGCAGGGGTAAGGATTCTGTGTTCACTTTTATAATGATGCATGTTTTTTTAGTTTAGTGTTAACAGTCTCCCTCTCTCCCCAATCCCCAATCCCCAGTCCCGCCCAACCCTCTCCCCGCCCCCCGCCCCCCGGGCCTTGCTTTTGGGTTTTTTTTTTTTTAACATTTGGAATGGGTTATTTTTGAGAATTTTTATCTAAGAGTTTATGAGAATATATATTTATGAAAGAAGATATGCGATTAAAATTGAGTTTTTTAGATTGAGAAGGCAATCCCTGCAAAAAAACACAAATAATGATTGTTCAATTTTCTTTTTTGGTTGATTTTAGTGTAAAATCTTGGTCACGGAATATATTTAAACTCTTTTTACATAGCTTTACATTTATACTTTTTTTTCAAAAAAAATACATCAATTATGAAATATGTTTAAAATATAGACTTTTACCTCTTTACAACATATTAGAAAGGAAAAACTATTTATGCTTGATATCCTTGTGTACATACTGATGAGTGTTCTACCAATCGAAGTATCTATTTTTAAGTAGTGATGTCAAATGGGTCGGCCTGCTTCGGCTCGCTTAGGTTCGTTACGGTCTGAATAGTAAAATGGTTTGAAACAGACTGGCCCGTTTAGTCTGCGAGCTTACTGTAGTGAGCCGTGGGTCGCGAATTGGGGATTTCTAACCTGCGGGCTAAACGGGTCAACACGCGGACTGTACAAAGTGACGTCGTTTTGTTAAAAAAAGATCAAAACGGTGTCGTTTTTAAAAAAAATAAAAATATTTTAAAAACATCAAAACGATATCGCTTTGAGAAAAAAATTTTAAAAAAAAATTAAAAAGAAAAAACGGGCTGGCCGCGTTAGCTCCTGGTTAAACGGAGCGGGTGGAAAAAGCCCACGTTAAAACGGACCTATATTTACTAGGTCCATGTCTATCTGTATGCCTTAGCCCGCGGGCGAAGCCCGTTTTGACAGTGCTATTTTTAGGACATTCAAAATGTGTTCTACTATGGGTATGATTTTTGAATAATTCTTAAATATGGTCAACATAGTACTCAAAAAAATATGATTATTATTATTTCACCACATGGAAAACAAAATCTCAGCCTATATTTTATTGAATTTCAACAACTTTAGCAATCATAGTTGGGTAAAAAGTCATCTTTTATTTTTTTATAAATAAATAATTACCTATTAATGGTAAAATAATTAAGACTATTACAACTAAAAGAATTCTCAAATTCTTTCAATAATACATCAAAAGAGTGATAATGATGATCCGATAACTCAAAAACAAAAGAAAAAATCAATTTTAACATATTTCTTAAAATATAATAATTTAAAAAATTATAGACAAATTAATACTTTTAAAAATTATTTAAAAAGTAGCAGAACACTAAGGATTGTATTTAGTTTGGAAAAATTTTATTTTGAATTTTGTGAAAGTGAATTTTTTGTGAGTTAAAAAATATGATCTAATTATATATTTGATTGAAAGAAACACAATCCAAATAAAATTTAAAAAAGAGCCTAGATTAATGCCTAGTAGAAACGTTCCTATAACGAGAAGAAAAAAAAATAGCACGATCTGCAAAAATTTGCAAAAATTCTCACATTTGTGTTTTGAATTTTGATGAAAAATAAATTAAAATTTTAATATTGTTTATAATCAAAATAGGAGTGACGAGGAAATAAAAGAATCTGGCCAAGGCCGTTGGTTAGATCTGACTGAAGAAGAGAGGCACTCACGCAGAGAGAAAGAAGAGAGAGGGAGGAAAAAAAGTGGGGTAGAGAGAGAGAGAGAGGAGCCGTTAACGTTAAGTACTCTGTTCTCATTCATATCTACTTCCAACCATTAGTTTATACTTTTTGAGTTAAAGCACATTTCAAAACCTTTTTGAATTGTTTAAAACTTACGCAACCTCATAAAAGGATTCCCTTTAGTAATGCAATTTGTGAAGATCACACTTTAAAATTCAAATATTTATCATAATGAAAATTAAAAGAAACTCCTTAGGACTAACACAAAAGTGACCTCAAAATCTATAAGGGGTTCTGAAATACGAGTCTAATGGAACAACTCCTATAAACCTATTATTAAAGGACAAAGAATGCTCTTAGCAGTCTTGTGAAATTTGCTCAAACTCGCAGAAAATGGTACAAACCAATTTCAGATATGGTAAACGTGACCAATGTAAGACCTCCTAGTAACACCATCCACTGCTTGCAGACCTGTCTTGCTTATTTTGCACTGTTTCTTGGTTTGGCAGTGGGTGCTCTGGCACCAGCCGGCTTTACATTAACACAAGCTAGTATTCCAATTCCTGTATCGACTTGAAGAAATGCCTGTCAAATGGTGGAAATGTGATTCTCTATGGTTGGAAGCAAAGAAAAGTAGACACTTTCAATCTGTAAATAATTAGATTCCTGACAAGAAAGAAATTGGGTGCTTCTACCATTGGACCACGTTGAAATGTGATTAAAGCCTATTTATTTATATGTTCAATGATTTCTAGTTTTTTTTTAAGAAAAAATTGTTAAAATTAGTTCTAAACCTCTTTCGTCTGTCTTGACTAAAGTCCAATATCTTTTTTTTTAAAATTAAGAATATATTTAAAAATTTTTTATCTTAAATTTTATAAAAATAAATTTTTATATAAAAAATAATTTAATTAAATCAAATACTATTTAAATACTTTTTCTCTTACAAAAAAAATTCTTACTCTCAAAATTCACATAAAAAATCTCAAATCAAAATACTATCCAATTTAACTTTTACTCTTCTGTAATTTTTTTGAACCATGAGATATTTTTTTTCTACTGAATAAGTTGATCGAGATTTACTTCATTAGGATTTAAATTCCTTAATTATTACTCGTTTTCCTTCCCGCAAAATCAAATGACGCCTAGGGAATTACTGCAATAACGACGCGTGGCAAACACTACTGTCGTGACTCTGTAAGTTTCTATTCTTCCATTAGAATTTTTTTATAAATGAAGCCCTTTCTTTTGCAAGAGCTATTAATACTCTCTGCAGACCTATTGATGGCATCCAATGGTGCTAGCAACAGACATCAATGCTAGGGATGAAGTTGATGCAGTTTTGGCCCATAATCGGCTGTTTGAATTATTAAAAGTTCTGCTGGATATGAATAATAATAGGGAAATGCATTTTTGGATCAACTTGATCCGAATCAAGAGAGATACTAAAGTAATTTTGGGTTAAAACATAATAAATTATTACAATTTTTCCTCATTTATTTGACCGTTGAATTTCAATCAGAAAAATTAAAATTTGAATTTAAGAGCTTGAATTAATTGATATTTATTATTTTTCTCTAACCTCGACCAATATGTATTTATGTGAGTTTATTTATCTCTGGTTTCATAGGCTTCAATCCAGCACTAAAGTTAACAGACAAACTTTTCCTTCATTCAATAATGACAAAACTTTTCCTACACATTTAGAACAAATCAAAGAACACAAAGATATTATATAGTTAATAATCATAGTCGACTATTTAAAGTAAAAAAATATTTAAGAATAACTAATATTATATGTAAATAATAAAAAGAACTTTAAATAAAAGGCAATGGGAGCAATGCTCAACCACAATAATATACGATCAATGTATTAAAAATAATAATATATAAAAAATAAGAAAATTGAACCTTAAACAGGCCATAAAAATATTTAGGAATGAATAATATAATATTTAATAAAAATAATGTATGTGAATGATAAACAGAACTTAAAGAAAAAAAGGATAATTGGAGCTAGCTCAATCATAATAATATACAATCAAAGCACTAAAAAGTATATAAAACCTATTCAAAATATTATTTTTTTGATAAATTATTTAAAAAATAATATTAGGACATAACATTTATTTTTAAAAATAAAATAAGTTAGAGTAATTAATTTTTTTAAGCACTCCCTTTTTATTATGAGATTTCTAATTGGATGCTTAATATTCTTCAAGAAGAATAGTGGGATTGTCACTTCTTTATTCCTAAAGGTCACTAGAAATTTCTCTTTTCCTTTCAAAGCATGTAAATTTTTTTGACGTTTTCCCTCCTAGGCATATAAAAATGAGGCAAAAGTTTACCTCAAAAAATTGGTAAATAATCAAAAATTATTTCAATTAAAGATGAATTTTTTTTTACCATAGTAATAAAAGCAAGAAAAATTTTTGTTTGCTATAGATTGAATCCTAACATATCTTAGCTAAACTTCAGTATTTTTTTTCTTTAAACATTAGTAACATTTAATTAAAACTTCTTAAATAATATAGTTTATGAAATTTAATATAAAATAGAAAATATTGATAAAAAAATTATATAGTTAATATATCTTTTTTCAAAAAATATACTTAGAAGCACAGTTATATACTTTTCATCAATTTCCTAGACTATTTTAAAATTATGATTAATTTAACTATTACAACTAATAAATAATTCTTGATGTGATTGATACATAGTTAAACTTTTCAAGTAGTGTAGAATAATAATAGTACTATATATTATTGTCATAATGAGTAGTAATGTGATTGATATATATCCATTTCAACGAATATCTCTAAAACCCAATAGATTTCTCTGATACTTGCGGAGAATAATGCATTATGAATGACTAGCATAATTCATTCGGGTAAAAATATGCAAACTCTTTCGAAGGTTTCAATTGATTTTGCACTATAATTTAGTTTGAACATTTGTCTCTCCTATTTTTTTAAAAAAAAGATTTTTATACTTAAGTATGGTGTGCATTATTCTACTGTCAATGAGACAAATATTTCTATCTCTATTCTTTAATCCAGAAGAAGGAATAAGTGCCATATAGCCTTCAAAATAAACAAAGTATTTAAATATTTTACTTTTAAAGTAAAACTAAAGAAAGTAAGTTAGATATTGGTTGTTGATCCAAAAATTTATACTTTATTTACTCTTTTGCTACCAATTGGTTCAAAGTAGAAAATTTTCCTCACACTTATATAAATATCAAATCAAATTCCCACGAATACACTTTCATTCTAACAAATAAAAGAAAAGGTTAAGATATAATTTGTTAGATACTTTATCAATAGTTAATGAGAACTGTCAACTATTGATTTTGAATAACAAAATATTTGCTTATATAGTTATCAATTGTCAACATGGTTGTTGATTATTAATTTTGAATAACAAAATATTAGGTTGTAATTGTCAATAATCAATAAGGGTATTTTAATGGTTTTCTAGAATTTAATTACAACAAGAATCTATGCAAAAATTAAGTTGATCTAGGAGGAAAATTGGAAGGAAAGAGCCATTGGAGGGAAAGAAGATTTTTTGGTTTACAAGTTGACCCCTATTTGGATTGAGTTATTATTTGAGAATCGTAAAAGTGAATTATTTCTAGAGGAGTCAATTTTGATTGTAAGAAAAATTGCCAAATGTAAGAAAAACTTGAATTGAAAATCAACCCAAGTTAGCATAGTTTTCCCTCCAAAAGGATATTTTAGGTATACTGATATGCCTCCCTTTCTTGATTCTCGAATTTGCAGATCAAGTTGATCCATTTAGCAGCTCATATAATCTTTGCTAAATACCCTAACTTACTGCTACTGTATAATTTTTTTTATACTATATATAGTTTAAAAATTAAATATTTTTTAATTTCTTTCTTTCTATATCCCATATCTGCTCTCTCTATTACCATAAAAGGTGGAATTCAACCATGAATTTCATCCAAGATGGCGGAACTCGTTCAAAATTCAAAAGAGATTGAAAAATAGAGAAAAAAAAAGTTAAAAATAATTAATTTTTTATTATATATAATTAAATTTAAAATTATATATAACAATATCCCTTTAAATTTACATGTTTCACTCAAAACAAAGATTCTTTTCTCTTTTTTAAAAGATACTGCAGTACCCTCAATTCCAAGTACTTCTAGTGTATATTTTAAGTATGAGTCCAAATTCAATTGCTTCAAAGCAGTCCACCAGAATTTGCTTTCTGAAGCGGTGGTCAAATATGGATTTCTTGATTTTGAATTTGATGGTGATGAAGCAAAGTTACCATACAGTAGCACAGTCTAGTCTTTACTACGATGGAGGACATGCAGTACACCTCAATCAATGCAAACATACAATGGCATGGACCATAACCAATAAGTGGAATTGGGTCGCACAATTTTACTTTGTACAAAAAATTGATATCAACAACAGTATAAAATGCCTCAAAAACCATATTAAATCAGGAACAATAGAACATTAACATATTTTGATTTCGGCTATTAGGGGTACTAATTTTTTTCGATACACTTGCGATCCCAACTCTCAATAATTACAGTACCTAACTCTTCTCTGTGAGTAGATAAAGCTGACATTCATGGCATGCCCACCTTCTTTATTACCTGCACGTACAGACATAGTAAAGGTCCCTCCACTCTTGATATTTTATTTCCATTTCACCCCAGCACTTGCCATTCCTTCTTCATTCTTCATCAGCTACTTTTCTCTCTTTGTTGAACAATGGCGGAGATTCTCAAGAAATGCCTGATTTTCTTTCTCTCAAGCTGCCTAGCAATCAGCCTTGGCATGTGCACATCCACAAAGAGAACTTACATCATCCAAATGGATAAATGGGCAAAGCCAGAAGTGATTGTTGATCACTTACAGTGGTATACAGCAGTGATCCAATCTGTTAGTTCAAATCCAAAGAAAGAACAGCATGCTGAAGATGAAGAGAGGATACTTTACACTTACCAGACTGCTTTTCATGGCATTGCTGCTCAGCTTACTGAAGAAGAAGTGGAGACTTTGCAGGGAAAGCACGGAGTCGTGGCCGTTTTTCCGGAGACCTTATACCAACGCCACACTACTAGAAGTCCCTCATTCCTGGGGCTACAAAATGGACGTGGTACAAATATATGGTCTGATGGATCATTTCACCATGATGTTGTTGTAGGAGTGTTAGACACCGGGATATGGCCGGAGAGCCCCAGCTTCAATGACACAGGCATGACACCAACACCAGCTCACTGGAAAGGCACATGTGAAACTGGCCCTGGCTTTGGCAGGCATCACTGCAATAGGAAAATCGTAGGTGCCAGAATGTTCTATCGTGGGTATGAGGCAGCTTCAGGCAGAATCAATGAACGAGATGAGTTCAAATCACCACGGGATCAAGATGGCCATGGGACTCATACTGCAGCAACAGTTGTAGGATCTCCAGTTTCTGGTGCAAATCTTTTTGGTTATGCTTATGGCACTGCACGAGGGATGGCCCCTGGTGCAAGAGTTGCAGCTTACAAAGTATGCTGGGTTGGAGGGTGCTTTAGCTCAGATATTCTTTCTGCAGTTGATCAAGCAGTCTCTGATGGTGTAAATGTTTTGTCCATCTCTCTAGGAGGTGGAGTTTCATCCTATTACAGAGACAGTTTATCTATAGCAGCTTTTGGGGCCATGGAGAAGGGAATTTTCGTTTCATGCTCAGCAGGAAATGCTGGACCTGATCCCATTAGCCTCACTAATGTATCTCCTTGGATCACTACAGTTGGAGCTAGCACAATGGACAGGGAGTTTCCAGCTATTGTCAAGCTTGGGACGGGTAAGACCCTGACGGGAGTTTCACTCTACAGAGGCCGAAGGACTCTGTCAACACACAAACAATACCCTGTAGTTTACTTAGGAGGTAATTCAAGCAGTCTAACACCAAGTTCCCTATGCTTAGAAGGAACACTAGATAGACGTACTGTGGCAGGAAAAATTGTAATCTGTGACCGTGGCATCAGTCCTCGTGTTCAAAAGGGTCAGGTGGTGAAAGACGCAGGAGGACTAGGCATGATACTGTCCAACAGTGCTGCCAACGGAGAGGAATTGGTTGCAGATAGTCATCTTCTCCCTACTGTTGCAGTGGGTGAAACAGCAGGTAGATTGATAAAACGTTATGCTTTAACAAATAGAAGGCCTACTGCAACACTACAATTTCTAGGGACGAAGTTAGGGATCAAACCATCTCCGGTAGTGGCAGCATTTTCCTCCAGAGGACCAAATTTTCTCTCTCTGGAAATTCTGAAACCAGATGTGGTGGCACCGGGAGTGAATATCCTTGCAGCTTGGACTGGTGACACAGCCCCATCAAGTTTGCCGACAGATCGGAGAAGAACCAAGTTCAACATATTATCTGGGACTTCCATGTCATGCCCTCATGTGAGCGGCATTGCAGCGTTGCTCAAGGCCAAGAATCCCGACTGGAGCCCGACTGCGATTAAGTCTGCACTGATGACAACTGCCTATGTTCACGATAACACCATTAATGCATTGAAAGATGCCTCCACCGGTGCACCATCAACCCCATATGACCATGGTGCGGGTCATATAAACCCATTGAAAGCTCTTAATCCTGGTTTGATCTATGACATAGAGGCACAAGACTATTTTGAGTTTCTCTGTGCCCAAGGTCTGACCCCTTCTGAGTTGTCAGTTTTTGCCAAGTTCTCCAAAAGGACATGCAAACACGTTCTTGCAAATCCAGGGGACTTGAATTACCCAGCTCTCTCAGCTGTCTTCCCACAAGACACGAGGCGTAATGTTGTGCTACTCCATCGAACAGTCACCAATGTTGGCCCCGCAATTTCCAACTACCGTGTTGTAGTTTCGGCATTCAAAGGTGCAGTAGTAACAGTGGAACCACCAAGACTGAATTTTACCCAAAAACATGAGAAATTATCCTACACGATCAAATTCAAAACAAAGTCTCGACAAACAGCACCAGAATTTGGACAATTGCTATGGAAAAGTGAGGCACACAAAGTAAGAAGCCCCATTGTGATCACATGGCTGCCACCAGCATAATTCATACCGCCCGGTACTCAACATGAATGATGTTGTACAATAAGGAAAAGTTTTGTTTACTAGTCCAGTCACTATGAAACGGAACAATTTTGTGTGTTTCTTACAAGAATGAAATGCAATTACTTTAAGCCGATTAAACTTTTGTTAAGACTCCTTTTGCCACAGTTGTACATATTTAGCACTCAAAACTGCTTCATGTCAGCTTGCTTACAAATGTACATTCTCAGAATTCACCTTCCCTCTTGAACATCCCATTGCAGCGTCCAACGCCCCCTATGCTGCTATCTACATGAAGCAGCAAGTTCGACACTAGGACAGAAACCCCAGTCATTTGACAACGTTCAGACAATGCTCTGGTGACCCTTCATCGACAAGCAGAAAATGACTCTTAGGACAAGGGTGCTAACCAAATGAACTAAGACGTTAACATGCTAGTACAATCTACAACTGTTTGTAGCTTCATATTGCTGTTTATTACAATAAATTTTGGAGTTCCAGAGAAAGAATGGAATGCTCAAAGGACATTTTTAAGCCCCAAATAATTTGAGTTGAGTAGTTGAAAATCCCCTTGAGCTAGGCCAAAACGGCATGTCCCTAGCCACGAGATTACTGATTCCAATTCAACTCCCGGCTAATCCTAGGAATTCTATTACTTCCCATATGGATCCATAACCACTAAAGCAAGCAAAAAAAAGGAACTTCTTATACCGAGAGCCCATCCTGCTTACAAATTCTCCAGTTGGTGTTGAGAATTGGAATAATGAGGAGGAGGAAGAATTTGTATGCCGCTCATCTGTTATTTTTTGATCCACACAACTATCTTTTCAATACCTGCATATGCTTCACGAATCGGTTCCAATGTACAACCAGCATGATTGATGCCTTCAAGTCCGTGAACCGATGATCAGAAAGCTATAATTTTTCATTAAACAGTTGTATATACAGCATAAGTTTGACCTGCCAGAGAAATGCAAGAGAGAGAGAAAAACCAATGAACATGAAGAACTTCCTATTTTTTTCAACTCAGAGTAAAGCATAAAGAGATTACAAATAAGAAAAATGGAAAAACTGGATCTTTAGCAACTGCATAAGAATATGAGCTATGAAGATTGATTCTACAGGTCGTTTATTTTAATATCACTGGAGACTCAATAAATAACAAATATAAATTGTATGCATGTGATAGTCCTACCTTCCACAAGTCACTGGGTGAGAACAAATATCAGCTCCAGAAATTTTACTGTGGCAAACTATACAGCTGCATCCATGGGATAACTACCAAGAACACGGAGGAAAGTTGCAAATTCCTGCAAGGAAACAGAAAGTATGTACTTGTAAGGCCATGATTAGTTTATATTTCAGTTTTACTTGAACTTCCATAAGAGTCTTTGTCAAAGTACTAACGAATTACAAAACATCCACTTCAACTGCTTCAAGGTATACTGGAGATTTTCTGCAGTATAAGGGTAAGCTGGAGTCTTGTGTTCAAGTAGAAAACCACCATTTTACAAAGCATAATTAATAACTACTTCAATAGTGTACAGGCATAACAGGAGTGTGCTTTAAGATTGAAAACTTCCACTCACTTTGCCATTCTTGTGATGGAAAAAATAATTGAAACGCCACATGACTTTTTAGATCATCTCCTTTGTTTTTTTTTTCTAAATCTGATCAGGGCAAGTGATATTCCTTGATAATTTCTTCATGCTTTCTTCCCAAGGCTAATAATAGCATGTTAACAGTGAGGCTAATGGTGATGACAACTTCCTCCATTCCATTCTTTGTTTCCTTAAGTTCTAGTATCCCTTCTCTTTCATCAAAGAAGAAAATGAAAGGCAATTGTGGATGAGGTGCTATATATTAAGATACAGAAATCCAATGGAAAAGAAATCTATTACAGTGAAAATATTACCCATTCTAGCAAAAAGAAAATTTTACCTTTTACTTACTATTACTTCAGACTATAAAAAGATAATGATAAGAGCAATATAAATATAGAATGCCATCAAAATGTCAGTATCCGCAGTTCAAATCTTATGTTGAAAATAGACTTTGTTCACATTGGCATACCAGAAATGAAGTCTATGTACATGGATGTTCACAATCCCTTCAGTCACAAAACTATTGCTCACACAAGCCTCCACCGATACCATGGAAATTAGTCCAAGAATCCCAATGTCAAGCAACATTAAACAATATGATCATATCACTTCATGTATTTTTAAGTCGGGGAACAGAGTTATTCTCATCAGAATCATATTTGAGAATCTCTGGAAGCTTTAAAGAAACTTGAGAGGCTATGGTTGAAAGCCAAGATACTATTCTTACTTGACGTAGCATAATATAGCAAACTACAAACCTGCAAATGGATTAAAGCACTTTGTGCACGCGCTTCTGCCATAGATGCCTCAAAGTCAATATAGAACAGGTAGTCAAAATACCTGCAATTGCATGTGGCAAGTACTATATAAACCACAATGAGGTAAAACAAAAAGAATTACTTAGCTATCTAAAGAATAGTACTCCTGATATGATACAAGACTTCAATAAGTTGGGTTTTGAAATAAAAGAATAGTTCTGTTCACACAGCAGCTGATCAATTACAAAAAGAAAAAGGAAAAATAAAAGAAAAGAGAGAACAGACCAACAAAATATCTGCCTTTGCAAGTGCTAAATACAGAAAGCCACAATAAGGAGTGGAAAACATCAGTCCAACTTCTATCTAAGAACAATGCCTCCAAACGGGCTATAAGATATAATGAATGACCAGGATATTGAAAGGAAACACTAGCTATAACCAGGATATTAAAACTAAAACAAACATGAGTCTTAATTCTACCTTAATGTTTATTTTCTTTTTCTGTGACAAACTAAATGCAGCCTTTTTGATCTAAAATAGCTTTGGTGGATTTTTAGCAACATAGAAATGGGATGAAGGAAATAGATAGGAAAGTTATCTAACGAACACTGCTTATGATACACTTTAAGAATGCAATGGCGAATGAGCATACTAAAAGGAACAGCAGTTGTACAACTGTAAGTCCTAATTCCACCTTTTTCTGAATTTTTGTGTTGAAAACAGAAGTGACTTTAAACACCTCAAAACGATTCCAGATTTTTCAGCAACATAGGAATAGGATGAAGAAATTATACAGGATGATTGTATCCAGACATAAAGTGAAGTCTTTTAGAGAGAGAGAGAGAGAGAGAGAGAGGAGATAGAGCAGCACAAGTTATTTGACATCTCATCCTATACAAGTTCAAACTTTGCAAAATTTAGCTTTAGTTTATTTTACCAGGGCATCAGAATATCCAAATATGTGCCTTGCTAGTTGCTATGAGAATTAAAATTAAAAGAAATACGTGTAAAACAAAGAACAGCGTGAAAATTACAAGATAATAAGCCTTTTGCTAAACTGAGTGTTCCATTTCTGAACGGTGTGCATGAATTAATTCGTGATATTTACAATTTTGGATATGTCCATGTTTTCTCAAGTTACGCTCTTCTTGATTCTGTGACAATTTACACAACAATAATACATTGATGCGAACATCCAGTACATGACATGAACTATAGCATTTTAACTCGTTGATAGTTCCTCAGGAATTAAATGATACTAATTCTTTGATAAAAGAGAAATTGAACCTTGAGGCACATGATGTTCTGCTGTAAAGTAAGCGAGGAACAGAGAGGTCCTTTATTTTCTTAAATTACATGAACACATAGTAGTCAAGTATACAAGCAAAATGTGCTAATCACTTCATTTGGGTATGAAGCATTCTCAAAGTTATGCAAGAATATGCACGGGATCTGTGTGATTTTTATTCTCTGTGAGTAGTCTTCAATGTGAATGCACATTGAGTCATTGAAGATTTTCAATTGGTCTATATCAGAGAGATCATTTATAACACATTGAATTACCTATAGAGGTTTTATAATAAGCACTTACTTGGCAGTCCCAGTGTTGGAGTCATCAACTACTCGTAGTGGTTGCTTTCTCTGTGGCCGGCTTTCAATCTGAAAATTTAGTGGTCATAAAGTTGTCGATCAAGTGTTTACTCTAGATCACTAACAACCAAAATAAGCTGCTCTGACATGAGTACCTTTGTCAAATTAATCTCTCTTAATGCAAATACTGCCAATGCTTTGAATAATACACCAGGGCCTTCTTCCAGAGTAAACACAATACTTGTCTGAATAGGGAACAATTCTGAGCTTCCAAAGTAGGGTAAACTGGAACACAGCAAATTATATAAATTGAAAACTATACCTTAAAAGCCTTGTCTGTCCTTGGAATTATTGGATCCCTAGCAAGTGCCAAGAAGCGAGTAACATTATCTGGATCATCCTGAAAATTATTTAAATTCTGGTTAGCTTGCTTGATATTCTAAGTGCTTTACACTTGCTAAAAGCAACTCCTTCCTTGGTGCCTGTTGATCACACAGAGTTCCCAAAGGTTCTAATTTTCCTAGTTGATTCCACAGAATATGACAAGAAGATTCTAATTGGCTGGCCTAACAATTAGGTTCTGCACTCTGGCAAGCCAATAGGCAATATTCAATATTTGGCATATCTTTCATACTTCTCCTACAGGGGAAAGAAAAATGAACAAAGAAAAAGGTGTATAATAATGAACAAGAATTGTGTTTAAATGGGGAATTCAGATACAGAAGTTCACAATTAATATAGTACAGACTCAAAACAGAGAGAAACTGAAAGGTGGAGAAAGCAGCACAAAATAAAAAAAGTCACAAGGGAACAGGCAGAAAGTTACAAGATGCGGAAGCACAAAACCATCTATTTTGTTTTGCCAGATTAAAAAGAATACATCAGTCCATTGGATGACCAGACTTCCCGGGAAGAGAATAGCAAATTTCACCTTTTTTCCAACTTAAGAAAGCATAGAGAACGTCTTCATACAACATGAAGGCAAACAAAATATGGAAGCAGATCTTCTGTGACCCTCTAATAATCTTTCCAGATTGAAAAGAATATATCAGTCTATTGGACGGCCGGACACCTAGGGAACAGACTTGCGAATTTCAATCCTCTTTTTAATGTAAGAAAGTATAGACAATGTTAATACCACATGAAGGCATCAATGCAAATTGTTAGAACCACTGGTTCTATTTATGGGCTACAAATTGCTAATGATTAGAATCAGCTCTAATGATAGTAGCCAAATCCATGTAAGTATGTCAAAGATCATATCCGAGAGCAACTATTTCTCTTCAGCAGCAAAATATGTTTTTAACTTTTTTGTACTGTTACATTAATGAGGGAAATCAAGATCCAAAACTACAGAGACAATATCCAAAGTTTTCTGGAAATTCTGCAGTGATTACCTTAAACAAAACATAATAGCTGCACTACAAAATATGATAAAACAGGTTTCTTTGTCGCTGACATTTCTCAAAGCCATGGACACTCCAAATCCAATAAAATCATGTAGAATCAGAGAGTGGAAGTTGAAAGACTCATGCAACTGACCAGATCAACTAGAAAAACGTTATGCATTATAAGCTTTTATGTGGACAGAACTGGCTGTCACATTGGATTGAATCCCCGAATTAAGTGGAAAATGTGAATTAACAGGTCTGTTGATTTCAGCAACAAGATCCATGGTTATTAAACTGATGCACCATAAAAGAACAAAGTAAATATGCAACTTGGGCGGGGAGATCAAGCCTCATTGAGAAAATTTGATGGGCACCTTTGGCTCTATGACAAAATTGACAAGTTATTGCAAGAACCAATTATTGAAGAATAAAAAAAGCACCCATCAAGATCTCAATATCTACAGACGCACAAACACACACACAGACACACGCACTAAACCTTCACCCACTTACAAAATCCAACAAAATTTAAAGATACACAATAAATCTTCGTTATATGATTCTAGTGTTCCAATTTTAGATGGAAATACAATCTATTTTTAGATTCCTTGTGACAAAATTTGTCAATAGCTAGAAGTATTGGTTATTTTTCAGGCACATACGATGTGCAACAACTAACCCAAGGACACAGAGATTCAGAGAGCTCTCAAGCCAACTCCAAACACACAGGAAACAGGAACTTTAAAAGTTACAAATGCTTCAAGTCCTCTAAATTCATCCAAAATAATTGACATCTAGAAAATATGCTATGGAAAATAAACAACTACCTGAATTCTTTCAGCAAGTATATTAAGACTATATATCTCAGCTGCTCGAGCAGTTGCAATAACACCAGCATCCATCATTTGCTTTGAAGCTACTAGCTAATTTAGAAGAAAGTAACATTTCAGGATTAATTTGATAGTAAAAAACACTGCAAACTTACAAGAGAAGAAATTCCTATTTAACATTAGTCACCTGAGCAGCAGCAGCAGTATCTTCCACATTTTCTCTGACAAGACCCATCTTGCTGAGAAACTTGTCACTTTGTGCAAGCGCCTGCAATTATGAGTTTTCAACTCATGACATCACTGGAAGCATTATTCAGCAAAAGAAAAAAAAAAGAAAGAAAGAAAGAATCACTGAAAGCATTAGCACTTGTACCTTTCATGCTTATATAAACAAAAGTTACATGACTATTACATCAGTGAGTATTCTTGCATGATTATATGTGGCTCAGTTATGAGCAGCCTTATGCACAAGGAAAGGATACAAATTTCTTAATTTTTTTCCCAAGAGTTGTCAGTATCGCCTGTTTATGCAATTTTCTTGCTATATAGGAACAACATGTCTTCAAACATTTGTGCATAAACCAAAGAACAGAGGAAACATTAGTTCAATCTTATGCAAACATTCAGCAAAAATTTAGGAATACATACAAGGTAATTACCAAGATTAAACATGTAATACATCATTAGTACGCATTGGGAGATTGTGTTGAAGGAAACAATCAGAATATCTCCTTGCAGAATGTATGACAATATTATATTCAATAAATGATGCCACAAGACAAAAAAATCATCCTTCTTTTTGTTATAAAATTTTAAAATTCAATACAAGGTAAATGCAAGGAAGAGGCCATTTGATTAGACATTCTATCAGATATGATTAGACATAAAGGCATGCTAAACTTCAAGATCTTTGCACTGGAGGTGAGGGCAAATGTAACAGTTTAGGGCAATAAACCATGTCAAAAAGGGGAGGGAGAAATCGTTTTACAAAATTTTATAAGGTGTTTGGAGTTTCATCTATTCACGAGATTTATTCAAGTAATACATTTGAAATACTTCATCAAGTCCAGTCTAAAAGTAAGTATATATGAAGCTGAAACTTTCTTATCCCCTGGTGGTATCCATTTAAGCTAAGTTTATATGAAGCTATAACCTTCTTTTCTCCTGGTGGTATCTATTTAAGCTTGCTGAATTGTGACTACTGAATTAATAGCCAAACCTGGATGAGGTTGATTCTTGTCTTAGCTAAAGATTTGATCTAGGTGTCAGTATATCATCTCCAGGGGAGTGCAAACAACTTGACCATGGATTAGTGCTAAAATAACAAATCATTAAACATCAAGCGATACTTGACAACTAGTCTTGGTTGTACTCATAATATTCATGATACAGAAAAATATAACACTGATCAGAGATGTAACCTGCGGATGGCTTAGTACACGTTTTAACTGCTCCAGTTGGACACCAGGTAGTGCTAGAAGACAGAAGTTTACAGGTAACTGCACTTCGCCCACAATATGCAGTCTATGACGAAGAAGTAAATCATAATTTCGATGAATGCTTCCACTTAACGAATTTTCAATTGGTAGAACTGCTCTATCTGCTAGCCACAGTTCAACAGCCTGCAGAATGAGTGTAAAAGAGAAATAGCCAGATAAATTTATAAATTAAATTGAACTTTGAACCACGTATCACTGTACAAGCAGCTCCTAAAGGGATGGAGCCAATATACAGTATCTAATCAGTAAAATTGTAGAGACAAGAATGCATATACAACTCCCGCCTAAAAGAATCATGGATCATGAAATCAACTATCCTAAAATGTTATGCAAAATAGACAGTGGGTTGTTGTGAACTAAGCAGTTGGTGTAGTCATGGCAGTACCTTAAATGCATCTTCAAACTCATCACAAGGCACAGTCTCACATCGAGGATATGCCTTGAGGGCAGCATCTTCACTATATGCACCTCGTCCCCCCTGAATTCAACAAAATTATGAATGGAAGGTGATGGCTATCCAGTTCCTTAAGATCCAGATATCGTTTTTCTTTCTGTTAAGATCTCTTGCAATCCAGTTTAGATCCAGTGTATAAAATTGAGCCATCTTACCTTAAATGATATCCGCAGATTAGAACCATCATTTGGAGAAGCAGAAACATCAGATACAGTTAACGGTCCTGTAATGAATAGAATAAAAGTTGGCAAAACAAAAGTAATATAGAAAGATGAAATTGTAAGTCTTTATACAAATTTAACAGTAAGATTTCTTGCTTATTAGTAAGCCCTATAAGGCCTAGTAAAAAATGGCAAGCAAAAGTCATCACTGTTTACCAAGATGGAAAAACTGGAAGCATTTTGAGTATCATGTTCTTCATGTTTTGCAGAAGTTTGGTGAAAATATGCTTTTGGTAGACATTATTTTTATTTGGCTATCCAAAAAGCTAGTGCGTCTAGGCCAACACCTGTGAAAACGGGGCTAAAGTCCATATCTTCAATCTTTCTGTACAGGATAACAACAAAAGGGAATGGATTCATTGCACTAGCAGATATTAGGCGAGGTTTACCCCCTTCAGATTCTCCTGGATGGCTTTGTCTTTTTTTACTTATTGTTATTATTTTCCCATCTTAGGTGAATGAGGTGAGTTTTTCTCAAAGCCCAGAAGACCTAAACTTGTGAACTTGATCTTCTT
Organism: Rauvolfia tetraphylla; assembly: GCA_030512225.1. Lineage (NCBI taxonomy): Eukaryota > Viridiplantae > Streptophyta > Magnoliopsida > Gentianales > Apocynaceae > Rauvolfia > Rauvolfia tetraphylla. Next base: position 6,391,165 of record JAJQKT010000034.1, read on the forward strand.
GAAGGAGACAGTTTACTTGAGCACTGAGCAAGACAGATTAGGATTAGCCTAACAGGCAAACACAGGATATCTACTTGCAAGCAAATAAAATGTGATTTTCTTTTTCCTAAAATTGAATCAAAAGCTATAGCAATATCATCATTACAACTTCTCAAAAGTCAAAAGCGTCCATGAAGAATGCAAAGCTATGTTTACTTTACCCTCCAATCACTCTCCTCGCAGGACAGCAAGAGCTGTTTCTCGCTGAGCTGAGTGTCAAAGCATTCATATACAGGAATTAGCTCTGTTTCTAGCAAGCACTCATGCTATTTATTGTTGAAATGCTATTACTCAGGCAAATTAAGAGTAGCTTAATAGGAAAGAAACATTACCTCCTTAAACACATTAAAAGGAATCAACTACCTATCTCTATTGTAGATTCGCACAACTGCAAAAGTATCGTATAGTTACATGATGGGATTTATACGCATCTTGGAGGATGAAGCAATCAAGCTTTTCGTTGATATTACAAGTTTTCCAATATTTGGATATGCTAACCAAGAAATGGGAATATGAAACCTGAATTGGCAACATTATAAGCTCAGCACGAGCCATCTCAAGATTTATGTACTTATCAAACAAATAACTAGTCGGAAGAAGATATCACAGCTGCCTATCGTATCAACCTCAAATTAATCAGGGGGCCTGGAATAACGCCAGAAATAAGAATGTTAAAATATACACGATGTCTTTTATGAAGTTCTGCTTTGGTTTAAAATCTTTAGACCCTTAGCAAGAATACAATACATAATCTGGGAAAATGGTCTATGAGAAAAGCTAGACACTTGCAGGATCCTCAACTGAAAGAGTTAATTCAACAAAATGACATTGCTGCCAATTTTCTTCACCAGCTATTTCCCTAATTTCTCCATGTTCTTCTAGTCCAAAAATGTAAAGAATGTAATTCATCTTACATATCATATGTTTTTTTCCACCTCTAATTTTTTGAAATGGAAAAATATTACTCCCTCCATCCCATTTCATTTGATAGTGTATAACGGACACAGAATTTTATGTAAAAGTTTGAATTATATTATAAAAATAATATAATATAATAAAAAATAAAAAATATATAAATTATTAGTACTTTTAAGTTAAATCTAAATATATAAAAGTAATATATAGTGAGGTTAGTAGTTGATTGATAGTATAAAATATATTAAAATATTTTGGAGTGTCCTCAAATGAAATGAGACGGAGGGAGCACCACTTAGTCCTCCAACAGAGGATCAGAGAGGTACGTTAATGGGGAAATCAGCAGAGTTTGAACCAACATGGTGATTTTCCTGGTACGCTAAGCTAAATTATCATTCTCTATCTATTTATTAAAACTCTAAATATAGATCATAATTTTCACATTCAAGAACAGGGGCCCCAGACACACTAATCCAACACAAAAATTGTTTCGTTCAAGAACACGATCAAGCACAATAGCAGCTGCTGCAAATGAAATATTGGTACAACATAAAGCACCAGAGAACCACAAAAGCAATAATCTTTAAGAAATCAAGAACTGCCTACACATGCATGAGAAGCTTACTAGGTAGAGAGATCAAATCCTTCTGAAACTTCTTAGTCAAGCTGCTTTCACTCTCATCAATGGAACTGGGCGGCTCCCCTGCTGATTTAGAAGTCTTCTCATCTGCAGCAGCCCTTATTACAAAATTGGCTGAAATCCCAATAAACCCATCATTTTTAATGCCAAAACAAGCACACGAAGTAGGCTTTTTACTCATCTCCCCCCACCCCGCTTGAGGAACAACAGAAGCCATGTGAACCAAACTCTTCAAAGCCATCAAACCACCAACGAACAATACCTTTCGTAATATATATTATTAGGTCCTTTTAAAACTGAAACAATGAACGGATCAATCAATGGGATTGGCAATGAAAAACAAAAGAAAACCTTAGTGCGTTGGAAATGGAAAACTTGTTTGATATGCATTCAGCGAAACAAACAAAATTAGGTGAAGGGTATTTCTGAATAAGAATTATATTTTGGACAAACCATATAAACATATAAAGTGCCTGGATTTGGTGGGCCGTAGTTTCAACAAGAAGGTTGAATGGACAACCAGAATTTAGTGCAACTCTGGGTGGAATTGGCTGGGATGATTGGGTTGCCAAGCTTTATAGTGGAGAGTGATTGTCTGGGATTTGTTAATCGCTTGAAATCTTCTGATCCAGATTTGGCTGCCCTTAGCAATTATACTTAGATGTTTAGAGAATTGACAATCATACTTGGCTTAGCATTGACTCAAAAAAATCCTTCTAGAAAACCTGCCTCCTGAGAATTAACTCTTCAAACAAATACAGCATGTTGCTAGGCAATGTAATGTAGTAACACACGAGCTAGGGGATTATGCGATGCTATGGATTAGAGCATATACATATTTGACTTAGGGATATTCACATGATGGGTTAGGACGGTTTTCATTAGTTTTTTTTCTATTCCAAAAAATTTGGCTTTAAATTTTTTAATTCAATCTAATCAACTAAAAACTTTAAATCGTTTGTTTGAATTAAAATAGATTGGATTGGAGTAAAATGGATTGACCTGTATTCTTCAATTGAATAAAAAAGAGTAATATGTAAAAATAATTCTAAAATTATCTTAATTATTGTAACTTCATCCCACAACTCATATTTTAATATTTTTAATCTATTATATTTAGCGTAATCAACAAAAACAGTTCTTAAATTATCTTAAGTTTTACAAATTAATCTCCTAACTCGAATTTTAATATTTTTTGTCAATTATCTTTATATAATTCAATATTTACAGTCACACATACTATTAATGTAGCAAAAACTGGTTAAGACATATATGTGCATTTCATGCGCTCTATTGACGTAGGACAAATTCGTCTATTCAAGAGTTTTTCGTTTCAAAATTCTTGGCATGTGCGATTGAAATTGATTTTTTTTTTTTGTGGTTGAATTTAGTAAAATTGAGTTAGACAAAATAACAAAGGAGTAAGAAAGACACATATTTTCTAAATTTTAATTCTTATTTTGTAATTGTTTGGGTAAAATGATAAACCTTATAAAATAGAAATTAGAATTTAGGATATACGTGTTTTTTCTTTTATTTTTTTGTCAAATTCATTTTTTACTCGATTCGCAACAAAAAAAAATCAATTTTAATCTCACATGCCATGGATTTTGGGAAGAAAGATTCTTAAAGGGACATATTTGTTGTTCACCAATAAGGCACATAATATGCAGATGTATGTCTTCATTGGTCTCCATCACATTAATAGTTTTGGAGCTGTAAATATTGAAATAAATAAAAATAATGTATCAAAAATATTAAAATATGAGTTGAAGGACTAAATTATAAAATTTAAGATAGTTTAGGGACTGTTTTTACTGATTGCTTTAAAGATAATAGACTAAAAATATCAAAATATGAGTTATGGGACGAAGTTACAACAATTAAGATAGTTTGGAGACGGTTTTTGCAGATTATTTAACAAAAAATAGGCATAAATTATATGCCAATAATAGAAAAGTTAATATATACATTCCATATTTCTTATAAAATACAACAATACATTTCCTTAAAGTAGTGGTTTAGAGTATGTTGAAGATAAGAGCATAGTAGACCATAGAGAAAGAGAAGAGCGACATAAAATATAGAAAACGATAGCATAATCAGTGGTGGAATGAGTGAAGAGTCTTAAGAATATTAGGACAACTAAAGATTTTTATCAATTTAAAAATTTTAATCCAATTCAATCTAGCAGATTTTTTGAAACTTAAACCAATCTAATTTTTTTCAATCCAACCAACTTAATACAAATCTAATATTTTTCAATCCAGTCCAATATTATAAAATTGGATTAGATTGGATACTTCAGTTTAGATTTTTTTTAACATCCCTAAATTTGGACTAAGGAGGTCCCATGTGTATTCCTTTTTTTATTTGTGAATTAAAAAAAAAACTATGTGTATTCAATCTTCTGTTAGGGCGGATGTTCTAAATCTTTAATTGAATTAAAATTCTATTTTAATTTCTAGTAAAAATGAAATTTTAGTTTTTTTTTGCATTTTTTGTTTCAATTTTGCTTTAAATTTCAGTTTTTATTTGATTTTATAATTTTTTATGAAAATTAAATTGGATTGAATTTTTTAAAAAAAATCAAAGAAAATAAATTTGAATTATTTTAATTTGCAAACCAAAATTTGTAAAACTAAATCAAATCGGTCGAAATTTTATAAATTTTAAAGAATTTTGACTTTTTCAGTTTGTTTGAATTTTAAAAATATAAAATTAAAAATCAAATTGAGATTATTTTAAATATACAATATCGAATTGATCTGAATTAGTAAAATATTAAACTGAAAAGCCAAAATTTATTATAAAATTTTGTTCACAATGGATAAAAAATTAACTATAAAATAAGAATGAACAAAGGTTAGAATTTTATTGAAAGTTTCTTACAAACACATCCACACTCTTATAAGCTCCTATTTATAGAGTTGAAAGTGACTCTTCCTATCATAGGTCATTAATAGGTTCTCCATAACTTACATAACTTACTTCCCATGATCTCTAAGATAATAGAGGTAATGGAGTTAATGGTCTATAAAGGATGAATGTTACAACTTTAGTTGTAATCCCTAACCTTCTATATTCTATAACTTAAAAGAATTATCTCTTTCATAATACTCCCCCTTTGATGTCCATTACATAAAGAATAATCCTTATTAAAACCTTACTAAATAAAAAAAATATATTGAGAAAAACTTTAGTGAAAGAAAAAAAATACAATATTCTTGACGTCATTGTTACTCTCCCTTATGAGATAACTCTTTAAGAATCCTTAACCTGTGCATTTCAATTTTGTTTACCAATTTCTCAAATATTGTTGTCGGTAATATCTTAGTGAATAAATCTACCAGATTTATTCAGGGTACAATACTACCATTTCACATGATCGAATTTGTTGCATATAAATTTCATCACTCTTCTGGAGTTTATGAGTAAAGAAAAATTTTGGTGATATATACTTTGTCTTATCTCCTTTAATATATCCTTTTTTTAATTGAGTTATACAAGCTGCATTATTTTCATATAGAGGAGTTGAAATTTTATTCCCAGAGGATAATCCACAATTCTCTTGAATTTAATAAATCATAGACCTTAACCATACACATTCTCGACATACCTCATAAAAGGCTATAATTTCAGAATGATTAGATAAAGTGGTTACCATAGATTGTTTCGTAAAACGCCGTGAAATGGCTGTACCACTATAGGAAAATACATAACCAATTAATTTTGGGTTGATCTTATTTGAATAAAATAATTCAAGATCTATGGTATTTTGAAGATATTTAAGGACATGCTTGATACAATTTCAATATCGTCTTGTGGAAGAAGAATTATATCTTACTAATAAGTTTACAAAAAATGATATATCAGGACTTGTATTATTAGCAAGTTGCATGAGTGCACCAATTGCACTAAGATAAGATACTTCAAAACCAGATAGTTCTTCATCCTTTTTTTGAGGTCTGAATGGATATTTAGAAACATCCAAGTATCGGACGACTATTGGAGTACTTAAAGGATGTGACTTGTCTATGTAAAAGCTTTTCAAGACTTTTTTAGTATTTGTTGATTGATGAATAAAAAATTCATCTTCCAGATATTCAATTTGTAAATCAAGAAAAAACTTAGTCCTTCCAAAATCTTAAATCTCAAATTCATTTTTCAAATAATCTCTTGCTTTCAAGAGCTCTTTAAGAGTCCCAATAAGATTAATATCATCAACATATATTGCGATTATCACGAAGCCTGATTCAGACTTCTTAATGAAGACACATAGACAAATTGGATTATTTTTATATCCGACTTTTATCAAACTCGCACTAAGATAATTATACCACATTCTTCCAGATTACTTCAATCTATATAGGGATTTTTGTAATTTAATGAAATAATTTTCTCGAGTGCTCAATGTACATGCTTCAAGCATGTGAAATCCTTCAGGGATTTTCATATAAATTTCACCATCAAGATTCCCGTATAAATATACAGTAACTATATTCAGAAGACGTATGTCAAGTTTTTCATGTACAACCAAACTTACACGATATCGGAATGTTATTATATCAATCATAGGAGAATATGTCTCCTCATAATCAATTCCAGGTATAACACTTATGCTACAAGTCGTGCTTTATATCTCACAACTTTATTTTGTTCATTTTATTTTCGCAAAAATACCCATTTATAACCAATTTGTTTTACATATTTTGGTATTCGAACTGCAGGTCCAAAAACCTCACATTTGGTAAGTGAATTTAGTTCCGATTAAATTGCATCTTTCCATTCAACCAATTAAGTCTATGTCGACATTCCTCTACTGATCTTGATTCATGATCTTCTTTATCATTTAAAACATCAAATACTACATTATATGCTAAAGTATGATCAAGAATCTTATTTATTTGATACCAGTTTTGCCTGTAGCAATTAAATTTATGGAATTCTCTATATTTTTATTATTTTTAGAATCTTGAACATTAAGATCGATAATTCTTGATCTTTGTGTTCTAACTCTTTACGAGGAGCACTTTGATAATTTAATCCTCTTTTCTTTTGAAGATTTTTATTTTTAGAACCAAGAGATTGGCAACGCTTTAGGCGTGCTTTAGAATCATTAGTTGTAATATTTATATTTTGTCTTACAAGGACATCAACTCGAATAGAAGCATCTACAGCAGAAATGTGTGATTTAGTTACTCTTGTAAATCAGCAAAAGTATCGGGCAATTGATTTGTAATTTTTTGCAAGTGAATGATCTTTTTAACTTCTAATTCACTAGCACTTATGGGTGTATCAAGATAATTTAAAGAGGATGCTGCCTATGTAATTTATTATTTTTACTGCTTATTTTCTCCTCCTAATATAGGAAAAAACTGTCTCATTCAATTGATAATCGGCAAATCTTGCAATAAATACATCTCCCGTTAATATTTTAAGATATCTTATTGTAGAGGGAGATTCATAACTAACAAAAATTCACAATCTTCTTTGAGGCCCTATTTTAGTGCGTTGATTTGACACTATGGGAACATAAACAGCACACCCAAAAATTCTCAAATGGGAAATGTTTGGTTCAAAATCAAAAATTAATTGAAAAAGATAGTACTTATGATAATTACTTGGTCTAATGCATACAAGTGCTGCTGCATCCAAAATAGCATATCCCAAACTGATGTAGGAAGTTTTGTTCTTATCAACAATGGTCTTACAATCAATTGTAAACTTTTATAAATAATTCAGCTACTCCATTTTGTGTATGAAAATGAGTTACATGATGTTCAATAGTAATGCCAATGGACATATAATATGCATCAAAAGCATGAGATAAATATTCACTAGCATTATCTAGACGAATTCTCTTAATTAGATAATTATGTAATTGTGCTCTTAGGCTAATTATCTGGGCAAGTAATCTCGCAAACGCCATATTGCTAGATGATAATAAGTATACATGTAACGATCGGGTCGATGCATCAATTAAAACCATAAAGTATCTAAATTGTCCACATGATAGATGAATAGGTCAACATATATCGTCATGAATCCTTTTTAAAAATGTTAGGGATTCAACTCCCACTTTTATTGTTAAAAGTTTAATGATTAACTTCCCTTAAGAACAAGCAATGGATAAAAATTCGTTAGAATTCAAGATTTTTTCATTTTTCAATGAATGATCATGCGTATTCTCAATAATTTTTTGTATCATTATAGATACATGATGACCTAATCATTCATGCCAAATAATAAAATTATTTAGATTAGTAAACTTCTGATTTACTAAATGATGCATTTCAATTGCACTAATTTTAGCATAATATAAGTCAGAAGAAATGGATGGTAAGTTTTCTACTACATGTTTCTTTCCTGAAACAAAAGTAATAACATATACTAATTCGCTATCACTTTCTTCAAATGTCTTGATATGATATCATTAAAAAGAATATCTCCAAAACTTAATAAATTTCTTCGAGACGTTCAGAAAATAACACATTTTTTATAAGCAACATAGTACCTCTAAGTAAAAGGATATTAGCTCTTCCAGAACATTCAATTAATTTTACACTATCACTTACGGTATGCACTTTAGTTTCTTCCATATTTAAGTGAGAAAAATATTTTTCATGTTTCAATATAGTGTGCGTTGTTCCACTATCAATGAGATATAAATCCTCGCTATCATTCTTAATATACATGGCTATAGCCATATTTGAATAAAAATATAACTTTTATAATCGAAATAAAACTAAATAAAGATTACATCAAACTAAAATAAATAAAATTAAAATCAAACAATTATTCCAACAATACTAAAACAAAACATAATAATTTTAATTGTTTCTAATATATCCATCACCAATCAAATGGTCAATCTTTCCTTCTAGATGCTCAAAGAAATCTGCTATATCTAAATGTGTTATATCAACACGAGCATCATCAATATTATTACTATTAATATCAGAAGGGAAAGTAAAATTGACATCAGTACTTTTATCTTTCCTTTTGTGTGAAACTTGATAATGTTCAACAAGATGTTTGGTAGTATGATAGTTACGCGACCAATGTCTTTTCATACCACATCGATAACATTTATCTTTACGGTTTGCTAAGTTAGTGGCATTCCATTTTGCATCAATTTTTTCATTCTTTTCGTGATTTTGATAAGGCATATATTTATCGCAACCATGACCATTGGCACGACCAAGACCACGACCTCTCTCGTGGCTAAAATTATTAGTTCTAGTCACATTCACTTCAGGGAATGGAGCAGAACCAGTTTGTCGAGGCTTATGATTTTTCATGAGTAATTCATTTTTTTGCTCAGCTATGAGTATACATGAAATCAACTCATAATATTTCTTAAAATTTTTTCTCGATATTATTGTTGCAGGAGTATATTCGAGGCATGAAACATATAAAATATTTTTTCTAATATAATCTTCTTCAGTATTTTTTTCTCCACATAATTTCAATTGTGAAGTAATTTTAAATATAGTAAAATTATTTTCACTAATAGTTTTAAAATCTTGTAGTCTCAATTGTAACAACTAATAACGAGTTTTTGGTAGAACAACAATCTTCAAGTGGTCGAATATTTCTTTTAAATTGTAACAAAGAATAAGAGGATCTCTTACAGTAAGGAATTCAGCCTTTAAGGCTTCATAAAGGTGGTGACAAAGGAAAATTATTACCTTGGCACGATTTTGGTTCGACTCAGTATTATTTTCTCTAATGGTATCTCCAACACCAATTGCATCAAGGTAGATTTAAGCATCAAGAATCTACGATAGATAGTTCTTTCCCGTTATCTCAAGTGATATAAATTCGAGTTTAGTAAGATTTGGCATGATGACAATGAAAAGAAAGAATGTTTTTATATAAACTTTCAAAGAATAGTTCTTCACAAGATCGTGCCTCAAAGAAACTTCAAAAAATAATACTTTAAACAATCGTATTGATAATATATTGTAAAATTTTGGTTACAATGGTCACAAAACTAACTATAAAATAAGAATAAACAATAATTTAAACTATAACAAAGAGAGAAAAAAGAACTAAAGAAATATATAAGTTAAAATTTATTGAGAGTTTTTTACACACGCATTCATACTCTTACAAATTCTTAACTCTTATTTATAGAGTTAGAAATAACCCTTCTTATTATAAGTCATTAGTAATTTTCTCTATAACTTACATAACTTACTTTTCATGATCTCTAAGATAATGGAGATAAAAGAGTTAGTGGTTTATAAAAGTTGGATGTTACAACTTTGGTTGTAACCCTTAACTTTTCATATTTCATAATTTGAAAAAATTATCTCTTGGTATAATGGACATTCATAATATTTCATAATAAAATTTGATTTGATTCAATGTAATGATCGATTTTTACACTGGATAACAAATACTGGTAGCCGGAAGCATGTTGTTATGGTTCTATCGAGTTTTTCACGAGAGTAATTATAGTTGAAGGGTTAAAGTGGAATTTGAAGTGTGAAAGAGCAAAGAGGCGTAGGTGGTGATGGAGAGAGGTCTATGGGTTTTGTCTTCTGGAGGTGTCAATCTGACTAGAATTCAGAGCAGTCAATGGACCGGTCTATCCGAACTCGAATTCAGTATTTTGTAGCCGGACTCAAATCTGATCCGGGTCCATTTAAGATATTGATGAATGAGACTGAGACTGGGTTTGGAATACTTTTACTCAAATCCGATTACTCGTTCTATTAATATTTAAAAGGAGAGAAATGTTGTTCTCTTTTTCCTCCCATCTCTAATTTCTTCCTTCCAAGCTCTTGCATTTTTTTTAAAAAAAAAATCAATTTGAATTTAGAGAGACTATTTAGATTCACTTATTCTCTCACAAAAAATTCTTCCTCACGAAACTCAAAATAAAAAATCTCAAACTAAAATATTATTCAATCTCACCCTTAATTTAAAATTAATAAAATACAATAAATCAAAGCTGGTTGCAGTGTTCCCCAACTGAGCCGAGCCTTGTACCAAGAAGGGTTAATATGATTTTATAAGCTTTGAACCAACACTACTTGCAAACAACTTGTCTTGTCTTTGGCAGCGTGTACTAACACTAGACATCTTGTTCTAGTTTGATCTTGAATCTTGGACGGGTTCTCAACCCGTATTGATTGTATAGCTGTACGCTCGTCATATTTGTACACTACGTTTTATCAATAAACATTTATTTTTTGATTAAAAAATAAAATTCTATAAATCTTCTAAATACTTACCTTTGGCATTGGCAAAAGGAAAAACGTTTCCGCATAAGATTCCAAGCAGCGTCTTTAATATCCAAAGTAGATTCACGGAGATCGAGCATATCGTATAATGTCTTAGACCAAAAACAAGCATTCATGCGTTTTATTAGCTTTTTAAGGCAAAAATAAATAAATAAAGCTTAAGATTTCTGTTTCATCGGTTGCCAATTCCAAGTGTGGGATTGAATATTGTTTATATTTGAGATTTTTATCTTAAATTTTATAATAATAAATTATTAATAAAAAATAAAGTAAAATCAAAAATAAAAAATTTGTATTGCGAAATTCAATCCAAAAACACCACCCAAGAATTCTGATTATCCAACCCTTCTTCTAATCAAAGGGGCAAAGGGGTGGGAAATGAGTCAATATTTGTAAAATAACCTCCTTTTGTACACTGTAGTTGTACTCTCGTTGGGTTACTTAGCAAAAATAAAAAAAATAAAAAGGAATAAACAACAGGTCATATTGCTCTTCTATCCCCCAGTTTTGATTTTGACAAATGTTGCAGGATTATTCATGTTTATTGCTGAAGTTGACTGCTAAAATTGACTAGGCATTAAGGAACTAAACCATTGAATTTGTTTCTAAAAAATAAACCACACATTTGACCAGTTAAATATATCTATCGCTGTAATACCTACAGCTTGTTTGATAACCTAATTAACTGTTTAAAATTAATCGATTAACTATTTATTAAGTTAAGTACGTTTGGCAACACACAGTATTAGGTGCTTATTTTTTAAGTGCATTTGAAAATAGGTTTTGCAAATCACTCAATTATTTAATGCTTGCTTAATTATAATTATAAATTTTAAGTGAAATCAAAATAACTAATTAGGTCAGAAATTTGAATATTTCTATCTATTATCCAATCATTATGTTCAAAGTCTCGTACATGATGCACGAATATTAATCTTGATATTATATACTATAATTTTTAGCCAACAAATTATTTGTAAACACTAAGAAAAGAATAAATAGTCTTGGTGATATGTGTGTATAAGGGAACAAGTACTATCTTAAAAATGAAGCAAAAATTAAAAACGTAAAAGTAGTAGGTGATCTCCAAAATTCATTCACAATCTACTAAAGTAATAAATAGTTTAAAAATTTTAAAAATTATGGCGTCCAAATCCTTCCTCTCCCAAAGTAACAAAAACTTGAAAACCCGTTACCTATTTAAAATTAATATAAACTTTTAAAGACGTTAAAAATATTTAATTTGAAATATAAACCTAAAAAGTAAATGTTTGATGAACAAAATATATTTTTTTATATATGTAATATGAAGTACAAAAAATTGCATTAAAAAAATAAAACAAAACTGTCTTTTACCTTTCGTAAGTCCTCTCCAAATCTTTCACTTTTTCTTAATTACATAAAAGCGTCTACTTAGATGGCCAATTACTGTAAACTATAATTTTCTAGTAATGAAATACTTGTATTTGTAAAATGTAGTTAAAACAATTGAGCACTTCTACTATATATATTCTGTCTCAAAAGTTAACAAAGTCATGTTTATGTATTGACTCATGCAAGCGATTGGAGAACTATATCTAACTCAAGTCCGGTTACGGTACTGACATTATATTTTCTTAGAATGTATTGAATGAATTATCAATTATCGAATTTTGATTTTACAGTTGAAAATTCACATGTGATGAATAATAATTTAAGTTTGAATAATTACTTATTGCATGATGAATAATTATTTCCTACTAAATAATTATTTAAGTTTAAGTAATTATTCTGTGCATAATTGAATAATTATTCAAGAATCACCATGTGAGTTATCAATAGTTGGATAAAACTAGGAGGTTGAGATTTATTTAACACGTATTAAAAAAAGAGATTTTATCAATAAAGTACCCTAACTTTGTATATTTTTTTATTTTAGTACCTTAACCTTTACTTTTTATTAAAGTACCCTAATTTTGTGATGTCATGAAAAAGTGATATTTGACATTTAATAATTTTTAGTTGTTGGTGTCTCATAGACAATTTTTTAATTTGATTTTCATATTTTATTTGCAATTCTTCATATTGTTTTTTGTAAAATATCAATTCTCTTTCTACTTTATCTAATTAGGACAAAATAATTCTCACATTTTTTTCCTTTCTCACAAATTTTAAGTTCAATTCACTTGAAAATTTTGTAATTTTTTTCATTATAAAGTCAAGGGAACAATCAATAGTTTAAACGCATTAATTAATAAATTAAAAAAAATTATAGTAAAATGAGAATCGTTATTGCAAACTATAAATAAACTTTTGAAAGTTATAAATTATTATTAAAAAATTAAAAGAGTAGTTGCTCGTTTATATTTTACAAGGGTGAACATTTTTTGTCAAGAAAATATAATAGACAAGAACAACACCTTTTCTAAAATTTGTAATGGTAAAAAAAAAAAACTTTTTCATGACATCAATAAAAAAAGGATGCTTTAATGAGAAAAATGTCAAGGTATTAAAGTTAAAATGTATACTAAAATTATGGTACTTTAATAATAAAATCCCTTGAAAAAATGTGCTATATGCTATTATGCTTCCTGGCCAAATTGATCCGACTCTTCTCCACGGGTATAAAACCACTGGTTGATGCTGTCTGGGGCCGCAGTGCCGTCCGCATTAGGTCATCAAATTAATTATAATACTTTTCCCTTCTCGTTTCTTGATGAACCCAGTACAGTTTTTCATATATACGGACTTGCAAAGAGTCCGACTCCCCCTCTCGTATATACAGATTTTGCATATTCAGCCATTCATTTTGGAAAGAGTTTCCCGGCTGATTCAGCCATTCATTAAACCAAAGAGTTTCCTTCGGTTTCCTCAGCATATCTTCCACAGTAAGTTCGAAAAATTCTGCAGCATAAACCCAGATAAACACGATCCGGTTTTATGCACAAGAAAGAATATTATAGAAACCATAGTCGAAACCTATTTCTCTCTCTCTCTATATATCTATCTATCTATATATATATATAGATAGATACATATGTATATACAGTGAGTATGTTTAAATTTTAACAGGAAAGTTTTGTTACAGCAGTACCAGAAGAAGAAGAAGAACTATGGATGGTTGGTTAGAGGTATTGATGCGCCTCAATCTAAGACATGGTTAGATGATAAAGTACGTTAACCGTGTGATTTGATTGAGCCGCGTCAATATCTCTCATTCTCTTCATCTCCTTCCACCAGATGGATGCACCACTGCAGAATCAGGGTTTACACTCCTTAGTAATTCCTTGTCTCTTTTCTTCTTTTGTTCTACTTGATTTTTAGTCCTAGTTTCCTATAATTTTGCTGCTTTGAATCATATTGTTCAAGCTTAATTGCCTTTCCTTTTTTTTCCTCTTTTTTTGCATTTTTTCTTTTTTGTGTTGGCGGGTGGGGGTTGGATTGACTACCCACTTGAATTTCTTGAGGTTAGGAACATGTGGTGCAGGTGGAGAAATATGGGAAGAAGGAAAACTACAATCTCGTTTCAGCTTTGTAGAACTCATGGATCAAAGCAGTTAATATTTTCAGAATGTAAACCTTTTAAAACATATGATACGGGATTTTTAAACACTATATCCTCAGAAAGTAGATGAATTACAGAGAGGAGTGTTTCTCTTATCTCGAGTGGTTGTTCATGTAGGGAAGAGATACGAGATCTTAATTAAGATAGATGCCCTCATCAATGGATTTAGGATTCAGTACTAATGACAAACAAAACAAGAAGAGAAATAGAGAGTGGTGGGGAGAGAGTAGGTAAGAACGTAAGATAATGATGCATATATTGCATGACTTTTGGAGGATCAATTTTTTTGAACTATTAGATATTGTTGCCAAGAGTTGTTAAGAATATGATGATGCATGTTAAGGTAGGAGAAAATAAAAGGTATTTTTATATTATATTATTGATTAATTCTACTAATATAATAAAGAATGTGAGAATTTATATTTATGATGAAAAAATTTTTTAAAAAATAATTCTTAAAATTTGCAAAAGAACAAACATTTTAAGAAGCGAGAAAATAGTTAAAACACCTTATATTTTAAAGCGGAGAGATTAGGTCTTAAGTTTGATATTCATCTAATTCACTTGGATTTAGCCATGCACTTTTTTTTTTTTTTTGTTTGAAAATTTTTCAAGAATTTCAGCTAAAAGATATCTGAAAAAAGTAAAACGTTTAGCACACAAAAATTTACATGGATATATAAAAAAAAAAAATGTGTACATTGATGAATGACATACTTACCTTTAACTTGATATTCATTTCTCAGTTACAAGGCTTGAATTGCTGAAACGAACACAAACTCTTGTGCAAGCTTTCCTTGGCATGAGCTTCTTAAAAAGTTTTTATATTAAGCATCACTTAAGCATGATGCTCGGCCACCAACGAGTGATCGATATTAGTGGTTACCACACGCTAAATTAAAACTACTTTTTATCTTATTAATTAAACTTGACCTAACGCCATGAGGACCATCTTTTGGATTTTTAAACTAATTATAAGAATCAGCAAAAATATGTATATATTCACCAATGATTAATAGTCATTTTAAATATTTGGATTGAGTTTTAGTCTGAATTTTTTTAAAAATAAAAATAAATTATTTATAAAAAGAGAAATGTAGTTGTCCAAACTGAAAAAAATGATATTTTTTTCACTTTGAATTGCAATCCAAACACACCCTCACAGTCAATTTTTGTTTTGAGCTGTTTTAAGGCTGCATTACTTTGTTAAAGGTTTCCACTTTGATTGTGAACCCCCACCCCCACCCCCCTCCTTTTTTTTTTCATCTGTTTACCTCTAAGTTGATACTCACTGAATGCATATCAAACACCTCTCCTCATAAAAGTAGTGCAGGCATTGTCATACATGCATTTATGATTTAGAAATAATTGATGCCAAGAAAGAGATCGCAAACTTACGTTATATTGATTAAGAAACACGAGATTGAGGAACTAATATGAGAGGGCCTTTTTCAATATATTTTCAGTTTGGATTGCATTGAATTATGGTTTTTTACCCTTTTTTTTTCAGTAGTAAAATTCTGTTTTTTATGAATACTCCCTATTTTGTTAAGTCTGTATCTTCAGCTTCAAGAGAAAAGGCATGATTGAGATAGTCCCTCACTGTTAAAAAAAAATAAAATAGTGGCGTTTATCCCTCTCGATTTTACTTCTAAAAAAGGAAATTTCTTAATTTCTTAAGAAAAATGTTCTTCCCTTTCTTTCTCTTACTATTTGACACACAAATTAACAGATTTAGGGAAATAAAAAAACCTTCTTCTTCTTTTTTTAAAAAAAAAAAGAATAAATTCACGACAATATTATTTATTACCTTGAATTCATGAGCTTCCAGAGCTACCTTGCGTAACATATGTCCTAATTTATTGTAACACAAAATTCCCCCAATTCCATTAAAATTTGAAAAAGAAAGGGGGATTTAATTTTAATGTAATTCTAAATGTTTAGGAGAATATCTTATCACTCCAAATTTATTACTATTTATCAAGTATATTTCTTTCAAAATTAAAAAAAAATTGGTTTAGTGTCACCATAAAATTTGTCATGTAACTTCACTAAAATTGTTCAAAATGTACCATGTAAAATTATAATATAAAAGGATTATTAACATACCTGATTAATATGAACACTCTTTACAAATTTTTTTTCTCTTTTTTTTTTTTTGACGAAATGATTACATAAGCTTACCATCATCCAGGGCCAAGTGGAATATAAATATTGACTAATTATCTGGACAAAGACATTAATTTATTTTTAATTTATGTGTTTGATTTAATTTGACAAGTTGTCCTAAGTGGAATGATAAGACCGCAAAATCCATGTCAAAAGACCCACTTTTTTAGATTTGTCTGGATTTGGAAATTGGTAACCGCGAGGTCCTCAGCGCGCCTTTTCGTTTCGAGGGTTGCTGACTTGGTATTCCTGGATTGTTTGAAAAATATAAGTCCCTTTAATATTTTTTTAAAAAAATATTTAATTTTTGTAGATTTTAAAATTATTTTTTATATTATTTTTACAGTAAATATAATTATTTTATTATATATTATACTAATAAAATTAGTTAATCATATAATAAAAATATTTTTTATTTTTTACTTCTTTAATATATACAAAAAATATCAAAAATTTTATATGAAATAAATAGAGTAAAAAATAATAAGAAACCCCCAATAATGACGTTGAAACTTTTCAAAGGAAAAAAAAAAGGGAGAGAAATGGTCGGAGTGAATTCAATGTTTTATTCTAAATAAAATAAATAAGGACAAAGTTAGATATTTTATTGGTTTTTAACTTGAAATTTAGCAATTCTTACCCTATTTGGTCATTTTTTATTCGTTAGTAGTTAAGTAGTTACTAAGCGTTACTCGGATCCTAACACTTCTACTTTATAATAGCTAAATCAGTAAAATCACATTCAATAAAAAAAAGAATAAACATATTATAATTCTAGATATTAGTTCTTTAAATAGGCAACTAACACAACAAAGCTTCTTAACCGTTCCTAATTTGTAAACCCTGAATGGTCTTCTTTTAAAAAAAATATACAATTATTATAAATAGTTATTACGTAAATAAATATAATTATTTAAAAAGTAACAATTGTTTGTAAATGACATATAAATATGTCTGTTTAACAATTTACTTAATAAATGTTTATAATAATTGCAAGTCAAATTGGCATGTTTGATCATCTATGTTTTTTTGCTTGGTATCATTAGTTTTTATTATTTTATTTTAATTATTTCCATCTCCTAAGTATTTTCAAATTAATTATTAAGGATTTTCGGGCATTGATTCAGTGATTTCCAGCCAAGTTTTGCACTAGATATGTACGTGTGTAGAATACAAATGCTAAAAATAGAAGAAAAAGAACAACAATTCCATTTAAAGAAAAAAAAATCAGTCACACAGTTTTAGGATAGAGTCAAGTGTGATTAATTTTCTTTTTAGTTTAAAAGGAATTGTTTTTGTTCTTTCATTTTTAAAAAATCCTTAATAATTAAAATAAAATAATTAGAACTGAAAATACCAAATGTAAAAATATTGAGGACTAAACATGCCAATTTGTCATGTCATGGTTGCATCTTTGCCAGAAAAGACCCTTCAAAGTCTATAAATTAGGTGTGCATGTATCACATTAGGCACAGTTCTTTGATCACTGGTAGACCAAAAGTAAGAAGTGCCACGTGACACAATAAGGCTCATGAAATCCAAATCGCATTCCTATCGTTAGAGCAGCAGCTTTAATATATGTAAATTTTATAATGTTTTAACAATAATCTTTCAATTTTACCCTTACACTTCCTTCATATACTAAAGAATTAAATTTTATTAGCGTCATTATTTAAAAATTAAAATTTTTATTCCAATTATCAACTTCTTAAATACCAAAACTTATTTATACTCCAGCTTTGACCAATTCTTTGACTTTGATTCTTTCGATGCAGCTTTTCAATACAAGAAAGAAAAAATATTAAGAACAATTTTATTTTCTTAAATCAGTACAAGAGCAGTATGATCTTTTAATATTACAGGTGAATTTAGATAAAATTTAATTTTAAAATTTATATTTTTTATAAATAATTTAATTTTTATAAAATTAAAAATAAAAATTTTAAAATTAAATTTTATTTATTCACTCTCTAAATTTGGTTGAATTCAGGACTTTCATAATCTATATACTTTGATTTTGATAAGTAAAAATCATGACTAGAGGGCAGTACCAGACAGAGTAATATATTGCCATGCCACGTGAAAGTGCATCAAAATTTATTGAAAGGCCAATCAATCAAAAAGGTGAAACCCAGGCAGTTGATTAATTGATGGGTCATTTACTTTAAAAGTACTTTGATGGATCCCAAACAATCAAATGGACCACCCTAGGCTGTTGATCGATAAATGGGTCAATCAAGGCTAATGATCAAAACCTTTTTGTTTTCATTAAAAAAATAAAAAGAAAGAAAAAATATATTTCTGATGTGATGTCACCCTGAAGTAAATATGTGATCAGAAACACGTAGGTAGCATCAGAAAAATCTTTTTTTATTTATTTTAAGGATGAAGTCTCCTAGGAGTATGGTTCATTTTCTCTATTTTATTCATGATGTAACCACCAATATTTTTCTTGTACTCATCTTTTTTAAAAAAAAGGAAAACCAATTTTTGAATTTTGAGATCACACGTTTGGTGTAAAATTGTTTTTGGACTTCCACAAGTATTCATGATGTGCTTGTTTTGTCTGGTTATATATAGACATCTATTCAAATGAAGCAAAATAGTCAAAGAAAATTAGAACTTCAGCCTAAAGCTAATGCCTATTCTTCCTATATATGTTTTTCTTTTTCTATTTTTTTTCTCTTCCTATTGCCCAACTGTCTCTTTCCTCTCTGTGTATGTCTTTCTCTCATTCTACTTTTTCCATTCCACTCTCTTCCTAGTTTTTGGACCAAGTATGATTACACATGCGTACACCCAACCCCACGCACCCCACCCCCCAAACCCCCGGCCCAAAAGAAAAAATGCCCCGGTGACTTGGGTTTCATAGCGTGGTCAGTGCGTGCTTCTCCATAGGCATATAAAAATCTAAGGCCCAGCGTAGACCACTATTTTTTTAATTAAATTATATTAAAACTTATAAAAATAAATTATTTATTAAAAAAAGTGAGATTTAAAATAATAAAAATAAAAAAATAAAATTTTTTAGATTAAAAAATCAATACAAATACACTCTATCTCTTTAGAAAAAATTAAATAGAATTTAAATTAAATTTTTTTTATTTTAAAATTTTATTAAAATAAATTATTTTTTTAAAATAAAAATATATATTAAATTTCGTAAGCAACTTAATTCAAATGGTTTATCACAGAAAAAATCTTCTCGATAGTCTTTTTCTTGTCGACGCTGATAACTGAAAACTTCCAGTGCTCATTGTTGACTGTTTCGCATTAAAATATGGGGTCTACCCTTTACATGCTATAATTTGGAGTGACATTAATTTTTATTTTTTTATAAGTAATTTAATTTTATAAAATATTCAAATGAAACCCCCCAACAAATCATTGAATGCTAACCATCCCTCTGTTTTTCTGATGCAGTACTGAACTGAGATCACGATGTGATATACGTAGCAGCCCTATGGCCGATAGTTTCCCACATGCTTTGTGGGGTGAACGAAGCGTACTTATCCCATAAAAAAAAAAAAAAGAAAAAGAAAAAGAAGAAGAAGCAGGGGAGTCTCTCGTAATTTCACATCTGTTGGATATTGTTGCGGCATTAGTTTTTAGTGATTGATATTATTTATGCAAACTTATTTTGACTTATTTTAAAATTTTTAATATATTATTTATTATATTAATTAAATTATATGACTATATTATTAGATTTAAAAAATAATAATTTAAATTAATAATATCATTTTATATGATGTAATTTAATTAATATAATAAATAATTTATTAAAAATTATAGGAGAAGATTCAAAACTCTTTTGACGGATAAGATTTTTAGAAGCATACCTTTAGCAAAAGTCAAGAGATTTGCTCCGAAAATTTAGGCATAGCTTTCTTACCGGGAAAAGGACTTGGTGACACATCTGCAAGCTTATCTACTATTGGAGGCACTTGAATTTTCTTTGTTCTAACAGCCTTTTAAGGGTTCGGGAAAATCAGTGTACTGTCGACGGGAGTTGGACATGTCGGTAAATGGAGTTTGTCACATCCACTAAGCAAATCACCAAAGACAACTGCATTTTTGAACTCTTTGGATAAAAAGTCCACAGACGTATGCGGGTAAACCAAACCGCATTATTGTTTCCTTATTTTTACGTTTATGTATTGTGTTAAATTTTCAATATCTACTTTGACGCTGTTCTTACAAACAACATATTTTTTAATTTATACTAAATAAATTTTTAACCGTTAAATTTTAATATAACAATTAAAAATTTATATATTTTAAATAATTATTTATTTTGTAATTAAATAATTATTTTATTAATAATAAATAATTATTTACTTTAAAATAAATAATTATTTATAATGTGTAAATTTTTAATTTTTAATTTAAAATATAAAGATTGAAATTTATTTAAAAAAATATTGTTAAGTATTATCTGCATCATATCTGGACCGACTTTGACATCAGACTTAAAACTTCTCAAACTAAAGCATAAAATTGAGCAAAAGGAAAATGAAGGGGGCTTTTCTTTCTTGGGATGTGCTAATTGAGGGTAGATAGGCGCAGAATTATCTAATTCAAGCTTAATTAATTAAAAGTAGTTAAAGGGTTCCTAATATTTTATCTGTTAAAAATTTTTTAACAACATAGTAAAGAGTTCTGTTTTTTTAAAGAAAAAATGACTGCTTTAGTCCTAAAAATTATGTATCTGACACATTGTCGTCTCAAATTTTTTTTTTGTCATTATAATCTTATATAAGTAAGTTTTTTTAATTATGTACAGTTAAAATTTTTTTAATTTTATTTTTAATCTTTAGATTTTTATAATTTTTCTCAAATATTTAAAATACTAAAACTTAAATCTATCAAAAATTACTTCGTGTTTAAGCGGTAAAAGATTAATTTTTTAAATTATATTTATTTTATATATTTATACATATAAATATTATAAAATTTAATTTTAAAATTATTAATTTTTTTAAAAAATTTAAAACTGAATTAAAATTATGCAACTTGGGTTAAAAATTGGCAGAAGTTGCATGCCACTTCTTCCCGGTGGAAGTTAGCTTTTCTTTAAAAAAAAATTTGGAGTGAATTATGTCAAAATGTGGCGGAACTCATTTACCTAAAAAAAATTTTATCGAATGATTAATTTTTTATTATATATAATTCAAAAAATTTGTATACAACAAGTGTATTACTTAATAGACCGTCCAATTATAATATGACTTACATTTCATGTAAAATGTTTATTTACAAAGTACAATTTGAAAATCCAGACAAAATAATCCACAGAATTCTTCTGTATAGTGGCTTCTATGTCGTTATCTTTGCAGTGACATTTCAATTTGCGTTCTGTAGCATAAGATTTTCAGTTCATCAATAATTGAATTCATACGAAATGTTTATAATTTAATTTTAAATATAATTTTTTAAAAATAACTTATTTTTCATATAGTTTAAAAAAAAATTGATCAATCGAGTAGAGACGAAATCCAAAATTTGGAAATCAATAAAAGAACGAGAGCATCAGTCTAAAACTTCATTAATAGAGGCCGAGACAGAGCCCATACACTGCATTTCAATGGCTGTCATTGAATCATACTGCTTTGAAGCTATCTCAATCTTCTCCTGTTTGTTGATTCTTCTTTGCTGCTGTTTGATTAAGGTCTGGCCTGCGAAGAAATACTCTGTGCCAATAAATTGGCCTGTCATCGGTATGTTGCCAGCTCTTCTTCAAAATGTGTATCGCGTCCACGACTTTGCAACTGAACTTCTAGCAGAAACTGGGGGTACATTCACGTTTAAAGGCCCTTGGTTTTCTAATCTGGATATGGTGATCACGAGTGATCCTGCCAACATTCATCATATTCTCACCAACAACTTCTCCAACTATCCAAAGGGTCCTGAATTCAGAAAAGTCTTCGATATTTTAGGAAATGGGATTTTCAATGCTGATTCTGAATTGTGGAAAATTCACAGGAAAGTGACTCTGTCACTGATGAACCAGGGCAATTTTCAGAAGTTGTTAGAGAGAACAATCTGGCAGAAGGTTGAAGACGGGTTACTCCCCGTTCTTGACCATTTTGTTGAACAAGGAGGAAAGTTTGATTTACAAGACATATTTCAGAGGTTCACATTCGACAGTATCTCCAAGTTGCTGCTCGACCATGATCCCCGCAGCCTATCCATTGATTTACCATATGTCCTGTGCGAGAAGGCATTCAACCATACCGTAGAAGCACTGTTGCATAGGCACATATTGCCAGAAAGCATCTGGAGATTGCAAAAATGGCTCGGAATTGGCAAAGAGAAGAAGCTGAGCAGAGCTTGGGAGGCTTTTGATGAGTTCATCTATTCAGCTCTTGAATTGAACCAGGAAAAGTTGACAAATACCGGAAACTCGGAGGTGTTCGACTGCCTCAGAGCTTTCACGGAGGCACACAGAGGCAAGAGCCCTGATGTTTTTGGCGATCTGAAGGTTTTTCTTAGAGACACTTTGCTCAATTTGATGCTTGCAGGAAGAGACACAACCAGTACAGGGCTAACTTGGCTTTTCTGGCTCCTTGCTACAAATCCTTCCGTGGAAACGAAGGTCAGAGAGGAGATTGAATCCGTATTGCATATCAAAGATGAGAGAAAATGGAAGTTTTTCACCGTAGAAGAGTCACGAAAACTCGTCTACCTCCACGGTGCTATCTGCGAGACTCTTCGGCTATTTCCTCCGGTGGCGTTGGAGCATAAATCTCCAGCTAAGCCAGACATGCTTCCCAGTGGTCTACAGATTGATGCAAATACAAAATTGATACTATCTTTCTATTCAATGGGAAGGATGGAGTCGATATGGGGCAAAGATTGTTTGGAATTTAAGCCGGAGAGGTGGATTTCGGATCGGGGAAACGTTAGACAAGAGCCGTCCTTCAAGTTCCCGGCATTTAATGCCGGACCAAGGACCTGCTTAGGTAAGGAGATGGCTTTCATTCAAATGAAAACGGTGGCAGCGACCATTATTTCCAAGTATAGAATTGAAGTGGTGGAAGGTCATCCAATTGCTCCAAGTGATTCTATTATACTTCAGATGAAACAAGGATTTCTAGTCAGGATTTCCAGAAGAAATTGCATGATGTAGTTAATCTATGATGCTCAAATGACTTGTGAGAAATGTAAAAGAATAAGCAGGAAGTATTCATCAATACTCCCTCATGAACTAATTCTAGATTCCAAAACCTTCTTTTTCTGTTTATTATTGTAAGTTATTTCAATTCTTTTAAAATATCATTCTCTGTTTAGATTGAAGGAAAGGAGAAGAAAGGAAGGAGACAAGTTTGAGGGGTGAGGAAAGGAGAGGAGAAAATGAGGATTATCGGCTTATTGCGTCTGGATAAGTAATGGAAGTAAGTGGAGGGATATGCTCCTACAAATATTGATAATACTGTTCATGTAATAATTAGAACTGCATGAAATTATCCAACAGAAACAGTCCAGTAGCCATACAGAAATCGTCTTTCCTGGCTTCCCAGTAACACGTAAATAGACCTTGTCCAGGAATCTCATTATAGCGGTTGTCATCTTTAAATGAATTGTTAAAAACATCGAAAACAGCCTGCTTGTTATCCCACCAAAAGTGAAAAGAATAAGGTCCTGAAGCCCCTGCTCAAATGTCACTGGAACTTCTCGTTTACACCAAGGCCATAGTATCACAGATCATTATATTTAGATCGACAATGAACTACTAAAGGCTTGGAACCGAGCGGGAGTTGGTTGGCTATGTGAATGTGAAATCTGCAACTTTGAGCCGAAACGAGCACAGTAGTACGGAATGCGCAAAATGATGCAGAAAGGACCACGAAGAGAAGATTTTTCTGCAGAAGAGACTCCACTTTTGCTGGTTGATGCAGTCTCTGGAGTTCTTATCCTCTTTTATAGAGAGGAGAAACGTGGTAGTAACCAATTGGTTATGTTCCTCTCTTATGAAGAGGAAATACATGATAATAAACTGGCCAAAGTATGGAAATCTTAAAAAGAAAACTCTCACCAAATTAGTTCTCGACCGATTTTCCCTACAATGAATTTTGACCTCAATAATAAGAAAACTACCTATACTCCACTTTAAGTTTTCTTCATTTTTTTTCCTAAGAAAAAATACTATAGGAACCAAACCCTTCTTATTAACTTTTAAGTTAATGAAATTTTATTGTCGAAGAATATGAAATTTCCTCAGTGGGCTGCATTCCAATCCCCTTAATGTCGCCTATTGAACCAATGAGACAGGACACCAGAAACAATTACATCATACGTTCATTTCGTGTCAGCAGCAAAAAATAAGCCCCTGCAAATGCACTTGACAATACTGACTGCCTCATCGATTATGTACACAATAGCAAATCACTTTTTAAGCTAATTAACAAGACGCTAGAAGTGTGATATTCAAATTATATCAACAAACAACATGACTATTATTCAATCAAACATCAATTCCATCCCTCAGTTTTTCATCTAATTGCACCCAACAGATTGGCGCCATCAAGCTTTGCACCTTCTAAATCCGTTTCGCGTAGATTCACATGTCGAAGATAAGCTCTTTGAAGATTTGCACCTTTTAGACTGGCATTCGTCAACTTTGCTCCCTTCAAATTTGCACCTTCCAGATTAGCTCCTTCCAAGTTTGCATTGGTGAGATCAGCGGTCTGTAAATGTGCAGAACGCAGATCCGCCCCGCAAAAGCTACAGTCAACCAAACAAGCATCTTGTAGGTTCGCACTTTGGAGATTGGCACCAGCTAATAGGGCTGCACGAAGGTTCGCTCCTGTAAATTCACATTCACGCAAAGTTGCATTGTGGAAAATGGAAGCCTCAGCATCCACATCCCTGAATTTTGCACACTGAAGATTGGCCCGTGAGAAGAACACATTTTTGAGACACGCATAACTGAAATCAACAAATGAAAGGTCTAGTTTGGAAAGATCAAGACCAGAAAGATTAACTCCTCGAAATCTGACTTTTTCAGACTGTATGCATTTGATAATATCTACGCGGGTCAATTCGGTACCTAATTCCTCATCCTCTTTCTTCTTGCTTAGACCCAATTTAATCCCATCTATTAGTCCAAGAAGTTGAAAATATTCTGCTTCTCGCAAAAGCTCCAAATATTCAAAATCTTTCAACATTGGAACAACACCATCCCTCAGCCAGTTCAAAATATGTCGAAAATGCTTTCCATCCCTATCAACAAAGATATATCCCTTCTCTGAGTCTGTGCAAACCGTGTGGCGACCACTAAACATGGCAGAAAGCATAGAGTCTGGCTCCCTGTGAGTTAAGGTATCCACCATTGTGCAAAACTTCTTGCCCCCGATGTTCAGGCGCACTATTGAAGAAGGGGCTTGAGTGTGATCCATGCTGAGATCATACAGTCCCCAAGCTTTTGTCCACTTAATAGAACTAAATGATTCAAGTGGAAATGGAGAAAGTTGCACATGTCATATTTACCAGCTGAAAAATAAATTACAAGGAAGATTAAGAGAATGTGGGATAAAAGATCTAACAAGGAAGTGACACCACCCTTGCACTAGCTCACAAGATTAGATGAGTTTTTAACTGATATAACTATAGACTCAGTGATCGTTACAACAGATATAAAAACAGGCAAGTACACATCTATGTTCAATGTTTTCTTCGGAGACATGAAGGAAGGAGGCCCTGCTGCAAGACAAGGAAAGCAGTCTCACTATGACAAGCTGTGTAGTTTGGCTTCAAATACAACCAATTAAGATCTAGCTGTACTCAAATTATTCCTATTTAAATTTATCCTGAGCTCCAAGATCACCAGGTTACAGCCAAATAAGCTCAATAATCTTCCAGCTCTCTAGAAACTGGATATGAAAGTTGCAAGCGAAGCACCATGACAAACAAGAGAGTCATAGGTCTAAAAATGGTCTCAGGCATAGGTGGAATTGGTCTTAGGTTTACTTAAATTTTTGTCAACACCCCGGAACCAACAAGCTCTTGAGATACACATCTTCACATCACCATACATTTCATAACTGCTGAAGTTTAGAATTGAATTATTTTTAGCAATTAGGAGATATATCCACTGTTTAATATTCAAAAGTCCATGATCTTGTCATGAAGTTAAGGTCAAATAAATGCTACTATGCACTCTTACGATTGCTACTAAACTTGCATAAGAGTAAACTAGTGAATGCCTCGACAGGTATCTTTATACCATGACACTGTTAAAGAAGTATAGCAATTAAATTCAATGATCCTTGCAGCCTCAAGTTCGAAACAAGATAAAATATGTTCTCAGAATGGAGAGAAGGAGGTACTCAAAAATATTATCCAGGAAATGCAGATAATGCCTATAGATGGTCTATATTTTGTACCTAGTTACATCAGCAAATGTCAGCAAACATTTGCTACTCAGACCATTTAAAAACTAAAAAAGAAACAGAAAAAGAAAAATTCCAATTAAGGTTCTGGAGCTAAGTTGTCTCATTCTATTCAGATTAAAATGTTTGAATGCCAAGGAAGCGAGAGCACAAAGAGTTCCCGAACTGCAACCACCGACAACATCTATCACAGTAATTTCCTTTCAAATCCTTCAATAAGTTCGTTCACTGTTCTAAAGTACCCAAAAGCAGCATTAGACACTCAAAAATCCCAAATAAATAAAATCAATGTAATGTTTGCATCAACTGAATTATTAAACAGATTTTCCTGCCAAATCATGTTCACATATCTCCACCATCAAATCACAAAACAAGGAACTAAAAAGTTCCATGATAAAAATGGGGATCAATTCCATACAATAACGTAAAGATTGAATCTTTATATTCTCGAACAAATGAAACCATATAGAAAAATTCACCCAAATCGTCCAGAAATTATTCTTCTGAAAAATCAATAACTGCAACTTAAGCAAGAAAATGAATCAAATTATACCTCTGATGAATTCTCTCGCCTTCTTCAATGTGGAGCGGTGGTCAATGAAGAAAGGAGTCGTCACAGGCGGAGTTTTAAGGAGGGTTGGTGGGGCGGTGGCGGAATGAAATCAGAAAATGGTTAAAAAATAACAAATCCTAAAGTTCCAAGCCCAGTGTTTTTGGACCCTTTGGTTTGTATTATATATCTGGGCCGGGCTTGTTATTTGGAATGGTAGGTCTGAACTAACATTTGTCACAAATTGATTAGAGTTTTTTTTTTAAAATTTAATTATTAAAAAGGTGTACTTTGAGGCACTTCAAAATGGAATAGTCACGTAAATAGCTTGGGCAGCCATTTAGAAAAAAAAAAAGTTTGAAATATTGAGGGTGTACTTGGATTGATTTTCTTTAAAAAAAATTATTTTTTTTACTTTAAACCTCATTTTTTCTCTCACAAATAATTCACTTTTTTAATTTATAATATAACTCAGCTTTAAAAAAAAAACACAATCCAATCCAATTATGCCTAAATATTTTGATCTTGGTCGGTATCCCAAGCGAGTGGGACATGGAGTTTGCTGGATTGTAAGAGAGGTGGCAGGAATAATTATTTTTTAACTAAATTTATTATTTTTTAATACAAGATATACGATATTATTAGTAAAAATTATATGATTTATGATTAATTATAACGCAAAATTATAAGTCTTAATAAAGAAGAAAATAAGCTCTATTAAAAAAAAGAACAAATTTACTAGAGAGGAGTCAAACTAAATTTATTATTTCTAAATAGCTATATAGAGAAATAATTTTTATTAGTATTTCTTGTAAACTTTTATATTTCTTAATCTCTTCACTAACTGCTTTTGCACTATTAGGGGAACCTTACACTGTGTGGCCATATGATTGCTCATAGTGTACATGGAGGGAAGGCTCTCATAACATAAAACCCTAATTTTGGTTCCATGAACTAGACAATGAGCTTGAGACTTCTTCAAATTAATTTAGACACATCAACCTCAGCATGAAATGGAAAAAATTCTTCACCAACTCCAAGTGCTCAAATATATTTGTCTCTATGTACTCATCCAACTTAATACACTTCACATTCTTCGCAATACTCCTTGTAATGTTTTTAAATTATAATATTTAATATTTATAATTTTTTAAAAATTTATAATTTATTTTATAATATATAAATAACAATTTTAATAATTAAAAAGTATTACAAATGATCGAAACCGAACTTGCTAGAAATTCTTCCAATCCACTTCCTTGGTTTTAGCATTCTCTAGGGAATTGCTTTTATTTATCTTAAAAAAGAATTGTTTTTAATTAAAAACTATATCCCTAACACCTAACCATGATAATAAAAAGGAAAAACCTCTCCTCATATCTTTGAATTTTTCTTCTCTCTTCAATTTCCTGATGAGAAAAAGACCCACAAAAAATCTAATAATTTATTTTTCCAATATGTCTAGAAATTAGCTATATTTACCCTTAAACTATTTTGATATTTCTCTTCTAAATAAAAAATCTTTATTTTATCTTTTCATGTACATGAACTTTATTTAAATAGTTATATCTGTCAAATTTTGAATATCGCAATGGATTTCAACAAAAAGAATCATGTTGCAAGACTAACCATTATTTTTAATGATAATTTTATTTATTAATGACTTTCTTTTTATTTTTAATATCATCCAAATTATATGAATAAAAAATTAATTAGACCAATTACTTTAAGTATAAGTAAAATTGTAGTAATAAAATAGTAGAGAAATTAGCTAAATATGCCCTTAAACTATTTTCATTTTGCTACTCCTAATCAAATTTTTTTTTTTTTACTCTTCATAACCTTCATCTATTTTCAAAGGGTTGAAAATGCCCTAGCACGGTGGAATCCGGCGAATAGAGGTAGCGCATGGTCATGTGAGTGCTGCCTGCCTCATTTTTTAGGGGTAAAAATGTCACACGACTATCTATTTCTATCCAATCCATGATTAATTCTATTTTGGTCCTTGGAGGGGTTCTTGAATTAGGTTTTGACCATTGAGGCACTAGCATAATTTTAAAAAATCCCGTCTCTCTCCTCTCTATCGTTCATGACCTTTTTCCTTTCTCGTACCGCCACCGCCACCGCCACCGCCACCAGCAATCTCTCTCTTTTCCTCCTCTTATTCTTGCAACCAAATACCACTACTCCATCTCGGTGGCCTCTCTTCTCTAACCTTATTTCTTCTTCCTTTGCCACTGCTGCCCCAACCTGCAACCATTTCAGACTCCATTCATTCTCAGGTTGAGTCAGTCCCAATAGAGAAATTGACAGTTGAAAGGTTAGGAGAAAAAGAAAGAAAGGGAAAGCCATGTTTCGAGCTTCTCTAGATCCCAATTTTGACTGTGTTCCTAATAAGCTGTTACCATATTCTTCAGTTCTTTAGGTGGCAGGCTTTGTGTGATTTTTTCAAATAAACGGTTTATCGCCACACCATCCACTTGTCCAGAAGTTTGCAATTCTCCCATTTCCTATTCTCCAAATTAAGAAAGAACTCGGCCAATGCTTTGGACCCTTTAGGAAACAAATAAAAGGCTCAAACAAGTGAATCAAGTTCAAGAGAAAAAATGGGAACATTGACCCAAATACTAGATGGAGTACTTCTATCAAAGGTTCTCTTAAGAACAGTGGGGACAATAGAGGGAGAGGGAGGAGGTAGCTAGAAAAGGAAAAAGGGATAGAGAAAGAGAGTTTGAGGGAATGGGGATGGGGACGAAGGAAGGAGATAGGGCCAGCAGAAGCGGGGTGATTTTGAGGGGCGAAGCGAGGTAGAGACTTTGAGAAATGATGGCAATTCGGCAACAGCGGCAGCTGTGGTTGCATAGGAAGGACACGGCAGTCAGGGTTTGGCTTAGAGAATATGATATTTTTAGGAGTGCTTTTGAAATTAATCCTAAGTTATAAATGATTAATTGGAGGGATAGATAAGATAATTGTGTGAAGTGGGGAGCTAGAATTTTAATTTTAAGGGAATTGAGTCAAAATATAATATATTTTTTTATTTATAGTCTTAATTTATTTAAGATTTTTATTTTACACTTTATATGATTTGGAGCAAAGACCATAGATTAATTTCTTTGAGATTCTTTTGAGCCAAGAAGACGAGTTCTATTAATTTTGTTTTATAATGAAGTTTTTAGATCTTATTTTATATTATTTTTTAGTGATTTTAGAGAGGTAAAGTTATTTTATAAAAAAAATTAGAGAAGTAAAATCATAATTTAACTATTTAGAGTATCATTATTTTCTAAAAATTTATTTTCACACATATTACTAACTTATTTAAAAAGAATAATAAAGTATTAATTATCTTGTACTTATTAAATTTTATAAAATAATGAACTTAACATTTGATTAGATAAAACAAAACTTAAGGAAAAGAAAAAGTACAAAGGAGTCAAAGTTTAAAAGCTTTAACTTTTATAAGTAATAATTTATATTTTTAAAATTATATGTAAATTATTTTCTAAATATATATAATATTGAAATTTTTTTTCAAAATCTTATTAGGGAGGAGGGCGGGGAGGAGGGAGGCCAAGGTCCCCCTTGGTTTCTTAGTAGTTTCAACTAATTGTGTGACATTTTTATCTCTAAAAAAGGGGCATACGGCTCTCACATGACTTAGTCACACCTTTATTTGTCAGATTTCGTCGTGTTAGGGCATTTTTTACTATTTAAAAATAAATAAAGGTCATAAAGAGTAAAAAAAAAAAGTTGATTAGAAGTGAGAAAATGAAGTAGTTTAAGTGTGAGTGTGTGTAAGTCTCTCTTGTCCTTGCTCTTTGATCTCCTATGTGTTCTGCAGCGTTCAGCTGTCCATTCTTCCCATCTCCTTACTTATCTATATAAAAAAAAGTAGTTTAAATATATTTTTGACTAATTTTTTAAAATAGTATTTTTTTAGTTTTCAAGTTATTTTTTTGTTTCACATACTTCTAAGTCATAAATAATAAAAATTATCTTTAAAAATTGTGTCATATGTAACATGATTCTCTTTGTTAAATTTGTCTACAAGATTTATATTTTGATAGATATAGTTATTTGAAAAAAATTTATATATATAAAAAATAAAATAAAAAATTTTAATTAAGAAGAGAAAAGTAAAAATAATTTAAAGATAAATATAGCTAATTGTTTTTTCTTAAAACATTGATGTTGGTCTATACTCTATACTCTTCAACTGAAAATGAAGGTCCATAGAAAAATGCCGTTGCTGACAATACACTAGTGTGAACGTATTTAACACCATATACTATTCTGTGCTTTAGAAAGAAAATATGGTGCAAAGAATCCAGACGTGAAAGTGGGGCTGCCTCTTCAAGCCTACAAAAGTTATAAAAAGATTATTATACTTATCTCATTCTTGACTCAATCCAAGTCAAGCCCTCCAAGAATAACTACTGACTATCCTGTTCCAGACATACATTTTGTCTGTGCTTGTTTCAGTTCATTAGTACACTTTCTGTTTTTGCTCAAGTAGTAGTTTTTATCAGTTGAGTTTCAGCCTCTGCCATTGTTTCCTCAGCCCATTCTCTACGTGTCCAGCCAGTCAAGTAAGTGCAGACAAGACTTTTCTCCTTTTCCCGGTTGGATAACTCAAGTCAACTCACGGAAGAAACAAGCTTGATTCTTGATAGCACATTTAAGTGGCTGAGAGAACCCTTTTCTTTTCTTCTCTATTTTTGCCTTTCTTGAGCATTAAATTGTTTGTTTGAAGGTAATTTCTGAGCCCACGATTTAAATGAATATTTCTTGAAAATTTTTTGTTGATTGATATATATTTTATTCATTTATATCTTTGAACGTTTAGGAGCTCTGTGAGATTCCTGGCCTGAGAAGTTGTTAGATGCTATCTGAAAGTTCAAGGTTTCAAGGGTCTTACTTGTTATCCGGGTTCAGGTAGTTTCTTGATCTGATCTTGTTCAAAGTTTGAGGAGTTGACTTGGGCTTGGAGGTGGTATTTTGAGCTTTTGGCCCTTTTATCAAAGGAAGACTTTTAACATCGCTGGTGCGCTTTATTGCTGAAATTGAGAAGGGGCAAATGCACTTAAACTTTCTTTTGAGGCGTTCTAGTAGTTTCTGAATTTTCTTTGTCTGCACAAAATTAAATTTTTATCCCTGGGAATAAGTTCCTTACAATAATCCTATAATTCTATAATTCCTGCTGGAGCATTTGGGGAGCCTGTAAGATTTTGGACGAAGCTTCTTCATGCTCTGGAAGTCCTGCGACTTTTAAGGATTATTCATTTGGTGTATTTTGCTGTCTGGTCGTTTTTTATTAGTATTGTCTGTGCAAATATTTATCATTTGTATGGAGAATACCCTTTGTCCTTTTGGAACATGATTCTCGTCGCTTGCCAGTTAATTCAACAAGGGATCAGCTGACAGTGATGGAAAATGAGAATGAGATTTTGTCATCCTTGAGTTTTGCTTCATCATCTTATACATCAAATGGCTCTAGCAGCCACAATCTGCCTCCTGGCAGTTATGAACCAGCGACCAGCCTTGAGTTATTGAGTTTGACTAAATTAAGTGGTAGTCTTGAAAAGCTTTTACTGGATTCTGAATTCAACTACAGTGACGCGGAGATAGTTGTTGACGGAATTTCTGTGGGTGTAA
This sequence comes from Rauvolfia tetraphylla, assembly GCA_030512225.1. Lineage (NCBI taxonomy): Eukaryota > Viridiplantae > Streptophyta > Magnoliopsida > Gentianales > Apocynaceae > Rauvolfia > Rauvolfia tetraphylla. The sequence goes on from JAJQKT010000034.1 coordinate 6,424,331, forward strand.
ATCGCTGCATTTTGGCTTCTCGGAGTCCATTTTTCCACGACCTGTTTAAGAAGATTAATGCAAACTCTGAAAGTGAAGGTAAACCAAAATATCTTATGTCAGAATTGGTGCCTCATGGCAAGATAGGATATGAAACCTTTATGATTTTCTTGAGTTATGTCTATACTGGAAAGCTTAAGCCATCTCCACCAGAGGTTTCTACATGCGTTGATGAGTCTTGTGCGCATGATGCTTGTGGCCCTGCAATTAATTATGCAGTGGAACTCATGTATGCTTCTGCCACTTTTCAGATGAAAGAACTTGTTATGCTTGTGCAGGTCCGCTTTCTTTAAGATCCTGTTTATAGTCTTTGTTATGCCTTTTATGTGACTGTGTTCCCTTTGCTTGAAACGTTTACAAGAAAGTAAGTTTGATGCTACATTGGTTCATTTCAGTTCATCACAGTGAAAGACCAGTAGTTTAAAGTTTAAATTGCATTATCCTTGGGTTATGTTTTAGGACATACATTTTTGAATGATATTTTAACTATACTCTTGACCTGCTAAGTATGCAGAGCAATGAAATTAAGAAATTAATGTTGCATTAAAATGCAAAGAAAATAAAGAATTACCATATCATTGCTCAGCTATTCCATCAGTTGACTAATTATGCAGATTATTGTGGTATCGGTATATATGAACACCATGTTCAGTTTGAAAAACTTTGTTTCTGGAATGGTTTGTTAATGCAAATTGTAATGAATATATTTGGGTATCTTGATTGTAGAAGCAAGTTATCCAGTCATAAGGATTGCTTAAAAGGATTTCCCGTTATAACTAGTAGGCTGTTTATGTTCTGTTTACACGCAGAGGAGCCTTTTCATCTTACATTTACTTCCTCTCTGACCAATATAAATTAGTGTCCGATACTATTTTTATTATTCTGTTCCTCTTTTTTTATATTGCTCTTTCTCTTTGTTTGAAAAAATTTGAAGGTATTGAAATTCATTTTGGCTAATTTGTAAGAGCATTATTGTTTTTCTTGCCCATAAAAGGAAATGTATTTGCATCTGTTGTTGGAAATGGTAAATGACGTGGGTCAACTTGAAGGCTTAGGCATAACTTCATTGTCTTGCAAAGGAGCATCATACACCATATATAATCTGGAAAAACATAGCTTATTTTTCTAGGAAATTGCTCCATCCTTCTGCAGAATCTCATGCAATTTCGTCCAAGTTTTCTTCGAAGTTATCTTTAATCAGAAAAGGGAAATAAAAAAAGAAAAAGACAGTAATTTTGTAGGCTATAATATCAACTTTCATCTACATATTATGTCATCTGGGTTTATTGCAGTTAGTACACCTTTATTAGGCAATAGTTGAATTTCGATTCTTCCATTCAAAATCATTGGATAGTTTTCTCTGTTCCTGACAAAAGAGTAGCTAATATGCCTAACGTCTTGTAAAGATGCAGTCTGTGTTCTATCTTGATTCATTAGTATCATTCAACTCTGTTTAAATCATCAATGAAATATTTAATTGTTTTCAGATTTACTTGTCCATAGTTATTTAGATTGTCATATGTTTATATGTCGTTAACAGTAAGCCAAGACAATATATTTTGTGCACATCAGCCTCAAAAACCTTTGATACCCTGTATGCAATTTATTTATAGAACACGTTTCATTTGCATGCAGCGTCGTCTTCTCAACTTTGTTGATAAAGCTTTTGTGGAGGATGTAATTCCAATCATCATGGTAGCCTTTCATTGCCAGCTGAACCAACTGCAGTCACACTGTGTCCAGAGAATAGGACTTTCGGATCTAGATAATATCAGTCTTGAGAAAGAGATTCCTCATGAAGTTTTTAGTGAAGTCAAATCCTTTCGTGATCGCTCTCAGCAAGAGCTAAAAGGTGATACTCCTGAAGTGGACCTTCTGTATGACAAGAGAGTCAGAAGGATTCACAAGGCATTAGACTCCGATGATGTCGAGTTGTTGAAACTACTACTTGACGAGTCTGGTATTACCTTAGATGATGCTCATGCTCTTCATTATGCTGTTGCCTACTGCAATCCTAAGGTTTTGAGGGAGGTGCTCAGCTTAGGTAATGCTGACCTCAACCTTAGAAATTCACGAGGATATACTGTACTTCATGTTGCAGCTAGACGAAAGGATCCGACAGTCATTGTAGGCCTACTGAGCAAGGGTGCATCTGTCTCTGATACTACACATGATGGACAAACGGCAATTACAATCTACCGGAGACTGACTCGGCCTAAGGATTATAATGAATCAACAATGCAGGGGCAGGAAACTAATACAGACCGATTATGCATCGATGTCTTGGAAAGAGAAATGCTTAGAAATCCTCTTGCCGGTAATATATCTGTTACGTCAATGATGGTGGCAGATGATTTGTTGATGAGGTTGCTGCTCCTTGAAAATAGAGGTAACCATTTTGTCTGCATCTATGTTCAGATTTTGGCTAATTATAATAGCTAATGCCTCAAATTTTCAATTTTGAAGAAACAAAGTTTTTCATTTCATCTTTTTATCTTATCTTTTAATGGTTTTAATAAACTGTTACATAGCCCCATCACCAGAGGTTTGTATACATAGCCTTTGGGCTAGATATGATGGAAACTAAACTTAAGCTCTTCTACAAATAATTATGTAGCAGGGTGTAGAACATGTGGCATTAGTAGTTGCAGTTTCATGACCAATCTTAAAGCTGTCAAATTTCTATGTGCCAATCAGCATTAGCAGCTAGTCTCTCTGGCTTCTGTCCTAATTTAATTTTGCTGATCCACAGAAGTTATGAAATGGAGATTAGAGAAATCTGAAGTAACTAGTCTAGTAGTTTTATTGAATGTGGAGGAAGTAGAAATATTCCTTTGCCTTCTGCAACTAATATCTTCTTAATTTCGAGAACCATCATTATGAGTAAGACAAGATATTGTGATGCAAAATGGAAATTCATATACCTTTGCTCTGCATCTTCAGACTTCTGCAAAATCCAAACTAATCAAACACAAAAGAGAAAAGAACCTCTTGAGTCATTAGCATCTTGCGCTGAAGTTTTCTTAAGCAATTCCATGCTGAAAGGAACAACCATTTATTTTCTTCCGTCAAGAAGAAAATAGTAAACATTAGATGTATTTATCCGCAGTAAAGTCATGCCTAAGAGTACCTCTTGTGCTGCTCAATATTTACAGTTTGCAATGTTTCTGAGATAACATAGTTGGAAAACAATGGACGTCTTCTGCTGTAAAGTTCCTATCTGACTTCAATCTTATCCAAAAACCATGAAGCCTCTAATGCCGATGCAAGTTCTTGCCTAATGGATCCCTTTAGATCCCACACATGTGAGAGCCTTGGCCATTCGGATGTCCATGGATTGTTGATAATAGCTCAAGTGAACTTAAACACAGAATTAGTAAAACTTTGACACTAAAATGTGCTGCATTTAGACTTGGAAATCTAATAAACTTAAACAGCAGATGCATCAACAAGAAAAGAAATAGAGAAAGGAAGAGATGCATCATGTGAACTCTAGAAGCAGAGAACTGCATTTTGGAACTGTACGACTGTGCACTGGTAATTATTTTGTATTTTGTATAGCTTGTGTATTGAGAATTCTCTGATACAAGTAATTTTCCTGTGTTTTGAGTTACAACTGATAATCGTTATTTTAGTTCAAATTTGGTTCTCTAGAGAATACATCTACTAGCTCGTCTTGAGTCTGTTACTTTTGCGAGTTATCTAGGTGCTGCACATAAGTTATGGTTTCTGCTGTTTTCAAAAGCCAAAGGAGAAAAGATGTATGCTCCCTGAAGTGACCATCCACACTTCCTAGTTGAAAAGCTTTCTTAAAATGAAGTGACAACAACTTTCTTAAAATGAACACATTTTCTAATATGGATTCCAACCGGTTCCCTTAGTTGAAAAGCTAAACACAAGACTTGCATTCTATGTAGGGCTCAAGTAGCTCATTAAGGTTGGCATACAACAATATCAAAATTTTAAAATATTCTTGTAAATTTTGTGTAAACTCAATTGTAGAAGTTAGTTTTCAAAACTTAGAATATATTTTCAGTGAATTTAGCAGTATTTCTTGTCTACAATTATGTGGCATGATAATGAACAGTACATAACCAATGCTGTGGATTCTAGGGGGTTGTTATATAAATAAAGATGTTAAGCATTCAGGTTCTGCTTAAAAAATGCATATTCAAGCTTAAATCTCCTGTACCGACCTCTGCCTTTCTTCTTTCCACCCTTTCACTCCTTTTATTGTCCCCCTTTTCAAAAATAGAATTTCTTAGTATGAGAATTTGCTGAGAGTTCGATTGATGTGGCAGTGGCACTTGCACGAGTATTATTTCCACTAGAAGCTAAGCTGGCCATGCAAATAGCACATGCAGATACAACCTCAGAGTTTCATGGACTTCAAGCATCTAAATCTTCATGTGGAAATCTGAGAGAGGTTGATTTGAATGAAATACCATCTGAGCAAGTAAAACGACTTCAAATGCGCCTCCAAGCCCTGCAGAAAACAGGTGACTAAGTCCCTACACTAATGTGTTGGTGTTCCCATTTTTATAATCCACCTAACAAAGTCATAATTATGCTGGTGCTTTTCCATCTAACTCCTACTTAAAGTAGATGCTCTTTCAGTGTTAGTCACTTTAGACTCTTTTCTTTAATCAGAATTGGTTTGTTGTTTTGCTTCAGATCGTTAATGTGATACCATTCTTTCAAAGCCCTTGTTTTAGTCATTTAGAACGTATTAAAACAACTACTTTAGTTTTGGGGCTTCGAAGGTAAAATTTACAAAAACTGACATCCATTAGTCTTTCATAATATTGCCTAAGAATCCTGTGCTTCTAAGGATGGTGTAGTTTCTTTTTTAAGAGTCCTTTTGAGTATGGAAACAGAATTGTCTGTGCTTGTCCTGAATATCATCGTTAACTGGTTCTTTCGTTTTCGACGTCAACGAGTTAATTCGTCTTTTGAGCACTACTAGTGATCAAGAATCTCACAATATGTTGTGAATCAGAGGAAGTTCTTTTGAAGATCTCTTTCTGATGGTCTATAGTTTCAGAATTAGTCATATTTAGAAAATAAAGTAAAAGCTACCTGAGAAACAAGATTGAGTTATCTAACGAGACATTTTCATTATGATAGGGATGCCAGGTTCCTGCAAACTTATAATGGATGATAAAAGCAAGAGAAAAGTGATTAAAAGTATTATATATATGCAAGTTTTAGAATGAATTTAGAAAGTCGAATTGATAAATCAGTATTGATTTTTCAAATGAATTTGAGGAATCCTTGAGGTTCTTTGAGCGTTCTGGTCCCTTTCCAAATTAATACTGATTGCTACTATTATTTGGATTTGTAGTGGATACTGGTCGGCGGTTTTTTCCCAATTGTTCAGAAGTTGTAGATAGGTTCTTGAAGGATGAGATGCAGGGTACTTTGCTTCTGGAGGAGGGTCCGCCTGAGGAGCAGAGCGTCAAGAAGATGCGTTACATGGAACTGAAGGATGAAGTGATGAAGGCATTTGACAAAGACAAAGCTGAAAATAACTGGCCGAGCTTTTCAACATCTTCATCTTGCTCATCTTCTCCAAAGGGGAGTTTTAAGACTAGGAAAAGATCAGTGTGCTAGATTCTATTTCTTAGGTAATGGTTAACACTTTTTAAGAGTTGAGGATCGGCTCCACGTGCCATTTATATCAATTCGGACACATCATTTTTATTTTTGTATCTGGGTGTAAAATGTTTTGAGAATGATTCAGAATTGTAAAATATTTTCTTTTGGTGCCTGTTTTTTATTAATACATGGGGTAAGTAGGTGTTTCCCAAAAGTTGAGTGAGAAGGAGAGCGATGTACATTGCTTAACACATTTTAGCTTTCTTCATCTACGGTAGAGTGGTCTACTGCATTTGAATTGTGGATTGTTTTGATTAAGTAGACTGCGCCCTGATATTTCAAGTTTGTCATTCGTATTATAACATTCCTTGAGCCTATTGCATTTTCTGAGCTCCATTTTGGGCAGCTGTTGCTTGTTAGAGATTGTCACAAGTTTTATGCAGTTCTTTTAACAGTTAACGGCATACTCCACACCTGAAACAATGAAATAACTGAATTCAGTTTATCTTCCACTAAGCTTCAGCTCCTGAGAGGCTTCTTGAAGTTTGAAATGCTTCTGCAGCATTTTACTTGTAATTAATGGAGGAAGGGAAAACAAGAATTGCAGAAAAATCTGCTCTCTGAGTAGTCAAATCATGAAAAATATTGAAAGAATGTGGACGTTATCATTTTTCCATTGAATCTCTGATCGTTTCCGAGGTAGTACATATGTAAGATGATTTTCTTTTGTACACTCGATTTTTTGGGTTTCTTTCAAGAAAGTCGCAGAAAGAATTCTTAACAGCAGTCAAGAAACAAAGTAGAAAATAAGGAGTACATGAGCAACATAACCGATTGGAAGTGCTAGCTGAAATGAGATTCGTTATCCTCTTTCCCAACAGCAAATCTGGCCAAAGATTTATTGTGAAATATGATGAAATGAGATTCATTATACTTAGCTAGATCGGCAATTTCACCTCCTTTGGCCAAAGATTCTATCCACACGATGTTATATAATACAGAAAGGCCTGATCTGAATTTTATCTGAAATAACACATACAATTTCTTTACAGAAAAATGTCTGTTTCGCAGTTATTCACAGTATACTGTTAACTGAATAAACTTTCTCAGCTAATCTCTAAATCAGGTAAATCTCCCGACTTCCACACAGCAACTCTAGAAGAAACTGCTTTTAACTTAGTGAAAGCCTTCATCCTCGGAGCATCCATGCATTGGCAAAATCACATGACTCAAGAAATTCTATCACAGAAGAAACCATCTCTTCAACCCCAATATTGGCAGTTGTGTCCACAACAAATTTAGGCACCTCACCAACATCATAGTCCCAACACCCTCCATAGCCATCCAGCAACCTCTCCATCTCCTCCCAAGTTCTTGGCTTGTGCCAACTTGATCCACCATCCACCCCTCTCCTCTCAAGTCTCCTCCGCCACTCGGCCTCATCCTTCGGCCTGCATTCGACTAAAACAACACGAGCATTAGTCTCAGCAGCGAGCTCAAGTAGCCGGTCGAGGTGGGCACGGCGAGAGAGTGGTGAATCAATGACTACACTAAGGCCTAAACCAAGCTGAGTGGAGGCAATCTGCCACACTACTTCATAGGATAAGTCATTCAAGACCTTAGATGATTCTCTTGGGGACGATAACATGAGGATTTCTTGAAGTTCTTTGGTGCAATCTCTGAAATGGTCTTTGTCTATAAGAGGACATCTGAGATTCTTGGCTATGGCTTTGGCTAGCGAGCTCTTTCCAGTGCCTGGATGGCCTTTCATGGCTATGATAACTGACTTTTCATCAACTTCCCGTTTCTCCATGATCAACTTTTGAGGGGAAATCACAGAATTTGATAGGCGAGACCTTGAATTGGGGTGATTTTCTTGATGTATTCGCAGACAATATAAGTATGAATCTATAGAAAACTTTCTGGATTTTGGATGAGAATCCTTGTCATGGTTGACGATTCGTGACGTAAGATGACATGGCAACAAGATTTATCCATTCAGTGGTTGTGACTATAACCATTCATTGGTTTTGGATGAATCGCAGGGAGCAAAGGAGGGGTGCAATATATAATTTTTAATTTGATTTATATATATATTTTTAAAATTGTCATTTTAAACTTTTTACACTTTAATTTTTTTATTTTTTTAAAATTTTTAAATACTAAAATTCAGATTTAAAAAAAAATATTGCAAATTTGTACTAACAAGTTGAATTATTTGAACTACATATAATTTTTATGTTTATGCATTAAAAATTCATAAAAATTTATTTTAAAATAGTTAAAATTAAAAAATTAAAAAATTTTATACGAATTTTGTGGAACACCACGGAATTAACCGTAAACTTCCAGCACAATTGGCGGAAGTATTATTTAGCTTAGTCAACTTGAAAGCAAAAAATAAAAATAAAAAAGAAGCCACTTGGGCAGAACTTGCTTGTCCAGCATGAAATTTTCTTATTAAGTTTTTTTTTAATTTTTATATCATAATCAAAGTCAGTAAATTCGTCACTTATTACATTATATAATCTCTTAAAATTTTAAATCTTAAAAATTTAAATGTATTTTAAGTAATTTTTTAAAAATGTGTGTATGAATTAGAGAGTAAATTTTTAAAAATAAAATATAAATACGAAATATAAATATATATGTGTGTGTGTTAAGGAATCACATCTCATTGAAGGCAGCAAATCCCAAGCACTTGTCATTTTTGTCATTTTAGAGTTTGATTCTGTACGATATTTTTATTACACCTATAAGATTAAATTTAATTTATTTAGTTAAAAAAAATTATAATTTTTTATTAAAAAATCTTAAAAAATATAAAATATAATCTGTTAAATTAAATTTTAAATTTAATCTGACTAATTATATACCGTCTTATACATACCATAAAATGAATTGTGCAGAACTGTCGCCAAAGCCGTCATTTTACGGTTAGTTGTCGCAAAAGAATTTCATGCAGTTTTTGTAAAGGAAGAAAATCACTTTGTTGATAAGGTTTCTTTTAAAAGGTCAAATCAGAAGGAAAAAGAAATAAATGGGCTTCAATTTTAATTGAGCGACAAAAATACAGGAGAGGTTGAAATGTGTATTTTGATTGAATTGATAGTGCAGTGATTGAATAAAAAAATGAAAGAAAACAATTTGTACACCAGACTTTGGTGATGTGTCTCTTCCGAGATCAATCTCTATGATGAAACAATTCCATATTTAGTAATTAGTGTAAAAATATGAATATTAAAATTTTTATTTTTAATTACAAATATTAAAATATATTTAATAAAAAAAACAACTAATTATATTTTAAAATTTAATAAAAATTTTTATTTTTAATTATATAACTAATAAACTATAAAATAAATTTATGTGTTTAATGAAAAAAATTATCCACTTAGGAGTGATTTTGCGTCACAATAAGAATAAGTAGCAAATGTCCTCCAAAAATATCATCACTCTTTTACAAAGTGCATTATTAATGTCTAGACATTTTTAATAGAATTTTAGTAGCTCATACTTATATTGATTTTAGAGCGAAGTGAATTTTCATTGAAACATTTGCTTTCCTACCCAACTATTATAATTCACATATTCAACTCATAAACATACATGACTGAGAATTTAATCACAAAAAGAGATTATTAATTATTATTAAAAAAGAGAAAAAGAGTGGATGATTATTGAATGCGAAAATTTAGATTTAGAGCACAAATGGAAAGTACCATGGAGATAGTTGAAAAAAAATACTGATAGTTACGTGGTAAAACGAAAATGGAAAGAATATGATTATGTATACTATCTTTCAGTAAAATATCATCTCTATGCTATAGTTTATAATTTTTAATATCTGATCAAGTTATGATTCTAAGTATTTCAAAATAAAACAAACTAAGAACAAATGTGAAAAGTTTTACAAAGGAAACAAATCAGAAGCACATTCAAAGGCTTGGATCGAATTGAATTCATATTAAAGATTTCTTTTTTAAAGAAAAAAAGAAATACTAACTAATGGTATCTCTTGAAACCAATTAAGAGGTTAAACAGTAATGAAGTTTAAAGGCTTGGATCCAATTGAATTCAGATTAAGGATTTTTTTTTCAAAAAAAGAAAATACTGACTAATGGTATCTTTCGAAACCAATTAAGAAGTTAAATAATAATGAAGTATGTTTGAGGACAAAAAATCATTAATAGAAAATAGAGAAATAATTTCTTAAATATCTTCAATACTTTTTTTAATTTTTCTTTACAAATAATTTAATAAGTATATCATACTTAAAAACGATAACTTGCCATACAATAATTTGATGGACATGCAAGAACACTCCAAAACTGTGATTATTTGACTCAAAAGTTAAAAAACTTTTGTATTGTCTCATATTTTTATAAAGTAATTTAATATACAGAATTTTAAATTAAAATTAATGTATAAATTAGGTTAAAGTTATTTTAATATATTAAAAATGATCCTAATTAATAAAATTTTTGAAGAATAATTAAAATAGTAAAAACTCTAAGAATTTAAGATAACTTTAAACTAACTTATATATTTACTTTTAATTTTAAAGTATGCATATTGAGTTACTTTATAAAAGTAGGAGACTTTAATAATTATATATATATATATATATATATATATATATATATATATATATATATATATATATATGATAGTAAATAAAGTTGATAAACTTACTAAATTTAGAGATTTTTATGTTATTTTTATAAATCATAGTTGAAAAAAATTCAATATTATTGAGTGAACAATTTTTTACGTGTAATGATAAGTATTTAGTTGGATGTACTTAACCAACCGTCGAGAATATCAATCGCATAAGGGGTTTTTATCTAGTTTAGTCCTATTTTTTTTTAAAAGTCACTAGGATGAACCGGGTAGTGGAAGGGAGGCACATACTGGACATAACGCCAAATGGAATGGTGTTATGTCCAGTGCTATAACGCCATATGAGATGATGTTATAAGCTTACTAAAATTGAATTTCAGACAAAAAGGAAACAACAGCAAGTAATGGAAATTTACAAAGTAAAGCAATCCGAGAGAACAACAATTAATCTTCCCTCTTTGAATTTACAAGTATACTAGGATATATGCAAGAAACTGGCAGCTAGCCATGAATATTCAAAGAAAATGAGCATTAAACAGCTTTGTCAATGGACAAATTCGATAAGATATAGTATGATATTGATACGACTCCCATTTACTATTTTGGGATGCTGCACAAGGTATTTAGAATGAATAAAGCTCTCCAGGGTTCAGAGGAAAAAATCAACAAAGAGATAAGAGGGCTATAATAATTATAGACAAAAAGGAATGAGGCAAATAACTAACATGGCGTCATAGTATTGAGTATAATACAATTTCATTTGGCGTTATGTCTAGTGTAGTGCCTCCCTTCCACTACCTAGTTCATTCTAATGCCTTTTAAAAAAAATAAGACTAAACTAGGTAAAAACCCTCGCATAATAGAATTGCAGTTCCCAAAAAGCAAAGAATTTTGATTCTGAAAAAAAGAAAAAAAGGAAAAAAATTTTGCAGTTCATCTCTCGAGCATGTTTGTCTAGTGATTAGTGACCTATTTACCTATAAAATTATGCTTTTGATTTGCATTCATCGATCCTTTAACTCAACATACGACATTAAAACTCAAATCAATAAGAGGCCTTCTACTGCCGTGCGACTATTTTTTATTTACTAAAAATTTATTTCTTTTTAAATGCTAAAATTCTCTTAATTTGTTTTCAAAATAATATTCTTAATAATATTTTTAACCCATTAAACAAAAATAAAATCTTAAAAAATAAAATACAAGGATAATAGCCTTCTTAAACAAAAAAAATAAAAAAAGGAATATATAAGAAAAGAAAAATAAAAATATTTTTTTTCAGAACCTTCATCTAATTTCTTTGAATTTTGATTAAAAAAGAAATAGAGAAGAAAAAGAAGAAAGGCCAACAGCTCCGATAGCGTTGGTAGAGGCTGCTTGCAGCCGCTCGCCGTCTGGGGGTATTCATGGACCCCCGATGATCGTCGCGGGGGCAGCTGCCAGCAATGCCTACCGATCATGTCGAGATAGACTGGACTGCTATTGAGGGAGGGCTCGACAGTGCCCTCATGGGCGACTGACTGCTGCTACGGTACTGTTTTTTTTTTTTTTTTTCAAAAAAGTTAAATTTAAAATTAAATTTGACAGGTTTATTTTTTATTCTTTATATATTTTTATAATTAAAATTTAATTTAAAAAATTAAATTTAAATTTATATAAATATAAAAAATACACATATAAAATCGTAACCATGCTAAGAAGCCCTACCGCTGCCTTTAGGGTAGCTGGACCACCTCCTTCTTCTTTGGCTTTTTTTTTTTTTTTTTTTTGCAAAAGCTGGGGCAGCAAATGAAGTTTGAAATTTTTTTTTCTGGAGAGAGAAAATTAAGAGGAATTTTGATAGAGAAACAACTTTCTTAAATAAAAAATAGGTAACTTGCAGTCAAAAGGTAATATCAATAATAAAAACAATCAAATCATGTCCTCTAATTATTGTGGAAAGCTTCTATAAAAGATCAAATTACGATGAGGTCCTTTACAGCTGTTAATTGAAGCGTGCTGCGTTTTTTATGAGAAAATATGTCTGTGACATGACCTCATGAGATGTCAATAATTATATCAAGTTGATATTTGTTTGGCGAATACTGCAAAGCAAACGACAAAGATGCTGATGGTGCAAGCAACATTCCCAAGGCAGTAATCGTTTAGCCATTAATACCTCTATTCATAGTCAAAATGTTTTGTAATTGTAGCATTGATTATGAGTTCGAATTCAGTTTAACTTCCACTAGTAGTGTAGAATTATATTGACGGCTCTCATTTCTCCCACAGTAATTATAGATAAGGAGGAACTCATAATAACATTTACTCCTTCTGTCTCAAATTATAATTCGTTTAGATAGGAGAAATTTCTTCATTTTATACATTTTAAAAATTAATTATTATATATTCTCTCTTTCTCCTTATTTATTTTACTTTCTCTATATCTATTTTCTTATTTATTAAGGTATAGAAAATATTTTATTATAATTTTTTATTATTTCATAACTTTTAATTATTGTATAAAATAATAAAATAACTTATATTTTAAAACACGATAATTCTGACTTCTTCTTCTTCTCTCTCTTATTTTCTTTGAATAAAAAAACATAACATAATGCAAGGAATTAAGGTTTATTTGATTCCATAAGCATGTCCCTATTGTTATGATTGGTCTTATTTGCATGGAAAAAGTATGCAGGAATGACTATGCTAATTAAATATTTAACTCCTAATTTATGACATTGATATTTTATTTATACTCTCTAAGATACAAAACAAGATGACATTACCAGAAGCCTTGATGAAGGATGTAGAAGAATTTTTGTGGGTGGCGGCAGGCCGCCATTGGATTAGTGACAACTTCATCTCTTGTCACTAAAGTGTTTTATTTATTATAATTTATTTTGTTTAATATTTTCTAAATAATGATATTTAATGATAAAATAAATACAATTAGTAGTAAAATTTTTTATTTATTATAATAAAAAATATTATTACTAAAAAATTCGAAATATTATTATAATATTATTTTTATCACAAAATAATTATTATGAGTTTATGAAATAGTTACTAGAAAACTTTTGTGACATAACTATGTGACGATATTCTTTTTCATTACTTATCTTTGGTGACAATATCTACTTGTCACTAATAGCAGTTTCTCCAATAGTGTCACGGAATCTAGAAGCCGCTAGAGTAGGAATATATATATTCACACCACTGACCACTTCTGCTCCATTAGGCTAGCCAGAGGCCATCTTAATTCTTCTGTATCTGCCAATGGCTAAAGCAGCTGAATCTCTCCCTCTGTATGAGAAAAAGGCTGTTAAGAACACTATTCCAAGAATAATTGAACTTAGCATCCTTTTCCTTCTCTTTTCTCTTCTTGCTTACCGTCTTTTTTCGCTGAACAACCATCGATTCACTTGGGTGATTGCATTTGTTTGCGAACTATGGTTCACTTTCACTTGGATTCTTGTTATGAACTGCAAATGGAATCCTGTGAAGTACGAAACGTATCCCGAACGCCTTTTGCAAAGGTACCATTTATATGCTTCTACAAATGAATTCCTTTGGTGCTCTTATGATCAATGAATCACCAAATGTATTGGCATGCAACGCTGGTCATGTTCATCCTTTTTGATAGGAAAACTGAGCTGCCGCGGGTGGACATGTTCGTGACAACGGCCGACCCGGTTTTGGAGCCTCCAATTATCACCATAAACACAGTTCTTTCTCTTTTAGCAGTGGATTATCCAGGGAACAAACTGGCTTGCTATATCTCTGATGATGCTGCTTCTCCTCTCACTTTCTACTCTCTCGTTGAAGCATCCAAGTTCGCCAAGCTTTGGGTTCCATTTTGCAAGAAGTATAAAGTTCCCGTAAGAGCTCCTTTTCGTTATTTCAAGCATGAAATTCCGACAAATAGTTCGTCAGAGTTTCGAGAAGAATGGCAGAAAATGAAGGTAGTATTTCATTTCTTCTCATGGGATGCTCTTTTGGCCGGACAAAACAAGCAGAAATGTTTTACACAAAACCTACAAAATCAAAATAATAATATAGAGAATTAAATTAAAAAAAATATAGGGATATAAGAATTTTATTGAACTTGTTTTAGAGTGAATGAATTAATATAATATTTTTATTTATAGCCTCATGTGTCTATTATTTAAAAAAGGTAGAAAAGAATAAGAAAATAAATTTTGTCAATAATTATTAAAAAGGTGGTCATATTATTAAGAAGAGTTACGAAGGAATTAGAAGATAAATTTTATTAATAATTAAAAATATAATAGATCTTTATTATTTATTTTTTAGAATAATAAAATATTTTTATTTTTAATGTTAGATTATTTCTTTGATGTGAGATAGTGGATATTTATTATATTATTTATTTTATAATATTTCTTCTTGGATGTGCATTGCATAAATAGTATGTATCATTAAATTTTTATTAAATAAAATAATAATAAAAAAAATTGTAGTGAAGAAAAATAATATATTATTTTTATGAAAAAAATGGTCAATTTAGTGGTGTCTAACATGTTATGATTTATAATTTTTTTTAAATTTTAATCCTAAAAGATCATGTTATGATTTTTAATATTTTTTTCTATCATTAATCTCGAAAGAATTTTCGAACAGCACAACGTGTGATCACCAGCTGTCACTATAATTTGACGACAAGGATTTTGAAGTTCTCTAGATTTCTTCACTAACCTAACAAACACCAATGAACTTCCATCAGTAATTTAGTGAGATATGTAGACGATTAGGGGGCAGTTTGGCACCGTGGTTGTTGAGTGTGATTTTAGTACTCGTGATTGTTATACTTATGATTGTTAAATTATGATTATAGTAATTGTGATTTTCAAATCAGAATAAAAATGTGGTTGTATAAATGTTTGATAATTTGTATCTTAAATCTGATTTTAAATTACAAATCATTGAATATATCCTTAACATTTCATTCTTTATATTAATGTTATATTCTCTTGGATAAATTATGTCCCGTTATTATATTGATGACTTATTCCTCACATGTAATTTGAGGTATTCATATTTTTTAGTATTACCTTACAAATATATTCTATATAAAGAGTAAAAATTAATTCTTCTTTTCCATTGAAACAAAGATAAAAATAATATTTTATTTATACAAATTAATTGCTGTATTCTTCATTTTGAAGGATGAGTATGCAGAGCTATGCCAAAAGATTGAAGAAGCTTCTCAGAGACCCATCCCATGTGATCTTACTGGCGATTTTGCAGTCTTTGCAAACATTGAAAGGGGAAATCATCCGACCATCATCAAGGTAAATTTTTTATGAAAGAAACATAATTGAATGTCGACCTTTCTATAAAAATAAATTAAAAAGTATGTATTTACCTGCCCCGGAAGAAGTATGTATTTTCTTTCTTTATTGGAGAACTAAATCTCAGAAAGTTACTTCTTAAAAAAAAGAGGTTATATATGTTCATTAATAACAAACATTCACTATTTTTGTTTGGCAATAGTTATCATTATTTTGTACCGAATCTTAGGGCGGTCCACCGTAAAATCATACTCAAATAAATGACATATTTTTTATTTTGGTTTGTTTTAAATTATATAACTTATTTCCATATTAGGAATTTATTTATTAATTTTTTTTCTTGTTTTGCCCTTGCCTCCAATTGTTCATTTTAAGTATTTTTATTTTTAAAATATTCAAAAGATACTAATTCTCATGTTAAATTTTAAATTTTGAATAAAGAGAATGTTGAATTTTTGAAATAAAAATAATTAGTAGCATTGACCACTATTAATTAAAGAAAGAGAGAGAAAAGGGTATTTTAATTTTTTTTAATTTTTTCATGAAATTATCAAAATTTTAATAATCATGTAAAGAAGAAATATATTATATATTTTGAAACGGATGGAGTAATTTAGAATTTAATTAACATATACTCTAAGTTATAATAAATGCTAATTTTATACTTAGTGCACTAGTCAATCACACACACACTTATAAATTGCCGCAAAGCCAACGTTTAGGGTTCAACCCTGGAGTTGAAGTTTCTGAGAGCGAGGCCTCACCGGAGAGCGGTTACAATCAAGATAAAATGTGTTTGCTTATTTTCCACCTATAACATATTCTAAAATTCAGGATTAAAATTACCAAATTAATTAAAACACAATTAGGTACTGTGAATTTTGCCAATAACAATATTTTGACAAATTGCATCTGTTCCATTTTGGATATTCGAACAATAATTTTGCAGATTATATGGGAGAACAAGGAAGCTCTTCCCAATGGATTGCCTCATCTCATTTACATCTCTAGAGAGAAGCATCCAAAGCATCCCCATCACTTCAAAGCTGGAGCGATGAATGTTCTGGTAAGATTTTGTTTGCATGTTTCTTCCCTTTTGAATTACCAGAAATGGGTTTCATTCCAGATACATCCTTGAATTATTAAAGCATTTGTTTCCCTTTAAAAAAACAATTGGTTAATTAATTGTGAAAAATCATAAATAAAAAAATTAATTAAACTTTTTAAGAAAAATAATTAATTGACTGAATGCACTCAGTCAACTAATGATGGTTACTTAGAGAAAAAGAAAAAGAAACGGGTGGCGGTTTGTAGTAGAGCGAGATCTTTAGAGGCGAGCAAAAACAAGGGAGAGACATGAGAATGACAACAGTAACCATGGAGGAGAAGGGAGATAGCAGGTGGTGGCTATTTTGGTTAGAGGTGTGGTGAAGGCCGTGTGTGTTTAGGTGGAGGATGAAGTCACAAAGGCCAAAGGGTGGAGAGGGAGAAGGTTTGAGGGAAAATGAAGCGATGCGGATAGTGATGGTATGGAAATGACTGCCTAGGATTTGGGTCCGAGAGAGCTAGATGGTAATTAGATCAAAGATAGGGGGAAAAGGAGGATGATCTACATTGATGGAGGAGGTAGAGAATGGAGTATTTAGGGAAAGTCAAGGGTTTGAGAGAGCCAAAGGTGATGGTGACTAACGGTACTGGTGACGGGAACAATGATAGCGGTAGCATGGATTGGTGCGACTAGTGTTTGGATTTGTAATAGAGAAGATGATAAAGGGTTTAATTTTGAGAGATTAGAATACTTACAGGAAGAAGATGAAAGAGTTTTTACTATGAATGGTTTTTTTTTTTTTTTCCCTAAAGAAGCACCGAAGGGGTCTATTTTTTTGGTTGAATTTTCTCAATAGTCATAATGCCTTGTCATTTGATGTTATGTCAAGACATAACGCCAAATGACAAGGCGTTATAACCATGTTATAAGAGTCTTCTTAATTGAGATGTAACGTTAAATGAGAATGTTTTATATGACTAATATAATGCATTTTTATTTGGCGTTATATTAGGATAATGCCAAATAATTAGGCATTATACTAGATTCACCGACACAATCGTTTTTTCTTGGCTTTTCCTGATGTATTTTTTCCTCTCACCTTGTCATTTAACGTTATGTCAGGATATAACGCTAAATGACAAGGCGTTATAGCCATGATATAAAAATTTTCTAAACTGAGATATAACGCTAAATGAGAATGCATTATATGACTAATATAATGCATTTTCATTTGGCGTTATATCGAGATAACACCAAATGATCATGCATTATACTGGATTTACCGACACAATCGTCTCTTCTTGGTTTTCCCTGCTGTAATTTTTCCTCTTTTTTTTTAATTTCCATTGTTCTTTTTTTATTTAAGTTTACAAATATTTAAAATAAAATTTTAGTTTTTTTAAAATTTATCTTGGTATGTTAGAGTTGGAAGCTGACATAAATATATTAAAATTATAAAAACTAAATCAAACAATGTATTAAAAATTTTTAAAATACTTATTTTCTTCCTTACATTAGAAAAATCTCAAAGGTTGATCAATTGTATAAATTTGTCCTTAAAAAATTAATAAGTCTCCAAATTAGTACTTTTCAAATGAGTAGTTTTTAAATATTCTTTTTTTATTGTACAAACTAATATTTTTTTATTATTTGTTAACCATGTCAATATTTAAATAATGAATTATTTCAAAATGATAAAAATTTAAATAACATTGAATAAAAATAGGAGTGAAAATATTTACATAAAGAAGAAGAAAATTCCGTCGCATCTTTTCGCACATAATATACACAAATTGTGCTTAAATTATAAATTTTTAAAAATTAACTTTCACATATAAGTTAAAAATAAACCCAAAGAAATAATTATTATACCACAATAAACATAAACCACAATATATATATAAAAAAAAGAAACAAAAGATGCAAATTGCTTGTACTAAAATAGCACAGCCAGAAGAAAAAAAAAGAAAGAAAACACAACAAAGAAAAAAGGAAGATATAAAGCAAAAAAATTGGCCAACACTGAGAAGATAAGGGGAAAAAAAGAAAAAGTTAAGAAAGAAAAATGGTCCCAAGAAGAAATAAACAATTGCTAGAAATTGATAAGAAAAAAAAATGTGGCAAAAAGGATGAAAAAAGGCAATGCTTGAAAAAGAAAAGAGTCGGCGGTCACAATAACATGACTATAATGCTTGATATAACGTCAAATGACAAGGCGATATGGTCATTGAGGGAATCTAACCAAAAAAGCAAATCTCTTAATGCTTTTTTTGGGGAAAAAAAACTATTCATAGTAAAAGCCCAAGATGAAAGGAAAACTCTAGTTGGGGGTATTTTTGATAAAAAGAAATTTTGTAACTAAGAAAATTAAAAAAAAAAAACTAATCGTGCCTTAGTTTTCCACTGAAATTTACAATTTAGTACGATTAGTTTTCCACTGGAATTTACAATTTAGTACACGAAGTGTCAAAATTAAAAGTATCTAATTGGCAATAATTTGAGCACTTCAGGGTCATGTTTGAAATTAACCCCAATATATGATATGGACTCGGCTTTGCAATTCTGCTATTACTGTAATCTTCTGTTGTATATCATACTATTGAGGCCTTGTCAAAATGAGAAGTGATTCACTACTTTTTCCCAATCGGGAGTTTCTGTGTCTGTCTGCACTCCGTTGACGATCCTCTTCCTCATTTTCCTCCCTTCCTCTTCTCCACTATGGTGAGGATACCTCATATCCTCATGTGGCTTTTAATTCCCTTATGGTATCCTCAGGGCTCTCTAACTGTCTTATAGTGTTTTTATTTCCCGTAGAGAGAGGATTTAAACTACTTTTGTTCATAAAATCTTGTACTATGTCATATACACACATAGTGAGTATGTGGAAATATTTGTATAGTTAAAAACAAAATAGACTTTGTACGAGTAACAAGAGTTAAAGGTTCTTAATATTAAGATTAAAAATTTAATTTTTTCTTAAAAATATAGATTTATTATCTTAAGGATACTACTCTATGTATAATATATGTTTAATTGTTGTAACTTCGCTCTAAAAAAATGATTAACTATGTGTAATCTCTTTCAAATAGACAAGAGTGTCAGGGATGATGACAAATGCACCATTCATGCTAAATGTGGACTGTGATATGTATGCAAATAATTCACAAGTTGTTCTTCATGCAATGTGCCTTCTATTGGGTGCAAAGGATGAAAAAGAATGTGGATTCGTGCAATTTCCACAAAAGTTCTATGATGGACTGAAGGATGATCCTTTTGGAAATCAAATGATTGTGCTAATGGAGGTAAGCAAATCTTGACCTTCATTTGTCCTTTTGCATTTTTGGTACAGGAGAAAGATTACATTAGTAAAAATAATAAATATTTCAATAAAAACCCACCCAATGAGGACTCTATTTATGTATTTTTGGATTGAATTTATTGGACGGACCAGTTTTTCGGAAGAGGTATGTCAGGAATTCAAGGGCCTTTCTATTCGGGGACAGGATGTTTTCATAGAAGAAAAGTCATCTATGGTGTGTCTCCTGAGGATAAATTAGTAAATGGTATGAAAATTGATTTGGAATAATCTCAATACCACTATTAAAGTTGAAAATTCAACTGCTAACATGGTTTTTTTTTTCAAATTCAGAAAAATTGAGTTTTGAAGATTTACAGAAAACTTTTGGAAAATCCATGAAATTGACGGTATCAGTGGCTCAAAGTTTATCAGGATCAAACATAGGCGTGGACACTTCCCAATCCCTCTCAACTGCAATTGAGGAAGCAAATCATGTTGCAAGTTGTGTATTTGAATATGGCTCTAGTTGGGGTAAAAAGGTAATATGAAAAATTTATGATTATTTTTTTTCTTTTCCTAAGTTTTATTTTTGTTCTTTTTAATTCGTGTAACAACTAATGAAAATATTTTCCGCACAAAAATTCCAGGTTGGGTGCATATACGGATCTACCACAGAAGATGTTCTCACGGGCCTCTCCATCCACGCAAAGGGCTGGATATCCATTTGGTGCAGCCCAAGACCAGCGGGATTTCTGGGAATGGCCCCTACTTCTGGGCCTATCTCACTGGTCCAACAGAAAAGATTTTCCTCTGGGGTTCTTGAAATATTATTCAGCTCCAAAACCCCAATAATATTTGCCCTCACCTCGAAGCTCCAATTCAGGGAATGCCTGGCCTATATTTGGCTTATGGTTTTGGCCATGAGATCCATTTTTGAAGTTTGTTATGCTCTTCTTCCTGCCTTCTGCATTCTCAACAACTCATACTTTTTGCCAAAGGTAAATTAAGCCATAAATACTTTTTTTTTTCTTTTTCCTTTCTTTTTGAGAGAGAATTTTTTTTCCTGGCTTTAAAAACTTGAACAGAAATCTAACACTATCATGAGAAGATAAACTATGAAAGAGCATTCACAGCTCCTGCTGGTTTGGGTGGAAAATGTGCCTAGAAATCATGCATTATGAACTATTGAATGCCAAGACTCATGTCAACTAATACTTTGTTTATGCAGGGAAATGAACCAGCCCTACTCATACCTCTTTCCATCTTTCTCACCTACAACATTTACTCCTTATCAGAATATATCAAAACAGGGCAAACAATGCGAGCTTGGTGGAATAACCAAAGAATGGCAAGAGTTAATAGCATGACTGCGTGGTTGTTTGGATTTCTAAGTGTTATATTCAAGCTTTTGGGGTTATCGGAGACGGTTTTCGAAGTGACAAAGAAAGATCAAAATTCTAGCACAAGTGGCACAAATGATAAACCTGAAAGATTTACATTTGACAATTCTCCATTATATGTGTCGGGAATCACAATTTTGTTGGTGAATTTGAGTGTTCTGGTTATTGGATTAGGAGGTTTGAAGAGAGAAAAAGAATGGGGAATTGGAGAATTTGTGTGTAGCATATGGGTGGTTTTGAGTTTTTGGGTGTTTTTGAAGGGTTTGTTTGGGAAAGGAAAGTATGGGATTCCTTTACCCACAATTTGCAAGTCCGGGGGATTAGCATTGTTGTTTGTACATTTGAGTAGATCCATCTCCCCAGCTTGAGACAATCAATGAATGTTCATGAGCCAATAAAGATCTCGACATGTATCTAAGAAAACATTTTAGTTTCCTTTTTACCAAATTATGCAGATTTCAGAGAATCTATTACATTCTGAAAGAGGGTGAGAGAAATAAATAAAGAGAGAGAAGGGAGATATAATTGGGAAAAAATATAATAAATACTCTTTAATAGACATGAAATGATTTATAGTATAAAATAACTCAATTAATCTAAAATAATTTGTATTTCAAAATAGAGGAAGCAATTTGGAAGTCGGATAAGGTGACAAGTCAATTAATGAAAATCATGGTGGCAGCATGTAGCATAGGCAAAAAATCTAATATAAATTATGATTACTCCCTCTTTATTAAAATATATAATTGTTGTTATAAAATTTTTCGTAGAGATTAAAAATAAAAAAGGTAGTTTTTAAAATAACACACCTATAGTACCTTTATTAAATAGAAAAATGAAAGAAAACAAAATTTACACCAGGCTTTGATGATCAATCTCTATGATAAAACGATCTCATATTTAGTAAATGAAGGAAGAAGAAAATACTGATTATTTTTTATTATATTCTTAATTAATTTCACTAATATGATAGAGAATGAAAGAATTATATATATGTCGATGATAAATTTATAAAAAATAATTATTAAAATTTACATAGACATTTTGAGAAACGAAAACGTGACAAAAAATATCTTATATTTTGAAATGGACTAAATTTAGAGATTTTTATTCTAGTATTAAAATTCATTATTGAAAAAATACGATATCATTGAGAGAACAAATTAAAAATTCGGTCGAAATAGGATTAAGTAAATAAATCTTGAATGTCATTCTCGCATTCTGGGCCCTATAAAATTTTCATTTAATGGGCTATACAGATCTGGGCCTTAAGCCCTGTCAACTTGGTGCGCACTAAAGCCTGACATTGGAAATCCCGATTACGTCTATTTTGATTGATTCTCTTTACGAAAAACGAAACATTTCTCCTTTGTTTTTTTTTATAAAAAATTACTTTAAATTTCTATTTCTTTTTTTATTAAATTAACTCATTTTTTTTTTGTTTATTTTCACTTGTAGAAAGCAAGAAGATAAACTCATATTTTCAGTTGCCTTGAATTAAAGAAAAAAAAAGAATATATAAGTTAAGATCTATGCCGGCGGAAGAGACTTGATGTCCCCTTTAATACTCTTTTATCATCGAAACTTTTAACTCTTTTGGATTTTTTCTTTAAATATAAATATAAATCGTTTTATCTTTTAAAAAATATTTAGTATGTCTATTTCCATTTCTGTCCCCCTGGTCCCTCTCTCTCTCTCTCTCTCTCTCTCTCTCTTAATTTCTTTCGCTCTCGCTTTCTCTCTCTATTTATTAAAGATATTAAAAGTATTTTTTATAAATAATTTATTTATTTTCACAATTCTTGTTGTGTCATTTATAAGATCCACAATTTATAAGATCGACAAGTCTTGATGAAGCAAGCATGCATGTTGAAGAATTTAATAAATGTGCATGATTGAGAAAGAAATCGCTTTCAATCAACTTGCTTTTAATTATTTCAATAATAGAGAGAAGAACCTTTCCACATGCCAACTGTTTACAACATGATTCCTTAATGGTTGCTGAGAAAGCTTCAAATCACTATTTAATTAGCTTTTGAAAATGATAAACACAGGAAAGCAACACAGGACCACTGACTTTGGCTTATTTCACAGTCCAAAGCCATCTGAATCTTTTTCCTAAACTCATCTTCCTTCTTTCTTTTTTCTTTGTAATTATCTTTGTCAAATACTTGCATATACCCATTTAATTTTTTAAAAAAATAAATTAGTATCCTTAACCTTTTTTTTCAGACATCCCTTTCGAGAAAATATTGAGAAATCTTCCAGGCTAATCTTTTTAATTGACCATGGTATCCTAGGTGAAGAGTTAAAAAAGAAAAAGAGAATGAAGAAGCCAAAGAATTAAGGGTGTAAACCCTAATACGTCCAACTTTATACAATCTCATTAATTCTCACATAAGTCAAGGAGGACTCAAGTATTGGGTAGACAAGCAGAGCTCTAAAGCTTATTTGAGCAGCAAACAATTTGATTTGGTGTTTCCAATATAAGCGTGCTATTTACAAAGATCACAATACCATATATTATTGACAATGTTGGAGCAGAAGACTGTGTTAAGAAAAGACAACCTCTTTCGTGTTTTCGTGTAAACCATGTACATACGATGCCTTAGTTAGTGTTTAGGAATGATGGAAAAATTGTTCCTTGAGGATGAGAAAGGATGGAAAGAGGACAACTTTTAGTCATGTGGTATTAATATGCTGGAGAATATGCAAAACCCTAATGGGGAGAAATGAGAATGTCCAAAGGGAAACAAAAGAATAAAGGAGAAAAATGGACCCAGGAGGATCTACATTTAATTAGCATAATGTAGACAAATTTGAAGGCTCATCTTGTCTTATTGGTGGCTTCATTCAAGATCTTCATATGGAAAAAGTATAAAATTTATTGTTTACTAAAAAATCATGTGGACTACAGCTTTTTGTAGTTTAGATCTGATCAGAAGTAGAACCAGAGATTTCTCTCTAAAGAACAAGAAATCAAAAATCAAAAAGAAAATGGTTAGTTTGGCCTTTTTTTTCCTCTCTCTCTCTCTCTCTCTCTCTCTCTTAATGAGTAAAGACCAGCTATCCTATTGATTGTAATAGAGTCTCATCCAATAAGTTGAGAAACATTAACTCTTAACAATTGAATGTGATACTATTAGTGCTAATGCCTCCCAATGAGGTTAAGAGTTTGATTATAACTTTTTACATTCTTTTTAATAAGGCTAATTTTTTCCTTTGTGAAGACTTGTAAATTTGTGTTATCCTTGATTATAAATCACGATTCGTTTAATATGAATGATTTTTCAAAAAACACTTGAATGTGACCTTATTTGTTAGTTGTTATTAATTTTCTTTTAATAATGAAGGATAAAATATTGTAAATCAAATTCAAATTTATCAATGATGTGCTATTTCTAGCTAATTAAATTACAATCGCCACACCAGTTTATTTGTTTTATAGTATATTACCTTTGTCCAAAATTAAATATTTCCTCCCAAAATTAAATCTTTACATTATTATTCATTCTCCCTTTCGAGGATATTAGTTATAAAAAGTTTAGATAAAAAATAATTTTATTTTTAAATAAATTATAAACATATATTTTTTAACATTCCAAAAAAATAAAACCAAGTGTTGAATTTTAAAAAGAACATTAATATTTATTCGAAATTATTTAAAATTTTCATTTCTGAAAAAAATTCACGCCGTTCTCTAATCATGGTGTGCACATTTAGCATGTTCAATTTTGCAATTTCTGAGAAGTTCTGTGGCTTTTGCCTCCCTCCACCGATCTCACTCTAGCCTTATCGTGCCAACCCACTGATTGAAAAAGGCAGTTTAGATTTTTCCTCAATGTCAATTTCATGTAATATTCACAAAAATGATATTTCTATTCACAAAAAAAAAAAAAAATCTGAAATTTTGAAAAGTTGATATTTGTGGTTCTTTTCAAGCATGATTTTCGGCCATTCTCTTTTTTTTTTTTCTAAAAAAAGAAGAAGAAGAAGAAGAAGATATTAGAGAGACAAAACATCACTTTGGAATTTGTTGAGTTTGAGTTCTCAAAGATCCAAATCATATACTTTGTGGTAGCTTTTGAGGCCTCATAACTAATATACTCCTTTTTTTTAAGACAGCAAATACAAATTTTTACTCTTTTTAAAATGAAAAGTTATTTCGAGGTGCTTTTTGTTACTTTTTAAAAAGAAGTAGAAACAAAAAGACCGTAAATATGTAATTTCCTTTTTTCTTTGTGGGTAATTTCGTAATTGACTAATAAAACTCCTTGTCAAATAATAAAATTTAAGCTACAGGTTAAATTTTAAAGAATAATATTCTACATTTAATTTATATTCTCGTCTTACAAGCACGTATTTGTTAATAATTTTTTTTGTTGAAAAGGACCCGAAAAATACAAGTGCTATATTCAATACCACAATATTTATTATTATCGTTATTTAAATATCTTATATTAATTATAAATCAAATACTCGATAGAACTCGTAACTCAAACCAACCACATAATCTCAATGATATAGCTAACGTTATTTCAAAATCATTTTTAGGGTTGCTATCAAAAAGAACAAAAAATCAATTTTAGTGTCAAACCTACTACTATTGACAGCTAATTAGAGAATGAAACGTTGATTTTCTTTTTTTTTTTTAAGGGACAGCTAAGGAAAACGAAAGATTGATTTAATAAAGTTGATTTTTGAGGCGCTGATTGAGGAGGAAAAGTGGTGAGAAAGAGATCACCACCACTGGGAAAGAAAATACTGGAAAAGATTTCGAGGTGGAAATATCAAGAATAATTTTTGGAATTTGTAAAAAAAAAATCAGAATAATTTCTCCAAGGAGCAAGTTGTTCATCTGCTATTGGTCGAGTTCTTGTGGCCCTTGAGATTGACAATGGAACAACGTGTCAAAGTTGGAATATCGAGTCAACTAAGCACGTCTTTACTTGCTTTCCTTAAAACTATAGGACATATTCACATATATTATGTGCATCTCTCTCTTTGTCGCTTTTCTTACTATGCTAATTATTTATGCTTAATTAACCCAAAAGATTATTTATGCCTAGATTATTGTTCAATTATTTGAATTTTTTTATTTTATGAAGCATAGAATATATTATTGTGAGAAAAAATATAGGATTAATACGGGATTTAAAGTTGATTTTTAGGTAAATTTTTTAATTTTTTTCTAAAATGGACCAATGCTTTGAAATCGTTAACTACTAATTTACAAATTTGATATCTAATACTATTTGATTTTTGAATTGTTTACTAAATGAGTTGCTCTTCTTCATTTGATTGAGTTTAACATGAAAGAAGACAACGTGTATCAAGCCCTAAACCATCACCCCTAACAGCTGTTTTTAGCCTATTCCCAACAAACCTTGTTACCTTAGGTTTCCTATTAAGTCTTGTTACATTAAGTAGAAGTAAAGCAGTTTCAGATATACTACCAAGTGCAACAGCAGATTTAAAGCATTGGTGGTTTTCAGCTAAACATGAAAGAAAGAAAAGAAAAGAGGAATCAAACAATTCATAAATTGCTGTCAAAGCTTAGCTAGCACTTTTCTTCATTTTCCATGATCCTTTCGAGAGACTGCATGTGTTATTATTCACTAGTAGTTTCCTCTACGCTTCTCCATAGGATTATCACTTCCTTTTCAAGTGGGCTTAGAATCAATTTCTGCTAAACTTTTCACACTTTCCCTCTCAACCTCATCGACCTTTTTCATTTATCCGTAGCAAGAAATACTCAAACAAGATTTAACAAGAAATGCTCAGCCAATTGACATCACAATCCGAAGTGGGCTCAAGAAATATCTTTGAAGGAAGAAGAAAATTACAAGAAAAAATAAAAGAAATGCGCATTTTGTAGTATCACTACATTGGTTTCTCTACAAGTATCCAACTATGAGACAGATTTCAACTCAGTATTTATTCAGAAGGGTTAAAAAAAAAGAGAAAGAAATGAAATATACAGGCAAAGAAAAAATGGTAATAATCTAATGAATCAAAAAATGAATTTTAAGGTAAAAGAATGCCTGCCTGCATTTGTTTAATCCCATGAAATTGTGTGGAAGGAAATGATATATGGTACCTATCATCACTGTCTAATTAATCTTCTGCTGCCTTTTTCGCTGCTGGAACTTTCTCAAGACTCCTTCAATGGTGATATCAAAAGCATCTTTGACATTCCCTAATCCTTCACTGGAGCTTGTATACAATAATCTTGGCATAAGATCTATCACTGTCTCCCTCATCTTCCTCACCTCTTCTCTGCTGAATTTCTCGAGCACGGTTTTGATAACAGACGCTGTCCCATTTCTCACATCCTTATGATCTATGAACACCGAATGTGTCTCTGCACTTAGAGGCATGTGCAATTGATACTGATCTTTGAAGCTTTCTTGCCAGAAATATACCGGGATTGAGCCTGCTAACATGCAATCAAAAAACGATCTTCGCGTAAATCCGTCACCTTTAGGCTGGAGACAGAAATCTGAATCTAGAAAAGCCTCAAGAATTGCTGGTGCACCATCGTAGCAATGTGTTTCTGAGCAATCTACAACTCGGCACGAGCCTGATTCTTCCTTGCAGTAATTCATTAGTAGTCCTCTAAAATCGTCTTTTATCTTCTTGCGTGTGGCCCCGACGAAGCAGAATAGCTTGTCCCTTTTTCGATCACGAACATGTCTTTGCCAGTGCCGGATATCAGATTCAGATCGGGGGTGGAATGCAGTAGGATATGGCACGCTGATTTCCAAAGGATCCCATTGACTTCTTTCAACTGTAAGTCGCAGAACATTCTTCATCAGTGGCATGTAAATGAAACTGGAGCCCCATTCAGTATCGGTGTTCGTCAATCTTCGAAAATCCCAAGTCAATCTGCCAAACATGATGAAATGATCGGAACCATTATGTTTCTTCCAATATGGTTGATTCTTGAGCCAATGAAGCACCATTTCACTATGCCGATCTCGATCTTTTGCAGTATAATTGAACCATAAATATTTCCCAACTGCAAGTCCTACATAAAATGGCACATAAAATCCTGTAGCTTCTTCGGGATTTGAAGTTCTGCACTCGTAGTGCAACATCCTAACGTGATAAATCACCTCTGCAGCATACATATCAGTCCAGTACCACGCCGAAGAAAGATTCTCCGGCACAACACCTTCCAGTCCGGTGGCTTTAGGCCCAAAACCACCGTTGGAAACAGCATCACATTTCGAACTCCAAGGTTCTAAATCATGACAGTTATCCAAAAGCTCCTTGTTAAAGATCGGCGGAAGATCATACACAAAAACCCTGCCAAAATCACATTTCTCAACTCTCGGAGCTGGAAACTGCTTCAACTGCTTTTGGACTTCTGGCTTTGGTGCAGGAGGCGAATCCCGGGTGTAAAATAAGATGATTAAAGCTTGCAAGAGGACGGTAATCAAAAGCCAACCAGTGAGGCGTAACGCGTAATGAGATTTGATTGAGCTGAAGGTGTTCTTGAGAAATAATGAATTGGTTTTCTTCGGTGAACGGCGGTCTGGAAGATGGTTGCTAAAAGTAGGCAGCATCACTTTTGACTTGGAAATTTTGTGTAGGGGGGAAGTGAAGGGCGGGGGAACGACGGGGAGTGGATTTTTGTACTGTGAGGCAGCCGCTACTCTATTCTATGGGACCGTGGGAAAAAGTGATGTCCTTATTCTACGTTTTCCAGGGGCTTGGAATCTTATATATACCGGCTAGGTGGCTAGCAATAACTAGTAATAGTGGATATGGTAGATATGGATATCCTGTATCTGCGCGGACATTGCTATGCTCGTCAAGAAAGAAAGAAAGAGAGGGGAAAAATTTACGATACAGTGCTGAAGCTTATTTTTTTATTATATATAGATAATTTTTTTATCGTTTGATTGATTATTATTTATTATCTTTTAATTTGACGATTATAAAGTATGAAAGGTATTTTGAATAATTAAAATTAGAGAAAAAAAAGACAAAAATTTGAAATGATTTTAAAATTTTAAAAAATATTATTATCTTCTGAAGCCTACTTTTTTCACTCATTTTCTTCAATTACTTTTACCAAATTTTTTTTTCTTTCTTTATCTTTTCTTTCTGTCTTCTGTCTTCTCTTCGCTACTGTTCTGAAAGTTTTCAAATAT
Organism: Rauvolfia tetraphylla; assembly: GCA_030512225.1. Classification (NCBI taxonomy): domain Eukaryota; kingdom Viridiplantae; phylum Streptophyta; class Magnoliopsida; order Gentianales; family Apocynaceae; genus Rauvolfia; species Rauvolfia tetraphylla. Next base: position 6,453,796 of record JAJQKT010000034.1, read on the forward strand.
TAAAGAACAAAACGATTCATTTTCTTCAAGATCTTTATTTTGTGTTAAATAGTTTCGATGAACCTTCAAGTTTTCTTTCGAGATCAAAACTCATTTTTTTAGATTTAATAATAGCCAAAATGAAGTTAGATATTATGAGTTTTTGTTGGACTATTTGGTGGCTTCTACGCTATAGAAATCTTCACTAAAAAAAGATTTATGGTCTACTTGTGGAGGCAAAAAAAGCGATGTGTTGATTTTCTTGGCTTGAAGAATGATTTCGACAGTGGAATATTCTTATGAATTCAAAGTGGCTTCTAAGCTATAAAAATCTTCACTGAAAAAATTTTTATGATCTAATTGTAGAGGCAAAGAAAGCAATGTGGTGATTTTCTTGACTTGAAGAATGATTTTGACAGTGGAATATTCTTATGACTTCAAAGTGGCTTCTACGCTATAGAAATCTTCATTGAAAAAAGATTTATGGTCAACTTGCGAAGGTAAAGAAAGCGATATGTTGATTTTCTTGGCTTGAATAATGATTTCGGCAATGGAATACTCTTATGACTTCAAAGAACGATTTTAATGGTGAAGAATTTGAATATTGGATCAGATAGTATGTTAAGAGCGAATAATTATTCTCCGCTAAGTGAATAATTATTCACTTAAGAGTGAATAATTATTCTCTGCTGAGTGAATATTTATTCACTTAACTGAATAGATTTACCATATCTGAATGAATATTTACATGAAACTAAATATATCTGATTTGGTCAGATGATATGTTAAGAGTGAATAATTATTCTCCACTGAGTGAATATTTATTTACTTAACATATCAAGTTAATAGATTTATCATATCAAATAATTATCCATAACAATCTGAATGAATATTTACATGAAATTAAATAAATCTGATTTTGTCAAATGGTATGTTAATAGTGAATAATTATTTTCCGTTGAGTGAATATTTATTCACTTAACATATCAAGTGAATAGATCTACCATATCAAATAATTATTTATAACAATCTGAATGGATATTTACATGAAACTATATACATCTGATTTGGTCAGATTGTATGTTAAGAATGAATAATTATTCTCTACTAAGTAAATAATTATTCACTTAAGAACGAATAATTATTATCTGCTAAGTGAATAATTATTCACTTAACATATCAAATAATTATTCATAATTATTCAAGACTGTATGAATAATTATTCACCACTGCATTAATGTGAATTTTTTCATTGAACAAACTCGAGTATAGTACAAATAAAAGAAATGATACGTACTAGTTGTATAAATTTAAAGAAATGATACGTACTAGTTACATAAATTTACACTTGTTATTGTATAAAACTCTAATCTATATATAAAATTGGGCAAATGACTGTAAATAACAATCAACTATTTTCGATCCTGCAAAAGTAGCCATAATAATTGTTTTCAAATTTTAGTAACAGTAATATATTTTCGTGCTCGTTGTTATACCCACCCACCACCACAGACGGTGTTTTCCGGTAGGTAAACTCACGTGAAACACACATGTCATTTTTTTCCAAGGCTATATCAGTTCATTTACACCTAATGACTCTACCCAATTGGAATGGGTCAAACCAACCCGAACCGAGTCTTATCAACAAAATATTTCTCACTAACCCTCCATATAAGTTGCAGTTGAGTTGAGAATGGAAGAGGTTTCATTGTCGGCAACCATTTGAAGAGAAGCTGAAGATGGCATCTTCCACCTCAATAAGCTCCAATTCTCCAAAAAAATCCTCCAAAATTTGTTATTGTAATCGACTTGCCAATATTCATACATCTTGGACTGACACAAATCCAGGAAGAAGATTTCATGGATGCGCAGCTTTTTGAGTAAGAAGTTGTAGTTGTTAGTTTTTTTCTTTAATTTTGTGCACGTATCAGTCAAAATCCTCACAAGAAGACACTAAAATTTTCTTCTGGCAACTGAACACAGGAAGGCAAAGGGTGTGGATTTTTCGAGTGGCTTGACCCTCCCATCTGCCCTCGAGCAGTTAGGATCATTCCTGGGTTATTACGAAAGCTAGACAGGAAGGATTTAGAATTGATAAACTTGAAGGCAAAGTTGAAAAGATGTTACACTATAATAGGGATATGTGGAATTGTCATTCTTTGTGTCGGGACTACTGTGATCTTTAGAATTTTAAGTGCAGGAAAGTAGCATTGCGTAATTAGAATGTGAAATTTAATAGTTTTAAATTGAAGTTGGGATGTAATGATTCAAGCCGTAGATTAGGTTGTTTCGAAGTTACAGTTTAAGACTTTGGCATGAAACGAAGCTCAGTAGGCTTTATAATCACTGATTCTTTTTCCTATCAAATGTACAAAGGAAGCAAGAATATACAAAAGACCTCGAAAAGTACTAACACAAAAGGCCTCCAAAAGTGACAAAATTAATCACACCTATACAAAAGGCCTCCAAAAGTGACACAACCAATCAAACTTATACAAAAAGCTCTCATTCCCTCTCAACTTGGCAAGAAAGACAGGTCTGCCTGTTGTGGCCTGATTTGTGACATTTTCTGCATAATCTAATTTTCTTGTTTCGAGGCATGACCTGTATTCAGTGAACAAATAACGAAGATCAGAAAAAAAAGTTATGTCCAAAGTTTCTGCAACCTGAGAACACCATCTCATAAGTAATAAATGTTCAGAGAAGTAAGAACCTGCTCATCTTCATGCACATTTTCTGCAGATTGCTCTATTCCTGGATCTTTCTATTGTGTAGAACATTCGGGCTTATCCAAATTGGTTACCTGAAAAAAGAGAAGGATTAGAACCGTAAATATGCCAATCATGATAACGACACAAAGATAGCAAGGCTTACATTGGACGCTTGAGACAAGTTATAATCTGAGCTCATATTTACATGAGTTGTAGATGTAGTGCTACAGCTGAAAACTAAATTAATTGTACATGTCCTCTTATTGTGTCCAAGTTGTCCACATTTACTACACTTATTCAAATTAGAAGACACAACTTTCGAGGATGCCACTTCTGTTGCTTCACATTTTCTGGAATTATGACCCCTAATTCCACATTTTCTGCACTTCAAAGGACCATTGCCGATTTTGACGAGTTTTTTGTCTCGCTTTTTGTGCTTTGTTTTCCTCACCCGAATCCCTCCTCCTAGCCATTTTTGGCCTACCGAGCATTCTCGAGTTTCTTGGGAGGCAATGGTGATTCTCTACCGATTCTTGGCCACATATTTATACCACTAATTGGGATCGATAACTGGTTCATAGGCCTTCATATAAGTGGCCCTATGATAGCGAGACATCAACATAATGTTCAACATCCTCTCCTTGACAAGCAATTGAAAGTAGCTGCATGAAGACAAGGGGATCCCACTTAAATTCCATTTTCTACAAGAACATGTTTTTTGCCCTAGATCAACCGCAAATACCTCACCGTACATATGCTCTACTTGATACCTCCCATTACCCAGACCCCAGGGGATACGATTAGGCTGACTGTTCCTTCAACTTTGTCCACATATTTCGAACTTTAGGACACAGTAAGCCCCTCTTTCTTGCTCATCCACTCTCTCTTGGCCTCTTGCCTAGTCATAAGATAAGTTCTTATAGACTCTAGCATTCCAAGAATTGGTTTAGACCTAGCTTGTAAGATTGTAGAATTGAAACTTTCACACATGTTATTTAAAAGCATATCACACTTTGTGTGAGACACGAAGAATGCCCTTGACCCGAGTGTGAGGGGGTGAGGTGGTGAGCAACCAATCATGTGCCTCGGCATCTAATTTTTTTCGAGTGCGACCATGCCATCTTCAAAATTGTTGAGATGTGTAGCCCTTGCACAAGCCCAAAGTTGCTGCTTCAATGCATGCCCAGCAAACAATTTCTTAAAATTGTTGTGCAAATGCCTAACACAGAATCTGTGCTCTGCTGCTGGGCACACTTCTGCAACTGCTGGCATTAGGCCCTGCAAACAATCAGATTTTTTACAAACAATCAGTGGACCTAATAGACTCTAAAATATTGACACCAGATATAAATGCAGACAAAATTCTTACCTTTTTGTCCCGTTCGACATGAATGTCCCACTTCTCCTGTTCATGTACACCAAGATCTAACATTAGTAATTCCAAGAACCACTTCCAGGTCTCTTTATTTTCAATCTCAACAACTGCAAACACAATTGGATACATTGAATTATTCGGATCAATCCCTACAGCCGTCAATAAGATACCTGGATGTGGTCCTCTTAAGTGACACCCATCAATACAAATAACCTTCCTGCACCCTTTTATAAACCCTTCCCTAAGTGCACCAAGACACAAGTAGAATCTTTGGAATCTCTCTTTCAGTTTGCTGTCTGTTTCAGTTGACATAATCACAGTGTTTCTGTTGTCAGAATTTCTCAATTCTTGAACGTAGTCCCAGAGTTTTGCATATTGATCCTTATATTTCCCTTCAATTATTTCCCTGGCCTTTGCCTTTACTCTGTACACAATGTCTGCTGTAATGTTAAAATTTAAATCCCTATGAACTTTTTCCATGAAATCTTGCACTATAACACCCTTACTTGCCCTAAAATCATCAATGTACCGTTTTGCCAAATATGTTGGGCCTAATAGTTTAATATCACTTGATCTGCTACACTTGTGCTCATCCTGAATTGTTTTAATCTGAAAATCTGTACTTCCAGAAATCTTTGATGCATAAATAAGCCAATCACAGCCCTTTGCTAAACAAACAGCCTGAATCCTACAGGAATCACTTCGCACAATCCTGACCAATTTACCCATCTTGACCTTGTGTGATTTTACTGCAGCTTTAAATTCTTTTTTGCTGCTGAATATCATCCCACAAACAAATTTGGGATTTTCCATATCAATTTCAGGCCTGAACCTCACATGTCTACGCCTTGAGTGGTGCAATTCACCTTCATCTGAGTCAGAGGAACTTTGACTCTCCAAATCTTCAGAATTGTATTCATCTGAGTCATCGGATGTTGCTATACCCTCATCCATGAACAAATTTACATTTTCAGACTGTCCTTCTACATGAAGCCCTCCCCTTCTACTGCCTTTTGGCTTTTGGTTTTCCTGCTTTGATTGATTCTCATTCCTTGTTTTTCCCCCAATAGTTGTTCTTTTACTGGAATTGGACCAAGTGATTTCTTCCCTATCACTACCCTCAAATTCAGACTCAACAAAGGAACAACCTGCTGAGGAGTACCCACTGTCTTCTGGCTGAAAATCTTCATCCTCTGAAGATGTTTCAACAGGACAACACTCCCTCACGTTTTTGCCTTTATTGCTTTTATTAATTTCAGACCCACTCCTAACTGCTTTTTTATCAGACTCTTTTTCAACCCTTAGTGGTAATGGTGGTGCCTCCAGTAAAGGTACGCTAAATTGTTTATCTTCCTCATGCACAAAGAAAACTTCAACTACTTTATTGGCAGTACCAACTTCTGCCATTAACCCAGCATCTTCTTCGGTAATTGCAAACACCAAATGTCTTTCTTCACTACTACCATCAATATTATACCAATAACCAATATTACCATAGCCTAACATTTCTGCCATATTATCCAAAACACACAGCGAAAATCTATCAATATTACAGTAGTCAAAATAATCCACTACACCGCCTACATAAGTTTTATTGGTTCTGCCCAATAATCTGCCCCCATGGTAGACTTTTACAGTAAAATCACCCGAGCCTTTATCTGAATAAAAAACACAGGAATATTGAGCATTGAAAACAGATTGTATTGGGACCACTAAAACATATAAACTTCAAGTCATACTATAAGCAGCTTTCAAACAACTTGGGACACCAAACCAGGAAAAAGCAATGTGAATCTCGTTTTTCCTTTTAGAACTAGATCATCAACTGGTGACAACTTTCAGGAAAAAAATCCACTAACCTAGGGCAAGCAATAACAGGAAAAAAACAGGTGCACACCAAATACTTACCATAAACGGCATCCCCACAATGGTCTCCAACGTCTCTTCGCAGAAGCATCTTCTTCAGTTAAACCATACACCAAGGAGCAAGAACAATGGTTGGGCTGGTTTGATTTTTTCGGAGTTGCAGATTTCAATGGTGGAATGCACTAGCGAATTTTGGGGAAATTTTTGGCATTTGGGTTAAAGAATAAGACTCGGTTCGGGTTGGTTTGACCCATTCCAATTGGGTAGAGTCATTAGGTGTAAATGGACTGATATAGCCTTGGAAAAAAATGACATGTGTGTTTCACGTGAGTTTACCTGCCGGAAAACACCGTCTGTGGTGGGTGGGTATAACAACGAGCACGAAAAAAGATTACTGTTACTAAAATTTGAAAACAATTATTATGGCTACTTTTGCAGGATCGAAAATAGTTGATTGTTATTTACAGTCATTTGCCCTATAAAATTTTCAGCAAAAATATGCATTTCACTATTGTTCTCTTCTCCTCATTAACATTATAAAGACAATCATTACTTTTTAATTTTCTTTCCAAAATAATACAACCCTAACATTTAACACAAACTCCTATTAGCATAATTATTTTTTACTGCCAAGAATACACCCTTAGAATTAAATAGAAGAGACTAAGAAAAAATAATACTTAATATAGTAATATTCATCTAACAACAATAGTAGATTTTTTGTCTTCACTCTTTAGATACAATAAATTACTACTCTTCTAGATAATCCGATTTTTTGTCTTTACTCTTCACATGCAACAAACTACCACTCTTCTCAATAGCCCACTTTTCATATCAAGAACTCCATCCATAATGCCTGCAACTGTAATGGATCTTTCACACAACGTCTTTTACCTTCGTTGATGCTAACCTTGATTGCAAAAGAACAATAGCGAACAAAATAGAGAAGAGAGAGAGAGAGGGGAGAGAAAAATAGTCAATCTCCTAAAGATTTAAGAGAGAAGAAATCTGATAAAAATTCAAGAGAGAAGATAGATGAGAAAGCAAGAGAGTCAATCTTCAAGAGAGGAGATAGATAAGAGAGAGAGGAGTGATTGGAATGGAAAAGTGAGAGAGAAATAGATGAGAAAAAAGAAGATTGCTCTTTTCATGAATAGATAGATTTGGGTAGGAGTCTAAAAATAATTTTTATTCCAAAATACCTCTGGTCTCTCACAATCATTAGATCAAAAGATGTTGACCCAATGCTATGAAGGGCTCCCGCACATGCTTAAAAAAAGGAGCTTCAGTATATTAACCAAACCGATAAATTTAGATGTTTGAATCTATTTTCATTGACCAAAGGAAAGGGATTGGAGGAAAATCGAGACATTGGCTATAAATAGATGGATGAACATGAATGTTTTTTTTTTTTTATGTGAGTAAGATGTATTTATTTTTTAAAACATGTTTAGAGTCATTTAAAAAATAAAAATAAAGATGAAAATTAATAATTTCTGTTTTTTGGGAGAAAACATCGAAAATTTTGTTCTTCGTGTGCTAGCACAGCAGTAGCAATTATAGATGGTCTTTAAAGTCAGAAATGAGAAGGATAAATTTGACAAAGAATATTAGCAAGTAAAGCAAACCTATTTCCAGAGCCTTTTAAAAAGAGAATGCAACCCTTAATTAATAGTCTCTCCCTCTCTTCATTTTTACAAGTAATCTAAATACAATAAAAGGCATATATAACATTTTCTCCTTTTTTCCCTCAATTAAAAAAAAAGGAATATGACTGTGTAATCAAGATTTGACAGGCCAATTATATTTAGACATACTTCTTCTATATGTTTTAGTTGTCAATTTAGGACAAAACACATAAATTGAAAATTTGTTAAAATTCAAAAAAAGTTAAGCTTGAAGTGACTAAAATACCCTTATTTAAAGGAGAACTAATTTTCTTTCTTTTCTAATAATTTCCTTCCTCTCTCATAACACATTTATAGAGATAGTTAACACTTATTATTCAACGTTTGGGAGTATGCATATACTGAATGATAATTAATTTGAAACTTTTAGTATGACATTGAGGTATACATTTGACACATATTATTCGAAATGTATGACTTGTCATTTTTTCTTTTCCAAAATGTTTGGTTTTTCGCTAATTTTAAAGGTAATTTTTTCAACATTACCGGCGCCACAATCAATCCTCTATCTCTCTCTCACATAAATTTATTAAGGGTAAAAGGGAAAAATTTTCTCTTATTTTTGTCACTCTTAGTCTATGTACAAAGGGCCAAAAAGTTATACATTTTGAAACAAATCAGAGAATAATGTTATTTATTCAAATTGAAAGAGATAAAAAATTATTAAGGATAAAATAGGAAAAAATAATAACTAAACTATTAATTAATTAATTAATATTTCCGCCTCCATTCTCGTACAACAAGCAATTAGGTACTTTACCCACTTCCCAGAGGCAAAACGTAAATAATAGTAGATCATTATGTGGGTTCGAGAATCGAGAGGGCGTATTAGACCATTAATTATAGACTATTATAATAATCTCCGATTAAATGACTAGGGAATCTAGAGAAACCTTTTTCAAGATTTGGGGCACTCAAGTCGGGCTCCTAACAATTATCATTCTCTTATACAAGGTCTGTCATCAATTAATTAAAATATTTTTTTTAAAAAATTAGTAGTTGTTTTGAACTGTTCTTGATCAATTGCTTTTTAATTTACTTTTGATTTTAACTTTAGGGAGTTGAAAAAAGATTATTTTGGAGAAGTTTTCCTAAAGAAACTTTTCAAATATATATACTTTCACTCCACTAATATGTGAGTTATTTCATTAACCTCTTTAATTAATAAGGATGTCATAGTAATTTTTTTATAGTCAAAATAGAATATTTAATTGTGGACGAAATGAGTAAAAAGTAAGAAATATATGAGCAGATTGATACTTTATGTCAAATATAAATATATAAACGTAATATATTGTACTGTTAGTGATTGATTAATATATATAATATACTAAAATATTTTTTTTATGAAACGTATCAAATATTTTTAGATATTTTAATATAGTAAAAAACTCATTAAAAATGAAATAGAGAGTAGTAAAGGAATAGTCGTATGAAATTTTTGAATTTTAAATCGATTGTAAATAACATGCGCAAAGGTATAAAGATGGATGAAAGTAATGTAGAAAGAAAATGTTTTTATCTTTTCTCCATAATTTTGTAAATTGGAACTTGCAGAGCATGCTAAGCTAAGCATGGGGACGTACATGTAAAGCTGACTTAATTCTTAAATTTGAAGGATGGGATGACTTTTAACCTATCACAACGCCAAACATAAAGTTTCATAATGTAATTTTTTTTTTCATTTTCCCTTTTTCTTTTGATCTTTTGGAGGGGAAAAGGGATTTTGGGTTTGAATTGTTCGGATGCGAAGTATGAATGCACCCTTGCTAATCTTTGTTGGACACATCCCTCCCCCCACGCATAAAAAAAAAAAAACAAAGGAAAATAATTTATCTGTCTTCTTGTGGCCTTACTTAACCTTTTTTTTTTTCTAGACTAATCAACTCTTTTTTTCATTTTTTTTCCCCTTTTGGAGAAGCAATTAATCAACTCGTGTTAAATACTTTGATAAAAGTTCAAATCTTTTATTGAACAGAATCAACAAAGTCAAATTGATCAAATTTGTCTTCGACCGTCCATCTCTCATGTTCGTCTGCTACTCAGTTCTCTCGCCACGTGCGCATTAGGGACCAGGTGGGGATGAGATTATGTAGTGACCTGCATTCAGAAATAATAATAGGATCTTATCTTGGGCCTTTCTGATTTAGAATGAGGTTCGCTGCTGTTTTGAGAGTTTGAATTAATGAGTCAAGAAGTGATTTTCAGATCAACTGCGCTGGCAGTTCTGCTTGCAAGTTGTTAGTCTAAAGGATTTATTGGCAGAAAGCAATAACTCATTTCCAGTCAGAATCTCTAAAAACTCCTCCTCCTGCCCATCCTAACTAGGATTGTATAAGATTGACCTTTCTGTATTTAATTTCAAGGAGTTCATGCTGGTGAGGGTGGGGGAGGGGATGGAGGGAGGGAAAGCAAAGCATTTAGGAGATATTTCAAGAGGGCAAAATGAGACACAAGAGAAAGAACCATAAACAAACTTTAGCTAAAAAATACAAATATACAATTTGTGCCTATGGGCTCCAATCACCAAGAGGCCATAAACAAACCGTACTAGAGGGCACAAAAAAAAAAAAAAAAAATCACAGAAAGCACATAGTATCACTGGCCATTGTAGTTCTTGATTGAGAAACAGTGAAGGATGACTTTTTATTATTACTATTATTTTGCATTCCTTTTCAGGACTTGTTTCTTTTAGCTGAAAGCTGCAAATTCAAAATATGATAACAAGCATTGAACATGAAGAAGTGTGGGAGATATAGAGGTAATAGCATACCTAATTAATGACTCATCACCATGCGTGATCTGATTCATGCCCTTGAAATATTCTCTTCAAAGTTGGGGTAGATGAAGACCTTGAACTCATCGTTGCCCATGTTTCTTTGTAATTCTTGAATTTCCAAGGCTGAATCGGCAACAGAGCTAGATGATCTATATACCTTGATCACCTGCAATGTATATCTCTCTCCAATGGCAGAGGGTATCTCCTCAAGCTTCCAGCACGCATTCAGCGCCAACTGCTCAAGCTTGGGAAAGTGAGATTCAGAGGTAATCCACTGCTGAAGATCCACATGTGACAGTTTCAAGACTCTGAGGGAACAAAAACCATCTTCACTGGTTTCCCAGCTTGGTCCACTGAAGAAATTGTCTTTTATTTTGAGAACCTCAAGGTTTGGCAGCATCCCAATAATTGACATTTGCTCCCAGCTTACACGGCTTCCTATTAGAGTCAACTTTCTCAAATTTGGAGGGAAGTTATTTGAAAGCGGAATGTTTATAGACATCATACCGAGAGTCTGGCATTCGAATTTCAGTGATTCGAGTAGCTCTAGATTTGCAAGATCAGGGAAGGAAAACCATCTTTTTTCTTTGGACAAAGTGAGCTGCAATCCCAGCTTTCTGAGATTGGGAGTTCTTTCTAGTATATTCACTATGGAACCTGAGGGACATATTTGCGAAATGATTTGAAGATTATCCAGTACAGGTGGACTGGCAAATAAGGTCCGGGGGGTTTCCGAACTCAGTGTTTGACTTGGAGAGCATTCAAGTTTCCCAAAACTAGAAGGTCTTTGCTCGTGTTCAAATACCAATACACCTGAAGTTTCCATATGCCTCAATTTTTCCATCTTCCAAATTTCATATGGCACTGTAATTCTTTGGCCCTTCGCTACATGCAGTATGAAAGTTTCTAAATTCCAGAGCAAATATAGTCTCCTTGGTAGACTATTAATGTGCTTCACCTGAAGGGTCAAGTATTTTAAATGAACCAGCTTCAGTATTTTCATGGGAAATACATAAAAAGTTTGGTTCCCTAAATCCAACACTCGAAGAAAGTCAAATCTGAATGGTATGTGCTGATCCGTGGAAGTTTCTGTAGACCTTTTCTCTTCCTTGGCTTTCCTGATACATAATTCTCTGAGCATATCGTGGATGTAGCATGTCTTGGTTCCACCGCTGGACCTTCTCTTGCCAACAATAAGCAAACTTCTATTAACGAGCTCCATCAAATAATATTCTGCCAGATCTTCTGGTCTCTTTGCTTCAGTATGCTTAACGTAACCCTCAGCAATCCATTGCCCTATCAATTTCTTAACAGGGATTTCATGGTCTTCTGGAAATGTTCCTAGATAAAGGAAGCATAGTTTCAAGTCTTGAGCCAAGTGCTCATAACTTAATGCCAAGATGTCCATTATTTGTTCTGCGTTGCTGTCTATCAGTAGACCAATGGTTTGAGCAACATGGCTCCACACTTCATGTGTCTTCTCTTTCTTTAGAAGTCCAGCTACAACAACTATTGCCAGTGGTAGTCCCTTGCATTTTGCAACGATTTTCTCTCCAATTTTGATCAACTCATGAGGGCAACTTTTATCAGCAAATACTTTGTGTGTAAAAAGATCCCAACTCTCTTTTGGGCTTAGGAAACGCAGACAGTAAGGCGGACTATTACCAGCATTTGAGGCCACATCTGTGATTCGAGTAGTAATCATAATTCTACTCCCGTTGCCATCATTTGGAAAAGACATCTTTATATCATTCCAAAGTCCAATATCCCATACATCATCAAAGACGATCATATATCTATTCCCCTTCAAGCATCTATACAATTTTTGCTCAACATCTTCAACATCCGTGATGCAATATGAATCTTTCTGACCTGTTATGGAACTCAAAATGCTAGACAGTACCTTGTGTTTGTGGTATGCTTGAGATACACTAACCCAACGACGAATATGGAAGCGATAAACAACTGATTGATCGTTGTATAGTGTTCTAGCCAGGGTAGTCTTACCAATTCCTGCCATCCCTGTAATGGAGATAACCTCAAGTTGCATCTCGTTTCCCGTCAGCCTGTCCAACAATGCCAATGTGTCATCCTTGAATCCAACCATTCTATCTCCCAATAAACTGCGGCTATCGCTCTCCTCCGACAAGTTATAGCTTGTCGAGTTTCCAAGTTCTCGCACGTCATAGCTACAAGATTCATTCTCAGTAAAAACACCACCTTTGATTTCATACCCAGTTGATTTGATTACTTTGACAAAAGCATTAATTCGCGAAGAACAATATAAGAGTCTATTTATTTTACTCTGAAAATCCTGTTCGCCAGAAAGGAGAGCAAGCGAGCTAGAATTACTCATACTCATCTTTTGGTCCAGCACATCGCCGGTGCAAGAATTTGCTGCATCTAAGAGTTCAGCAGCCGCATTTCTAATCTGTTTGACCAAAGGTTGGAGTAGTTCTTCATGGTCACCAGAAGTTTCTTGTACCCATTTGAGGAAGGATCTTAGGAGTCTCAGATTCTCATCAAGTGGTTTCATCTGGTCCTTCAAGGTGACCAAATCACTGAAGCTATGGCCTTGCAGAAGATCCAAGTCTTCCTGCAGAAATTCAAGAGCTCTTTGAGCATCAGCTAGATCTCTGTAATACTCGTCCATCGAAGATCACTTTATGCAGATGCAACGGATTTGAGGGCTGTTATACGAGGAAGAATGTCCTTAACTGACGCAGGAAATATGGCAACCTGGCGAGGGTGATTGTTGCCCCGGACGAAAAATGACAAGAGATGTTCTACAGTCAACTTATTGGAAAGTAGTGGGGATACATGTCCATTCGGACACTCCGCCCGTGGACTTCGGCGGGTGCTTGGTCCGCGAGAATGCGCGGGGCGTGGTGGGTGGTGGAAGAGTAAATGTAAATTGTAATAATGGAGTGATAAAAACCTTCCACTACTGTAACTTTCATGATTTCGTTTTTTTTTTTTTTTGGCTAAATGTAACTTTCGTTGTTATACGTGTTAAATTGTGGGCGCAAACGATCCGACATCAAGCAAGCTAAAATTCTATAATCACAATTTTTTTATAAGTCATTTTACAAGAAAAATAAATAAACATATAAAATATTTTTTATTATCATTAAAAAAAAAAGAAGCATTTCTTCTATTTTAAAATATAAAGTATTTTAATTTTTTTAGATATTTAATTTTTTTATAAATCTTAAATATTATTTTTTTAAAAATTACTATCAATATAAATATAATTTTTTATTTTTATATTATAAAGTTAATTAAAAATATAATAAAAACTCCTTAAAAGATTAAAATAACTTATGTTTTAAAACGCATGGAGTGCATAATAATAACTAATTGAAAAAAATAGTGAAATAAAAATAAGTAAATCTAGTTCTAAACTTTTATATTAGTAATGAGTTCTAAAAGAAAGTAACTAATATGAATTTAGTTGTTGAATTGATTTCTATTTTTTTATATTTCTTACGTTAAATATATAATACAAATTTGAAAGAACATTCGCATAAAAATATTAAGTGAGAAAACTAATACAAATTTTTAATAAGTTTTTAATTCTTAAGTACAACATTGACGAATAAGATTGTTTATACTTCTATTGATTGATTTTTCTATTTTTTAAAAGAAAATCTAAAGCACAAATGTTCATATGGGATAATATTCTTATTAGTCAAATATAACATTTAATCTAAAAAGGCCCGTGCAATGCACCGGTGTATAATATTAATTTTAAAAAATAACAAACTTAATTCAAAGACTACAATAAAGTTCAAAAACTTCAACTTCAATGCTAAAATAATAATGTTGTTGGAAAAAAAATATATCTTTAAACAAAATTGAATGTTTATTGGCATAATAGAATTTTAAATAAATTAAGAACAAAAGGCATACAAAGCAAGTATAATAAACCTAAATATGACTTAAAGAGAATGATTTCAAGAACTGCAAGTGAAAATATTGAGAAACTGATCAAAGAAAGAAAACTTACAAAACAAACTTAATTCAAAGACTATAATAAAGTTAAAAAACTTCAACTTCAATGCTAAAATAATAATATTGTTGGGAAAAAAATATATCCTCAAACAAAATTGAATGTTTATTGGCATAATAGAATTTTAAATAAATTAAGAACAAAAGGCATACAAAGCAAGTATAATAAACCTAAATATGGCTTAAAGAGAATGATTTCAAGAATTGCAAGTGAAAATATTGAGAAACTGATCAAAGAAAGAAAACTTACAATATGAGATAGTTTTAATTTTTTTCTCCTTCCTTCTTTCCATCAAGTCTTTTAAACTCCTTTAAAAAAAATAAAAAATTATACATAACATGATCAATAACAAATGAAAAAGGAATAGTGCATAAACAAATGAAAAACAACATGCTAAACTCACAATACATTCTATAGGGTTTTCATTCTCCTAATGAAATTGCTAAGCAAACATAGAAGATCTGAAATGATGCTAAGCAAATCTATTAGTTCAAACATTAAAAATATGGAGTATGTAAATTAAATTGAGTATCAAATCCGAACTTACCTTTTTGCTTGATTTATAACCTTCAAAGAAGGAAAAGAAAATATTTATAGATTGTTACATAAGTGATAAGTTACTGGATAAACTTTAAACTTTAAAAAAGAAAATATGTTAGTAATTAAATAACATTTTGTGCCTCTGATAAGTATAAGAGAAAGAACCCGTAAGATAATTCATAAATCATAAATTAAAGAACTTTTTAGATCATGTGATATAATAATGTAATTAAAGATGGAGTTTGAAGCATTTTGAAGGAGGAGAAAGAGTAATATACGTATTTTAATATTACTCACAAACGAAAAAGTTGTTGTTAAAGAAATGAATGTAAGATAATCATATTCTTTTCTCTTTTTTAGATGAAAGTTTCTATTTCTTCTTTTTTTTTTCTTCCCTCAAAAGGAAAGAGTAATTCTTAATATGGCCATGCATTAGGAGAATAGGAAATAGAGACTTCGTGAATTTTGTATTTCTTCATTTGGATGATAGCAGTAAGCAATTATTTTAAGATTGATTTTTGAATTATCTTAATTTCTTAAATTTTTTACTTTTTGAATTAGTCTTCAAAATTTGATTAGTTGGAATCATTTTTAATCTATTAAAATAACTTTAAACTAACTTATATATTAAATATAATTTTTAATTTTACATATTATGTTACTTTACAAAAATTTGAAATTTTAATTATTACTTTAAAAATTTTTCATTGGTTAAAATTATTTTTAACTCATTAAAATAAATTTTATACTTATATATTAAGTTAAATTTAAAATTTCATATTTTTTAAAATAAATTATGTATTTCCAATTATTTTGGAGAAGTAAAACTTTAATTATTCAATAATTGTCAACAAACAAAATTTTTATTTTTATCATTTTTGTTTTAAAAAATCTCTTAATTTAAATTAAATTTATTAAAGTTAAATTCTGAATGTCTGCCTATTTCTTCCACACACAATGCACATCATTATTATTCTCTTCTGCACATTCTTTTCTTCTTCTCTTCTCTTTCCTAAAATGTAATTATCTTTTTCACTTTTGTTTTGGTTTAATTATCGCTCAAATCTCTTCATATCCAGAAGCTCCAGTCTTTATACTTTTTCTTTTTATCGTCAATCTTAATGTAATTCTTAATTTCACTTCTTTTTTTATTTTTTTTATATAAGCATTTGAGTGTTGAATTTTATCAATTCTTTTGGAATCCTTTTATTATTCTCTTAAATGGTGTATTTACTTTAATTTGATTGAATTACCTAAAATTTCATTTAAGGTTTTTATTTCTTTAGATTGAACTGCTTTACTCGATATCTAATATGTATTTTATTTTGTAATATAAAATTTGATGATTTCTTTGCCGTATTTTATTAGTGCATCCTTAAGCAATGCAAATGAATCTTATTTATTTATTTGATTACACTAAAATATGTTTGAATTTTAGATTAGAATTGTTGCATGCATGATAATTTTTTGAACTTGAATTTTAGGTGCTTTATAAGTAGATGTAAGTGTTATAATTTCTATTTTTTTTCTTTTTAAAATATTAGAGTTGTCTATTTAATTCACCTTTGATCGCAGGTTTTAAGGCTAAAAATTTTACATTATGTTTCCTATTACCTATTATGCACTTTTTTGCTAATATTCTGTCTTCTTTGGTTTCTTAGTACCACAATGGCATTGCTCATAACATATATTTCTTGTGTTCTTCTAATTTCTTTACTTTTTCTTCTCTTTTATACTTTTTTCTCTCATTTTATGTTATATTTTATTGTTACATCTTCCGATATCTTTCTTGCTTATATTTATTAAAATATTATACAAAAATAATTATCTACTTATTAGGAGAAAATAAACAGATAAACGTTATATAATTTATAATGAAATAAATAAATTTTTATTTAAACCTCAATATCATTACTTTGTTTAAATTTTCATTTGCTTTGATTTGTCGCCTTAAAAAAACTCAGAAATAAGAAATCATTTGGATATATTATTTAATCCATTGAGATCATTTTGAAATCATTCTTTATCTGATTTAATGAGTTAATTGAAAAATGTTATTACAAATTAAAGTCCAAAAAAAAAAATTATAATTTTTCTTTATTATTGATAAAGAGAAATAGATTTGCCATTAAAGATTTTGTTCTTGGAAAACACAAAAGAAAACTTGATTAATGAAGCAAATAAAGGAGCTTTTCCAAACTAATAAGAGTTTGAATAAGTTCAAATTTCTTTGATTTAATAAATAATACATGTTATTTATATTTTACAAAAAAATCAGCAATATTTATATGTGAATTAGAAATTTTTAAAAAGTTAAAAGTATATTTAATGTAATCAATACTACTCTTAATTTTGTATTAACAGGAATAAAATAGGTAAAAATCATATGTTAAGAGCTTAAGATGGAAAGAAGGTATTTGATATTTTTGAACAAATAAAATTTTATTATTCTGTGTTATTTGATTTTTTTCCTAAACATATATATTTTGAGAGGTAAAAAATATTTCTTTTTATATATTTTTAAAAAATAAAAATTTAATATTTTTTATTTTTAAAATATATCCGTGCATCACACGGGTTTAGGCTAGTATATATGTATAGATGTATGTTTGGAAAAAAATAAATTTAATTTTAACTAATTCTAATAATGGATAAGTAGCAATAGATGTGAAGATGTAATAAGAAGTTTAAAAGTTTTAAAATTTAAAAGTTGTAATATAAATTTAAAAGTCTAAAATCTCTTAACCAATCAAAATATTTTTAACTAATTAAAAAAATTTAAAATTTTATAAAATAAGAATGGAAGCACAAAGCTTTTATTGGAAGAGAGATAGTAAAAGTGTTTTAAAAATTTATATATATGTATAGGTATATAGATGTATGTATAGATATATAGATGTATAGATGTATGTTTAGAAAAAAAAAGAATTTAATTTTAATTAATTCTAATTATGGGTAAGTTGTAAAAGATATAGAGATATGATAAGAAGTTTAAAAGTTTTAAAATTTAAAAGTTATGATATAAATTTAGATAAATTTAAAAGTCTAAAATCTCTTGGCCAATCAAAACTTTTCTAACTAATTAAAAAATTTAAAATTTTAGAAAATGAGAATTAAAGCACAAAGCTTTTATAGGAGGAGAGAGAGTAAAAATATTTTGGTAATATATATATACTAGCTAAAAAAACCGTGCTATGCACGGAGAAATAATTTGTAATAAAAATTTATTATATAAATTATTTTAATAATAAATAATTAAATATAAAATAAATAATTAAAATGTCAAATATTCATAAGATGTATATATATAATCAAGCAAATTAAACCTAATAAGATGTTGAAGTACTTATTTAATAACTCTTCTAATATCTTAATAAAGAGATCACCATCTGCAAAATTAGTAAATTTTTTTTCATTTGTTATATATTTAAGAAATTATAAGCATAGCAAATTGCTTAGCATCTTAATTTAATACAACATTACATAATTGAATGTATCAAGAAATTTTGCACACTTTTTAAGGTGTAAGTACTCTTCACACCAATTTACTTTAAGGACAAAAGTTACTAATGTTAGGATTCGAGTATTAGCACACACGCACAATCTATACTGCAGAAAAGTAAAGAACACGAGACACAAGGATTTACGTGGTTCGGTCAATGTGACCTACGTCCACGGGCTGCAACCAGAATTTTTCTATTGCTTTCTGCCTCTCATCCTCATGTAGAATTTCAAGTACAAAGTGTTATATTTATAGAGACTAACTAGGGTTTCTAACTTAGGCAACAATAAACATAAAACAGGCCCAATTAAACTGAGCCCATCAAGACTCCACAACCCAACAATCTCCCACTTGGAGGCTTGATAATCTTCAAACTGTCATCTGTTGTGAACACTTGTACTTCTTGCAATCTTACTCGACTCTCTTGGTTGCAGCGACCTTCTCATCAGTCAATCTGAAGGCCCGTTGAAGCTCCCCCGAGCTCCAACACATCAGTCATGGCTAGAACTGTCCCTGACCCGTTCTCTGTCTCTACCGGCTCCCACTGAAACGAACTGCCGGATCCTGAGATATCTTGAGAATAAACAACACTCTCCATATTCAGCAAGTAATCCCCTGGAGAGACTTTATCAGTTGGAATATTAGTTCTTTTAACCCACTGTTGTCTAAGAACTGAAACTGAAGCACTACCCGTGCTCCCACTGTCACAAAATCTTCTAATTGGTTTAACTGAACTCTTCCACGCACATTCACTCTGAATCTTCACTTTGGCTTTAGGTTTCTCACTTGCAAAGCAAACCTTTTTCTGCCTATGAGACTCTGTGAACCGGACTTTGTTTTTCTTTCGAATTGGGATGGTCTCTCCCTCAGATGGTAAACTGACCATGTACAACGAACCTCTCTTTCTTCCTCGAGCCATGACTAGATTTCCCTTAACAACTTTCCACTGCCCGTTCCCGAACTTAACCTCATGTCCTTGTTCATCCAACTGCCCGACAGAAATTAACCTTTCCTTCAAATTTGGAATCACCCTGACATCCTTCAAAGTCCATGAACCGGCTGAAGTAACCAAATCTATATCACCCATGCCCGTAACTTCAAGAACATCATCATTCGCCAGCCTTACCTTACCAAAGTCTCATTCTTTCAAATTCTGCAATGCTTCATTATTGTGGGTAGCATGAAATGAAGCACCATAATCCATGACCCAGGAATCCACCATGCTCTCTACACTGCAGATCAAAGCATCATCTTCTGTGTAGTCTTCTGCATAGTTCGCTTCTTTCTTTTCATTCGAACACTGATTCCTAAAGTGTCCCACCTCTTTACATTTCCAACAGGTCACATCATTGCGAGTTTTAGACTGATTTCTTTTTCTGTTCCCGCTCCCACTACCTCTGTTATTCCTTCTTCCTCTGCCAACATTCAACAATTCACTAGATGATTCATCTGAACTTCTTCGTCTGACGTCTTCGTCCAGAATAATATCCCGAATCCCATCATAAGTGAGCTTGCTGGTGGAACTAGTAATCGTCGTATAGCCTGGTTCAGATCAGCTATCCCGGCAATGAAGATATCGTAGTAAAGCCTGAACCTCATCCTCGAATTTTATATCGACCGACCCAAGTCTGGACAAAATTGAGTTCATATTGTTGATGTGTACTGTTACTGGATTTCCTTCTTTCATCTTTGTGTTCACCAACTCTCGAATCAAGAAAACCTTATTAGCTGCCGATGGCTTTTCGTACATATTCTCGAGCGCTTTCAACAGATCCGCCGTTGACTTTTCCTTGACGATGTTAAACGCCACGTTTCTGGATAGCGTCAATCGGATCAACCCTAGAGCCTGCCGATCCTTGAGCTTCCACTGCTCCTCGGTCATGGACTCCGGCTTCACCCCTGACAAGGGTTCGTGAAGATCCTTACGAGTACGAATAATCTTCAATCTGCATCTTCCAGAAACCAAAATCGGATCCATCAAACTTCTCGATTCCAATCTTCGTACTCTCCATCTGCATAGATCGTGGTGAATTTCTCCTAGCTCTGATACCAGTTGTTAGGATTCGAGTATTAGCACACACGCACAATCTATACTGCAGAAAAGTAAAGAACACGAGACACAAGGATTTACGTGGTTAGGTCAATGTGACCTACGTCCACGGGCTGCAACCAGAATTTTTCTATTGCTTTCTGCCTCTCATCCTCATGTAGAATTTCAAGTACAAAGTGTTATATTTATAGAGACTAACTAGGGTTTCTAACTTAGGCAACAATAAACATAAAACAGGCCCAATTAAACTGAGCCCATCAAGACTCCACAACCCAACAACTAAGAGTGAAAAACTTTTATCTTCCTTGAATATAGGTGCACGCATTACAAATGTAAATGCAAAGCCTATGCATGAATTTACATAGTATTCTATTAACTTGTGTCTATTTTTCTAAATGCCATATAAATGAAAATCTGTCAATGATACATATGTTGTGTAGAATTTATAATTAAATATTATAATTAATAAATTATATATTGAGAGATAAATGCACATGTACATAGATAAATACTTTTGATTGTAGATCTCGTAAATAACTCATTGGACAACAAAAAACAAACTCCCCATGTTTGTCTTTTAGAAAGGTATGCATATTTCTAGTAAAATCTTTCAGTTGAACAAAAAATTAATATCTTCAAATTTTTTAAAAGGAGTATAATCAGTAAAAGGTAACAAAATAACTTATTTATATAATAGTAGTTAGTTACCTTGATATTGTTTCAACTGTATCGTTGCATTCAATACACATTTGCTCTCCATTGCATTTAGTACACACTTGCTCTCCATAAACACACTCTGTTATATTACCACAATTGTTGCAGGGCCCATACCACAAGTTTTTAATATCTATGTTATTTATATAAGCAACTATGCGAAAGTACTTTTCTTGAAAAAAAAAATAACAATATTTAAAAGTCATATTTAATTATCTTATTCATTTGCAACAGTTTATTACATGTGAGAATGCTCGATAATCTGATATCCGTATTCTTTTAGCACTCGAGATCAATAACAATTGTATAGTAAAAAAATA
The DNA here is from genome assembly GCA_030512225.1 of Rauvolfia tetraphylla. Taxonomy (NCBI): domain Eukaryota; kingdom Viridiplantae; phylum Streptophyta; class Magnoliopsida; order Gentianales; family Apocynaceae; genus Rauvolfia; species Rauvolfia tetraphylla. The sequence goes on from JAJQKT010000034.1 coordinate 6,475,332, forward strand.
AGCTCTCTTCATCCAAGTTGCAAGTGTCTTTGCACAACAATTTTCATCATACCTAAATGTAAAAAAGTATACGTAAAAGAAAAAAGTAAAGTATAATGAGTGAATCTATACATATATACAACTTACCATTGTCTAATGATATTAGCAAATTCTAAATTTGTGTTGATATATAACGTGCTTGATCTATTTGTGCAAAGATGACCATGTATGCAAAAGTTGGTATAACATGAATATTTTTTTCAAGATAATAATCAAATTAAATTAAGTAATATACCTTGATGATTTTGCATTATGATCCCATATACCAATAGAATTATGTTTTCATTTACTACAACTGATAGTTGCTCCCCCTCATTACAGGAAAGTTCTCCCCATAGAGTTAGTCTAATAACTGTCATGCTGTTTTAATATGTAAATGAATTTTAATAAATTTGTAGATATTGAAATACATTAATAAAAATTTTACATTAATAAAAATACTTTTACTCTCTTTCCTCCTCCAAAACACTTTTGCACGGAATATACGTTACTTTTTTAAAAAATAAGTATATAATGAGAATAGATTTTAAAAAGAGAAATTGGTTCTAAATATCATTTAAAAATTATATTTTATAGCTCGACTATGAGTAATTTTTACTCTCTCTCCTCCTCCAAAACACTTTTGCACGGAATATACATTAATTCTTAAAAAAATAAATGTATAATGAGAATAGATTTTTAAAAAGAGAAATTTGTTAAAAATATCACTAAATAATATATTTAATAGCACGACCATGAGTATGCCTTTTTTTTTAGTGACAGAGTCAATTTTTCTTTTAAAAAAAATACCATAAAAAATTAATACGTATTATTATATAAATAGTTATTAGAGGTATTACAAAAAATATAAAGCAAATTTATGTATTTAATTTAAAACTTATGTACTAATGATTAATCATAAGTAATTAAGATAAAAAGAAATAAATAAAAAAATACATTATAAGTTATACTTTTTTTTCTATATATTCAAAGTAAATTAACTTTATGACATGGTCTTTCAATTATTCTGTCGTATTCACCTCCTACCCCCTTATGTATAAGAGAAAAAGAGAATTCTTTATCATTTAATTATTTATTTTGACTCTTTAAAAAAATAAAGCATATTTATAATAAAATCATTGTGAAAATTAAAATTCTTCTCTCCTTACTTGTCTCCCTCAATTCCTAAAAAATAAATAACATAAAAATTTAAAAAATTAGTATTTTATAATTAAAAACCTCAAAGAAAGATTTTCAAAATAAAAATATTCTCAATCATTGTTCAATTGTTTTCAAAAGAATCGTGTTCTTGATCCATCACAAAAAAAAAAAAACTATAGTGTTAATATATTTTACAAAATCATTTATTTCTTTTATATTCACTTGGTAAAAAGACAAAAATAAAAAAAAATAATACCTATCGATTATTACATTTCATGTCTAATGTACTGTATGCATATTATGGTGCGGAATGTTTTAATAGCAAATTAGACACTTTTATCCTTAAAACTTAGCGAATGAATGATCAAATTAGATAGTAATAGATATTGATCAAATTGGCGTAATATATACTAAGAACTAAACAGCTAAATAATTCTAAGTTTTCCCTTCAAACAAACGGAAAAAAAAAACTTGAATCTTTAAAATCTATTAAATAAAATAAAATTTCAATAATTTTCTATTAAAATAACTAAAAATATAAAATATATTCTATCATTCAATCAAAATTAAAAAAATGCATAAAAGATGCAAAAGGAGAAAGCATTAATGATGCTGAAAATAAAATAAAAAAGTAAAAAAAGCTAACAAAAAGGGAGTAAATGAATAACTACATATGAAAGTTATGTACAACTTGAAAACTTGTTGATAATTAAAAAATTTAAAAAGTTTCAAAATATATATATATTATTCCTAAAAGAAATTATATGAACTCATATTGAAGAAAAAAATAAATTAAAAATAAAACAAAAAGTTGCATACCTTTCGTTTTACAGGATTTAACTAAAGAAGCCTCTAATACATATTTAAAAATAATAAAGCTAAAATACTAATTTGAATGAAAAATTAAAATATCCTAAATGTGCCTTATGCTTATAACATGTATAACACTCATACATTTTTCTCCATTTTAAAGGAAGAAGCATGGGATAGTCTTTCTATTTTGGCCTCTATCCCAAAAGGTTCTCAACCAAAAAAAAAAAAAAAAACTCTTCTCTAAAAATAAATAAATTCATAAACATCTCACTTGTACACAAAGAAGTTTTCAATAAATTAAAGAAAATAAAATATTTTCTAAAAAAATTAATTCATAAAATCTTTTGAACAATAAGAGATACATTGAGCATTGATAAGCTTCTCAAGAAAGTAAAATATTTCTTCAAGAACAGAAATAGAAAATTAAATTTATAATACTATTTATTAAATTTAGACGTCAAACATTAAAGTAAAAGGAAAAAATGAAGAGAATAAAGCAACATGCATAAAAAAAATATTAGTTTTAATTTGAAAAAAGAAGACTTTAATTAGAGAAAAATAAGAGGATCGACGATAAAAAACCTTATGAGAAAAAGTTTGTGAAGAAAGAAAAAGTTTGTGGAGAAAGTGACAATAGATGAAGTTATGTGTAGATAGTGAAAAGTTATTAAAATTTTGATTTAAATTAAAAAATACATTTCAAATTACAATATTAGTAGAAGAGTTTGTATAGTATTAGAGTTGGAAGTAGACTTTGGTTTTTTTAGTAGTAAAAGAGTTTGTATAGTATTAGAGTTTGAATTGGAGTTAAACGGTGGAGAAATTATTTTAATTAGAAATTGAAAAACTCTAGAAAATAGAATCAAGGCCTTAGAAGGTTTAGAAGAAGAGAGAGAGTAAAAGTATTTTGGTAATATATATATATATAGATATATAGATTTACTCCATTTATTTATCGACTCTATTTATCTAGCTTTAACTTGAGTTTTGAAAAGCTTCAACTTGATCCAATTATTAAAAGAGCGAGTACGACGCTAGCTTCTATTGAAACGTTCACATACGACTATTATATCAGTAGAGTTGAGTTTCTATAAATTAAAAATTAACAAAGTTAATAATAAAAATTTAAATAAAATATATTAATAATTTTAAAAACATTTAATTATATATATATTTTTAAAAATATAAACCTTCAATTTTAAACAAAGTAATTATTATTATTATTAAAATATTATTAAACTCAATCAACTCGAGTTCGAACCTTGTGCAAACTTGTATTATTAGGAACTGATATCATAACACCATATCAGGATATAGGAAAAGGAAAATAGGTGAAAATCCTAAGTAATCAAGTACTCTCTTTGTTTCAAAATATAAAATTTTTAAATTTTTTAAAAATAAATTAAAAAAAATATTATGATTTTTTACCCTTAACTAATTTAAGTTGTTCTCTACTACCATGAGAGAAAATAAAAAAAAGTATATTTTTATTGGTTTAGTTCGTATAAATATCTCAAACTTTGGAGTTCTTGACGATTGAGTATCCAATCCCATTACTATAATAATTAAGTACCCAATTTGGATAGAATTTATTAATTCAAATGAAAAACTTTGGGAGTTTTGACAATTGAGTATCCAATCTCAATACTATAACAGTTAAACACCAATTTGGATAGAATCTGTTAATTAGATAGAAAACAAACAAAAGACTAGATATTCTGAAAAAGAAAGTAAAAATCTCTATATTTTAAAACAAATGAAGCTACAAAATTTAACTATAATATATTTATTATGAAAAAATATCTAACCATTATAATTACATTATACTTAAACATTAATTCCAAAAAAACTAAAATAAATATTATTCTAGAAGACTGTTTACCCACACAGATTACAGACTAGCTGAAGCCCATATAACAGGGTCTCAGCTTTGCAGTTGTTTGAGAAGATAAAAACACAAAGAATGAGTCTGGTGAGATTTGTTAAGGAATCCAAGAACATACGGACACCATCAACAAAAGGCATCCTGTAAATATTTGTTACGACATGTTGCCAAAGGAGGATTTTAACATATTTGAAAAGTCTATTGGCATTAGGATTTGATGAGATACTATTTGCTAAGAAGAATTTTATGGTATAAAGGAGTCCACTTTGAAAGTTGTTATTATTTGAGCAAAACTCCATTGTGGTAAGAAGAATGTATTTGGGAAATTCTAAAGCTTCTAAGATTTGAAGAATTCCATAAAAATCTATCTACACCAAATATCAAAGATTGTCTTCCTAAATTCTTAGGATTTCTTACTATATTTTAGGGATGACAATCTTGGAGAAAAAGGAAGTTCAAGACTCTTGCATATTATATATATGAGCTTCAAGGCAAAGCAAAAACAACTCTTGGGATTGCATATCTCTTGCAACTCACGGTATAATTCTTGGAGATAATCTCAAAGAGCTCTCTCGGTATTACTCAAGTAAATCTCAACGAGAGACTGTCATGTTTTCCATGCAATATTCTTGAGAGAGTTATTATTTGAACTTATGTTATAGAAGCAGTATTTTAGGAGAGTTCAACAACACAATTTATCCTCTTGTTATGTTGTTCATGCAATTTGTACTGTTTCTATTCAAATACTGAAAATTGAAGTTCAACAGACGCTGGAATTCAGTTGACAAGGTTCTGATCAAACCACTTCAAAGAGAAGAAGGATGCTGCAACTGATCGAGATTAGTTGAGAGCAGTAAGTGCAAGTGAGATCTTACTGCATCCTGTTGAAAGAAGTTCGACACATTCTGTTGAAGAGAGTTCAACAAGAGCGAGCTGTGGCTGTATTATAATTCAACAATCGTAAAGGCAGGAATTGTGATTGGTGGATTTCTCATCGTGAAGGCAACACTGTGATTGTTTGATTTCTGGCTGTTAGTGCATCTTTGGTAAAAGGTGTTTTGCCGAGTCAGCTAGGGGAATCACTAGATGAGATTAAAAACTTGTTTTTGTTCTTTTGAAACATTAAGTTTAGTGAATTGCTTTTCTGGGTATTGCCCCGTAGATGTAGGCTATTGAGCCGATCTACGTTGCCAATTTTTTTGTGTCAAGTTTTATATTTATGTTTGTGTGTGTTGTGTTAAACTATGCAGAATCGACTTCAACACATAGAATTTGATAAAACGTAAAAAATTTTGAATAAACCAAACCATACAAGTAGTATCAGAGCAGGTCACCAATTATTGCTGATTTGCTATTCAATTGGCATGTGAGATAGTGGGTAGTAGGTTGTGCAAATTATGGCAAAAGAAACAGGATCTATAAGAAGACCACCACTGTAGGATGGAGCAAATTATGCATACTGGAAAGCACAAATAAGAATCTTTATTCATACTGTGGATGAGAATGCATGGATTGCAGTTCAATAAGGATGGACTCTACCAATCATCATGAATCATGAATGGATTGTTGTTAAAAAATCTATGGAGGATTGGATTGATGTTGAACGCAAGTTGAATGTAACAAATGTTAGGGCTCTCAATACCATCTTCACAGCTGTTGATGCAGAACAATTCAAATTAATCTCAATTCATCAATTTGCAAAAGAGGCATAGGAGGTGTTGCAAACAGTCTATGAAGGAACAAGCCATGTCAGAATGTCAAAGCTGCAGATGTTGACCTCTCAATTTGAGGAATTGAGAATGATAGAAGACAAGAAAATTCACATATTCAGCAACCAATTGAGAGATATTGCAAATCAAGTATTCCAAATTCGCAAAAAATATTCTGAAGAAAAATTGATGCACAAAACCTTGAGATCCTTACCGTCAAGATTTGCTGTCAAAGTTGCTGCCATTGAAGAAGTTAGAAATCTGTCGGAGATTAAGCTGGATAAATTAGTGTAGTCCTTACAAACCTTGGAAATGCACCTCAACACTCAACATAAAAATAAAGGTGTTGCATTAAAGGCTGAAAGAAGCTCATAAGCATCCCACATAAATTTTGATATTGACAACATTGCCTTGTTGACAAAGAAGTTTGGCAAGATGCTGAAGAAAGAAAGTAGAAGGTTTCAGAAGTTCAATAAGGGTACCAGAAGAGGAGATGAACACACGAAAAGTGATGATGCAGGACTTTGACAGAAAAAGTGACAACAATAATATCATTAGATGTTTGGAATGCTAAGGAATTGGTCATACTCAAAATAAGAGTGCAAATAACCTGAAGAAGAAAAAATCATACAACACGACATGGAGTGATGATGACAAGGAATCTAATAGCAGCAACAGTGAAGATGGAGATGAGGCAAATCATATGAATAATTTTGTTGCATTTCATTCAAATACATATTTGCAATTTGATAGAAGCGAAACTGATAATGAGGATTTAGAAACTGATGATTAAGAAGTTGCCTATGAAAAAGTAAGAAGTGAATATGAGTTGATTTATGCAAAATGGATGGAAATCGTCGAGATCAATAGGAGGTTAAAATAAGAAAATCAGAAACTACTACAACAGAATAATTTACTGCAATAGGAACGTAAGCAGCTTCAACAGCAGGTACAACAGGATGTTGAATCACTTTAACTTAGCAATGACAAACTGGATAAGGTAGAACACTATATCAAAAAGCTGAATTCAGAAAAGATGAAGCTTGATGAAATACTATCCATTGGCAAGCCATCAAGAGATTTTATAGGACTGGGCTACAACAACAGTAACACTACTTTAACAAGCAGGACTAAACCAAATAGAAAAATGACTTTTCCAGACAAAAAGAAGTTCATTAAAAAACCTAAAAAGCTCCTTGTTACTTGTAACTATTGTTCTCTTGCAGGACACAATTGGAACATCTGTTTAAGACTTGTTAAAGATCTATTGCAAGGGCGCAAACTTGTGAAAGTTGAGTTCAACAAGAATCGGTGGACAATTCGACAAAGGCGAATTTGGGTCAGAAAGGCAGAATTCAGAGGATATGTTGCACATGTGCCATTTGCAACAAATATGAATGATGTATGGTACTTTGATAGTGACTATTCTTGGCACATAACAGGCCAAAAATGAGTTTTATTGAACTACATAGCCTGTGAATGAGATAATGTAACATTTGGTGATGGCTCCAAAAATAAAGTAGTTGACATTAGAGTCTAAACATCAAAATTATACCTACACTCAAAGATATTCTATTTGTTGAAGGAATGAAAGCAAATTTGACTAGTATAAATCAACTATGTAATGATAATCTATGTGTTAACTTTAACAAAGACAAATATTTTGTTATGGATGACTCTAATAGGCTAATTTTCACTAGAGTTATAACATCAGATAATTGTTATAAATTGCTAAAATCAAATGATCAACTCTATATGGTTGCTCAGGATGATAAAGTTGATCTTTGGCATCAAAAGTTGGGGCATATAAATCTCAGGATGTTGAAAAGCTTTCCAAAATCACAAAAAGAATATGTGATTCATGTCAAATTAGAAAGCAGAAAAGGTCTTCTCACAAAGAAACAACGGAGATAAACACTTTTAGGACATACAAGCTCATACATATGGATCTTTTTTGTCATACTCAAATTGAAAGTATTAAAGGCAAAAGATATGTGTTAGTGTGTGTTGATGATTTCTCCAGATATACTTGGGTTCGCTTTTTGAGACAAAAATTAGAAACTTTTGATGCATTTCGAAAGTTGTGTTTGAAGCTGCACACTCAAAAGAATTCAACACTGTGTAGACTACGAAGTGATCATGGTAAAGAGTTTGACATTTAACAGTTTAACAAATTCTGTGTTAGTTATGGTATTCAACAGAAATTTTCTACACCAAAGACACCTCAACAGAATGGTGTAGTTGATAGGAAGAAAAAACCATTTAAGAAATGGCCCGAGTCGTGTTGAAATCCAAAGAGATATCTCAAAAATGGTGGGCAGAAGCTATTAACACTACAACACATGTCATCAATAGGACATATTTGAAGCTTTACACTACTAAGACTGCCTGTGAAATTTGGACAAGACGTAAGCCAAACTAGACATTTTTTCATATCTTTAGTAGTGAGTGTTACATTCTCAATAACGGGGAACCTTTAGGAAAGTTTGATGTGATGAAGGAGTATTTCTTGGTTACTCCAATAATAGTAGAGCCTATCGAATATTTAACAAGAAAAGTGGGAGTTTTCATAGAGAGCATCAATGTAATGGTTGATGATGCTGTTGTAACAAAGAATGATAAGATAACCACAACAGATGAGGACGAGTCAAATCTTGTCAAATCTTAGGAGTCTTTCAATACTTAGATAGATCCAAGCCAGAGGATTCAATTGATTCTACAACAGATACAGAAACAACAGAAAAAATAGTTTAACACAAAAATCATCTTCAAGGATTAAAAATAATCATCCTATAGATTTGATCATTGGAGGCTTGGATGAATCAAGAAGAACTAGAGGATAGACAAATATCAATTATAAGGAGATGGTGATGTTCGCATACTACACTTTAACACTGAAACCAAAGAATGTTAAAGAGGCTTTGACAGAGGAGTTTTCGATAGCTGCTATGTAGGAGAAACTTCAATAGTTTGAGTACAATGATGTTTGGGAACTTGTTTCACGCCCAGATGGAGTAAATGTGATTGGCCTAAAGTGGGTGTTTCGCAACAAAACTGATGAATATGGGAACATAACACGCAACAAAGTAAGACTTGTTGCACAAGGCTACACACAAGTTAAAGGAGTGGGCTTTGACAAAACTTTTGCCCCTGTAGCACGAATGGAATCTATCAGATTATTATTAGCTTTTGTTTGTGCAAAAAGAATCACACTTCAATAAATGGCTATCAAAAGTGCGTTCTTAAATAATATTTTTGATGATGCCCTTAATTTTCATAATGAACCTAGGACTGTTAATGATCCTTTTGTTGAATCAGAGGTATTTTCTGATGATTTGTCTGGTACTAAAATTGTTCATGTTATTACTGATGTTGGAGTAACTCAATTTGCCAAATTAGAAGAGAAACATTCTAGTCTGTCTATTAAGTCAGATCCTATTGAAATGATAGAGACTGATAGTGAAGGAACAAATTCTAAAGATGTTAAGGTCAGGATAGTTAAGATGTCAAAAAAATAGAAAGGGAAAAGAAAAATAAAAGAGCCCACTGGGAAAGGATTGAGAAATGGGGTAAAAAGAAAAAAAAATTGACAATGACAAAATTCAAGCAACAGATGCTTCTGATGTGTTATTCTTCAATTATGACAGCGACTACAATATAGAAATGTGTTTGTAAGATTAGTGTTGGCTGGAAGACTAATTGATGAAGCTAAATTTGAGTTGCTTGGATTAATAGACCTATTGAAGAGTGTTAAGCTATATGACTCTGCCACTTTTGCTGAATCTTAGAACCTCAATATGGTACATGAGTTTTATATCAATCTTGACAAATGAGTGGATGATCCAGGGGTTCATTTTTTCATGCAGTCTATGTAAGGGTGTTGTGATCTCTTTTTCTTCTGAACTGCTAGCTAGTGTACTTGGAGAAAACCATTATCCTGAGATTGAAGGTAGTAGAATAAATGGTAACTTTGACATGATAACTATTTCTAGATAATTGATAAGAGATACACTTTATCAATGGCCTGTAGAAAATTAGTTGAAGTCTTCCTCTTTGACAATGAAATACTTTGCTCTGTGCAAATTGTCCTACAAAAATTGGATACTATTTGCCAACATTTTAGTCATGTTGAAGGACAAAGTAGTGCCGTTATACTTGATTAGAATAGAAAGGCAAATTAACATTGGTTCTATTATATATAATTCTATTGTTAAACTTGCAAGGATAAGCACTGTAAGTACAACAACTGTTTCTTTTCTTTGTCTTCTTACTGACTATCTTTCTTTTCTTGTCGAGGTATTCATGTTTTCAGTAAGGATATTGTTGTCAATGATATCAAGACGTTCAAGCTACCCTTGACAAGGTCCAAATCTGAAATCTCCATGCCTGACTCTCTCAGTACAACAAGTGCTAGAATAAGATTAACAAGAGTTGCTGCAAGCTCTTCTTGTGCCAAAGTTACTTCAACATCTGCCCCCGATGATATCCAGTCTCTTCAAGAGCAAATGGCAAAATGTGTCAATTAATGCCAGATTTTGACAGCTTGAGTCAATGATCTTTTACAACAGATCCTAACTGTTTCTACTTCTCAGCTACACCTCCAAGAGACTCTTCAAGAAATCCTTGATCAACTTTTGAAGGATCAATGACACTTTGGCCTTGTTCATTGCAAAAAAAAAGGGGAGGGGGGGGGGGGAGAGGGAGAGACATACATGTCAACGATGGAGATATGGGGAGACATGTGTCTGCCAGAAAGGAAGGAGATCCTGGAGATAGGGGAAGTCTTGACTTTAATAAGCTTGTGTGGCTTGTGGCTTTCTGTCAAACTAATTGATGAAGCTTTACTTGAAATTTTTATAATTGCTGAACAATTTAAATTTTGCTTTACCTAACAGTTTTACTATTCTGAGTATATTTGGGATGATCGTAATATTCCCTGAATTCTTGGCTTAACATTTCTGTTGAACTAATTGCCAAAATGCATGTGTTGTCATGCTTTAGTTCAACATAATGCTCTGTAGTTGCTGAATGTGTGCTGTCAAAGTGCTTCTACTGAATTCTCATTACATACATTTAACTGAGCAAGTATTTATAAAGACTGAAGGAGATTTTTGCAAGGCTTATGGAGGTTTTGAAACAAATAATGCGAGAGATGGAGATTGTTACAGCATGTTGCCAAAGGAGGATTTTTAACATATTTGGAAAGTCTATTGATATTAGGATTTGATGAGATACTATTTGCCAAGAAGAATTTAATGGCATAAAGGAGTCCACTTTGAAAATTGTCATTATTTGAGTAAAACTCTATTATGGTAAGAAGAATATATTTGTAAAATTCTAAAACTTCTAGGATTTGGAGAATCCTATGAAAATCTATCTACACCAAATACCAAAGATTGTCTTCCTATATTCTTGAAATTTCTTGATATATCTTAGGGATGACAATCTTGAAGAAGAAGGAAGCTCAAGACTTGCATATTATATATATGAACTTCAAGGCAAAGCAAAAACAACTCTCGGGATTGCATTTCTCTTGCAACTCATGGTATAATTCTTAGAGATAATCTCAAAGATCTCTCTCGATATTACTCAAGTAAATCTCAACGAGAGACTCTCATGTTTTCCATTCAATATTCTTAAGAGAGTTATTATTTGAACTCATATTATAGAAGCTGTATTTTAGGAGAGTTCAGCAACACAATTTATCCTCTTGTTATGTTGTTCATGCAAAGTGTATTATCTCTGTTCAAGTGCTAAAACTGAAGTTTAATAGACGCTAGAATGCAGTTGACAATGTTTTGATCAAACTATCTCAAAGAGAAGGGTGCTGCAACTGATCGAAATCAGTTAAGAGCAGTAAGTGCAAGTGAAATCTTGCCACACCTGTTAAAAAAAAAATTCGTCACATCTTGTTGAAGAGAGTTCAACAAGAACGAACTGTGGCTAAATGATAATTCAACAATCGTGGAGGCAGGAGTTGTGATTGGTGGGTTCTCAATCCTGAAGGCAAAACTGTGGTTGTTGGATTTCTGACTGTTGATGCAGCTATGGAAAAAGATGTTTTGCCAAGTCCACTAGAGAAATCACTAGAGGTGATTGAGAGCGTATTTATGTACTTTTGAAACATAAATTTTAATGAATTACTTTTCTAAGCATGGCTCCACAGATGTAAGCTGTTGAGACGAATTGCATTACCAATTTTACTGTGTCAAACTTTATGTTTCTGTTTATATTTGTTGTGTTAAATTTTATAGAATTGATTTTAATGTACGAAATTTGACAAAAGGTAAAAAAGTTACATAAATCTAACCATACACTATCATTATTGTATATATATTAAAATATGGTAAATTGCTTAGACTAGAAATAATATATTCTGCATATTATTTTATTGAAATTGTTGTAATCAGCAGCTGATTGCTATTACCTTGATCATGCTTATCATAGTAAGGCTAGAAATTATGTGTATATGTATATGCATGTACACAAAATTCAATAATATATACGTAGAATATTTTTGCTATTCTTAATCTCTGCAAGCTTAGACTATAGTTAAAAAAACTATATTTTATAATTCAAATTTCATTTTCACTCTTACAAACAATTCATTTTTTCGAATCTTAATACTACTTAATTCAAAATAAATCATAATTCAAATACAACTCACTATTTTCTAAGAATATGGACCTTATTTAAATTTACATAGCACGCCAAATCTTGGACAACTCAATAGGATATTGTGAACCCACCACCATTTGGTTACCCAAACCTTGCTGAAGTCCTAAGAGCTTAAAACATCGTGCTTCTTTATTATTTATTCGACTCTCCGGATTAATCTTCCAGAAAAGATGAAAAAGAGCTCTTAAAACTTTCTCCACCTTTCTCCAATTCTTCTTGTTCCTGAAACCACATACCAAATTTATCAGAAAGCAACAAACTCCAATCTTTTTTTCTTTTTTTCCCTTTTTTTAGGGGAGGGGATGGGGGGTTTTGGGAGATGAAGCTAAAGAAAAAAATGGTAAGAGTACATAACCTGGAGTATCAAAACAAGAGAAACTGACCTCACCCCGGCCTTCCAGCCTAATCCATCAGCATGCCAATTGGACTTGCCTTGATCCGTCTATTAGAACATTTGGGATACGGGATATGTGATTCCAACCATCTCCAAACCTATTGTAGCGTTTTGCTAAAGCTGTGCAGGAACGCAAATCCAGAACTTCTAGTGCTTGTGCCCTGCCCAGGAGCACATGGGGCAGCATTTTCAACTCGTGGCACTCGTATAGATATAACTCCTGAAGGCAAGGCATTACGAAAGAAACGAGACTTTCATCCCCTTCTCCAAGGTCTTCCCATGTTCTTAGATTTTGCAAACGGGAAAACTTTAACTTCTTCAACCGGGGAAATGCAAACAGCCCTTCAAGATACTCTGTTATTCCAAGGAATTCATGACCCAGAACCTCTACGTCCTTCAATGCAAAGAGTTGGAGTATCACAAGTGAAGGGAGTTTTCCCAATGCAGACAAGGATGACACATTGCCGAATGCGATATCAATTCTTCTGAGATTGTTGTGGGACATTATGCAAGTTGGCAACAAGGACTGGGGATAAAAATATATGGAGAGATACTCCAGGTTTGGAGGCAGTTCTGAAACTTCTACAACACTTCCATAAAACATAAGAACCAATCCTAGGATATAAGTCTTATCTTTGAGTCTCGCATTTCCAAAATTCACCTCATCAACCTCCCCAAAGAATTCAATATTTATTTGCCCCCCAAGTTGGTATAAGCTTCCCAGGAATTCCAACTTGTTGTACCCTTCTCCCACTTTCAATTCCTTCAGTACTCGCAGTGAAGTCAACTTCTCCAGTCCTTGCTTGATATTTGTTCCAGAGTTGAGAAGGTATCTTAAGTTTACGAGATTTCCAACCCTTTGAGGAAGTTGAGACACTTTAGGACAATCTGTAATATCCAAAGTTTCCAAATGGTAAAGATCACAGATTTCTTCAGGCAATTCTTTCAAATAATTGTTTCTGCTCAGGTCTAGGTAACGCAGATGAATCAGTTTTCCAACTGCTCTAGGGACTTCTTCTAGCCAAGCGCCAAGTAAACTTAATGTTCGGACACGTTTTAGACAGCAGAACCCGTCTGGAGCAATATTAATGCCGTGAAAACTGCAAAAGCTCCGGAGATTTTCAACATTGTTAGCCATAGGACTAATTGAAACATCATCATGGAACCAGCTTAGATGACGAACTTTTCTAGAAGACAATCTGATTGCCTCATCCAAATCTTTTATCGTAAGGCATTCACCATTCACGAGATATTGAGCAAAATCATGAATTATGCCATGCATTTTACATTTGATGATTCGACCCAAATATGGATCTCTCTCCAAGACCTCAAAGAAAGAACGCATTGCCAAATTAAGGAAGTACTCATATCCCGACGATTCGGATTCTACAACTTCTCCACTGGAGTTGATATAACCTTGTGCCCTCCATATTCCAATTAGCGGTTCTACATCTACTGGAAAGTCTTTAGGAAAGACTGCACAATACAAGAGGCAACGCTTCATTGCTGGGGACAACTCATTGTAGCTCAAATATACAGTAGGGAAGAGAGACGTTGCCGCTCCCTCCAATTCCCATAACTCACTCTCCAAAATATTTTGCCATTCTTCTACCGTGTCTCTGAATCTTAAAAGACCTCCTAAAAACATAGCAGCAAATGGTAAGCCCTTGCACTTCCTCGATATCTCAAAACCAATGTCTTCAAATTTCTCGGACTCCCTCTGTGGTCTCCCCGAAAAGGCTATTCTACTAAGTATACTCCAACACGCTGAGTCAGTCAGCGGGCGCAATGAATATAGACAATATGTACCCATCATTCTTGCTACCCGTTCGCTCCTCGTTGTCACCAGGATTCTACTTGTAGGATTCCCATGCTTGAGAGATCTCCAGAGTGGTTCCCACCTAGTGTAATCCTCTGTCCACAAATCATCAAGGACAAGAAGGAATTTCTTCCGAGAAATCACTAGCCTGATGCGTTGGAGCAAGACTTCCAACCCGGAGAAATCTGAGGAAATCTTGTCAAGACATTCAAGAATTGCTCTGGCGATCCTTGAAGGATCGAAAGGATTTGAGAGACAGATCCATGCTCTGTGTTCAAAATAGTCCTTCACTCGACCGTCATTGTAGACTAACTGGGCAAGACTGGTTTTCCCAATCCCTACCGTCCCCACTATACTGACAATATGAATGCCATCGTCATTTGCAGACAATAATTCCTTCACTATTACATCCTTATCATTCTTTCTACCTCGTATCTCTGATTCGTCACGCATTGTGGTACTAAATGGACGTCTAAATTCTTGAGATTCAGAATGCAAGAAGCTTTCATTAACATTAAATCTATGTGCCTCTTCAAGAATCTTGCGGAATCTAAGATTTAGACCTCTTATCTTCCGAGCAATGTCATCGCCCAAAGAAACTAGTGCGAAACAAAGACAATAAGTTATGAAGAAGGAGCGTACCTTGTCCCAGAATTCCAAAGAAGAAGCACGATTAATATCTTGTGGTACCCCAGTTTGACGTTTGTGGATCTCTGCGTTCCAATCATCCAACACATCCTCCATCTCGTAGGCCAATTCCTCGATCTTTTCTAGCCAAATTCCTACTGGTTTCTCCGTCAATTTTCTACTCTCAGCATGAGGCAGCTGTCGCAGAAGTAATGTCAACGAAGAAGAGAGACTTGCGAGATCACCTTCAACGCCAGTCACCACCTTAATCTGGCACTCGCTTTGCCCACTTTGAACATAATTCAATTGATCCAGTAACTTGGTAACCAGGTGCTCGGCCATGATTTGCTTCCGTAGGTTGTCGATTTCAGAATGATAGCCTTCTGCAACTCTTCAACCTTGTTTACCTTTGGTCAACCGCACCATGGTGTTAGCTAACCATTTTTCGGTCTACGGTCCCACCTATGAACCAATCTAACCGCAAAACGCCTATTGTCCCTTTTAATTCAATGAATTTTTCTCATATTACAATACTCTAAGAAACAAAATGCGAAGCACTAAGTTTAGCTCCATTTTTTAATCTCCTTGTTATCCGATACAAAAGAAAAATATCAAATGCTGATGAGATAGCTCACAAGATTCTTACTTTGGAGCATTCGAATGGGTGTTGCTCCCAAGATACAGTTATAAAATGTTTTTGGTTTAATGGTAGTTACAATGAGATTAATTTGTAACACTATAAAGGACCAATCTAACTGCAATAATTTGTTACAATTTTATTATAATTTAGGTCTAAAAGTAACATTTTATCGGCTATTTCATTTAAAGGTAGTAGTAGCAAACGAGTCAGTCCGCTCTGGTCCGAACCGGCCAGCCGCGTGCTTTACAAAACGACGTCGTTTTGCAAAATAGTAAAACAACGTCATTTTTTAAAAAAATATTTTAAAAATATTTCAAAAACCTCAAAACGACATCGTTTTGTAGGAAAAAATTTTGAAAAAGAAAAAATAAAACGGATCAAAAAATTTTGCGTTTAAACGGGTTTAGACATACTAAATTCAAGATCGCCTATATCCGCGAATTTTAACCCGACAGTATTATTTAAAAGGAAGCTTTCAACCAAAAAGTACAGAGATACGTGAGGTTGTGATTTAGGTGGGAATCCGAGGCAATTGCCTTGGCATTCAATTTGGAGTTTCACTTTTGAAAGATAGGGAGTGGAGAAGCTTTGAAAGAGAGCGTTGATGTTGGAATGAAGTTGGTGATCTTAACCTAGAATTTGAATATGGCATTCTTTCTTTGAATGGTGTAGAGAAGAGCATAGGAATAATGAAGCCTGCGGTTTATAAGAAAAACATAAAAGAATGAAAAAGTACTGATGGGATGACTTTGCAGTTCGTAAGTTCTTCATCGATTAGGAAACAGAAAAAAGAACTTCATTAGCTGAACCCACTTATGCGCCTTGCATTTCCAATTTTAACCTTGGTAGAAAACGCATGTGAACATTTCATGATAAACCTAGCCGGAAACGACCGCAGAAGTGGCAGCAAACCCTTAAATATCAGTTCTCAACATTACTCCCACAATCAATCCCCTATCTCTCTCTCATAAATTTATTAAGGGTAATGGAAAATTTTTTCTTTTATTTTTCTCACTCTTAATCTATGTACAAAAGGCCAAAAAGTTATACATTTTGAAATAAATCAGAGAGTAGTATTATTTATTAAAATTGAAAGAGAGAGAAAATTATTAAGGGTAAAATATAAAAAAGTAATAATTGCACTATTAATTAATTAATTAATATTTCCGTCTCCATTCTCGTACCACCAAAAAAAAAAAAAAAAAAAACAGCTCATCATCTTAATGCTTTAACAACCAAGTAGGTATTTTGCCTATTTCGCAGAGGCAAAAGGCAAATAGTAGTAGATCATTATGTGGCTTCGGACGGCGGTATAAGACCATAATTTACAGATTATTATACACGATCTGTCTTCAATTAATTAAAATATTTTTCTTAAAAATAGTAATTGTTTTGAACTGTTCTAGATCAATTTCTTTTTAATTTACTTCTGATTTTAACTTTAGGGAGTTAAAAAAAAGTTTATTTTTGACAAGTTATCCTAAAGAAACTTTTTAAATATACTTTCTCTTTCTTTATTTAAAAGATTTAAATTTCTCTAATATGTAAGTCATACCATTAATCTTTTTAATTAATAAGTATATTATAGTGATTTCACTATAGTCGAATTACTCTCCTTAATTTTGTATTAAGTCAAAATGAGATATTTAAATAAACATGTAATTTAATTTTGTATTAAGTAAGAAACATGTAAGTTAATGAGTACTTTATATCAATTTGGATATATAAACTTAATATATAGTAGGGTTAATGATGAATTGATAGTGTATAACATATTAAAATATTTACTTTTATGAAACGTGTCAAATATTTTGAGATATTTTAATATAGTAAGAAGGTTATTAGAAAATGGTACAGAAAGAATAGTAAAAGAATAATGGTATTAAATTTGTGATTTTTTATCGAACAAACATAACATGCACAAAGGTATAAAGATGGATGAAAGCAATGGTGAAAAAAATGTTTTTATCTTTTCTCCATAATTTTGTAAATATGGATTTGCAGAGTATGCTAAGCTAAGCATGGGACGTACATATAAAGCGGACTTAATTCTTAAATTTGAAGGATTGAGATGACTTTAACCTATCACAATGCCAACCATAAAGTTTTATGATGTAATTTTTTCTCATTTTCCATTTTTCTTTTAATCTTTTCGGAAGAGAAAAAGGATTTTGGGTTTGAATTGTTCGGATGCGAAGCATGAATGCACCCTTGCTAAGCTTTGTTGGACACACCAACCTCAACACCCCCTCTCCCCCAATAAAAAAATTGATGAGTAAAGAAGTGATATTCAGATCAACTGCGCTGGCAGTTCTACTTGCAAGTTGGTAGTCTAAAGGATTTATTGGCAGAAAGCAATAATCCATTTCCAGTCAGAATCTCTAACAACTCCTGCCCATCCTAAATAGGACTGTATAAGATGGACCCTTCTGTATCCAACTTCAAGGAATTCATGGGAGAAGGGATCCATTTCATATGGTTTGTGGTTTAATGTTTTGGCATCCTTACTGGTTCTTATGTTTCAGAAAATTCAATGGCTTTAGTTGTGATTTTATAGATGCCGACAGAAACGTTTGGTTATTTTGAATTTTTTATGAAAGGAAACAAGATTCCTGTTTAAGCCAAAATGTACAAGCATGTAAATGCAAATAAAGTACAGGCAACAGTTTTAAGTACTTCACCACTATGGTTCATATTCACGTCACGTATTAGAACCAGCATATAAGAGAAATTTCTTTCTTTTTTTTTCCCTTTTGTGGGGGTGGGGAGCTGGGGAAGCAACGCATTTAGGAGATACTACACGAGGGCAAAAGGAGATACAGGAGCAAAAACAGAGAAAGAAGCATAAATAAACTTTAGCTAAAAAATACAAATAAACACTTTGTGCCCCTGGACTCCAGTCACCAAGAGGCCATAAACAAACCGTACTACACACTTAGAGGCCAAACAAAATCACAGAAAGCACATCCTATCACCGGTCATTGTAGTTCTTGATTGAGAAATATTGAAAGATGACTTTTTATTATTACGATTATTTTTCATTCCTTTTCAGGACTTGTTTCTTTCAGCTGAAAGCTGCAAATTCAAAATATGATAACAACTATTGAACATGAAGAAGTGTTGGAGAGCATACCTAATTAAGGACTCATCACCATGCATGATCTGGTTCATGCCCTTACACTTGAAATATTCTCTTCAAAGTGGGGGTAGATGAAGACCTTGAATTCATCATTGCCGATGCTTCTCTGAAATTCTTGAATTTCAAAGGCTGAATCGGCAACAGAGCTTGATGATCTATATACCTTGATCACCTGCAATGCATATATCTCTCCAATGGCAGAGGGTATTTCCTCAAGATCCAAGCATGCATTCAGCACCAACTGCTCAAGATTGGGAAAGTGAGACTCAAAGGTAATCCACTGCTGAAGATCCACATGCGACAGTTTCAAGAATCTGAGGGAACGAAAACCATCCTCACTTGTTTCCCAGGTTGGTCCACTGAAGAAATTGTCTTTTATTTTGAGAACCTCAAGGTTTGGCAGCATCCCAATAATTGACATTTGCTCCCAGCTTACATGGCTTCCTATTAGAGTCAACTTTCTCAGACTTGGAGGGAAGTTGTTTGAAAGCGGAATGTTTATAGACATCATACCGAGAGTCTGGCATTCGAATTTCAGTGATTCAAGTAGCTCTAGATTTGCAAGATCAGGAAAGGAAAACCATCCTTTTTCTGTTGACAAAGTGAGATGTAATCCCAGCTTTCTGAGATTGGGAGTTCTTTCCAGTATCTTCACTATGGAACCTGAGGGACATATTTGCGAAATGATTTGAAGATTATCCAGTATAGGTGGACTGGCACATTTGGTCCGAGGGGTTTCTGAACTCAGTGTTTGACTTGGAGAGCATTCAAGTTTCCCATAACTAGAAGCTCTTTGCTCCTGTTCAAATACCAATGCACCTGAAGTCTCCATATGCCTCAGTTTTTCCATCTTCCAAATTTCATATGGGACTGTAATTCTTTGGCCCTTCGCTACATGTAGTATGAAAGTTTCCAAATTCCAGAGCAAATATAGTCTCCTTGGCAGACTATTAATGTTCTCCACCTGAAGGGCCAAGTATTTTAAATGAACCAGCTTCAGTATTTTCTTGGGAAATTCATCAAAAGTTATGTTCCCTAAATCCAACACTCGGAGAAAGTCAAATCTGAATGGTGTCTGCTGATCCGCGGAAGTTGCTATAGACCTTTTCTCTTCCCTGGCTTTCCTGATACATAATTCTCTGAGCATATCATGGATGTAGCATGTCTTGGTTCCACCGCTAGACCCTCTCTTGCCAACAATAAGCAAACTTCTATTAACGAGCTCCATCAAATAATCTTCTGCCAGATCTTCTAGTCTCTTTTCTTCATTATGCTTAATGTAACCCTCAGCAATCCATTGCCCTATCAATTTCTTAACAGGGATTTCGTGGTCTTCTGGAAATGTTCCTAGATAAAGGAAACATAGTTTCAAGTCTTGAGCCAGGTGCTCATAACTTAATGCCAAGATGTCCATTATTTGTTCTGCGTTGCTGTCTATCAATGGACCTATGGTTTGAGCAACATGGCTCCACACTTCATGTGTCTTCTCTTTCTTCAGAAGTCCAGCTACAACAACTATTGCAAGCGGTAGTCCCTTGCATTTTGCAACGATTTTCTCTCCAATTTTGATCAACTCACGAGGGCAACTTTTGTCAGCAAATACTTTGTGTGTAAAAAGATCCCAACTCTCTTCTAGGCTTAGAAAACGCAGACAGTAAGGCGAACTATTACCAGCATTTGAGGCCACATCTGTGATTCGAGTAGTAATCAGAATTCTGCTCCCGTTGCCATCATTTGGAAAACACATCTTTATATCATTCCAAAGTCCAATATCCCATATATCATCAAAGACGATCATATATCTATTCCCCTTCAAGCATTTATACAATTTTTGCTCAACATCTTCCTCATCCGTGATGCAATATGAATCTTTCTGACCTGTTATGGAACTCAAAATGCTAGACAGTACCTTGTGTTTGTGGTATGCTTGAGACACACTAACCCAACCACGAATATGGAAGCAATAAACAACTGATTGATCATTGTATAGTGTTCGAGCCAGGGTAGTCTTACCAATTCCAGCCATCCCGGTAATGGAGATAACCTCAAGTTGCATCACGTTTCCCGTCAGCCTGTTCAACAATGCCAATGTGTCATCATTGAACCCAACCATTCTATCTCCCACTAAACTGCGGCTATCGCTCTCCTCCGAGAAGTTATAGCTTGAGGAGTTTCCAAGTTCTCGCACATCATTGCTAGAAGATCCATTCTCAGTAAGAACTGCACCTTTGATTTCACACCCAGTTGATTTGATTACTTTGACAAAAGCATTAATTCGCAAAGAACAATCTAAGAGTCTATTTATTTTACTCTGAAAATCCTGTTTGCCAGAAGGGAGAGCAAGCGGGCTAGAATTCCTCATCTTTTCGTCGAGCACATCTCCGGTGCAAGAATTTGCCGCATCTAAGAGTTCAGCAGCTGCATTTCTAATCTGTTTGACCAAAGGTTGGAGTAGTTCTTCATGGTCACCGGAAGTTTCTTGTATCCATTTGAGGAAGGATCTTAGGAGTCTCAGATTTTCATCAAGTGGTACAATCTGGTCCTTCACGGTGACCAAATCACTGAAGGTATGACCTTGCAGAAGATCCAAGGCTTCCTGCAGAAATTCAAGAGCTCTTTGAGCATCAGCTAGATCTCTGTAATACTCGTCCATCGAGGATCACTTTATGCAGACGCGACGGTGAGGACTGGAAGAATGTTCGTAACTGACACCGAAATTTTGGCTATCAGGCGAGGGTGATTATGCCCAAACAAAAAATGATACTGCAAGAGATGTTCTACAGTCAACTCATTGGAGAGTAGCTGGGGGGTACAGGTCCGTTCGTACACTCCACCCGTGAACTTCGCCTGGTGCTTTAAATTTTATAATTTATATTTTTTATTTTACATATATATATATATATATTAAAAATTTATAATTAAAATTTAATTTAACGAATCAAATCTTAATCAATATCACTACAGAATCGTAATCGGATTGGCGCAAACTATCCAAGTTGAGCTGATTTTAAACTTAATTAAATCAAGTTTTATTCAATTTTCTTAAACTCGAGCCAAACTTATTTTGCTAACTTATGCTATAATAACAGATTTTTTTATAAGTTATTTTACAAGAAAAGTAATTAAATTATAAAATATTTTTTATTATTATTAAGGAAGAAAAAGTATTTTTTTGTTTTAAAATATAAAATTTTAATTTTTTTTCTTTTTAAAAATATTATCAATATAAATATAATTCTTTCATTTTCTATTATATTAATAAAATTGATTAAAATATAAAAAATACCCCTTAAAATGTTAAAAAAAATTATATTTTAAAACACATAGAGTGCATAACAATAGCTAATTGAAAAAAAATAGTGAAATAAAAATAAGTAAATCTAGTTCTAAACTTTAATAATAGTAATGAGTTCTAAAAGAAAGTAACTAATATGCACTTAGTTGTTGAGTTTATTTCTGTTTTATATTTCCTACATTAAATATTTAACATAAATTTGAAAGAACATTCGAATAAAAATATTAAGAGTGAAAACTAGTACATTTTTTAAATAAGTTTTTATTTCTTAATTACAAGATTGACAAATAAGATTATTTATATTTTTGTTGATTGATTTTTCTATTTTTTAAAAGAAAATCTAACGCACAAAGGTTCAACATTAATATTATAAAATAATATATTTTATATTATATATTTATTTACTCCATTTTTTATCGAGTCTATTTAGCCAACTTTAACTTGAGCTTTAAAAAACTTGAACTTGACTCGATTATTAAAGGAGTGAGATCGAGCTTGAGCTTTTTCACAAATGTTTGCAAATGATTATTATATTAACAGAGTTTATTTTTTATAAATTAAAATTTTAAAAAGTTTAAAATTAAAAATTAAATATTCACAAAGACCATATAATGATTTGTAAAGTTCACATACAAATCCTGAAAGGCAAGGATAACTAGGAGGTGGTAACATGTATGTGTTCTCGCCAAGTCACCATGCTAAAGAGAATTGTTAATGTCTAGTTGCTTGAGAGCTCGTCCACGAACTACAGAAACAACCAACGAAGTACGACTTGTTATCATTTTAGCAACAGGAGAAAAAGTTTCCAAGAAATCTATACCTTTTTGTTCCACATAGTCTTTGGCAATAGGGAATGCCTTATAGCATTCTAGGTTGCCATCTACTTTATAATTAGTTCAAAAACCCTATTTACAATGGGTTTCGTTCCTGGTGGCAGAGGTACCAAAGTCCAAGTGACATTCCCCTCTAATGCCTAAATTTCAATGTCCATTCCAACCTTCCAATGTTCCTATTTCATAGTATCACAAAAGGCCACTACAAGAAAACAAGTAATCCGTCGCTAATAGCTAATTAGCGACGAAAACTTCCCTCGCTAAATAAAGAGTCGCTAATTACGACGGCATCATTTTCCGTCGCTAATTAGCGACGGATTTGCGGCGGAAAAATTTAGCGACGGATTTGCGACGAAAAATTATATATTTAAATTTTAAAAATAAAAAATTAATGTTAATTCTATACAATTTAATTTTAAAAATTATTTTTAAAAATCATTGTAAATCTGTCGCTAATTAGCTATGGATTTGCGACGAACATAAATTATAATTTAAAAATAAATAATAAAAAAATATAAATTATTATTTAAAATTTTTTAAAATAAAAATTTAAAAATAATATAAATCGAATTAACCCTACCCGATTTATTATTTAATTGATAATTAAATTTATTAATTAAATATTTTGAAATTAAATTTTAAAAAATAATATGAATTGGGCTAACCCAACCAGATTGGGCCGGGTTAGCCCGATTCAGCTCCAATGGATCGGGTTAGTCAGATCCGAATTTAATTCCCATAAATATTTTGTTTTGCTTGAAGAGAGATTCGAACCTTGGTTACCTGAAAGTTGGATGACGTCTTCTTCCACTGCGCCAAGTCACTTCTTGTGTTTTATTTTATCATATAATATTTTATATTATAAATTGTTGTTATCATATATTATTATATTAATAATAATCTATTATATATTATTATATTAATAATAATCTATTATATATTATTATATTATTAAATAATATATTATAATATAATTATATTTATTATTATATCTATTTTATAAATTAATATAGATTTTTTTATTTTCTGTTACTATCCGTCGCTAATTAGCGACGGAATAGTATTTTTAAATATAAAAATAATTTTTTTAATTTCTTAATTTTTCCCTCGCAAATCCATTGCTAATTAGCTACGGATTTGCGACAGAATAGTATTTTTAAATATTAAAACTAAAATTTTTTAATCTCTTGCTAAAAATTTAAAAAAAATAGCAACGGCTTTCTTAGTAAAAATAGAAAAGGTCTTCATAAATACTAATTTAGTCTGACTTCACTTATTTTAAACCTTAATTTATTAAGTATTACTTTTTGAATTGATATTACTTATAGTCTAAAGTATCTAAATATACATTAATTATCATTTCTTCTATTTATGTACATCTGTGTCTATTTCTGCACATATATGCTATATATGTATGTTATATTATACTTACGTTATATTTATAAATATTATCTTATATATATATGTGTTATTAATAGATTATACTACTAGAAATGCATGATTTATTACATGTGTATTACATAAGAATAATCCTACTTAGTAATTATTATATATTATTCAATATAATTTATTTTACTTCTATTCATATTCTTATGTCAAGTAGAAAAATAATATTACTAAACTAAATAAAAATAAAAAATATCTTAAATTAGAAAATACTATTCCGTCGCTAATTAGCAACTGATTAGCTACGGAACAAATTGAGAATTTTTAAAAAAATTATTGTTAATATTTAATTTATTTTTCCGTTGCTAATTAGTAACGGATTAACTACGGAACAAATTGAGAATTTAAAAAAAATATTTTTAATATTTAATTTATTTTTCCGTTGCTAATTCGTCGCTAATTAGCAACGGATAAGCTACGGGATTAGTTACGGAACAAATTGAGAATTTTAAAAAATTATTTTTAATATTTAATTTATTTTTCTGTCGCTAATTAGCAACGGATTAGCTACGGAACAAATTGAGAATTTAAAAAATATATTTTTAATATTTAATTTATTTTTCCGTCGCTAATTAGCAACGGATTAGCGACGGAACAATTTGAGAATTTTAAAAAATAATTTTTAATATTTAAATTATTTTACCATCGCTAATCCGTCGTTAATTAGCAACGGATTAGTGACGGAACAATTTGAGAATTTTAAAAAATAATTTTTAATATTTAAATTATTTTATCGTCGCTAATCCGTCGCTAATTAGCGAGGGATTAGTGAAGGAACAATTTGAGAATTTTAAAAAATAATTTTTAATATTTAAATTATTTTACCGTCGCTAATTAGCAACGGATTAGCAACGGAACAATTTGAAAATTTTAAAAAATAAATTTTAATATTTAAATTATTTTTCCGTCGCTAATTAGCAACGGAGTCTGACCGTCGCTAATAGTCGTCGCTAATGAGCAACGGACGTTAGCCGTCGCTAATCACGTATTTTCTTGTAGTGGGAATAGGGTTTCTCATTAGTTAATATGTTTAAAGCAAACAATATGTACGTTGGAGATAACTTATCATACCTATGTGTAAGGGTTAATGAATGTGGAGTGCTAGAATTTTTGGGAAGCATGGTATTCTTGAAGAATATTACAAGCATAATCTTTAGGGTATAAAGATGGATGTTTCAACCAAGTGGAACATCTGACGCGAGAATAGAAGAATATGGAATTATGGGAATAGAAGAAGTAGAAAAATCAGGAGGTTGAGATGATTTTACAGTATCTGGAACAGAAGACACGGGAAAAGGAGAGGCTATAGGAATGAAAACTAAGTCTCCTAAATTACAAAGATTGGTCCAAAGAATTAAGAGAGAAAAAGGAAGTGAAATCATCATCATAAGGCAGCATCAAAGGAGTAATTGCTGGAAAATGGCAACTTGTAACCTCTAATTTTACTCACGACAACAGTTAGCCATTTATTGGCAATGGTAATGGCCAATCATTTATTGTAAATGGTTTATTTTTGTTTATTGTTGGTTGTTTATTGCTAACTGTTTGTTATCATTTATTGCAAGGCTGTTTATTGCAAAGACCGTTTCATCCGTTTATTGCCATTTATGGCTTGTTTAATTTTCTTTTTCCCAACATCTAGTTTTTAACCTATAAATACCCTAATTTGGAGAGTGCTGAGATGATGAGAAATATCAACTCTCTCTCTCTCTACTACTCTTTCTCTAGTTCGATCATTTTCCTACTCTTGTGATTCTGGACATTTGAAGCTTGCAAATTCCAATCCTCTACCACGAGTGAACGTGTTAGAGGAAACTGTGTGAACCTTGGGGAGAAAGCGACGATACGGTTGCACCGATTTTGCACCGAAATATTACTTTTAGGGTAGTGGATTACCACGATATAGTAATTCATCTTTACAGGTTTTATTTAAGATTTCTATTTTGCTAGTTTGCTTTTTATCAGGTTGTTTTGCTACTTCATTTTTACAATTTGAAAGCAATACCTCAACTACTAGTAGTAAACCAACTATGATTGCTATATACCAAAAAGCCTTGCCTAACCTTTCGAAACTAGAACCATTAGATGGAACCAATTATAAGTGTTGGTCACAAAAACTACTGATATTTTCTGAAGCTATACATATTGATTATGTACTTTTTCTGATATCCCATCTATTTAAACTGAATTACTTGATACCCCAATTACTGCATCTTTCACTAATTCGACTACTAAACATGATGATGAGGCTTGTAGAAAATTCTCCAAAGATAACAAAATAGTTAGGGGGCATTTGTTGAATCACATGTGTAATTCTTTGTTTAATATATTTGTGAAACAAATATATGCTAAGGATATTTGGGATATTTTAGAAAAGAGATATGGTGGTGATGATGCTGGAAAGAAAAAATATGTAGTAGGTAAATGGCTACAATTTCAAATGGTAGATGATAAGCCTGTGATGAACCAAATGCATGAATATGAGAATTTGGTAACTAACATGATAAATGAAGGCACGAAGATGTGTGAAATTTTACAAGCTAATGCATTGTTGGAAAAGTTTCCCCCATCATGGAGTGATTCCAAAAATCAACTGAAGCAGAAAAAAAAAATATTTATCTCTTTAGGAGTTGCCAAGTCACATGAGAATTGAAGAGGCTAATCGTTTAAAAGATAGACAAATATCTGCTTCTTCCTTGTCTATTAAAGCTAACCTAGTTGAATCTACGCCAAAAAACAGGTTCAAAGAAAAGAAATTTTACAGAGGTGGTCAATTAAAAAAGCAATTTCAATTCAACGAGAATGGCAATAAAATTCATAAGAACAAGGTAACTTGTTTTGTGTGCAGAAAAATTGGTCACAAGGCATACCAATGCTTCCATGGAAAGAACCAGCAGACACCTTAAGCAACCCTTGCTGAGACGAAGAATGTAATATCTGCAGTTGTAGTGGAAGCAAACTTGGTGGAAAGCAAAATTGATTGGATCATTGACATTGGAGTGTCAAAATATCTTTGCGCCAACAAAGAGCTATTTCATCATTTTGAGGAAGCTAGTGAAGGTGAATATGTCATTATGTGAAATTACTCAACTGTTAGAATACCCAATAAAGGGAAAAATTTTCTCAAACATACTTCTGGTAAAACCTTGGCTTTAAATGATGTTTTATATGTTCCCTTCCTACATAGAAACTTGGTTTCTGGTAGTCTACTGAATAAAGGGGGTTTGAAAATTGTTTTTGAAGCTAATAGAATTGTACTCACAAAAAATGAGGATTTTGTTGGGAAATAATATCTATCCAATTGACTTTTTGTACTGAATACTATTTAGAACTATAATGCAAGTATTTCTTCTACTTATATTGCTGAGTCTATTGATTTGTGGCATGGTAGGTTAGGCCATGTAAACTTTGCATTCATTAAAAGACTTAGAACTCTAAAATTGATTGATGCTATAGATAAGAATAGTTGTGATAAATGCTTCATTTGTGTTAAAGCAAAATTTGACAAAAAACCTCTCAAACCTATCACTTTTAGAAAAACATGCTTGTTGGAATTAATACATTCATATTTGGCTGACTTTAAGAACAATACTAGCAAAAGTGGTAAAAACTATTATGTTACTTTTGTTGACGATTTTTATAGATACATGAAGGTTTATCTTCTAAAATCTAGAGATGAAATTGAAGAAATGTTCTTAAAATTTAAAGTTGAGGTTGAAAATCAACTAGACAAGAAAATAAAAAGACTTATGTCTTATAGAGTTGGAGAATATGGATCAAACTCCTTTCAAATGTTTCTTGAGAAAAATGATATTATTCATGAAACTACTGCACCGTACATCCCTCAACAAAATGGTATATCGAAAGGAAAAATTGAACACTTAAAGAAATGATAAATGCTATGTTGTTAAGTTTTGGCTTGCTTGATAACTTGTGAGGGGAGGCAGTTTTGTTTACTTGCAACATTCTTAATAGAGTACCTCATAAAAGGTTAGATAAAACTCTCTATGAATTATGGAAAGGATTTGCACCTAATCTAAACTACTTAAAAGTGTGGGGGTGCCTTTCAAAAGTTAGCATACCTAGTCCTAAATTGAAAAATATTGGACCTAAGACTTTTGATTGTGTATTTATTGGTTATGCTCAAAATAGTGCTACATATAGATTCATGTATTTATCTAATTATTGTATTTGTGAATCTAGAGATACTAAATTTTTTGAGCTTATTTTCCCTTTAAAGGAAACAATATGCAATGCTAGTTGTTCTATTTCTGCTCCCATGCCTGTTTCTTCTACAATTTCACTTGGATATGAAAATGAACTTATAAGGAGCAAAAGACGTAGAATAGAAAAGAAATTTGGATAAGATTTCATTACTGCTTTTTTAGTTGAAAATCATAATCCTGATAGAGTAAATGAAGATATTACTTCTTTATTTTTAATTGAAAATTACCCAAAAACATAGAGAGATGTGATATACTCAATAGCACAAGTTTTTGGAAGGAAGCAATCAAAAGTGAACTTGATTCTATAATGTCCAATCATACTTGGGAATTGGTTGATTTGCCGCAGGGTAGTAAGCCTATTAAATGTAAATGAATTTTTAGAAGAAAAATGAGACATAATGGTACTAAAAAAAAAATTTTAAACTAGATTGGTGGTAGTAGGGTTTACTCAAAAGAATGATATTTGATTTTTTTTATACCTACTCTCCTGGAACTAAAATAGTAACAATCAGAACCTTGGTTGTTCTTGCAGCAATTCATAGTCTAGTGGTACATCAAATGAATGTAAAGATGACTATTCTAAATGGTGATATAAAAGAAGAGATCTATATAGAATTTCATAATCCCTGGCCAAGAGAATAAAGTATGTAAACTCAAAAAGTCACTTTATGGACTTAAACAAGCCCTAAAATAGTGGTATGAGAAATTTGATCAGACTTTGATAAATATGACTATCTTGTAAATATGTTTGATTGTTGTGTTTATTCTAAAGTGTTTGATACAAATTGTGTGATTATTTGTTTATATGTGGATGACATGCTAATCTTAGGTACAAATAAGAGTATTGTAAATGAAACTAAGGCATTTTTGTCATCTCAATTCGAAATGAAGGACTTAGGAGAATCTTGGAATTAAAATAAACAAAACTAAGGATGGTTTCTTCACTATGTGGAAAAATATTGAGAAAGTTAATTCTTTTGATGTGGTACCAGTAAGAACTCCATATGATTCCAGTATACCATTAAAAAAGAATAAAGGGCCTAGTGTGTCAAAGAGTGAATATGCCAAGATTACAGACCATTCCAAGAATCTGCTAGGATTAATTATACTAGGTCTGATATAGCATATGCCGTGAGTAGATTAAATTGTTATACTCAAAATTCGAGTAATAAACATTGGAATGGACTTCATCGTTTGCTAAGATATTTAAAAGGAACTATTGATTGGTGTTTTCATTTTAATAATTTTGCTACAGTATTAGATGGTTTTTGTGATGCAAATTGGGTTTTAGTTAACGGTGAAGGTAGCTCTACTAGAAGTTATAACTATACATTATGTGGAGGTTGTTGTGTTTTATTTATATGCCTTTATACTAAATTTTTATCACAATCCTCAACAATTTGCACACAAACACAAGGCAAGTGCACTTATCGTTATGAGTAGTATAATGGCAAGTAAATTCAATATCGTATCCACGGGGATGGTTAAATATCATTACTCACTTTCTATTCTATTGTTTAGCCAATCAAATTTGTTTGTGAAAATGATTGAAATTACTACTAGGAATAGAAGTCTAACTTAGCTAATTAAACTAACTTAACTAATTTTTGTTTGCAAGAGAGAATTCAATTGAGAAAATAATACTTGGATGGTTAATCCCCCTAGAATTACCTATGTGATAGAAATGTCCCTTGGTTGATAAATTTCACTTCTTATGTTTGATGAAATTCCAATGATAGAACTCACTCTATCTCTAGATGAAAGTTCTCTACTCTTAGATTAATTAGTTGAAATCTCTTCTAACCAATTTAATCCAAGAATGCATTAAGGTTTGTGAATTTCCAATTAGATTTCTCTAATTATCAAGAAGATGTTTAGGTTTCTATCTCTAGTCACCTAAATCATCCTCATTGTTTGTGTATGGTCTATTTCACCCTTCCTTTCTCAATTCCAAGTGAAAAAATTCAGATTTTGAATCAATTGTCAATCACCCTTCCTTTCTCAATTTCAAGTGAAAAAATTCCAGATTATGCATCAATAATCCACTCAATCAATTCAACCATTCAAACCCACAAACAATCCACAAGAAATTCGAATTCAATCAACCAATGAAACACTTCATTCACATAGGCAAAATCTAGGGTTCATACCCATCCAAGTATTCAAAAGTCTAGTTTATCAACATTTTACAATTCAAAGAATATAAACCAATAAAGAAAGAGTAAGAATTGCTCATTTTCATGGTGTAAAATCTTCTCTTCTTCAAGGTTTGAAATTCGTCACTGTAGCATGGAGAAAATTGCAGCTTTTTCCATGAATCTTCAAGGTGGATGTTCTCCTTCTTCAAAGATTCAATCTTCTCTCTTGATTTCTCTTGCAAAGATGAAGATTTGGGATGAGATTTGAGAGAGTTTTGGTGAGTTTTTGGTGTTTTTTGTCCACTCTCTCAGCTGCTCTTGTTTTTGCCCTAAAGGGGTATCAAAATCTGCCCCAAAAGAGAGAGAAATGCAGCTTAAAAGTAGCTTCAGATCGACACAAACGGCGCCGCTTATATCACACCAAACGGCGCCGCTTGCCCCCAGTTTTGTTGCAAGTTTCTGCTGCCCGACTGTGACACTATTTTGATTTCTAGGTGAATTCATACCACCAAATCGGCTGATATAGGTCTTGATGTCTCATGAAAGTTGTAGATATGGATCTTATCTTTCCACAGAGATTTTAATCACATCAATTGGGCATCTAGAACTCAAGATATGATCATTATACCAAACTGTGTCAAAAATGGAACCTAATGCAGAACAGGTGATTTTGTAGCATAAGTAGGGTAGGCAAATGAACTCCGATTGACACAAATTTTACCATTCTAAAAACTTCAGAATGTTTTCTATAATTTTCTAGAATACCACATTTACATTTGAAATCTTCATAGAGGTCAAAATCTGACTTGAAATATGTCTACCAATCTGTTTTTCCTCTGCATTTCTCTATTGTTCTTCATTGTGTAAATTTCCCTTATTTGCTTCATTTAATTCCAAATCTTCAATAATATCACCTAAAGCAAATAAGAGATAAAGGGAGTATAAATGGTGATTAAAACACCAAAATTTAACATAAAATCAAGCTCAAAATGATAATTATATGAAGCACAAATATAGAATATCAGAGGTACAATTTCGTGGAAGTCTACTAAGCAAACACGTATAGCATATTCCATAATGGAAACTGAATTTATTAATCTTGAGTTGGCAGGTCAAGAAGTAGAATGGCTGAGGAACCTTTTGGCTGATATATCTGTGTGTTGAAGGTCATCAGTTCCTATTTCCCTTCATTATGACTCACAGGCAGCTATCGAGATAGCAAAAAATAGTGTCTATAGTGGTAAAAGAAGATACATCCATATTAATCATAGTGTAGTAAAACAATTATTGCGAACATGTGTTATTTCCTTGGAATACATGAGATCCGAGAAGAACCTGGTAGATCCTCTCACAAAAGGATTAACGAGGAAAACAATACTCGAATCATCAAGAAGAGTGGGTCTTAAACCAATGGATTGAGGATATATATAGTGAATATCATTCATGGTCAAACGAAACTATGTATTTCCTTAAATAATGTATTACTTGTTCTATAGCCTATATTTGGGTGGTCCTAGTAAAAAGGACTTGATGGACTACTATTTTGTGAAAGAATCCATAGCCCATATTTGGGTGGTCCTTATGAGAAGGACTTGATGGAATTATAGCTACTATTTTTGTGAAAGAATTCATATCCTATATTTTTGTATGGTCCTATAAAAGGGACTTGATGAATTATTTGTGGAGGTTGAGTTTAAACAACTCATAATGATTACTTAATAATCACCTACTTGGGTGTGAAGATTGGTTGCCTTCTATGAGAGACTACGGTAGTCTTCTTTAGAGCACTCATGAGAACCCGAGGTATGTGCATGGCCTCAAATAGTGCTAAGTATATTTATCACAGAACTTGCAAACGTTAATGTTTGTTATGTGTTGTAGGGGGTCTCAACCCGAGTCAATAAAGTTCAAGTTTAATTCACTTTGTTGACTAGGTTATTGCCTCATTTCACTATGCATCAATTCAATTGAAAAATATTGATATTTAAGTTTCATTCCTTTCTTTGTCTAGAATTGTCTCATTTCTATTCAAGTGTACCATTTGTGAGGAATTGTTAGGAAAATGGCAACTTGTAACCTCTGATTTTACTACCAAAAACAGTTAGCCATTTATTGGCAATGGTAACGGCATTGTAACGACTGACCATTTATTGGCACTGATAACGACATTGTAACGACCGATCATGTTTTATCGTTTATGGTCGACGGTTTATTTCTGTTTATTGCTGAACATTTATTACAAGGTTGTTTATTACAAAGATTTTTTCATTTGTTTATTGCCAATTATGGCTTGCTTAATTTTTTTTTCCTCAACACCCAATTTTGCACCTATAAATACCCTACTTTGGGAATACTGAGATGATGAGAAAAATCACTCTCTCTCTCTCTCTGCTACTCTTTCTATTACTCTTTTTTTGTTCTTCTTCTTATCTAGTTCTATCGTTTTCCTATTCTTGTGATTCTGGACATTTGAAGTTTGCGAGTTTCAATCCTCTGCCATGAGTGCACGTGTTAGAGGAAACTGCGTTAACCTTGGGAGCAAAGCGGCGATACGATTGCACCGAGATTGCACCAAAATATTGCTTTCAGGGTAATGAATTACCACGACATAGTGATTCATCTTTACAGAATTTATTTAAGATTTCTCTGCTGCTAATTTACTTTTTATCCGGTTGTTTTGCTACTATATTTTTAGTAATAGCATGAGAAGGTGCATGTGATTGACCAGAATGGGAAAAATGATAAGAAAAGATTTTTTCATAGAATTGGACATCACAAGAAATGTATATTTCTCTGGCGTGCATGTCTAAAAGAAGTTAGACTTTGATGGTGGAAAGGTATCCTAAAAAAATACTTTCTCTTCCGATGGGGTCGAAATTTGAGTCCCCATGGGTAGTAGTGCATCCGTAAGCCAAAGAACCAAAAATCTTTTAAGGTTATCAAAAGAAGGCTTTTTAGAGTATAATATTTCACAGGGAGTTTTATTGCTTAAGACTAGAGTAGGAGTATAATAAATAAGAAGAGTGACACGTTGAATACAATAGCTTCAATAAGGTAGTGGAAGTGAAGATTGGAATTTCGATGCATGAGCAAAATTTAAAAGATGATGATGCTTTATTTTCAGTGTCCCATTTTGTTGAAGTGTTTCAACACGAGTGGTTTGGTGAACAATTTCCCTAGAAGTATACAAGGAGGGCATACAAAATTCAACACCATTATCACTACGAATAAATTTTATCATTTGTCAAAATTGATTTTGAATAAAAATACAGTAAGACTGTAATAATCCTCTTGCCTTATATTTTTGTTTCAACAAATACACCCAGGTAAATAGACTAAAGTCATTAACGATGGTCAAAAAATAGGACTGGCCATGAATACTCCTAATTTTGCTTGGTCCCCAAATATGAACATGCACAATTTCAAAGCAATGAGAAGTGTTATTTTTATGCATTGGAAAAGGTGATCGGTGTTGTTTGGCAATAGGAAAAATTGGACCGTACGAATGATTGGCATTCTTTATTGATGAGCAAGAGTCTTGTAACAGTTTGAGCCTAGAATTAGATAAATACCCTAATCTATAATGCCACAAAAGGAAGTCACTCAAGTAAGGAGATGAACTAAGGGAAACAAAAGCAGCTGCTGCCGTATGTGATGAGGGGGGTTGGTAAGTCCGAATGAAGAATATGTAGACCATGATGTTCTGTAACTAATCCAATCGTCTTCGAAAGAGTGAGATCCTAAAGAATGCAAACATTAGATCGGAAGATAGTGCAAATATCTGAATTTCTGGATAATTGACTCAAAGAAATCAAATTAAACTTAAAGGAGGGCACATATAGAACATTATGTAGTGTCAAGCATGGATTGATACAGTTCCCTTGTGAGAAACTGAAACTATTTGACCATTTGACCAATTTATTGCGACTCCATGCACTCGAGAAAGCGAAGTAACAAAGACATATTACACACGGTATGAGTAATTGCTCTAGAGTCCAGAATCTGATGCTCTAAAAATGAAAACAGAGGCTTACCAGTGTCGTTGGTGTCAGCTGTATAAGCCATGGTATGATGATCAGCTCTTGTAGCTGAAGATTGTATTGAACTAGAGGGAGCAACGTTCAATCCTTGTAACATCTGAACAAGTTGATCGACATGGTCTTGAGAGAAAAATGGTCTGATTTGTAATTGGCTGCTCGTTTTGATTAGTTGTACTAAAGAGTTGATTGACTTCTAATGATGCTTTATTTTTCCCTTGAAAATTGGGAGGAAAACCATGCTTCCTGTAACAAAGGTCATTGAGAGTGTCCCGTCTTGCCGCAGAAGGTGCAAAGTAATGCTTGTTTCTGTGTCAAATTTTCCTTTTTCTTGTTATTATTGGGTGCAAACTGAGAACCGGGAATGATGACAAATTGCATGGAGAAACTGCTTCCACTACAAAATCGCCATTTGGTGACAAAATGGTAACTTGCAATTGACGTTCATGTTGCACTACTATGCCAAAAAAAATTTTAATCCAAGGCAAAGGCGAGATAAGCAATATCTGCGGTCAGGGTCAGACTTGCGCAAAGTTATCATTGAGTCCCATAAAAAATCAAATAGCATATTTAGAATCCATATATGTATTGAGGACACCACAGTTGCACGCCGGTTTGGCAGAGGCCTTCATCCCAGACAATTCATAGTCTTATGTAAAAATAAGTAACATCAAGGTTGCCCTGCTTCACCGGATGCAATTCTGCCAACAGGTTTGCCAATCAAACTTGGTCCCCTTTGGCATAACGCCCAAAGATCTTCACACACCCTCAACGCAGTATTCATCCACATCATACTGCGTGCTATTTGGGGTCCAGTGCCCGAGGGAGCCAAGGTAGGACCATGTTATTACATTGAGTCCAGACGACAAACATTTTTGTCATCTTATGGTTATTTAATCGTACATCGATGAATCTTTTTTATTTTTAATTGTTGGAGATCTTTTTTTATTTTTAGTTGTTAGAGCCATCTCCATGGCTCTAGCCGAAGAATGATAATTGGAGAAAGTCAAAACAGGTTCAACAAGTAAGAGAAGAATTTTCATTCATATTTAAAAAATGACTAGAGGCCGTGATTTCCTCTCTGGTCAAGAAGAAAATATACGTTCAAAGAAAAGAAAAAATATCAAAGGAAGCTCTTATTTTATTACTTTGATACCATGCTGACAAATGAATTTAAACTTAACTCTATCCTAAACGATAACTTAAAAGGAGATAATTGTCTAAGACTTACATGAAAGTAATTAATTGTTACATTAAAAAGATGCGAAATTTCAACACATCGTCCCCAACATACAAGATTAGACATTTAGATTGTAAAGTCTGAAATGAGTGAGTGAACAAGAAGAAGAGAAAGCTCTCTGTATAATTCTCATTGATGTCAACTGCTAATGTTACAAAGTTATATACACAAGAGGAAAACTATAGGATATTGTGAACCCACCACCAATTGATTACCCAGACGTTGTAAGTCCTTAAGAGGGTCAAAAGTGGTGCTTCTTCATTATTTATTCGACTCTCCAGATTAATCTTCCAGAAAAGTTAAAGAAGGGCTCTTAAACTTTCTCCACCCTTCTCCAATTCTTCTTTTTCCTGAAACCACATACCAAATTCATCAGAAGGCAAGAAACTCCAAACATTGTGGGAGAGGGGGAGATGGGGAGGTGGGGAATGATGATAGAGAAGAAATGGTAGAGCCCACAACATGGAGTATCAAAACAAGAGAAACAGACCTCGCCTCGGTCTTCCAGCCTAATCCATCAGTGTGCCAATGGGACTTGCCTTGATCCGTCTATTAGAACATTTGGGATATGGGATACGTGATTCCAGCCATCTCCAAACCTGTTGTAGCGTTTTGCTAAAGCTGTGCACGAATGCAAATCCAGAACTTCGAGCGCTGGCGCCATGCCCAGGAGCAGATGGGGCAGCATTTTCAGCTCATGGCACACGTATAGATGTAACTCCTGAAGGCAAGGCATTACAACAGAAGCAAGACTTTTATCCCCTTCTCCTAGGTCTTCCCATGTTCTTAAATTTTGCAACCGAGAAAACTTTAACTTCTTCAACCTAGGAAATGGAAACTGCCCTTCAAGATTCTCTGTTATTCCAAGAAATTCACGACCCAAAACCTCTACGTCCAACGCAAAAAGTTGGAGGATCTCAAGTGAAGGTAGTTTTCCCAATGCAGACAAGGATGACACATTGCCAAATGCGATATCAAGTCTTCTGAGATAGTACTGGGACATTATGCAAGTTGGCAACAAAGAACGGGTATAGAAATATATGGAGAGGTACTCCAGGTTTGGAGGCAGTTCTGAAACTTCTACAACGCTTCCATAAAACATAAGAACCAATTCGTCGATAAAAGTCTTATCTCTGAGTCTCGCATTTTCGAAATTCACAGCATCATCCACCCCAAAGAATTCAATTTTTATTTTCCCCTCAAGTTGGTATAGACTTCTCAGGCATTCCAACCTGTTGTACCCCTCTCCAACTTTCAATTCCTTCAAAACTCTAAGTGAAGTCAACTTCTCCAGTCCTTGCTTGATATTTGTTCCAGAGTTGAGAAGGTATATTAAGTTTACTAGATTTCCAATCCTTTGAGGAAGTTGAGTCACTTTTGGACAATCTGTAATATCCAAAGTTTCCAAATAGTATAGATCGCAGATTTCTTCAGGCAATTCTTTCAAATAACTGTTTCTGCTCAGGTCTAGGTAACGCAGATGAATCAGTTTTCCAACTGCTCTAGGGACTTCTTCAAGCCAAGCGCCATGTAAACTTAATGTTCTGACCCGTTTTAGACAACAGAAGACGTCTGGAGCAATATTAATGCCATTAAAACTGAAAAAGCTCCGAAGATTTCCAACATGGCTAGCCATAGAACTTATTGAAACATCACCATGGAACCAGGTTAGATGACGAACTTTTCCAGAAGACAATTTGTTTGCCTCACCCAAATTATTTATTGTAAGGCATTCACCATTCACAAGATGTTGTGCAAAATCGTGAACTATGCCATGCATTTTACATCTGATGATTCCATGCTCATCATCTAGATCTCTGTCTAGGTCCTCTAACAAAGACTGCATTGCCAAATTATTTAAGTATGTAGATCCCCTAAATTCCAATTCTCCAACTCCTCCACTGGAACCGAGATAACCTTGTGCCCTCCATAGTCTAATTAGCTGTTCTGCATCTATCGGAAAGTCCTTAGGAAAGACTGCAAAATACAAGAAGCAATGCTTCATCTCCGGGGACAACTCATTATAGCTCAAATACATATGAGGGAAGAGATCGGTTGCGGCTCCCTCCAATTCCCATATCTCACTCTCCAAAACATCTTGCCATTGTTCTACCGTGTCTTTGCATCTTAAGTGACTTCCTAAAAAAACAGCAGCAAGTGGTAAGCCCTTACACTTCCTCGATATCTCGAAACCAATCTCTTCCAGTTTCTCAGACTCTCTCTGGGATCTCCCAAAAAATGCTATTCTACGAAGTATATTCCAACACTCTGAGTCAGGCAGCTGGCCTAATGAATGACGATATGTACTCATCGTTCTTGCTACCCATTCGCTCCTTGTTGTGACCAAGATTCTATTTCTAGGATTCCTGTCCTTGAGAGCTTCCCAAATTGGTCCCCACATATCGTAATCCTCTGTCCACACATCATCAAGGACAAGAAGGAATTTCTTCCAAGCAATCAATGGGATGATGTGTAGGAGGAGCAAGATTTGCAGGTTAGAGCAATCCCAGTAACTCCCTCCAAGAGCTTCAAGAATTGCTCTGGCTATCCTTACAGGATCGGAAGTATTTGAGACACAGATCCATGCTCTGAGTTCAAAATAGTCCTTCACTCGATCGTCACTGTAGACTAATTGGGCAAGACTAGTTTTCCCAATCCCTGCGGTCCCCACTATACTGACAATATGAATGTTATCGTCATTTGCATTTGCAGACAATAATTCCTTCACTATTACATCCTTATCATTCTCTCTACCTCGTATCTCTGATTCATCAAATATTGAGGTACTAAATGGACGTCTAAATTCTTCAGATAGAGAATGCGAGGAATTTTCAACAAAATTAAATATACGTGCCTCTTCAAGAATCTTGCGGAATCTAAGATTTAGACCTCCTATCTTCCGCGCAATGTCATCGCCTAAAGAAACTAGTGCGAAACAAAGACAATAAGTTACGAAAAAGGAGCGCACCTTGTCCCAGAATTCCAAAGAAGAAGCACGATTAATATCTTCTGGTACCTCAGTTTCACATTTGTGGATCTCTGCGTTCCACTCATCCAACACATCCTCCATCTCGTAGGCCAAGTCCTTGATCTTTTCTAGCCAAATTCCGACTGCTTTGTCCGAAAATTTTCTACTCTCAGCATCATGCAGCAGTGCCCGAAGTTCTGTCAACGAAGAGGAGAGACTTGCGACATCACCTTCAACGCCAGTCACCACCTTAATCTGGCACTCGCTTTGCCTACCGTGAACATAATTCAATTGATCCAGTAACTGGGGAACCAGGTGCTCCTCCATGACTTGCTTCCGTAGCTTGTTGATTTCAGAAGGTAGCCTTCTGCAACTCTTCAACCCTGTTAACTTTTGGCCAACCGCACCGTGGTGTTACCTTATCATTTTCCGGTTTACCGTTCCACCTATGAATCAACGTCACCATAAGAAGCCTTTTGTCCGTTTTTAATTCAATGAATTTTTCTCACATTATAATAATCTAAGGAACAAAATGCGAAGCACTAAGATTAGCTCAATTTTTTAATATCCTTGTTATCCGATACAAAAGAAAAATGTTTAAGTTGTAATCTTAGATTAATTCTTATCCTGTCATATGCTGATGACATAGCTCACAAGATTCTTTCTTTGAATGGGACAGAGAAGCGAATATGAATAATGGAGTCTACTGTTCATAAGGAGAAGAAACAGCAGGAAAAATAAGAGGAGGGACATAGAAGAAATACTTTAATTAATTGTTTTTCCCTCGAAAAAGTAGGCTGCTGATGGGATGACTTTGCAGTTGATATTTATAGGGCGGTTCATCGGTTTAAAATTAATTTGGTAATTTTTAAAAAATTAGATTTTTAAAAATTTTTTCAGAAATCAAATCAAACTAAATACACACTAAAATTAAATTTCTCCAAGCTGAATTAAATTTGATTTGAAAAAATTTGAATTTCTCAAAAAAAAAATCTGTCCATCATTTTGAAGTGAAAAAAAAAAGTTTTTTAAAAAAATTTTTGACTAAAAATTAGCTAAGAATAATTTTTTAAAAAAATAAAATTCCGATTTTTTAAGAATAATTTTTACCAACTTGAAAATCAAACCGAAACATTATTTAGAGAAAATAATTCGAATCGAATCGAAAATTTTTTTAAAAAATTCGAACTAAAAATTAAATTAAAATTCAATTTGATTCAGTAGAAATTTTTCAAATAATAAACACCTCCTAGTTGATAAGCTTAGGAAAATAAATGTAAGAGCATATCTTAAGATATAAAATAGAGATTCAACCCAAATATGCCCAATTTATGAAACGACTGATCAAATCAACAATTTATGATTCTTGGAATTCCTTAAACATAAAATAAATACTTAAATTAATTAAACATGCTGAATTTTTTGTGGGAAAAGCATGTCAGCTGGCATGTATAAGTTCCCTCAATGTTTCACATATTGTAGGAAAAGAAAACAGAATTCCCTTCAAAATATGATGGTTTTTTCTAGCTTTTTCTCCACATTAGTTTCTTGTCGCTTTAACTACTAATAATTTTATGACAAATTAGTATGCTATCATAATTTATTAAGAGATATAAGCGACCTCCTAATGTAGAAAAGATAATTTATTAATAGATCTAAGCTATTTTCCAAACACGTGTTTTAATAAGTTTTTATTTCTTAATTACAATATTGATGAATAAGATTGTTTTATTTCCATTTGATTGATTTATCTATTTTAAAAATAAAATCTAAAAGCATGAAATTATTATTAGTCAAATACAACGTTAATATTATAAAATAAAATATTTTATATTATATATTTCTATTTATTTATCGAGCTTCAACTAGAGCTATGGAAAGCTTGAGTTGATTTGTTTATTCAAGGAGCGATCAAAATTTTTTCATGAACATTTATAAACAACCATTACATTAGTTCTTCTAAATTAAAAATTAATAAGATTAGTACTGAAAATTTAAACAAAATATATTAATAATTTAAAAAATCAAATATTTAATTACAAGTATTCTAATATATATATATATATAATTCCGAACAGAATAAATAATAATAATATTATTATTATTATTATAAAAATAGTATTAAACTTTTAATTAAACTCAAGTTAAAAGCTTTTTGACGAATATCCGCAAGCGACCATTGTATTATTAGAAATGATGTTATAACACCATACAAGGAGATAGGAAAAAGAAAATAGGTGAAAACCTTAAGCAATGAAATATTTTATATTTCGAAATATAAAGTTTTTTAATTTTTTTAAAATAAATTAATAAAGAAGAAAATATTATGTATTTTTATTGTACTTTTAAATAATTTAATTTATTTTTTAGTAATATAAAAGAGAATGAAAATATTATATATTTTAATGTGAGAATAACTTAACAAAAATAACTCTTAAAATAAAAAAGAGCTCAAACATTCTAAGAAGGAAAGAAAGAGCAAATATATATATATATATATTATATTTTGAAAAGGATGGAGTAACAAAATTTAACCATAACATATTTACAATGAAAAAAATATCATAGACAGAACTCAATCGGATATTGTGAACCCACCGCCAATTGATTACCCAGATGTTGTGGAAGTCCTTAGAGGTTCAAAAATGGTGCTGCTTCATTATTTATTCGACTCTCCAGATTAAGCTTCCGGAACGAAAACCAGCTACCAAAACTTGAAAAAAGAGCTCTTGAACTGTCTCCATCTTTCTCCAGCTCTTCTTGTTCCTGACACCACATAGCAAATTCGCCAGAAAGCAACAAGCTCCAAACATTTTCTCTTTTTTTTTTTTTTCTGTTTTGTGTGTGAGGCGGGGGGGTGGGGGGAGGGGTGCCGCGTTGGGGGCTGATGATAGAGAGAAAATGGTGGATCCCATAACCTGGAGTACCAAAACAAGAGAAACTGGCCGCACCTCGGACTTCCAGCCTAATCCATCAGTATGCCAATGAGACTTGCCTTGATCCGTCTATTAGAACATTTGGGACATGGGATACGTGATTCCAGCAATCTCCAAACCTGTTGTAGCGTTTTGCTAAAGCTGTGCACGAATGCAAACTCAGAACTTTTAGCGCTGGTGCCCTGCCCAGGAGCAGATGGGGCAGCATTTTCAACTCAGGGCACTCGTATAGATGTAACTCTTGAAGGCAAGGCACTACAACAGAAACAAGACTTTCATCCCCCTCTCCAAGGTCTTCCCATGTTCTTAGATTTCGCAAACGGGAAAACATTAACTTCTTTAACCGAGGAAATGCAAACTGCTCTTCAAGATTCTCTGTTATTCCAAGGAATTCACGACCCAAAACCTCCACGTCCTCCAATGCAAAAAGTTGGAGTATCTCAAGTGAAGGTAGTTTTCCTAATGCAGACATGGATGACACATTGCCGAACGCGATATCAAGTCTTCTGAGATTGTTGTGGGACATTATGCAAGTTGGCAGCAAGGAGTGGGTATAGAAGTATATGGAGAGATACTCCAGGTTTGGAGGCAGTTCTGAAACTTCTACTACACTTCCATAAAACATGAGAACCAATCCTTGGATAAAAGTCTTATCTCTGAGTCTCGCATTTTCGAAATTCACCGCATCATCCACCCCAAAGAATTCAATATTTATTTTCCCCTCAAGTTGGTATAGACTTCTCAGGCATTCCAACCTGTTGTACCCCTCTCCAACTTTCAATTCTGTCAATACTCGAAGTGAAGTCAATTTCTCCAGTCCTTGCTTGATATTTGTTCCGGAGTTGAGAAGGTATCTTAAGTTTACTAGATTTCCAATCCTTTGAGGAAGTTGAGTCACTTTTGGACAATCTGTAATATCCAAAGTTTCCAAATAGTATAGATCGCAGATTTCTTCAGGCAATTCTTTCAAATAACTGTTTCTGCTCAGGTCTAGGTATCGCAGATGAATAAGTTTTCCAACTGCTCTAGGGACTTCTTCAAGCCAAGCGCCATGTAAACTTAACGTTCTCACACTTTTTAGACAACAGAACACGTCTGGAGCAACATTAATGCCATTAAAACTGAAAAAGCTCCGAAGATTTGCAACATGGCTAGCCATAGAACTTCTTGAAACATCACCATGGAACCAGGTTAGATGACGAACTTTTCCAGAAGACAATTGGTTTGCCTCACCCAAATTTTTTATTGTAAGGCATTCACCATTCACGAGATGTTGTGCAAAATCGTGAACTATGCCATGCATTTTACACTTGATGATTCGACCTTCATCATATGGATCTCTCTCCAAGTCCTCAAAGAAAGAATGCATTGCCAAATTAATGAAGTAATCATATCCCCTCAATTCCAATTCTCGAACTCCTCCACTGGAACCGATATAACCTTGTGCCCTCCATTGTCTAATTAGCTGTTCTGCATCTACCGGAAAGTCCTTAGGAAAGACTGCA
Organism: Rauvolfia tetraphylla; assembly: GCA_030512225.1. Lineage (NCBI taxonomy): Eukaryota > Viridiplantae > Streptophyta > Magnoliopsida > Gentianales > Apocynaceae > Rauvolfia > Rauvolfia tetraphylla. Next base: position 6,518,839 of record JAJQKT010000034.1, read on the forward strand.
CAATACAAGAAGCAACGCTTCATTTTTGGGGACAACTCATTGTAGCTCAAATATATATGAGGGAAGAGATCGGTTGCGGCTCCCTCCAATTCCCATATCTCCCTCTCTAAAACATCTTGCCATTGTTCTACAGTGTCTTTGAATCTTAAGAGACTTCCTAAAAACATAGCAGCAAGGGGTAAGCCCTTACACTTTCTCGATATCTCGAAACTAATCTCTTCCAATTTCTCAGACTCACTTTGGGATCTCGGTAAAAATGCTATTCTACGAAGTATATTCCAACACTCTGAGTCTGGCAGCGGGCCTAATGAATGTTGATAATATGTAGGCGCCATTCTTGCTACATGTTTGCTCCTCGTTGTCACCAAGATTCTACTTCCACGATCCCCATGCTTGAGAGATCTCCAGATTGGTTCCCACATAGAGTAATCCTTTGTCCACACATCATCAAGAACAAGTAAGAATTTTTTTCCAGCAATTGATAGGCTGATGCGTGGAAGCAACATTCCCAGCTCGAAGAACTCTGGGGGACTCTTTTCAACAGCATGAAGAATTGCTCTGGCGATCCTTACAGGATCGAAAGGATTTGAGACACAGATCCATCCTCTGAGTTCAAAATGGCCCTTCACTCGATCGTCACTGTAGACTAATTGGGCAAGACTAGTTTTCCCAATCCCTGCCGTCCCCACTATACTAACAATATGAATGTTATCGTCATTTGCAGACAATAATTCCTTCACTATTACATCCTTATCACTCTCTCTACCTCGTATATCTGATTCATCAAATATTGAGGTACTAAATGGACGTCTAAATTCTTGAGATTCAGAATGCGAGGAACTTTCAACAAAATTAAATCTACGTGCCTCTTCACGAATCTTGCAGAATCTAAGGTTTAGAGCTCCTATCTTCCGCGCAATGTCACAGCCCACAGGAATTAGTGCCAAAAAAAGACAACAAGTTATGAAAAAGTAGCGTGCCTTTTCCCAGAATATCAAACAAGAAGCACGATTAATATCTCGCTGTACCTCAGTTTCACATTTGTGGATCTCTGCGTTCCACTCATCCAACACATCCTCCATTTGGTAGGCCAAGTCCTCGATCTTTTCTAGCCAAATTCCTACTGCTTTGTCTGTCAATTTTCTACTCTCAGCACCAACCAGCAGTCGCCGAAGTACTCTCAACGAAGAGAAGAGACTTGCGACATCACATTCAACGCCAGTCACCACCTTAATCTTGCACTCGCTTTGCCTACGGTGAACATAAATCAATTGATCCAGTAACTTGGTAACCAGGTGCTCGGCCATGGCTTGTTTCCGTAGTTTGTCGATTTCAGAATGGTCGGTGAAGAATAATGAGTTGAAGGGAAAGAGAATTTTTGCACATACAGTACACACTTTATTTCCCGTTTAGCAAAAATACACACTTTATTTCATGCCTTACAATGATACACATAGCTCACTATGAGTAAACCCCCAAGTAAGAAAAATGCCTCTGGCCCTCTACTACTAACAAACAAACAGGGTGTATTTAGATTAATTTTTAAGTTAATTTTTTTTTAAAATTTTTATTTTAAATTTTATTTTTTTATAAATAATTTATTTTTTATTTTTATAATTTTTTATATAATTTAATTTAAATATATTTAAAAAAATATACGAACATCATACTATTAGATAAGGCTTAATATTAACTATGCGGATCCTTAATAGTCTCCCTCAAGTCGGCACATGATAATCTGAGATGCCCAACTTGCAAAGAAAAAAGCGAATTGGTGTGCCCCAACAGCCTTTGTAAACATATGGGGTAGCTCAAGACGAAGAACGCAAGTATCGTGGTAAAACTTCTCCTCATTTAGGTTTCTCACGAACATGTGCTTCTGTCTGTTCATGAAAAATATATTATTAGCTATGTAATGTAGCTTTGTTATCATAAAATAAGCTTGTTGAGGAATCAATAACTCTGGAAGAAAATTCCGTAACTAAATAAACTTACTCGTTGCTCGGTACTCGGCTTCAGCTAAAGATTGCAAAACTTACTGAACTTCTTATGAGAGAGTGATTAGCCCAGTCAGCATCACTTAAGGCACAGTAACACCAAGATTGCTATTTTTCTTCTCTAAAATTTTGGAGTTTAAAATTTAAAAATAAATAAATAATATTATATTATTTTAATATCATATTAAAAAATAATTTTCGATTTTCGAAAGTACTTAAAAAAGAATGTCTTAACTGACATGAGAAATCCAGTCGAGAGGGTATTTTTGTTTCACATTTAAGATCAGATCTTCACCGTTAGATTAAATTTACGATTGTAAAAAATTACAAATTTTTTTTTAAAATACTTCATAGGGTCCTGCAGGAAATTTATCCAGTTTGATCCTTTTTAAAAATATATATATTATAATAGACCGATTTTAGTGAAGTATGTAATATATAAGACATAACGCCAAATAAAATAGCGTTATAAATTTACTATAACGCCATTTGAAATAGGGTTATAGTGGTAGCTTTTCCTCTCAAACTTTTAACTTTTTACTTTTCCTTCCCAAGCTCTTGTTTGTTGCTTGTTGCTTTCTCCGATTTTTGTTGCCTTTTTCACACTAATTCCGCCTGTTCCTGCTTCTTCTTCCTTTGTCCAAAATTTTTTTTATTTTATTTTATTTTGCTACTTAATCAGCTCTTCTTTCTTTTAATTTTTTGCATTTATTTTTTTTATTTTGTACATTGCATCTTGTTTTCTTGCGCTAATCTTTCGATAAACCCCTTTAGATAAATTCGGTTTAGTTCTTAGTAAATTTATATTTTTATATTTTTTTTAACTGTCTCAATTCAACTAAATTTATTAAAAACAAAATAGAGTCAATAAAAGGGATATCATTTTAATTTTAGTAATATTAATTTAAAATAAAATAAAAATTTATTCATTCTCGAATTACTTAAAAAATTATCAAAAAATTAGTGCAAGAAAACAAGATGCAATGTACAAAATAAAAAAAATAAATACAAAAAATTAAAAGAAAGAAGACCTAATTAAGTAGCAAAATATAAAAAAAAAAGAAAATTTGGACAAAGGAAGAAGAAGCAGGAATAGGCGGAATTAGTGTGAAAAAGATAACAAAAATCGAAGAAAACAACAAGCAACAAACAAGAGCTTGAGAAGAAAAAATAAAAAGTTAAAAGTTTAGGAGGAAAAATTATTACTATACTAAAAGTTATAATACTATTTTTGATAGCCGGACATAACGGTAAATTCCCGGTCCTGCACGTCCAACCATCTTTTTCGCAAAAAGTCCGGCTATCTGACAAGGGTAAATGCTGTTTATTACCCCAGCCGAAAAATAATAAGAGATGATCTGCAGTCAAGTCAGTGGAGCTGGTCCTGTACTTTTTAACAGAATGTAAAATATCGAATTTAATTTGGGATTAAATTTAAAATATAATTTAATAAATTAAAATTTTTATTTATATATATATTTTTTATAAAAATTTATAAATTTTTAATTTGATCTTACAGATCAGATTTGATTCTGTACATATAAAAAAAATGCATGTGCAAGATTCGATTCTATATATATAAAGAAAATATACGTGTAAGATCATAGTCGAACACATTAGAGACTAGTTGAAAATATCGAGTTCGATTACAATCTTATACACGTATCTTTATTATATGTGTACGATCAAATATGATTTGTCGAATCAAATTTAAAATATAATTTAATAAGTAAAAAAATTATAAATTTTTATAAAAAATATAATTTACTGAATTAAATTTAAATTTAATTTAACAAATCAGATTGAATGCTATATGTCTTATTAAAAATAGGTGCATAACCGTAGTCACAGCGGTACAAGTCCGTTTCCACCGTCGGCCTGTGGACTTCTGCGGGTACGAGTGGGGCGTGGATGGGTGAGGGAGAATAGTTGGAAATTGTAATTAAAACCCTTCCAAAGTTAGAGTAACTTGTTTTTTTTTTTTTTTGGGTAACTGTAACTTTCAAGGTTATACACGTTAAAGAGAAGCGCAAACGATCAAAGTTGAGTAGAGTTTTAATTTAGTTAAGAAATTTTATTTAATTTTTTCGAACTCGATCTCGAGCTAAATATCACCAAGCTCATTTTCTGGAATACATGTGCTGCGCTTAGTTCGAACATGAAGCGAGCTCAAACTTTTTCGCTAGCTTATTCTATACTCACAAATAATTTTATAATTTATTTTATAAGAAAAATAAATAAATATATAAAATAATTTTTTATTATCATTATAAAAAAATTCTTCTATTTTAAAATATAAAGTCTTTTAATATTTTTTAAAAAGATATTTAATCTTCTACAAATTTAAATATATTTTTTAAAAATTACTATCAGCATAAATATAATTTTTTTATTATATTTGAAAGAATTAACTGAAATATAATAAGAAATCCCTTAAAAAGTGAAAAAAAATTATATTTTAAAATACGGGGCATGCATAACAATAGCTAACTAAAAAATTAGTGAAATAAAAATAAGTAAATCTAGTTTTAAACTTTAATGTTACTAATGAGTTCTAGAGGAAAATAATTAATGTGAATTTAGTTATTGAATTATTTCTCTCTTTTACGTTTCTTAATTTAAATATATAACACAAATTTGAAAGAACATTCGAATAAAAATATGAAGAGTGAAAACTAATATAATTTTTAATAAATTTTTACTTCTTAATTACAGCATTGACAAATAAGATTGTTTATATTTTTATTGATTGATTTTTCTATTTTTAAAAGAAAATCTAAAGCACAAAGGTTCATATGGGATAAATTCTTATTGGTCAAATACAACATTAATATTATAAAATAATATATTTTATATTATATATTTGTTTACTCCATTTATTTATCGCGTCCATTTATCAAGCTCTAACTTGAGCTTGATTTTTTTTTTTTGCTAAATAAAAAAATTATCCATTGATATTAAAATAGCCGAAGCCATTACAATCAAAATAATTCTTAAACCCCTTCTCTAATAGAAGGAGTTAAAAAATTGGGATAACCTGATACAAAAAATTATACAATGGTTAACTAACCATGGCAACAGATAATAAATCACACCCGTAGATAAATTATATTAATATTACGATTAATACTAATAAAGTAAATAAATACATAATAGACTTTTTCATAACACATTTGTCACCGATCTTCAACCACAGTATTAAGAACTTAGTTCCAATATCTTACTTTAAAGGCAGCAACTGAAAAAAACTATAGGCTATTGTTATATTAGTAAAGTTTAATTTTCATAAATTAAAAATTAAGAAAGTTAATAATAAAAGTTTAAATAAAATATATTAATAATTTTAAAAATCAAACACTTAATTTTGAATACTTTAAAAAAATATGGACATTCAATTCCAAACAACGTGATTGTAATTATTATGATAATAATAATAAAAATAATAATAAACTCAATCAACTGGAGTTCTAACCTGAACTTTTCGCAAACCACTATTGTATTATTAGAAATGATATTGTAACACCATATAAGGAGATAGGAAAAAGAAAATAAGTGAAAATCCTAAGAAATGAAGTACTCCTTCTGTTTAAAATATAAAATTTTTTAAACCCATTTCAAATAAATCAAGAAACAAGAAAATATTATGATTTTTTATTAATTTAAATTGTGAGAGAGAATAAAAAATTAAAATTTTATATTAGAGTAATTTTAGAAAATTAAAATTTTTAAACTAACAAAAGACAAAGCATTTTGAAAAGAAAAAGTAAAAAATCTCTATATTTTAAAATATATATTTATTAAAAAATATCTTGTGCCATAACCGCTTTAATGTTAAAACATTATACGTAAACATTAATCCCAGATAAAATTAAAATAAATATTATTCTAGAAGATTGTTCAGACCTACCGATTAGAGACTAGTTGAATCCCCTATAACGGGTCTCAGCTCCGCGGTTGTTTGAGAAGATAAAAACACAAAAGAATTAATCCAGTGAGCTTAGACTGCAATTCAAAATAAAAATTAAAAAAATTATATTTTACTTTTTTTTGATAAATAATTTACTTTAACAATCCATAATAAAACTCACCCTAAAATAAATTACAATCCAAGTACAACTCGCTATTGTCTATGGACCTTATTTAAATTTACTCATCACACCAATCTTGGACAGAACTCAATAGGATATTGTGAACCCACCACCAATTGGTCACTCAAACCTTGCTGAAGTCCTAAGAGCTTCATCATTATTTATTCGACTCTCCAGATTAATCTTCCAGAAAAGTTGAAGAAGAGCTCTTAAAATTTCTCCATCTTTCTCCAATTCTTCTTCTTCCTGAACCCACATACCAAATTCATCAGAAAGCAATAAACTCCAAACAATTTTTTTTTTTTTTTTTCGGAGGGGCGGGGTGGGGTTGGGGTGGACGCGGGGAATGATGATAGAGAAATAATAGTAGAGCCATAACCTGGCGTATCGAAACAAGAGAAACTGACGTCACTTTGGCCTTCCGGCCTAATCCATCAGTATCCCTAGGGGACTGGCCTTGATCCGTCTATTAGAACAATTGGGATATGGGATACGCGATTCCAGCCATCTCCAAACCTGTTGTAGCGTTTTGCTAAAGCTGTGCATGAATGCAAATCAAGAACTTTTAGCACAGGCGCACTGCTTAGGAGCCCATGGGGTAGCATTGTCAACTTATGGCATTCGTATAGATGTAACTCCTGAAGGCGAGGCATTACAACAGAAACAAGACTTTCATCCGCTTCTCCTACGTCTTCCCATGTTCTTAAATTTTGCAAACGGGAAAACTTCAACTTCTTCAACCGAGGAAATGCAAACTGACTTTTGGGGTTTCCTGTTTTTCCAAGGAATTCACGACCCAAAACCTCTACGTCCTTCAATGCAAACAGTTGGAGTATCTCCAGTGAAGGGAGTTTTCCCAATGCAGACAAGGATGTTATATTGCCGAATGCGATATCAAGTCTTCTCAGATTGTTGTGGGACATTGTGCAAACTGGCAACAAGGAGTGGGGATAAAAATATATGGAGAGATACTCCAGGTTTGGAGGCAGTTCTGAAATTTCTACAACACTTCCATAAAACATAAGAACCAATCCTCGGATAAAAGTCTTATCTCTGAGTCTCGCATTTTCGAAATTCACCTCATCAACCTCCCCAAAGAATTCAATATTTATTTGCCCCCCAAGCTGGTATAGGCTTCTCAGGCATTCCAACTTGTTGTACCCTTCTCCCACTTTCAATTCCGTCAATACTCGAAGTGAAGTCAACTTCTCCAGTCCTTGCTTGATATTTGTTCCAGAGTTGAGAAGGTATCTTAAGTTTACTAGATTTCCAATCCTTTGAGGAAGTTGAGTCATTTTTGGACAATCTGTAATATCCAAAGTTTCCAAATAGTACAGATCACAGATTTCTTCGGGCAATTCTTTCAAATAATTATTTCTGCTCAGGTCTAGGTAACGCAGATGAATCAGTTTTCCAACTGCTCTAGGGACTTCTTCTAGCCAAGCGCCATGTAAACTTAACGTTCTCGCACGTTTTAGAAAACAGAACACATCTGAAGCAATATTAATGCCATTAAAACTGCAAAAGCTCCGAAGATTTGCAACATGGGTAGCCATAGAACTTATTGAAACATCACCATGGAACCAGGTTAGATGACGAACTTTTCCAGAAAACAATTTGTTTGCCTTATCCAAATTTTTTATTGTAAGGCACTCACCATTCGCTAGATGTTGTGCAAAATCGTGAACTATGCCATGCATTTTACATTTAATGATTCGACCCTCATATGGATCTGTCTCTAAGTCCCTAAAGAAAGAATGCGTCACCAAATTAATGAAGCACACATATCCCCCTGATTCCAATTCTCCAACTCCTCCACTGGAGTTGATATAACCTTGTGCTGTCCATAGTCTAATTAGCTGTTCTACATCTACTGGAAAGTCCTTAGGAAAGACTGCACAATACAAGAAACAGAGCTTTATTTGTGCGGACAACTCATTATAGCTCAAATATAAAGAAGGGAAGAGATAGGTTGCCGCTCCCTCCAATTCCCATATCTCACTCTCCAAAATATTTTGCCATTGTTCTACAGTGTCTCTGGATCTTAAGAGGCTTCCTAAAAACATAGCGGCAAGTGGTATGCCCTTACACTTCCTCGATATCTCAAAACCAATCTCTTCCAATTTCTCAGACTCCCCCTGGGATCTCCCCGAAAAGGCTATGTTACTAAGTATACTCCAACACAATGAGTCAGGCAGCGGGCCTAATGAATATAGAAAATATGTATCTATCATTCTAGCTACCGCTTCGCCCCTCGTTGTCACCAAGATTCTACTTCTAGGATTCCCATGCTTAAGAGATGTCCAGATTGGTTCCCACCAAAAGTACTCCTCTCTCCACACATCATCAAGGACAAGAAAGAATTTCTTCCTAGAAATCACTAGTCCGATGTCGTCTAGTTCTTTTTCAAACCTGGAGAAATTCGAGGAACTCTTTCCAAGAGCTTGCAGAACTCCTTCGGTGGTCAGTGAAGGATTTGAGACACAGATCCATGCTTTGAGTTCAAAATGGTCCTTCACCCGATGGTCATTGTAGACTAATTGGGCAAGACTAGTTTTCCCAATCCCAGCCGTCCCCACTATAGTGACAATATGAATGTTATCGTCATTTGCAGACAATAATTCCTTCACTATTACATCCTTATCATTCTCTCTACCTTGTATCACTAATTCGTCACACTTTGAGGTACTAAATCGACGTCTAAAGTTTCGAGATTCCGAACGCAAGAAACTTGCAAAAAAATCAAATCTATATTCCTCTTCAAAAAGCTTGTTCAGTCTATTATTTAGACCTCCTATCTTCCGCGCAATGTCTTGGCCCACAGAAACCTGTGCGAAACAAAGACAATAAGTTATGAAAAAGGAGCGTACCTTGTCCCAGAATATCAAAGAAGAAGCACGATTAATATCTCGTGGTACCTCAGTTTTACATTTGTAGATCTCTGCGTTCCACTCATCCAACACATCCTCCGTCTCGTAGGCCAAGTCCATCATCTTATCTCGCCAAATTCCGACTGCGTTGTCCGTCAATTTTCTACTCTCAGCAATATTTAGCAGTTCCCCAAGTTTTCTCAGCGCAGCGCAGAGTCTTCCGAGATCACCTTCAACGCCAGTCACCACCTTATTCTGGCACTTGCTTTGCCTGTCGTAAACATCAAACAATTGATCTATTAACTTGGGAACCAGGTGTTCGCCCATGGCTTGCTTCGGTAGCTTCTCGATTTCAGAACTGTAGCCTTCTGCAACTCTTCGACCTTGCTTACCTTTGGTCACCGGCACCATTTTCCGGTCTGCGGTCGCACGCATGAACCAACGTCACCAGAAGAAGCCTTTTTGCCCTTTTAAATTCAATGAATTTTTCTCGTATTATAATACTCTAAGAAACAAAATGCGAAGCACTAAGATTAGCTCAATTTTTTAATATCCTTATTATCCGATACAAAAGAAAAATGTTTAAGTTGTAATCTTAGATTAATTATTTTCGTGTCATATGCTTTGGAGAATTAATGGATGGTGCTACCAATATGGCTGTTAATAGGTCGGGTCTCATCAAGACTCGGTTCGATAATTTCGAGTACGTAATAACAGTCCTATCTCGTTTATTCGGATTCAGACTCGAATCCGATAGTACATATCTAAATAGGTACAGGTACGGTATACAAAGTTCCGAACTCGATAGATTCGATTAAATTTTAAATAATAAATATTTTATATACTTAAATTTTTTATAAGCGTTAGATGAGTTTGATATAATAGTTAATTATCTACAAATTTATATTAAAATACATTATTAGGTCTACCTAGACCCGACCTGAGACCTTATAGGGTAGAATATAAATCCACCCTATTTGAACCCGTCGAGTAATCAGACCAAGTCCGATACCAATATTAATTAATTAGGTCTGGATTCAAAATAGGGTGTCTAGAACCCGATTGGACCCGTTTACACCTAGCTACGAAGCATGTAAAGGTTAAATATTTTTGGTTTAATAGTAATTATAATGAGATCAATTGATAACACTATCAAAGATCATTCCATTCGCATTAATTTTTTATAATCTTTGTTTTCAACTTAAAAGAAGCAATAACCAAAGGTACTTAATATAATAATCTCATTCTCTCTCCCCCCACCCCCCTCTTCCCATCGCCCTAACCCCCCAAAAACCAAAAAAAAAAATGAAATACTTAATTAGAAAAATTCCCATAAAATATATTAAATTTAAAATATTATTTGTCAAATTTGGTGTTTTATTTATTTATTTTTATATTACTTAATATTTATAATTCTCTAATTTCACTAACCATGCAAGTGGAAAATTTAGTGATTGAAAATAATACACCCCATCTGCTTACTTGCACCAATTCGAATTTTTAAATATCACACATAACTAATTAATAAATATAACAGAACAAATATTTTTAGATAATAACTGTGAAATAGAAACCAAATTGTAACATGATTTCCAGACAAATAAGACATGATTTAAAATCAAATTTGGTCCCAATATCATCTTTTCCTTTTTTAGTGCCATAGCTTGAGAACTATATAGCAGCCCTACTGAACATAGTGCTATGTCTTGCAAATCATGCAAGAAATCTCATCTACGGGTCACATGTTGAGAGGTGCCAGTGCCAAGTAGCCATGTTTAAATATCAGCCTCCTAAGAGAGTTTTTCAGTGGATGAAGTTACATCGGTCCATTGAGAAGGTTGAGCAAGGCATTCCATTTGTTATGACTTAAGCGCGAAATCCTCACTTATTATTAGTTGATGAAATTTCAGCTAAAGTTTCTCATCCGATTATAGTTGTTACCTATTTTGCGTTGACTACCACTCTATAAATTGAGTTTCCTTGGTTCTGGGCAATCCCTATGCCACGTCCTGTCCCATGAGCAACTGTCCCATTGCCTCGTCCACCTCTGGCCGATCCTCTCCCATTCCATGTCTTTGTACGATCAAGCCACCAGTCAGGGTAATCAATTACTTGGAAGCAATCCTTTGCATCATGTCCATTTTTTCCACAACTATTTCCTCGTCCTGGATTTACTGCAAAGCTCATTGTTTTTCCATTTTCATCCTTGTTGCGAGCAATATTACAATGTCTTTCTTATTGAATAATCATTGAGTAGGCTTGTTTGGCATTCGACGAAGGCTCCATGTTCAGGATATCAGAGCATATAGTCTTGAACACCGCGCCATCCAATCCCATGAGAAATTAGTGTAGATGTTCCTCTTCTTGTCTTTTCATGAGTGCACTATTAATGCTGCATAAACACTCCTTGCATTCACATACTGGAAGACAATCATAATTCGTTAATTCGTCTCATAGTTTCTTCAAACGGCCATAATATTCCGGGACCGATTTTCTATGCTACCTATAATTAGCCAACGCGACTTTTATTTCTTAAATTTGAGGGTCATTACCAATACTACATTGGTTCCTGATGTATTCCCACAAATCTCGAGCCAAATCTGTATAAGATGTAGTGGACTGAAGATTTGGTTCAATGATGTTTAGGATCCATCATACCACAATATGGAATTAATTCACCACCAATCTTCCAATTCTGAAGATTCTACAACCGATTGTTTGATCGTTCCATCGATGAAATAAAGTTTTTTCTTTGCCCTCAAGGCAGTTCTCATAGCCATGGCCCATTCGTTGTAGTTTTCTCCTTTGAGTTGAACATGTGTGATCAATGTGCTTGGGTTATCCCCAAATATTAATTAGACTGAAAACTCCAAAGTCTTTGGCAGATTGTTCTCTTGCCAATTCCAGGGATGAAAACTTACTGGTGGCAATTTTTTGATTTGAGAACTAGGCTCCAGGCTCGGATACCATGTAAAGTTAGAACAAGAATTCAGGAATCCGACTCCGTTTTCTCCATTGTTGAAAACAATGTATGTATACAATTACAACTGCAAAACCCTAAACACCCTAAAAAAATCTCTTTCAACTTTTTCTTCTTTCTCCACCTCATTCTTCGTCAGTGGCAGCGTCCGAGAACAACAACTAACCATTGCCACATTCAACTTATTCAAAATGGTTCTACTGTTTTCTCTTCTTTTTCTTCCTCCACTTTTTTCTTCTTCAATATTACCTTCGTTTTAAAATATAAAATCTTATATTCCTTTATATATATATATTAAAAAAGAAAAAAGTAAAAGATGTTTTTCTATTATATCCTTAAGTTGTTCTATTAATATAATAAAAACGTAACAAAATTAATTCTTAAAATTTGTAAAAAATAAAATATTTTAAAAAGAGAAAAAAAGATTTTATATTTTAAAATAGTGAGAGAGTAATAGTTACCCACAACCCAAATCAACAAACCCCACTGCCCACCATTGTTGTTCTGCTCCAATAACTCATCAAAGGTAACAAAAAGTGTCCCAAATGCCACTTCTTTTATCCAAATTTTCCATTCCATCCTATGTTGTGCGTGTGTATGTCCCCCCCCCCCCCCCCTTCTTTTCTGTCTCTCTCGCACCTTGCTAGATGTTTCTCATCCACCATATCTCACATCTCCGTATCTATCATCATAAAACATGAGTGTTTCGTTAAATAGGATCTGAATCTACTAGTTAATGGTTGGAAAAGTTAACTTTTAACTTTAACTAAATCTAATTTTTAGAGTTTTGCTATGGCTAGTGCCACCAAAAGGTAAATTCAGGTGTAAAAGTAGCATTTTTATCGGCTTTTTCAATTAAAGGGAAGCTTTCATGCAAAAATTATAGAGATACTTGAGGTTGTGATTTACGTGGAATCCAAGGTGCCTTGGCATTCAATTTGGAGTTTTACTTTTGAAAGATAGAGAGTGGTGAAGCTTTGAAAGAGAGTGTAGATGCTGAGGTTGGTATTGGAATGAAGTTCAAGACCTTAACCTAGAGTTTGAATATGAGATTCTTTCTTTGAATGGTGCAGTGCAGAGAAGAGAATATGAATAAAGGAGTCTACTGTTCATAAGAAGTAGAAGCAGGATAAAGAAGAGGAGAAACATAAAAGAAATACTTTAATTAATTGCTTTGCCCTCGAAAGAGTAGTGATAAGATGACTTTGCAGTTCATAAGTTCTTCATAGATTAGGAAAATGAAAAAACGACTAATAGGTTCTTAACATGATTGGCTCTTTAACTTTACCCCTATTTGGATTGAGGGAGACGGAAGGAAAGGAAAGAAGAGTACTCCAAGATTAGTGTTTGGATAGTTTTTTTTTTTTTATGAAGAAAAAAAAAGGACTGGGAGGGGAAAGGAGCAATTGGCTTTAGTATTAAAACATCAGTCTTCTTCTCGTCCAAAAGTTGGTAGAAACGGAGGGAAAGAAAACTTAGTAAATTATTTTATATCTGCAAAATTAATTTTATTTTAAAATTATTATACTTGAATAAAAATATGAATAAAGATGTAAATGTAATATTTATCACTCCATTCCTTCCTATTTATCATTCAAAAGCCTCTATTTGGATTGAGGGAAACAAAAATACTAATTACTTTTAGGCCTCATTTGATTGTTAAGGATTTTATACTTGGAAAAGTAATCTGAATCTCATTTATTAAATTTCAGTATTTGATAATTTATTTTTATTTTTAGAAAGAATTGTGATTCCTTGAATCAAGGAAAGTAGTTGCAAAATACCACGAAAAAGAATACATAGATAGAGATGGTATTCTGATTACTTTCTTTAAAATTTTAAAACTTAAACACGCATAAAATAAAAAAAAAACTCCATTAACCCTCTTTTTTTTCCTCCTCTCACCTCTCTTTTTTCTCCATCTGATCACAGGCATCCTTTCTCTTTTACAACTTCTCTATATCTCTTCTCATCCTTTCCACCTCTACAATTTTCAAGCAAGCGTAAGAGTTTTGGGTTGCTCAAGTCATTCTTCCATTAACATTTAAGGTTTAAAAAACTAATCTTACTCTATTATTTATATTTTTTATTCAAACATAACTTTTTTGACATCTTTATTCTACTCTTCATTTATATCTATAGTTGTACATTTTTTCTATTTGATAATTCTACTCTTTCTGGTTCTATCTTGTGTTCTAATTTTCTAGTTTTGAAACATTGACTTTTTTTATTTTTTTCTCTTTAAATTGCTGACACTAGTACAATTATCAAGGGTTTTATACTGTTGATACTAGAGTTTTTCAAAATTGAAAATGATAATTAATGTTTATAATGTGATTGACTAATTAAACTTTATGTTATATGTACCCAAGGTACTTTTGGCATATTGATAAAAATATAAATTCCCTACCTGATTGGATTTTATTGAATCAAATATTTTAAAAGAATTTTTATTATTTTTCAACTTAATATTCCTTAACAATCCAAACAAGATAAATGACTCTTTGTGGATCTTTGTAGATTTATATTACGTAGATTTAGATTCCAGATAATCATATTCCCAGTGCAACTTTCTTTTCTCGCCAATCAAACGAAACCTTAGTGTTTGGTTAACTATGGAGGGAAAAGAAATAAAAGATTAAATTAGGTGTGAATTATGGAAGGAAAGAAAAGGAAAGGAGATGACAAAATTTAAGTTTACATCTTTACTCCATTAATTTAAAATACTAATTTAAAAATTAATTATTTTATAATGACGAGCGTGAGTTTTTCTTTTTGTTTCTCATAGAAAACATCCTAATAAAAATATTCAGATTAGTAATTTTCTTATAGAATTAGTGCATTATTTGTTTCTAGAATTAGTGCTACTGTAGAGAGTAAGAACAAGGCTGGTGTCTTCTCTTCTCGCTAAAATAATTTCAGATATAAACCCTATATATATTAAGGGTGTTTTTGATACGTAAATAAAAGTTCATTAAAATAGGTTTTCTTTACTTCTATTTACACCCACTTTTGAAAGGGGATTGAAGGCTTATAACTAGACCTTATCCCTCCATTTCCCTCTTATTCGCTTCCTTTCTATTCCAAAAATTTAATCCAAACACTTAAAAATGCTAAACCCTTCATCTCCTCTCCTCTCATCTCCTCTTCTCTCCTCTTCTCTCCTACCCTCTCCCTCAATCCAACCGCGAGGCTAAATATTTAATCCACTCCTTTCTTCCCACTCTTATTACTCTACTTTCTTTTCTTTCTATTTTTCTCAATCCAAACGGAGGCTTAGGGAATATTTTTCTTTTCATTTCTTAAGCTCGATGAGCTTATCCAAGAGAATTTTTTAAAAACCTTCTTAAATTCTATAGAAGTTGTTTTGAAAATATATTTAAGAGCATATCCTAAGATATAAAATAGAAATTCAATCCAAATATGCCAATCATCTTAGCATTTCAACTATCTCCAATTTATTAAAGGAGTGATCAAATCAGTAATTAACGATTCTGGAAATTTTTAATCCAGAAAATTCCTTAAACATGTGACTTTTTTGTGGGAAAAGCATGTCCGCTAGCATGCATAAGTTCCCTCAATATATCATATATTGTCGGAAAAGAAAACAGACTTCCCTCCAAAATGTCAACACATGATGGTTTTTTCTAGCTTTTTCTCCACATTAGTTTCTTGTAACTTTTAACTGCTAATAATTTTCTGACAAATTAGAATGCTATGATAATTTATTAAGAGATATAAGCGACCTCCTAAAGTAAAAGTGATAATTTATTAATATATCTAATATTGTTTACATTTCCATTTGATTGACTTATCAATGTTAAAAAGAAAATCTAAAAGCATAAAACTATTATTAGTCAAATACAAATTAACATTATAAAATAAAAATATTTTATATTATATATTTCTATTTATTTTTCGAGCCTATTTATCAAGCTTCAACTTGAGCTTTGGAAAGCTTGAGCTTGATTTGTTTATTCAAGGAGCGATTGAACTTTTTCATGAACATTCACAAACAATCATTACATTAATAGAGTTTAATTCGTTTAAATTAAAAATTAAGGAGATTAGTATAAAAAATTTAAATAAAATATATTAATAATTTAGAAAATTAAACGTTTAATTTTGAACATTCTAAAAAGAATATGTGAATATTTAATCTTAAACAAAGTAAATAATAATAATAATAATAATAATAATAAAATTATTATTATAAAAATAGTATTAAACTTAATTAAACTCAAGTTGGAGCCTGAACTTTTTTACGAATATTCACAAACAACCATTATATTATTAGAAATGATGTTATAGCACCATACAAGGAGACGGGGAAAAGAAAATAGGTGAAAACTTTTAGCAATGAAGTACTCTTTTTATTTTAAAATATGAGATTTTTTAACTTTTTAAAATAAATTAAGAACAAAGAAAATATTTTGTATTTTTTATTGTACTTTTAATTAATTTAATTTATTTTTTAATAATATAAAAGAGAATGAAAAATTATATTTTTATATAATGATAATTTTACAAAAATAATTCTTAAAATTAACAAAATTTTGAATATTTTAAGGAGGAAAGAAAGAGCAAAAAAATCTTTTATTTTTAAAGAATAACAAAATTTAACGATTATATATTTATTATGAAAAAATATCTTGTGCCATAACCATTTTAATTACATTGTACTTAAACATTAATTCAAAATAAATATAAAAATAAATATTATTCTAGAAGATTGTTTAGACATGCAGACGGACCAGTTGAAACCCGTACAACAGAGTCTCAGCTCCGCGGTCGTCTAAGAATGAGTCCTAACTTTACTAATCACGCCAAATTTACTGATCACGCCAAATCTTGGAATGAATTCAATAGGATATTGTGAACCCATCACCACTTGGTTACCCAAACCTTGTTGAAGTCCTTAGACGTTCAAAAATGGTGCTTCTTCATCATTTACTCGACTCTCCAGATTAATCTTCCAGAAGGTAAAACAGCTACCAAAAGTTGAAGAAGAGCTCTTAAACATTCTCCATCATTTCTCCAGTTCTTCTTGTTCCTGAAACCACATGCCAAATTCACCAGAAAGCAACAACCTCCAAACCTTTCTTAATTATTTTTTTTATTTTTATTTTTTTGAGGGGGTTGTGGAGGATAGAGAAAAAATGGTAGAGCCCATAACATGGAGTATCAAAACAAGAGAAATTGACCTGGTCACGATCCGCCTTCCAGCCTAATCCATCAGTATGCCAATGGGACTTGCCTTGATCCGTCTATTAGTACATTTGGGATATGGGATACGTGATTCCAGCCATCTCCAAACCTCTTGTAGCGTTTTGCTAAAGCCGTGCAGGAACGCAAATCCAGAACTTCTAGAGCTGGTGCCCTGCCCAGGAGCAGATGGGGCAGCATTTTCAACTCACGGCACTCGTATAGATGTAACTCCTGAAGGCAAGGCATTACGACAGAGACAAGACTTTCATCCCCTTCTCCAAGGTCTTCCCATGTTCTTAGATTTTGCAAACCAGAAAACTTTAACTTCTTCAACCTAGGAAATGCAAACAGCCCTTCATGATTCTCTGTTATTCCAAGGAATTCACGACCCAAAACCTTTACGTCGTTCAATGCAAGAAGTTGGAGTATCTCAAGTGAAGGTATTTTTCCCAATGCAGACAAGGATGACACATTGCCGAATGCAATATCAAGTCTTCTGAGATTGTTGTGGGACAATATGCAAGTTGGCAACAAGGGGCGGGGATAGAAATATGTGGAGAGATACTTCAGTTTTGGAGGTAGTTCTGAAACTTCTACAACACTTCCATAAAACATAAGAACCAATCCTTGGATATGAGTCTTATCTCTCAATCTCGCATTTTCAAAATTCACCACATCAACCTCCCCAAAGAATTCAATATTTATTTGCCCACCAAGTTGGTATAGGCTTCTCAGGCATTCCAACTTGTTGTACCCTTCTCCAACTTTCAATTCCTTCAATACTCGAAGTGAAGTCAACTTCTCCAGTCCTTGCCTGATATTTGTGCCAGAGTTGAGAAGGTATCGTAAGTTTACTAGATTTCCAATCCTTTGAGGAAGTTGAGTAACTTTAGAACAATCTGTAATATCCAAAGTTTCCAAATGGTAAAGATCGCAGATTTCTTCGGGCAATTCTTTCAAATAATTGTTTCTGCTCAGGTCTAGGTAACGCAGATGAATCAGTTTTCCAACTGCTCTAGGGACTTCTTCTAGCCAAGCGCCATGTAAACTTAATGTTCTGACACGTTTTAGATAGCAGAACATGTCTGGAGCAATATTAATGCCATTAAAACTGCAAAAGCTCCGAAGATTTGCAACATGGGTAGCCATAGAACTTATTGAAACATCACCATGGAACCAGGTTAGATGACGAACTTTTCCGGAAAACAATTTGCTTGCCTTACCCAAATTTTTTATTGTAAGGCATTCACCATTCACTAGATGTTGTGCAAAATCGTGAACTATGCCCTGCATTTTACATTTAATGATTCGACCCTCATATGGATCTGTCTCCAAGACCTCAAAGAAAGAATTCATTGCCAAATTAAGGAAGTACTCATATCCCCTCAATTCCGATTCTCCAACTCCTCCACTGGAGTTGATATAACCTTGCGCGCTCCATAGTCTAATTAGCTGTTCTACATCTAATGGAAAGTCCTTAGGAAAGACTGCACAATACAAGAAGCAACGCTTCATTTCTGAGGACAACACATCGTAGCTCAAATATATAGAAGGGAAGAGATGGGTTGCCGCTCCCTCCAATTCCCATATCTCACTCTCCAAAATATTTTGCCATTGTTCTACAGTGTCTCTGGATCTTAAGAGGCTTCCTAAAAACATAGCAACAAGTGGTAAGCCCTTACACTTCCTCGATATCTCAAAACCAATATCTTCCAATTTCTCAGACTCCCTCTGGGATCTCCCTAAGAAAGCTATTCTACTAAGTATACTCCAACACTCTGAGTCCGGCAGCGGGCCTAACGAATATAGATAATATGTACGCATAATTCTTGCTACCCGTTTGCTCCTCGTTGTCATCAAGATTCTACTTCCAGGATTCCCATTCTGGAGAGACCTCCAGATTGGTAACCACTTATAGTAATCCTCTGTCCAGACATCATCAAGGACAAGTAAGAATTTCTTCCTAGAAATTAGTAGCCCGATGCGTAGGAGAAAGATTTCCAACCCGGAGAGATCTGAGGGAACCTTATCAAGACGTTCAAGAATTGATCTGGCGATCCTTGCAGGGTCGAAAGGATTTGAGACACAGATCCATGCTCTGAGATCAAAATGGTCCTTCACGCGATCGTCATTGTAGACTAACTGGGCAAGACTAGTTTTCCCAATCCCTGCCGTCCCCACTATACTCACAATATGAATGTTATTGTCATTTCCAGACAATAATTCCTTTACTATTACATCCTTATCATTCTCTCTACCTCGTATCTCTAATTCATCACACTTTGAGGTACTACATGGACGTCTAA
Organism: Rauvolfia tetraphylla; assembly: GCA_030512225.1. Taxonomy (NCBI): domain Eukaryota; kingdom Viridiplantae; phylum Streptophyta; class Magnoliopsida; order Gentianales; family Apocynaceae; genus Rauvolfia; species Rauvolfia tetraphylla. The sequence goes on from JAJQKT010000034.1 coordinate 6,538,288, forward strand.
AGTTTCGAGATTCTGAATGCAAGAAACTTGCAAAAAAATCAAATCTATATTCCTCTTCAGAAACCTTGTTCAGTTTATTATTTAGATCTCCTATCTTCCGCGCAATGTCTTGGCCCACAGAAACCTGTGCGAAACAAAGACAATAAGTTATGAAAAAGGAGCGTACCTTGTCCCAGAATATCAAAGAAGAAGCACGATTAATATCTCGTGGTACCTTAGTTTTACATTTGTAGATCTCTGCCTTCAACTCATCCAACACATCCTCCGTCTCGTAGGCCAACTCCTTCACCTTATCTTGCCAAATTCCGACTGCATTGTCCGTCAATTTTCTACTCTCAGCGATATTTAGCAGTTCCCCAAGTTTTCTCAGCGTAGAGGAGAGACTTGCGAGATCAGCTTCAACGCCAGTCACCACCTTATTCTTACCTTTGGTCACCGGCACCATTTTCCGATCTCCGGTCCCACGTATGAACCAACGTCACCACAAGAAGCCTCTTGACCCTTTTAATTCAATGAATTTTTCTCATATTATAATACTCTAAAAGCAGAATGCGAAGCACTAAGATTAGCTCAAATTTTTAATAGGTATAGTTGTACCGATTTTAAAATCGAATCTAAAATTAAAATCGAATCTAAAATTTTAAGTGTTGAACATACGTCTCATTTCATATATAATTTAACTTTTATAAAATTTAAAATAAAAATTTCAAAATTAAACTCTATTTAATCACACCCTTATTATCCGATACAAAGGAAAAATGTTTAAGTTGTAATCTTAGATTAATTATTTTCCTGTCATATGCTTTGCAGTAATTTTTTATAATCTTTGTTTTTAACTTACTACATTATTCCAATTCTCCCTTTCCCCCACCCCCAAAAACCATTAAAAAATGAAAAAATTAATTAGAAAAATTCCTATAAAATATATTAAATTTAAAGTATTATTTGTTACTTTTATTTTAGTATTATTTATTATTTGTAGAATTCTCTAATTTTACTTACTATAATCACATACTTTAATTTGTTAAAAAAAATAGGTCACTCATACACCAAATAAATGTATATCCATATTTATATCTCCTAAATGAAGTTAGGTATCTTTTTCCCTCTCCTTTCAAGTCTCCCTTCTGCGGGTGTATTTGAGTTAGGTTTCGTTATAAAATTTAATATAAAATTTTTATTTTAAATTTTATTTATAAAAAAATTTGAAACTCAATCAAATAATTTCTTCCTAGGGATGTGAAAGTGTGATAGACATTCAATCAACGAATTCAATAGCATGGGAGTCGGAAGTGTTAGCGAGAAGCCCTCTTGCGACTCTTTCTACTCTTCTCTGAGTGCCTTCAACAATGCTTATGTTGCGCTCACTGCAGAATATAAAGCCAAGTGAGGCAATGATAATTGGGGGTTGGGTGAAAGCGAAGTGGAGTTGACTCCATATAGTTTTACCTTTTATGTAGCTCTCGAAGCACATGGAGAACAGTTTTGCATTTCGAAGAAATTAAGGGCAGTGAGCACAGAAGTTTTCAGCTAGAGCAATCCAACCTTTTAGGAAAATAAACATTTACAAAAAAAAAAATAGTTGATGAGGACTCTGAATTTAAGGGCCAATAATATAAGGGAAGATCCTTTTAAGTTTCTTTTCTATCAACATGATCCTTGAAGGCCTCATAAGCTACCAAAAGTCTTCCCTTCACCATTTTCTTAATGGAAGAATCGCTAATAAAAGTTTTCTTTTAAAAACATGAAAATTCTCTTTAACTTTTTCTTCTTCTTTCTCCATCTCATTCTTCCTTAGCGGCAGCATCCCATAACAACAACCAACCATTGCCACATTCAACTTATTCAAAATGGTTCTACCATTTTTTCTTTTTTTTCTTCCCGTAATTTTAAAATATAAGATATTTTATTTTATTTTTATATAAATTTAAAAATAAAAAAAATATTTTCCTATTAATATAATAAAAATAAAATTAGATTTATGATAAAATAAATTAACAAAATTTATAAAAAATTAAATATTTTTAAAAACAATAAAATTATCAAAAAATTTTATATTTTGCCCACGACCCATACCGACACGACAAACCCCACCGCCACCATTGTTGTTCGCCTCCATTGACTCATCAAAGGTAACGGAAAATGACCCTAATGCCACTTCTTTGATCCAAATTTTCCATTCCATACTGTGTTGTGTGTGTTGTTTTTTTTTTTTTTCCCTTCTTCTTCTTCTTCTTGTTCTCTCTCTCTCTCTCTCTCTCTCTCTCACAGACACACATACACCATCCTCTTCAAATTTTACATCCACCTTCGTTAGATCTTCCTCATCTCCCATGTCTCACATCTCCATATCTATCATCATAATAATTAGACTAGAGTTTTTTCGCAGAATAGATGTGAATCTATCTACTAGTTAATAGTTGGAAAAGTTTGCTTTGCCCTCGAAAAGGTCGTGATGGGATGACTTTGCAGTTCATAAGTTCTTGATGGATTAGGAAAAAAAAGAAAAGAGGACTTGTAGGATCTTAACATGACCAACTCTTTAACTCTGGGAAGTATTTTTCTTTCTATTTTTAAAGCTTGATGAGCTTATCCAAGAGAATTTTTTAAAACTATCGAAGTTGTTTTGAAAAATACTTTTTTTCTTGAACTAGTTTTGAAAATATGCCTCAGATGATATGTTAAGATATGAAATAGAGATTCAATCCAAATATGCCCATCATTTTAGCATTTCAACTACTCCATTCATCTCGAAATATTAGTTTTATTTATTTTTTTATTTGTTTCAAAATATTTATTCTATATAAAATATCAATAAAAATTTAATTAAGTTTTTTTTATATTTTTACTCCTCTTTAATTATTATCTATCTCAAATTTTAAATACTTTAATTAATAAATTATGACAAAAGTTATAAGACACTTAAATCTTTTTATTTAAAATATTATAATTTTTAATTTTTTTAATTTATTAAAGGGGTAAACAAATCAATAATTTATTATTCTTGTGGGATTTTTGTGTGAACAAGCATCTTAGCTGGCACGCTAGAAGTTCCCTCAACACATGGGAGGAAAACAAAAAAGAATTCCCTCCAAAATGTCAACACATGCTGGGTTTTTCTAGCTTTTTCTCCATATTAGTTTTTTGTAACTTTTAACTGCCAATAAATTTATGACAAATTAGAATGGTATGATAATTTATTAAGAGATAAAAGGGATCCCCCTAAAAGTCAAAAATGATAATTTATTAATAGGTGGAAGTGATCTTCCACAGTCGAAACGGAAACTTTCATAATATTTTTTTTCCCTTTTTATAATTATTCGAGAAAAAAATTGAAAAAGATTAGAGCAAAAGGCAGATAGACTTCGATTCAAAATCTGAATGGGCCTAAGGTTGTTTTTGTTCAAAATTAAAAATCCAAGAGCCGAACAACCCTACAAATTCAGGTTGTTAGTTTTTTTCAAATGGGCCAAAACGAGAAACCCGGAGTCATCTTCAAATTCTCAGCGATTGAGCCCATTATTGTACATGTATTACTGCTCGTTACATGTGTGTAATCAAAATGGAAATTACTCATCCTACAACAAGAAGCTCAAACTTCATTTCAACCCCAACGTCCGGAAAATCCCTCAAGAAAATGGAAGCAAGCACAGCTAGAGAAGCATTTTCTGGGAAGAACAAGCAGAAGAAAGGGCAAAGACGGCGGCAACAAGAGAAGACAAATGTTGCCGAAGCAACTCGGATTAAGATTGCTCAAGTTCTTGAGCAATTCAGGGCCTCCAAGGAACAAGGTGAAATACTCTTTTATTTTTTGTAATTTTGATGTTTCAGTGAGTATTGAGGTATAATTTTGAGGCCCTTATGAGTTTATCGTTTGCTTGTATTATTAATTGCTTGTAATTTGCAAAATGCTAAGCTTCAACTGAGAAAAATGGTATCTTGTGCTGTTTGTTCTACTCAACGGATTAACTTTTTCAATTTTTGGGTTTTATAAGGTTGAGCATTTCTTGTATAGCTAACGCAAATATATATGTTGAGAAAAGAAAAAGAAAATACATGCTCTTTATTTACCTTTAATGGTAAACGAAAGGAGGGAAGGGGCAAACGAGGGTGATAATAGGAGTTCGCGCTGTAGAACATCTGGTTCTTTGAATGCTTTCTATATCCATAAGCACATAAGTAAGTATTGTAGTTTGTTTGTTTTCTAGAATTGTTATGTAGTGTAAATCAAGGAAAAAGATGCTTGTTATGTAATGCATCCAGTAGGATTTCAGGCCTACAAGTTTGCCTGTTGTTTGAATCAGCCCTTTATCAATTTATCCATATGTGCAGTTAGATCCAAGCAAGGGACTGTATGGTTGTTAAGGAGCTGCTGTTAGGATAGAGGTTCTTGATGCATATTCAAGTTACACTACATAAGCATTTTCTTCAATTCGTAGTTTCTGTCTCAGTAACCACGATTGTTAGTCTAAACAGAGGCATCCTTTCGAAGAAAAGGATGTAACAGAATCAATAAGTTAAGCATGCCAGTTGGTGCACAACTTTTGGAACAGTTGCCTTATATTGTACTTTTTATCTCTCAAACTGGTAAGCAATTAGTATCCAATCCTGAGGTTTATTAAACTACAGTTGATTATCTTCTCAGTTATGTTATTAATCTGAATAGTGATGTCTAGGCATATGATTTTCTAATTTCATCTTCTTTAGTGACATTTGTGTACTTGCTTCCACTAGCCAGAGGATGTCCAAATTAACTAATTGATCCCTTTCCTCAGAGGATTAAGAAATTTTTTCTTTTGCAGGATTTTGAGGCTTTATTTCAAAATTTTCTTTTACGTTTAGTGACCTATGACTATTTTCTCACAATTTTAGAAATTTCCACAAGCAAGACAGTATAGGAGCTGGAACTGACAAGATTCAATTAAGTCTCATTTTCCGATTGATATAATTTTATTAGTGATGCTAATTGTTAATTCAGTTAGTGTGCAGGTTATGCATTAATTCTGTACTGGTCATTGCAAATTGTGCATTTCCTTGGTACGAAATTCAAGTAAGTCCAACCAAACAAATAAATGGGAAATATTCGCTAATCTTCTTTCACTGACAGCTCAAACCTTAATTTTCTTAATTTTTCCAAATCGTCAAAGCCCTAATGTCTTAACCTTGCTAATCAGGATTGTCTTCTGAGTAAATATGAAAATTTGATAAACATTCAAACAATTTCATAAATTGAGTGAAGAATATACCTTGGAAACATTAGAGATTCCAGAGAAATTTGGTGAACTTAAAGAAGCCATAGTTGGGAATGACCTAGTAAATCGATCGACTAGCAGTAGAATGATATCTTGAATCCTTTTCATTGATTTGCTAAGTGGGTTCAGTTGAGAGAAGGAAAGTAAACCAGCTTGGAGAGAGAACCAGGGCTTTCTTTCTACCTTTTGGGGGGGGTGGTATTGCAGGGCCACTAGCGGGAGCCAGGGGAGGAAGGCAATTCCTAATAGGATCAGAGAGATATTGGCATGTTGGTAAAACTTAAAGCATTCTGAGTTGTTCCTTCATAGCTCAGCTGCTACCTTTGAGAGAAAGGCATGCTATTCCAGTAGATTCCAGCCAAATAGAAAGTTTACTTTTCTTTAAGCGGTGGAGGAAAGTCTTTCAGCTGGTTGCTGTTGAGCATAATAGTTTGTTTAGATCCAAAGCTTGTAAATATCTATGCAGCCTTAATATTGCATATAAATTTGTATTTTAACATGTATATATCATTGATGCAGTATATACATTTGAAGCCAATCTGACAAATTGCGAGCGTGCTGCAGTTCATACATTGTGTAAAAAAATGGGTATGAGATCCAAGAGCTCTGGGTGAGTATTATAGGTACTTAAATATGTTCTGCTTGATATCATGCTCTTGTTACCTATGATTGGTCATGTGATGGCATGCCCTAGTACCATGCATATATGATGGACTTTTTTCTATTATCTTTTTTCCTCCTCATATTCGAGGTACATTTTATTGTTTATCTGCATTGTAAAGGCGTGGGGATCAACGACGTGTTTCTGTTTATAAGACCAAAAAGACAGTGGATAGCATGAAAGGGAAGGAGAATCTTACCTACTTCACATTCTCAGAAGAGTCAAAAGATGTCTTACAGGAGATATTCATGCGGTACCCTCCGGGAGATGAGGAGATGGACCAAACTATGGCTGGAAAACATGATGAAAATATTGATAAATTAAGAGGAAAAAGAGATGATATATTCTGCAAACCTTCAATGAGTAAATCTGAAATTTTGAAGAAGTTGGATTCGTTTGCTTCAAGAATAGAAAAGAGCCAGAACCTGAGACAGGTTCCTTCTAAATTTTATGTTTCCAATTTCTATCTGCTTTATTTTCTTGCTTACTGAAATGCTATAACAATAATTAATTTCAGATTTGATCTTGCTAAAATTTTGTATTCACTTTCTAGCGTTACGACATTTTGTTTTCAAATATGGTTCAGATAACTGAAGAAAGGGCTAAGCTTCCAATTGCATCTTTCCAAGATGTTATTACATCAACTATTGGAAGTCATCAGGTTTTACCCTCTTTGCTTTTCAGAACACACTGTATAATAATGGTTCCATCACTTTTTGGGTATAATGACTTTCAAAGCAGGTGGTTCTCATATCTGGTGAAACGGGATGCGGAAAGACTACACAGGTTTTCCTCTGTCTGATGCCTTTTCTGCTCTTCACATAACATGGCCCACAAACATAGAGCATTCATGTTACCACATTTGAATGAGATGCTTCTATGCATTTTACATCAGTTTTGTTTTGCGCTGCTCCTATTTTTAAGATTTTCTAGTCCTGAACTTCCCTTTTCAAGCAGTATGACCATTGAATTCAAGCAACAGTTGAGACTGGAGATTATTCATTCAGAACATTGGATTCTGGTCTGATCTCTTGGCTCAAAATTTCTTCTGGTTTTCGGTCTTTGCACGTATTTTTCTATACATATAAAGCAAGTCAATCAAAGCCTTTACCAAGTCTCAAGAGAATATAGATAAAAATCTTTCTTTCCTTGATATGCAATTTGGTTCCTTCGTAAAAATCTTTTTGGTCTGCCTTGTTTGGTTTTAGGAGGAATTAATTAATAATTAGCTATTCATGTTAGTCTAGGAGTGTTGTAAGTTCTTATAATCTGGTATCTGGTATCTCTCGTAGTGTACTGCTGTCCTCACATGAGGATTACATTGTCTGGATTTTACCATGTAACTGCTGACAGCAGGCATGTTTATTGCAAAATTTCTCTTACTGTAATTGTGAGTTTTTCAAACCTAAATTATTTCTTTATTCTTCACACGAATCAGGTCCCCCAATTTCTTTTGGATCATATGTGGAGTAAGGGTGAGATATGCAAAATAGTCTGTACGCAGCCGCGGCGAATCTCTGCGACATCAGGTTGGAATGCCGTCTTCTTGAAAATCCTTATATGTTAGCTTTTCAATTTTATCCCTTTATGGACTGAATGAGTGTTTTTCTTTTATGTAGTTGCTGAGAGAATTTCTTCTGAAAGAGGTGAAAGTGTTGGAGATACAGTTGGTTACAAGGTACTATGTTGCCAACTTGGTTTATCGTTCCATAATTTATGATCATGTTAAAAATCTGTGTTGTCTTAAATATTTTGTAGTGATATGGCTTTAGAATGCTCCATTTCTTTTATTTCTATGCTAAGTGTGATTGAACAGAAGAAATCAGATTATAAGCTTCTGGTTTATCAGCATCATTTAATCAGAATTTTATATGTTTTCAACAAGGAGATTCAAACTAGAATTGTGTCATCAGGAAGAGTAAGATTTCCACACTTTTGAAGAACATAACCAGCAGAGCCATTCATTTCTAATCAGCTATTAATTTGTCCAAGTTTTTGTTAAATAAGTACTATAGCCAAATGGCATCCCCAATTAGAATTCCTGAATTGATCCCTGTTCTTTGGGCATTGTATTTTATTTACACTTCATTTTTGATATCTTTTCTCAGTAGTGATCGCAACCACATATCCGAGACATTGATAAAGCTGAGAAGATAACACAAAACTCAGCACATATAGACCCTCATTCCTAGATTCTACTAGCCAAATTTAGATTGTTGTTATAGAGTTAAATTACGTGGAGTTCAACTTATCTTGCCTTAAGGGAAATTTTGTGTTGATAATGTCTGACCTTTACATAAGAGTTGTTTCTGTGGAAGGAATTCAACAATTGAAGGCATTTTTTTTAACCAACTCAGTTCGCAAACCTATTGAGGAATCGAATGAAGTAATGCATCCTTGTGTTAAATATTCTACACGCTGCTTACTTTTGTTCTCCTGAAGATTTTGAACCATAAAATACTAGACGAAGATAATAGGGCACCAAACTGAATGGTACATTATCATAAGCTACAGGTGTTTGTTTATCTAATCATGATTCCCTCCCTTGATTCTCACATGCACATGGGCTTTGAATTGCTTCACTGGGCATTGGACTTAATAGTATTCTGGAGAAGTTGTTGTCCTATGGTGAAGAATAATTCACCTAATTAACCAAATTTTTGGAGGCAAATTTGCAATTATTTTGGTCAAGTCAATGGTCATTCAAAGGCATGCAAGATAGCAATTTATTCAGATTAACCCTTTAAATCCCCAGTGGACGACGTGAACCTGGAATTGAGCCAATGTGCCACTTCACACTTTGCATATCAGTGACTTTCTTTTGTGATTGTGATGTCCAATTTTTATATGCATATTAGGTCATTTACTATGATTATTGTCATTCTTAGTGTTATCATTATGGTCGCTATCAAACATTCTCACATTCTTATACATATGCATTTGTATCATAGATTTTTGAGTACATATCTGTAAAAATGCTAGATACGACTGGAAAGCAAAGGTGGAAGGCATTCTTCAATTGTGTTCTGCACCAATGGAGTATTATTAAGAGTTTTAGTTAATAGAGGAAGTAACAGGATGAGCAGAAAACCATCGAAAAAGTCAGCAAAGGATGAAGCTTCAGAAATAAGTCATATCATTGTGGTTTGTTTCTTTTGTACTCCTATTCGTTATTTTAAATCCATGAATGTTCTATTCTATTAACATCCATGTAATCCACCCATGTCATACACTTTCACCATTATCAAAAGACATCTGAGACTATTATTTGCCACTAAGGCCTCAATGTCTCCCCACCTTTATTTGGATCAGCTGTTTCATCTGTATGTTGGTGGCTAATTTCAAGTGATTGGAGTTCAAGGGGAATTTTTAGCTTTTGCTAGTGAAACTTCTGTGCCTGATTTATTTTTGCTCTGCCATGGAATAAAAATAATGTTACTTTCTTTCTTACTTTAGATGTTGATCCTGCTTAAAATCATCCACTGGATAAGAATGCCGACCCCCCAGATACATTTTAAGTCTCACTAGGTCTAAAATAGAACTTATATGTGCGGCCCTCTATGCTGTTTACATTGACATATTTGTTCCTGATGCTGCTTATGTTTCTGCGAATGTGTGTGTTTGAGTGTGCATTCTTTTTTCCCCCCATTTTATGGGGTGTTCTTTTGTTTTGTGTGTGTGCTTGTTGGGGGGGGGGGGGGGGGTGTTATGACTATATTTATGCCTGTGATTTATCTTCTGCAAGTTTTTCTTTTGACCAATTGTGGTAATGTGCTTTACGTTTCTTGAATATTCTTATTGCTTTCAGCTCTACCGTCTTCATGTTTATAATGGCCTCTTTGTATTTGTTATATAGTGCATGCTGCATATCTTTGATAATATAAGAAGGATTATACTTGCAATGTTTTATTGCAGGATGAAATTCATGAAAGGGATAGGTATTCTGATTTCATGCTGGCAATCCTCAGGTAGCTTCATTTTTTATGTTCAGATTCTAATGAGAATGTGAGGATTATAGTTGCCCGAAGCAAAAAACATCACTGCTCATATTTTGGGTCCACTACTTGTACTTCCAGATAGCTTACTTTTTTTCACTGTGACCAATATCCTTATCTCTTGATACGTACAACATTGGGAATTCATTCTTCTATTGTTTTCAATATCAAGATTGTCATGCGGAAGACTTAACATCCTCGACTGTTTTATTGCTTTTACCTTGCAGAGACTTGCTTCCTTTGTACCCCCATCTGCGATTGGTTAGTTCTGATCTTCTTATGTCACTTGAGGTGAAGTCTTTATTCAGTGTTCCGTAGGTTGTTGACCCTGCCACTATTTTATAGGTATTGATGAGTGCCACTTTAGATGCTGAACGATTCTCACAATATTTTGGTGGCTGCCCAATTATCGGTGTTCCAGGTTTTACTCATCCTGTAAGTTATACTCCATTTCATGTCACCACAGACTTTCTGCTACTTGCATGTGACTTGGGACGTTCTGTTCAGGTGAAAATTTTCTATCTGGAGGATGTGCTTTCAATTGTGAAATCAAATGAAAAAAATCACCTCAATTGTACTTCTGGGAGTAAGGCAATTGAGGAATCTGTTCTAACAGAAGAATATAGGGTTGCCCTTGATGAAGCCATTAATTTGGCAGTCTCCAATGATGAGTTAGATCTCCTCCGAGAACAAATTTCTTCTGAAGGCAGCCCAAAGATTTTCAATTACCAGCATTCATCAACTGGAATAACGCCATTGATGGTATTTGCTGGGAAAGGCAGTGTTGGTGACATCTGTATGCTTCTCTCCTTTGGTGCCGACTGTCACTTGCAGGCCAATGATGGAACAACTGCTCTTGATTGGGCTAAACAACAAAACCAGGAAGAGGCCGCTAAAATTATAAAAAAACACATGGAGAAAACCTCCTCTAACTTTGAGGAGGAGCAACATTTGCTTGACAAATACTTATCAAGTGTTGACCCTGAACTAATTGATGAAGTCCTTATTGAGCAGCTTTTGAGGAGAATATGTATTGACTCGCAAAATGGAGCAATTCTCATTTTCCTTCCAGGGTGGGATGACATAAACAGAACACGAGAGCGATTACTTTCTAGCCCCTTTTTTAAAGACTCCTCTAAGTTCTTAATCATTTCTCTGCATTCTATGGTGCCATCTATGGAGCAAAAGAAGGTTTTCAAACGGCCCCCTCCAGGTTGCCGGAAGATTGTGCTTTCAACCAATATTGCTGAGACAGCTATTACAATCGATGATGTTGTTTATGTGATAGATAGTGGACGAATGAAAGAAAAGAGTTATGACCCTTACAATAATGTATCTACTCTCCAATCTTCTTGGATTTCAAAAGCTAGTGCCAAACAACGAGAAGGACGTGCCGGACGTTGCCAGCCGGGAATCTGTTATCACCTTTATTCCAAACTTCGAGCGGTCTCATTTCCAGATTTCCAAGTTCCTGAGATTAAGAGAATTCCAATTGAAGAGCTATGTTTGCAGGTGCATATTTTACTTTCTTGTTGCTTCTTAAAGAACTGAGATTTGGACACCAATTGATCAGTAGTAGATTAACCTATAATCAACTGAACTTTGACTAATTCTACAGAAGGTTTTTTTTACTTCTGTTAATGCTTAGTATACGAAAGGAACGATTCAGGGGTATAGACAATGGACCTCAAACGCACTTTAGGGGTTTGTAGGGGCTGTAAACAACTATGCATCTTGTAATAGTTCAGTGAGGGAGAACTGGTCTGTACAGCTTTTATCCTCTTCTAAATCAGTTCACATACCAAACAAACAAACTCAAAAGAATCAAAAGAACTATGGCAAAATAATTACAAGATAATAATTTCCCTTTTCCTTTTTATACTCCTTCAACAAATACCTTCTCTGACTTATAGTTGTTTATTTATTTTTGCATACCTATCCATTTGGGTCTAAACGGTATTCCCTCTGTTCCAAAATTAGGCTCTACTGTTCTTCTGGGGCAGACCCTCAAAGGTTGGCCTTTTTTAGACTTCTTGTGGAGCCCCTCAAATCCAGTGGCAGAACTGCATAGGAACCCAAGGGGGCCATGGGCCCCCAAGATTTTGAAAATCATTTGAATAGTATTATGTATTATGTATAATAATTTATAGATTCATTTTAAGTTACAAATTATGGTTCCTCAAGTAAGTTATTTTTTAACATCTTTGTGCAAATTTTTAATTCAAGTTAATGATGACAATGGTAATTTTGATAATTTTGATATACCTTTATTTGCTTTGAATTTCTTATCTTAAATTTGTAGAATATGTGGTGCACATGTAAATTAAAATATTTGTTTTGTACTATTATTTTTGGTGTTTTATGGTTTGATTTCTTTTTCATATTGTCATGTGGCTTTAAAAGTTTGAGGGTTTCCCTTTTCTACTATTGTTGATTCTTTTTGAGCCATCAGAGTTTCTTTTAAACTGTTAGATTATCTCTTCTACCTTCCAAAGTAAGAGATTCCAAATTTAATTTTTCTTCACAAGTTATGTTGTTTCATCATAAAATAGAAATAGAAGACCTAAGTTATAACTGCTATTTTTTCCACAATAAAAAAATATTAAAAATTCTATTTTAGTTTGCACACACACCCCCCCCAAAAAAAATTTCAAATTCTGGTTCCGCCACTGCTCAAATCCCATGCAAAGTTATACTGTTGTGAATGTCAATATCTCTCCCAAATCTGATTCTTTAAATGTTAAATTCCAATAGCATGCCATTTTTCATCAAAGGGAGAAGTACAAACTAATAATTCAACACCTCACTAGAATATTTAACGGTTGATGAGCCGGCACATTCCTTGACTCTCTTTCTGTACTTTTGATTAAGAAATGCTATTTGCAAAGATTCTGGAAGGTTGACCACCATATAGAGAGATCCATATCACCTTCCTTATCTATTTGCTTCGGATTCTTTCATATTCTTCAATGAAGTGACCAGTTTTATTGGCTTACAAAGTATAATGCATGTTGTGACCAGTATCCTACATTTAGAAGTTTAATGTAGAAAGCATGGATAGAATATGTAATGTCAGCTAATTAGAAGGATTGTTCTTGGAAGGTTATCCTTGCTTCGCTCTGTATCTGAAGGAAGTACAACAGAACCTTTAAACACCATAAAATGATGTCATCTGCCAGCAGTGGCTAGCACTAGAATGTATGCCTGTAAAGTTGCCAAAATATTTGGGCTTCTTTTTCTACCTTGAGGCCAAACATCCATGATGTTTTGAAAACCAGTAATAATAACTCAAATGTAGAATATTGTAGGATGGCAAACATGATCTGCTCTTCATGTTCATTATACCTGCTGAACACAATGTGCTCTGTGTATAAGAGATGTTGCCCTATGCAGGTAGATATGCTTTTTCTGTTGGATTAATTTGAATTAGTGGTGTAGTGTACCTGATCTTTTTAAGTCTAATGCATATTGTAATTCCAATATTTTGTATTGACAGGTTAAGCTTATTGACCCCAACTGCAAAATTGAAGATTTTTTGCGGAAGACATTGGACCCTCCTGTTTATGAGACTATACGTAATGCAATTATTGTTCTGCAAGATATTGGTGCATTGTCCATTGATGAGAAACTTACTATGCTTGGGGAGAAGCTAGGATCTCTACCTGTTCATCCAGTGACTAGCAAGATGCTTTTTATTGCAATACTATTGAACTGTCTCGACCCTGCACTAACTTTAGCTTGTGCATCCGACTATAGAGATCCGTTTACATTACCTATGTTACCTAATGAAAAGAAGAGAGCTGCAGCTGCAAAATCTGAGTTAGCTTCTCTATATGGTGGCTGTAGTGATCAGTTAGCTGTAGTAGCTGCATTTGAATGCTGGAAATCTGCAAAAGAAAGGGGACAAGAAGTGAAATTTTGTTCTCAATATTTCGTGTCTTCAACCACCATGAATATGCTATCAGGAATGCGCAAGCAACTTCAGTCTGAATTACTTCGCAATGGGTTTCTACCGGGAGATGAATCCCACTGTAGTTTGAATGCACATGATCCCGGAATACTTCATGCTGTCCTTGTTGCTGGTTTGTATCCAATGGTTGGCAGATTGCTTCCTCCTCTGAAAGGGGGAAAGAGAGCTGTTGTAGAGACAGCAGGTGGCGATAAAGTTCGGTTGCATCCTCAATCCACGAACTTTAAGCTGTCATTCAAGAAATTTAATGATCGACCGTTAATTGTTTATGATGAGATAACTCGTGGAGATGGGGGTTTGCACATTAGGAACTGCAGTATTTTTGGGCCACTCCCACTATTACTGCTATCCACAGAAATTGTCGTGGCTCCTGTAAATGAAAATGATGAGGATGAGGATGAGGATGAGGAGGAAAGTGACTATGAAGATGTTGATGTTGATGTTGATATTGATGAAGCTAAGGCAGAGAGTCATGATAGGTCAGAGACTGAACAAGGAGAACGAATCATGTCCTCTCCTGATAATACAGTTAAGGTCATTGTTGACCAGTGGCTTCCTTTTGAGTCAACAGCTCTTGACATTGCTCAGATTTACTGCCTAAGAGAGAGACTGTCAGCTGCGATTTTGTTCAAGGTATCTCCCTCCCTCCCTCTGTCTGTGTCTCTGTCTCTGTCTCGGGTTGTTTGTCTTGCTTTCCGGGAAAAAGGAAAATTATCTTATTCCCTGCCATACAAGAACCAGACATAGGGTATACATAATTATACATTTTGAGCCTTTTTACTTTGAAATGCACTGTAATTGAACAAATTATTTATTTGTCTGGTATATAGGTAACAAATCCTGGGAAAGTCCTTCCAGAAATTCTTGGGGCCTCTGTATATGCCATAGCATGCATACTTTCATATGATGGTATGTCAGGAGTTTCATTTCCTGTGGAACCTGTTGAATTACTAGCTACAATGGTTGATACAACTGTAATCAGCCAGTCAGATTCTGGGTGGAAAAAGGGGATAGGCCAGAACTCCAGCAGCTATCTTAGGTGGCTCCTCTGTAATGGTGGCCATCAGAACTCTACTTCCCATTATAAGAAAGTTGGCATCTGTACATCAACAGTGGGTAGAAGTAGGAGCAACCATCAACTACAGGCCTTTTCTCCAGAGCGAGCGGATTCATATCAAAGATCTGTATCACAAGGTCCCCTTGTATCAGGGCACGGAGCTAACATATATGGAGCAAGAAATTCTAGGGAAGATTATCCTAAGCGGCCGCGTGGTAATGGATTTTGAAGGATACTGTCACAGGAGAATGGATACAAAGAAGTAGAGCCATAATTTGAGCCTCATTATTTTCTGAAGGAGCTTCACGGAGTAAGAGGAACTCTAGATCTGAAGCTTAAAGGTAGTTCCGTATGTTGGCAGCGGATGACTTTTAGCATCTAATCTTTTTGAGCAGTATTTATAACATCATCCTCTTTCTCTCTGGATCAATACAGCCAATATCCTGTATTGAAAGAATCCTCATATAGTTAATAGTAATTCGATCCTTTCTTGCTTTTCAGGTTTCGG
Source organism: Rauvolfia tetraphylla (assembly GCA_030512225.1). Classification (NCBI taxonomy): domain Eukaryota; kingdom Viridiplantae; phylum Streptophyta; class Magnoliopsida; order Gentianales; family Apocynaceae; genus Rauvolfia; species Rauvolfia tetraphylla. The sequence continues at coordinate 6,553,731 of JAJQKT010000034.1, forward strand.
CTCCCCATGAAACCAGTCGCTAATGCTGATATTTTAGCGTGCATAGATGGTCTGGGGGCATGACCTAGAGCAGCGATCAAGTATTAGCAGATTAGCATAGGGCAGATGCTAGATTTTGCATATTTAATCAGTTTCAGAGCATATAAGCTAGTATTTTAGATCGGAATATAATGTTTATAGTCCAAATATATATTTCTATGATATTCTTCAACTTCAGTTTCCCAGATGTCAACAGTGCCAGAAGCAACATCATTTCAGATCTTCTCCTTCAGCTTTCAATGAAAGGCTTCGAAGCCCAACTTCCATGAATCAAATTGCAAGCACAAGATCAACGTCTCCTATTACAACACAAAATTTAACTTTGAAAGATAACTTAGGAATACTACATTCGTACAGAAACACACACAACTCTAAGGCACCCGTACAGCTCTAATAAAAAACAGAATCAAAGAGAAATATCATTCCCCCATAAAGCATTGGGGGTTTCATTAATGAATTGAGCATCTATTGCCCAAATTGAAACTGATTTAGTCATCAGCTCATTTGTGGAGTAGCACGAAGATTCCATATGCTATAGAATTTTTTTTTTTTTTTTCAGAGCGAAAGGAAAGGAAAGAAAAAAGGACCCAGTAGAGTCCGGTCACAACATAAATAATGACCAGTTATCCATCCTTGTACATGTTTTTTACTCAAAATGAGTGCACATCATGGAGGAAGACATACAGGAGATGGTCCAAAACCAATCACCCTGAAAGGAAGCTCCATCATTCCAATCTTAAGTAGTTGGCTGCAGACTTTAATCTGTGCAAGTCGACCAACAATTTCCCAGAAGTTCGACAAGGAAGGACTTCCAAATAAATAATTACCCACCTTTTAAGGCATCCCATAGTCAGGCACGTAGAAAACTTGCTTCAGGTTCTATGCAAAGGACAACGCAGCGAGTAGAAACAATCTAGACATGGTTCTCCTGAACATGCCTTTTGTGGTCTCGTTCTGAATAACCAAGCCTTCCCATCCTCCTATCCTCCGGGAAGTCACTGTGACTGTGTTTGTGGGACCCTGCCATATAATCATGCCGCTGTTTCCCATCTACTATTTTGTCCACAGGGCTACCAGCCTTCCTTTTCCGATTGTTTGACCTAGGTGATTGATACCCTCGATCATCATCATCAAATTCTACTTCCCCTTCCTCGACATTGTCAAAATCTTCTCCATGCCCTTTCATCACTTGATAATATCCATCTCCAACATCATCATGATGCACATTGTCATGCTCTGGTCTGTTCGAAGATTTAGACCTTTGTCTTTTTTCTCGGTCACTCCTTGGATTCTCTAACACGATTTCATCTTCCAGTTGCCTTTCTATCATTTCTTCTTCATCCATAAAATCTGTTCTTTGAGACACTTCGGGAACCAACTTCTTCCGTTTCTCTCGTACAGCTTTGACTTTGTCCCCAAGCTGCTTTTTGAAATCTTGAGGTGACTGGGGAACTGCACCATCTCTGTGTTCCAAAATTCGACCATGGTATTTGTCTTTGAGTTCACCAACCTCCCTAGTTTCCATTCTTCCTCCACTCTTCTCTTGTTCTTCGTCACCATACTCAGAACCCAGCCTTGATGCATTCTGGATCTCCCCTGAGTTTCCCTGGTGATGGAATTGCTCTCTTTCGTGGTGGTGGTTGATCTCATCTCCCTTGTATTCTGAAAGGCTATGAGTTTCAGAATTCCCATGGTCATTATTTCGACCATGGGTAGACCTGACAGGTCCAACATGATTATCAGGATAAGACTGATCATTAATGGGTCTAGAAGATGCTGGCTTTGACATTCCAATTTTTGAAGTAGCACTGCTGCCCTGGGGATGACTGTTAACATTGTCTTCACTGGCAATAGGAGCTTTAGATGGAGGCCGCTGACTACCTCCAGCACTACCTTCTGCTTCACTGGCCTGCGAAGGTGGCACCCTATTCTGTTCATATAGTTCCAGCATTTGATTGCTTACCTCTGCAAGAAATAAAGATGGATTTGTAAACCAAATAAGAAGACAGCATTCTCAATTAGATAATTCATGAGACTCAAAACTTCTTTTTCTTTTAGAACCCCATCCTTCTCTTTTGTTGCTTTATGGCTTGCCTGGCTAATTTTTTATTTTTTTTCCAGGAAGGGCGCTGTGATGATTTAATTTAGAAGGATACTCTATTTACAAACATCTACTGCATTCTGTTGTTGTGACCTTGACTATCACTAAAGGAGGGTGATTCATAACCCCAGTACCACAAATATGACCTACAGCACTGCTATTCAAAGGTGAGACACCAACCCTCCAATTGGCGTGGGGTGACATCAAACTCCTGCCACCAAACCTTCTCACCATCAGATGGGAGCTTTACTTTGAGGAACTTGGCAGCAAGGAAAATGGCACCCGCTGCAATGTGATGGGGCTTAAATTGCAAGCATAAAGACGTCCGAAGCCTGCATGCCGCTTTCCCGGGTCAAAAAGAAGTATGGCCGAGGGGCAGTATACAAGAACAATAAGAATTAATATATCATACCCATCATTCACGAAGTTCCATGCAACTTGAGCTAGGGCATTTTGAGCAACCTTGAATTTCTTAATTGCCTCGACAAGGGGTTTATATGGATGGTGAACATTAAGATCAAAACCAAGGGTAGCAAGAACCACCCTCTCCCCTAGCAAAATTAGCTCCTTTTGTTGTTCATACACCTCCTGCTTGATCGATACAAAAGAATAAAAAGGAGTAGGATAGAGAAAACAATACATCAAAGATTTCGGTAAATAAAAAGTAGGATACAGAAAACAATACATCAAAAGATTTCTGCAAAGAAATAGATGCTGCATGATAGAAGTCTTTAACTGAAAAACCAATACCTTCTGCTTGATCCTTTGCACGGCTGCTGGATCCTTCTTATGAATAATTTCATAAGAAACCAGAATAACATCCTTCAGAGGACGTGGAGTTTCTTCAACTTTCCCCGCAAGAAACATGCAAACGGTGGCTATTGTCTACCAAAAGAGAAGATTAAGTCACAGACCAGATTCCACAGGTCAAACCAAGGCAAAGTCTAGCAGAGAAATGAATGGTTTTCCCTAGGCCCCAACATCAAACAAGGCCCCCTTGATTTATTTAGCTTTCTTTCACTCCTTAGGCGATGGCAAGATAAGACTTATAACCTGTAACAGTTATTGTCGATTACATTTTTTTCTTTTTTGGGCGGCCAAGGGGCTATCTCTTAATGCTAGGAATAAAGCAAAAGAAAGTTGAACTGTATACAATCAAATGAATCTCCTGAACAAAATTACAACTCAAGAATAGATTCCAAAAAGTGTGGTAGTAGTTTCCCAGCTAATATAGGAAACTGGAAATAATAGTAGCACAAAAAATATTAGTTTTAATACCCAAAAGAAAAGAATAAAGAATGATGAAAAATTTCAAAGGGACTTTAGAAATCATCCGGTGGAAGTTTCACCAATAAAGCAAGTCCATCTAAGGACAAGCAAGCACTGATTATTTTTCTCCTTTTGTATGCAACCCAGGGGGGAGGGGTATTTTTTTTTTTTTTTTTTTGCCGGGGGGAGGGGGGGTTTTAAGGCATGATATGCTGCACAACTAAGAAACAAAATCATATGCCAAAAATAAATATCATCAGCAGTATTTCACTCTAACAAGCATTAATTATTAGTCAATTGGTTCTCACAAATTTCTCTTACCATCACAAAAGAAAGCCAAAGAGTACGGACACAAAGCTTTCTTAATATGAAGTTAGAGAATAGCTCAATATTCACACTTAAAGCATTCATGGAATTAATATTCCTCCAGAAGTCCAATATAGAAACAGCTTTCATCATCTTTCTTTTTACATGTAATCTTCTTATTTCTCTTTTCAATTTACCATATCAGGTGTGTTAGAGCAAGCCTTAAACCTGCAGCACAGTTCCTAATCCACCCTAAAAAGTCACAAGGTTAGATACATGAAAACAGAAGTGTGCAAGGACAAGGCTATATAAAACCCTTGCAAACCATGCAGTAGGGCGATTTCAACTGATTGCCCTTTCATCTGAAACAATCTGTACGGGTCTCAATATGATACTCTACGTAGTCACCAGCAACCCATTTGAGAGTAATCTGTACAGAAATCTGCACTATTCAAACAATGTAACAAAAGAAGCTTCGAGGCAACGAAACTTGAATGCAGAGTACAACCTAGAACTTCAGATTGTTCCATCAACAGTAAGTTGATGGCTTAGACAAGGACTCAATAGTCGATATTAATCTATTTACAGTATTCAGGCTTATTATTTCTTGGTTCTTCCCTTTCTTTTTCTTTCTTCAGCCTCAAGTCGATGATTTTCATTAAACCGTCAAACTGCAAGACTTAGGATACTACAGAATCAGGTCCTAAACGATCATGGGTGAACAATAACATTAGTTGGCTTTAGGGAGATAAGACACGTTATCCTTTGTCTTAGCTTCTTAAACAGCTACCAATAAATGGTACTCTCACATGTTGGCACTTTCAAAGAAAACTTTCCTTTACTAAAAATTAAATTAAAGGAAAAAAGACCATCTATTCACTGCTAATCTTTTTTTATCAAAAATTTTGAAACACGGTCCTAACCACCGGACACCTATGCTTTTATTTCTTAACTTTAGTTACTCTCACATGTTGGTGCTTTCAAAGACAACTTTCCTTTATTAAAAATTAGATTAAAGGGAAAAAAAGACCATCGATTCATGCTAATCTTGTTTCTAACAAAGATTTTGAAACACGTTTATAAGACCTAGTACACCTATACTTTAATTTTTAGTTTTATCTTGGTCTCCATATAAAATAACCAAATTTTTCACCAGTAGACTAAAAAAAATGGTCCTGAATTGGATTGTTTCAACAGTTTCTGTTTTAAGAAAAGACACATCAGAATCAATGCACTTCTGACAATCATTTTGCTTTACACATTTGAAATCAAAACCAAACAATGGCCAAAAAAAAAAAGGCATATGAACGTTTTCATTTTGAAAAATCTGTCTTCAGAATAGTAGCATTTGATTGGGAAATGGTGTACTTAGGTTCTCTAAGTATAAGAACGCGGGAAACATAAAATATACCCTCATTCTCACCCCCTCCACTCTCTGCATGAACTTCTGCCAGCCAGCTGCCTCCCCCCCACTTGTCTCTTGACACCTTCCCAATATTTTTCTCTAGGTTCTACAATTTGCACTTTATCTAGCCTGCTGCACAACCCTTAACCATCCCCAGCCTCGTGTTCATACTCCCAGTTTCTGACTTCCCCATAGAAAAACAGAGGAAGAAAAGGAGAGGAGTCAAAGGAAGTACTTCCTTAGATGACGTGCCGCTTCCCTCTTCCCTTCTGCAAACAAAACTAGCTAACATTTTCCCTATAGCACTTAGACAAGCTTGGGTTTTGACTGAATTCAATTAAGACATTTTTTACAGTTTGCACTTGGAAGAACCAGAAAAGCAATACTGTGGCATTTGATTTTAAAGCATTCTGGAATGATCTGTAGTAGAAACTACAGGTTGAATGCAGTAGTTTACCCTTTGATGACCTGAAAGACAGGATTTTGAGCCTCCTCATCACTAAATTTGCAGGAAAATTAGTATAGCCAAGACCAAATAATCTATCAGGATTCAGGATAACCAAGACTATACACTGAACCACTACAGTTCACTTAGACTCACAACCCCCCCACAGATAGCACAATCACATATTACAACGAATCCAATCTCATTGGATGCATGCCAAATGGAAGAAAGTCTACAAAACTCCAGTTCAGTTAGAGTAGAGTAGTACCAGTACAGACAGGGATAGATTACATATATAAATATCAACCGGCTGAGATAGCACACTATTTCCAACTCAAATCATCCTCCACCCCCCTCAGCTCCCGGGTAGTCCCAAGAACAAGGCCAGACAGCTCTAAAATTACCAGGACATATAGCAGAGTTTTGCAGAACAAACCCAAGGTCCTCCATAAGTGCGGAAATGAAGCATGCTTCATTACTACACCTAACTGTCTCAACAATGTGTCCAATCATGGAAGTTAAAGAATCATTTCAGGTTTTAAGAGACAATCATACTAAGCTTTTGCTTTTGCATCAAGAAAAGTAGAACATGTCTCAATAACTGAAATTGGTTAATGAAATTGAGATACACTCTTGTTGATCTGCTGAGATATTAAGAAACAAATTCCAGCTACACTCTTTAGTTACCAACCAAACACTTTTTGTTATTCAGCATGGCAGTTTGAAATGCTCTAAGCAGAATGACTTAATCGTACAGAATAGTTACCTGCACCTAGGCGATAATGAACCATTCAGGGAGGTTTTCTATTTGAACATTGCCAAAAAAATAACTATAAAAAGCACCGTAGAGAGAAAAAAACTCACCCTCCTGTCATTCTTTGCATGTGATTGTCGGAGAAAGAAACGATGACAAAATATTATTGCTGTGGCAATTGTTACTTGAGGACTGCAGTTAAAGAAACAATTATGACATAAACATCTTAACTCAAGCGACAATGCAAAATAACAGAGAAGAGTAAAAGAATCCACAAAATGAAGCCTGAGTCATGGCTGGTCAGACCAATAAAGGCTCACTGCGAACTATATACAGAATCATGCAAGTATAACCACCAGAGTAAAAAGAAGCATCAGTTGTACACAAGCCCCTGGCTAGCCCGAGAGAGAGAGAGAGAGAGAGAGAGAGAGAGAGAGAGAGAGAGAGAGGAACAAATTGGCATTTTCCTTGCTACTGAATATAGCATGGCAGGTTGCCTCTGGAGCTAATATAATGTGTTTTCCTTCATAAATTATCCTGCTGTCAGTTCCATAAAATCTCCAAACAAATCCAGTTCATCCCCAGCCCAGAAACAAAAAGGAAGCAGAAACAATCTAACTTTCTAATTAGTAGAAAAAGAGCCATCATGATTCTCAATTATTTTTGTAACTCTTTCCAAATGGAGAAAATAATAAGAAAATCATCATATATGGCCATATATGCTTCTTCTGAGTATCTAACATACTTTTCTAGAATTTAATTGACAAAACATGTGCCTCACAGTAAAGAGGAAAGAGAAACTATTGAAAATGTTGAACTCAAAAACAAAGACTTACACTTTAAGCCTCATGCCCAAATCCTGTAAGAATGTGCAATATGACTTCCGTAGATAAGTTTCTTTCTTCAAATCAATTCCATCTTGCCTTGATGGGGAATTTTCCTCAATTTCCTTCCTAGAGAAATACCATCTCCCACCACCTTCTTCTAGTTTGTCCTGAGAAGTTTTGTAATTTCCAGCCTCATATACTCCATGCAGTGAGGGATCACCAGGCAAGAAACTAGCCATTGCCACCTCTCGTATTGTGATAGGGAACAAGAAATATGGTCCCGCTAGTTATCAGAAAATTGTAGCACGATCAGCATCTAGAAAAGTCCTGTACATATCGTAAGGTAAGGAACAGAAAAGCACACCATGGAAATGCAGAAGATTCAAAGTTGAAGAGCATAAAACATAGCCAAGCAAATCAAATTAAAAAGCTAGCACCAAAAGAGTCCTGGCAAGGTACAGGTATACACAGTGCAGCTAGTGCTATTCGTAAGAAAAGAGACAGTAAGAAAGAAAAACTTTACACAGGATTTTCGAAGATTATAATGTGGCTAGTGAATTACCATAGATAGTGTTATTTTATTTTGTCATTTCAGGATACAGCATCTGCTGTCATTGGAGAGAGTGCAGTGAGAGATTTATAAATAAACTGTACTGCTGCTTTGGTGTAAATTTTAAATTACTTCCTTGGAGATTCCTCATCCTCTGTCTTGCATTTTTTCATTTCATGAAAAATAAAGAAGAAAAAGAAGGTAAACATATTCAAAGAGAAGTAACAAGCATTCTCTCAAAAATGGAGGAGAAAAGGAGAAATAAGTTGAATAGCAAAGTTACAAGGGAAACCAACAGCATGTTTCATAAGATTAAGATGCTATCTCTATTGCATAACTGATGCAGAAAGCAGGAAACAAAAATTGCCAAAATGAGTGCAGCAGTGTTTGGACATAGCAGTTAAAAGACCTTCAATACAATAGCCTAAGTTCAATCTGCTAGGAAATTTGTGAGTCCAATGCAAGCCTCAATGTGGAATTTGTTAGAAAATAACTATTTTACTTTTGCATATGTTCAACAATACATAAGCTTTTTCTACAAGGATAACATCAACCAGCAAAATCATGAGGCCCTTTTTTAACTTTCTTCTAAAATAAAAATGCCTTTGCATCCTATTCCTCCAGGGGATAGACTTCTAAAAGCCTCATTCGAGCATACATTATCAGATACTTATACCAATGATTCAAGTTTGATTATTGCAAGCAAAAAAATTAGAACTTTGCCGGAAAGAACCAAAAGTCCTTCTCTCTTGACCACGCATTACAAGTAAACTCGCTATAAAAATTCAAGAGCTCATCGATAAAGAATTAGGTCTCGGAAAAGGAAGGCTAATTTTATTCCAACCTTTTTTCTCCCTAATTAACTACCCATTTTATTAATAAACGTTCAACAAAAACCCTAACAACGGTAAATGGGCACGAGAAATACAAGGATATACTAAAGCTATGCTTTTTAAAAGTTCTAGCGAAACTTTACTTACTGGAAAACCACAAAGATTGAAAAATTCAATTGAGAAAATGAATTACCGAAGGTAAAAAGCGAGCGGCTCCAAATTGGCTCGCTGGCGCTGTCAAGATAGCTGCTCGGCTTTGACGCGCTCGATTCGATTAAACGAAGATGGTAATGCACTCTGGGGGAAGAGGATGTTCTGCCGTATCTATGACAAGAGGGTTAACGGCGGTTGTGGGCGAAGATTTGGTGGCTATCGGTGGTCGATAGTGGCGGTGGCGCTGGAGCCTAGACTGGTTTAGGGCTTGGGCCTCAGGCGAATTGAAGGAGCAAAAGAAAATCAGACGCAGTGGTGCTACGCTACGTTTGCTTGAAAGAAGCATAGGCCGGGCTGGGTCTCGGGCTCGGTCTCGGTCCGGAACCCGAGTGTTCAATTTTAGCCGAATCCCACACGGCACACACCATAATTTTTCCCAATTATTGGTGGTCTTTTTTTGCGACCCAATTAATATGCTGACCTTTGTTAAATGGTTCCACAACTATGGAATCAATATTTTATTGACCTAATTTTTGTTTCAAGTGATTTATTACAAAAAATATATTTATTTACTAAAAATAATAATTATGTACTTTATTGACCAATGAAATACTAATTTAATAATTATAAAATATTCAACATCTTATGAGAAAAAAAAAACGTCAATATCTCATATTATTTTTTAGTTTAACTATAGATATTATTTTACATAAATATCTCATTTGGCCAATTTCTTCCTTTTTTAGAGGAATTTTTTTGCAGGCATTTGCCATATTAGTCTTTAATTCTCATTGTTAAGGATGTATAAAAGTTAATTGGAGTCAAACTTGTCACATTTAAGGTTCTGTTTTTTTTTTTTTTTTGAAACATTGTCAAATTTAAGTTTGATTTAAGTCAAACTTGGCTCTAATTAAAATTTGAGTTCAACTTAAGTTTTAATCTGTTTTCTCTTTTTTGAAGGCAATACTTATTTAAGTAAAATATATATATATATATATATATATATCTACTATTAAAACAAATAGTATATTTAAAAGAACATTGCTATCCTACACATGAGGGGAGCAAAGTGTGGTTTCCAGCTGAATTAATAGATGAGTAGGGATTTCCCCACTCCTGTATGCAAAAGGAATTCAAAACTGAAAGTCCCATGAGTTCATTCTTAACTAATTGAACAGTGATAGAGATGAGAGAAATCCTCCTCTTTACTTTGAATGCGATTAACAAAATAACATTGAGCATTGCCAAAATCATTGCATTCTCAACTCTGTGTATACCTATTAAAGCTTGGGAGGAGGCACATAGATGAATATGACCCATAAGTCTCTAAGCCCAAGCTCAAGCTCATGCTGATTTGAGTTTCAATCTTGAGCTCAAGTTTGAGAGAATATAAACCTCAAAGTTGAACACCCTTTGAGTGTTTGGGTAGTTTGAAAAGCTTGAACTCAAGAATTCACAAAAGCAAATTAAAAATATAAGCAAAATAAACATCCTTACTTTTTTTTAAAAAAAAACACAACTATCATTTAATTAAATATAGTATTGAACTGTTCGAGTGTTTTCAAGATGGATATTTGTGTATTTAAAATTAACTTTGTTTAAAATTTTGAGCATGAAGTTAGAACTCAAATTAAGCTTGAACTTTAGCTAAGCTCAAAATATCAATTTGATCCAAGACCAGATAATTTGATAAGGGCTTGATTAATTTGCATCAATGCTCATTATAAAACACTTGCATTATATAATTTTCTCAACCTCTTCAATCCTAAAACTATTTTTAAGTGTGCAGTTAAATTTTAAGATAACGCACAAAATAATTTCTTAATAATGATCACCAATATTCGTATGTTATTTGATTCAATATCTGCAAAAAATTCGCTATTTCGAGTGAGTACTCATATAATTTGGATCATATAATAACCTCTCTTATGACTAGGTTTGGTTGGGAGTGAATGACAATCATCATAGAACATTGCATAGAAAGTTTAGGATAATGTGCACAAATTATAATTCTAAATGGTGGGATTTAATAAAGTTTTAGTTTGAGATTTTTTTTTTTAAATTTAGTAAAATAAATTATTTGTAAGAATAAAAGTAAAATATAAAGTAAAAAATTTACATTCCGACTAACCATTGGTAGAACATATTAAAAGCCCCATATCCATGGTGGCCCCTATTTTGAGGGCAAAATAAATTACTTCTAGTTTTTTTTAGGCTTAATCCCAAAAAGGGAACCTAATTGGATTTGAAATTTTTTTGGAATTGAGTTATATTAGAAATTGTGAAAATAAATTATTTGAAAAAAAAAGTGTAGCCCATTTTTTTAAAAAAGTGAGAATACTTATGTTAAAAGTCAATCCAAGTTGGCCTGGTTTTGGTACAATAGTAAATCAAGAGACTATTCTTTTTCAATTGTCAATTAAAAGTGAATTTGAGAAACACCAAAATTTGCTTTTCATCTCAAACTCACCCTCCCTTTCTCTAAATCTTACTGTAATCCCCCAGCCTGTTTTATCCTTCCACTTTCTCATCTTTCTTCCCCCTATTTCATACTCTTCAACCCATATTCATATCTTCTCCTTCCTTTTCCATGGTGGTCTTCCTTTTCCATGCAACGACCATTGCTGTAGATCCATCACTTAACAGGCACTCTCGACTCTTTATCCACTATTTTCCACCTCTGTCTTCCTTTTCCATTGCCGCAGCCCACAAAGAGGAAAACGTTTTTTACTTCCCTCTTTAAAGATTGCTGTTACCCACACAGCACTAAGAATATGCTTGTACAAAATTTTAGAACAATAAACAAGGAATGCAAGTAAAATCCAGAGTTTTAGAACATCCTCAAATGAGGATTATCATGCTTGATGTGACCAGAGGAAGGACATATGCGAAAAGGTTTAGTAGGATAAAATGGTAAAAATTCAAACAGACAGATGAAGGAGAAAGAAGCAAGATATAATCATAAAAATCTAATCTTATTTCCAAAATTGAGTGTTTATAATGATAATACAAAGAGGTCGCAACCCCACGAAAACTATAATCTCCTGTGCTAGACAATGGTTGAACCAAAAGAAGCCATAATAACTTTCTATTCAATTAATAAGAACAGCTGCGAGAAACTTGATAGCATATTACTACAGGATGACGCCAATAGCATGGTACCTGGAAAAGATTAATTAAAAAGTAACTAATCAGTTTAGCAAGACATGCATAAAAGGGTATCAAAATAGATTTCTTACTATCATACTTTAAAAAAAAATTATCACATTATGTTCTATAAATAATGAACTCGTAATTTTGAATCATGATTTTAGCATTTTGACATTTGAAATACATTGCTCAGTAGAAGCATAAGAGAGGTTGTCTAAAGGGAAAAGATGCTTACTTAGGGAACAATTAACTCGTGATTAATGTCGGCAAAAGATATCTTACCAAAACTAAATTACAAACTCACAATCAGAGGAAGACATCCTCTTAGGCAGCAACAGTCTGCAAACAAGGAGAAAAGAATTCATCAGCTAAGCGTGCACACAGAAGCGATGGGTCAATGTTTAATTAAGTATATCTGCAAATTGTCCTCTTCTTTGCGGCTGCCAAGAACCAAAACACGCCACCATAACTAGAACTGCTAACTTCATTCTAGATCAAAAAGCATTTTCTGTTGAAATGCAAAACTTTATTCAGAGCTGGTTCCCTTTGACCAAGTAGGCAACTAAGTTCTTCAACTGAAACTATGTATTCCTTCAATAAAACAAAAATAAATAAAGAAAGTAAAACTAAACTAAACTATCTAGTCACTTACAAATGCATACACCTATAATTTCAAGCGCCTATATTAGAAACTACATCCTAGTTATGACTTCGGCTCTAGTGGAGCAGAGATTAAGAAAATGATGTTCTTCAGCTTATGGTTAAATGTTAAGAACTTTGTCCATTTTTCAGTTTTTTTGCGACTAAATAATCTTAAGAATATTCATTTTTTTCAATGAATCAGAGAGAATTGGAAAAAGGGATTTTATACATTCTATGCCATTCCAGAGGTATCTTCTTCATGTGCCTCAGTACTTGACGGACTCAAACTTTGATATGCATATGAACAAAGAAAATTCTTCCAAACATTTGATCACATTTTTGGGGGCACATAGCAAAAAGTAAAATTAGGATATTGCTGCATCAGTTTACATTTTGTTTAGAAGTTGAGTGGATAACTGTTACATCATTTTTGCAACATTGCATGTCATGGCAGTGATAAAATTGCAGCATATTGACTAAACAGAAATTCCAAAACAAATCAATTTGTACGTTTCCAAGTCAGGTATGATTTTAGTTAAATGACATTCAATTCCCTATTAGCAACATAAGAAACCGTTTATCCCATTTCATCACTCTCGCATGACAACCATCCATCAGTGTGAATAATTGTCTATTTGAAGTGTGGAAATCAGAGGGCCGGATCCTCAAGACAATGAAACAAAAACAAGCTCTTATTAGAATGATGCCAATTCCATTTACACCAAGCACTTTATTTCACACGCAGTACAGTACTCTATTATCATCATTAGCCACAAACACACCTCTTATAACCTTTTTATATTACAACCCATGGTTCAATCCTAAATGATGGAACAAAAGAATTTCCTGTGGCGCTTTACCTCAGCTGAGGGGGTGAAAACAACTTTGACTGCTCCAAAAACTTCGTCAACGGACTTTGCTGCATCAATCTATGGGAAAAACAAATTCTTAGTCCTTTATCAAATTCTTTCATTCTCAGCAACTTTTCCTCGGTTAGGAAGAAGGGAGGAAAGCAGATGATAAATTGTACCTTTTGAACTTTTCCCTTGGCACTGTAGTGTTCAATCACTGGAAGACTAGACTCCATGTAAACCTTAAATCTCTTCTTTATTGTTTGGATATTATCATCTTCTCTTCCCTTCACATGGAAAAAAAGAACACATTTGAAACAAAAGAACAGATATTAATAACAAAGCCTGCAACTATTAGTTATAAAAGATGGGGATATCATAAAAGGAATTGAAGAATAGGATGTGACCTGGTTTCTACTGAGAAGGCGCCTCTCCATCTCTTCCTCTGGACAATCAAAAAAGAGAACAAACTCGGGTTCAATTCCAGTCTGCAAAACAGCAAATAGATGGTGGTCATTATTTGAAAAAGATTCCAATGCAGTAAAGAATAAATTTTCCACAGCCTACAGTAGTAGGAAAATGCAGATTCCTCCTTTAGAACTTACAACTAGCTCAAAGTTAGCACGGTTTTCCTCATTCCGAGGGAAGCCATCAATAAGAAACTTGTCATTTCCACTTTCCAGCATGGCTCGTTGGAGAAGCCTAATTGTTACCTCTGAAGGAACAATTTTTCCCTCCTTGATCATGTTCTGAATCATTGTCCTATATATTAGAGGAAGAAAATTAATTATATATACATTGAAACTAGAAATAATAATGCATGACGAATAGATCCTCAAAAAGCCCAGAATAGTGCAAATCAGTTACAGGTTATACATTTGTGTGTAATGTGTACATGTATGATCTTCCTCCTTAACAAACATGTTGATGCATCTGATTACTCAGAAAATAGTGTCTGAAGGATTTTCTTTCTCACACCATTCAGTTGATCCACACAAGATAGGAAAGTTTTCAGCACCTTTTGGGACAGCAGGTAAAGAATCAGCATAGACATGTGTGGGCAAGAAGTACAAAGACAATAATAGGAGTATTGGAATTACATATGCAATGCAGAAAACGACCAAAGTGAACTGGCTAAGATTCTGGTGTCATAAGATAAACAATAATCACCACCGTTCTGATTATGTTAGTGTGTAGATTCAAGAATATGAGCTACATAAAATCAATCCAAAAAAGTTGCACCAAATTTTGAATGTTAATATTCTTCTCAGAGAATAAGGATTGAAAGGGAAATAGGCAAGATCCTGTATAATAAGAGAGACCACAAAGTATGATATTTCTTGACCACGTGATAAACAGACCATCACAAGCATTAAAAGAATCATTTGGACCAACTCAAGGTTCCACCAGCTAAAGGGAGTAGGATCTAATAAATCTCCTTCCAGAAAAATGAAAGTAGAAGCAAAGAAAAAGAACTGCAGTGGCATTATTGCAAATTTTCTTTCTCTGAAAGGAATGAGTATTCAAAAAGAGGGGTACCCATTTTCTGAACCAGATTTTATTTCTGCTCTTAGAAGATCACCAGCACTAAGGTGAGTGTACCCAAAATGCTGGACAATGTTTGCACACTGGGTTCCCTTGCCACTACCTGGGCCACCTGTTCAATTAAAAAGGAAAAGAAGACAACAATGAAACCACATACTAAGCTTCATTGATACATAGTGCAAAAAGAAAATAAGCAGAAAACTTCTGCTTCTGTACCTTAACGAAGTTTGTGATCTACAATATTGCTCTCTTTCAGTATTTTAGAAAGCCCATGAGAAATAACTGTATGTCCTATAAAAAGAACTTTTCCATTCTGAATTCTGTGATTGTCATCTTCATGGCAGAAACATGCTTCTCAGTTTGAAATGTGCTCAACATTAAGTTCATCATTCTTAGAAAATCAAGTGCAATAATAAAGATAAAAATTGACACCATCCAAAAGTTTTTCACATAGCCAGGCCCTTATATATGCCAGAATCTGCATAATGAAGCAACTGACAGGCAAGTACAATCAAGATATCCAATTTACAACAAGAGATTGAATAATGCATTGTTAAAGTTAAAGGAAACCAAGGAACTCACCCAAGACAAAAACAACTTTAAACTTCTTGTCAGCTAGTGTTTGATTTGCTCCCTGAAATTAGAGGTTATACCTCACATCAAAATCTGTACCAATGTGAATGGACACATTTTCTTGTAGAATGACTAGTAGAGCCAAGTCACTTTGACAAAGGATGATGTCACTATTTAAAAGTATTCACGATAAAGAACTTGCGCAATTTGAAGAATTAAAAATTTACTAGAAATATCAGTATTTTTTGAGTTTCACTGCTGTTTAACTTTGAAGATTTATGTAATACTTAAAGTTTCAATATAGAATGCATTGTGCAAAATATCAGCAAAGGTACCTGATTTGCAACATCAACAACAGTCCCCATGAGGGCCAACTAAATTCGACTTGGTATATAATCTGCAAGAAAGCAGAATTAGAAATAAGATTGCAGTATGCAAAACAAGATAATTATCCAGCACTCTTAAATAAAAGTGTTTCAAAGAGTTCATTGTTGGACAGCTGAAAACAAGAATATTACACGAGATGCTTCAACATGCCAAAACCACTCACAAACATAAATCAGAATACAACTTCGCCAAATAGGTTGTTTAAGTTTCAGAACGATTTGTGGCACCAAATATCAGTAACAATTTGTTTCTATACCAAACAAATATGAAACAACTAAATGAATATGCGAATAATCAGATCTTCCCTTGTACGTCACTGGAAATTCAATGCTAGAACCTATCTCTGGGCTTTCTAAATTTAGCAATTCCAATGAAAAGAATGCGACAAGCTATCCTTAGAGAGTACCGTTTACAATCCTTGTGTAGACTAGCAAAGTTGAAACTTTGGAGGGAAATAAGTTTCCTGTTAACGTGATTACCGGGATGTGCTACCTCAAATTGTGACCGCATGAAACAACAGAAATTAAGCCAGCAAAAATAGCGACGTATTGGCCAAATTTAGGAAGATCGAAGAAAAACAGTGTCATGTCAATTTGCAGCAGAACAGAATACAACCTATTCAAATGTGCAAAGCCACCAGAAAAGGAGGGAATTTTCACGCAAGATCTACTCATTGGTCACTCCAATTGAAAATACATGCCATTTCAAACCAAAATTCAAGCAATAACGTACTACATACGCATATCAGGCAAGATCTAACACTACTTGAAGGCGTACGCACAAAATTAAACATTTACATATCAGATCAATGCTGAAACATAAAATTTACAGCGAAACAATGTAAATTCAGCAATTAAAAACCGTAATGAAGTAGCAAAAGATTCAGCAAATGCAAATTGGTAGATCATGTAATTCCATTATAAAGAATACGTAATTTTTACAGAAGAAAAGAATACCTGATGCGAAATTGCGGAAAAAAGAGAGAGAACTGAGGGAGGGAAACTGAGATCTAAGCTACGGAAGAGGACAAAGAGGCTTCCCAGCTCATGGTATTTATAGTAGTGAAGGGTCCAAGTTGGACGAGTGTTCAAATGGTAAGTTGGTAACTGCCAACGAATGTGTATAGACTATAGAAAGAGGGAGAGAGATTCTCTCTCCACAGGCTGAAGAGGACAGAGAGCGGATGTAGGGGAGAAGCGTCAACGCGTTCTAGACGGGAGAATGAAAAGCGGACGGTAAACAGGAAGTTTGCGTGATTTCGACGGATGGTATTGGGATAGAAAACGAGTTTGA
Source organism: Rauvolfia tetraphylla (assembly GCA_030512225.1). Taxonomy (NCBI): domain Eukaryota; kingdom Viridiplantae; phylum Streptophyta; class Magnoliopsida; order Gentianales; family Apocynaceae; genus Rauvolfia; species Rauvolfia tetraphylla. Next base: position 6,570,854 of record JAJQKT010000034.1, read on the forward strand.
GCTCTCTCGTCCCTTGCGACTGATAATTTGACTAGAATATTCACTAATACAATCTATTTGAATTACAACTCATCTAAAAAAATTTTAGTTTTTTGGAGGCTCCGTAATTGCATTTGTTACAACAGTATTAAGGGTTTGCATTCCGTTATATTATAGATATTTAATATTTTATTATGTCTCGATAAGATAAAAAGTATTTAGTTATATAATATTATTATTACGGTCACTGAATAACTTATAAGAATCACATAAATTATATACATGTCAATTAAAATAAAAATATAGACAAAAAAATCACATCATTAAAAAAATTAACTACCTCATGTAATTTTTTTTGTCTGTATATTTTATTTTTATTAACATGTATATAACTTATGTAATACTTATAAGTTACTCAGTGACCATAATAAAGTTGCTCAATAACAACACATTTTGCTACGTGTTTTTAAAGTAATTGATTAGAAACAAGCACATGTTTTGTATTATTTTCATGTGTACATGTTTTTAAAGTAATAATAATTTGTCTTATGAATTGTTGCCATTAGCAATATCAATGATAATTAAATAAAAAATTAAAAATAAATACTTGTTAAAGTTTCTAGATTGGCTTGATATCATCTTAAAAGAAAATTCAAATGATGACTTAACTATCAAGCCTTTGAAGTAATACATCTGATAAAGTAATTAGGAAGGAAAAACAGAATGCTTCAACAACCATCAAAGTTGAATTATTTGTTTTAGTAAGGAAGCTTATTGGTTTACCAATATTATAAAATACCAAGTAAATTTTCATAAAAACTTTTTGGTTGAACGTAGAATTATAAGAAAATATAACGGGAAAAAAATACCTCTTTTAGGGTGCAGATTTATTTATAATGGAATGTACTTTTATTTTAAAACTATTTTTTTTACAAAATGATAAATTATATATTCAATACACATCTCTATCTTTTTTTTATATGTATAACAATAAAAAAGGGATTTTAACTACACCAGGGTAGAAGTTTTATCCTATTTTACCTAAAAGAATAATTTCTATTTGTTGTTATTTTTATTTTTGTTATTGAAATCATAAGATTGATTGAATGTTTCAGTAGGTAGATAAATATTGATTTTAATTCTCTTGATTTTGGTCGAGAAAATTAAACCACCTTTTAAATATTTTTTCATTTAATTTGAGGTGAGTGAAAGTACAAATAATTTGACTTCAAAAAAATAAAATGAAAACGGGGCATCTTTTCTTTTTATAAATAATTTATATATAACTTATATAAAATCAAGATAAAATTTTTTAAATAAAAAACCCAATCTAAATACAAAGTTTACTGAGAAACAACTATACTTTTCCTTTTCCTCAAAAAAAAAAAGATATTCCTTTTTACCCTAATGTTTAATTGAATGATTAGTTGAATGAATAACCTTAATTAAGAACAAAGGAAAAGATGTCTATTTTATATTCTCTTCGAGAAGTCTCATTAACATGCACATCCCCTTTGTCCTCAAAGGAAAAGAAGTTCATATGCCTTTTCTCTCAAAATGAAAAGCGTGCACATTACTTGAAACATGAATTTTTCCTTTATCTCATGCATTTTTTCAATATAAAAATGTTGCCATTAAATAAGAAATTACTAAGAAATTTTGTTTCGTTAAAGCCATAGAAAGTGGAGAAAGGCTGAAGAGAAACCTAAGACAAAATCTGTAATTTTATGCGTATTTTTTGTCAATAAAAAAATGTCAAAATATCTATTTCATAATTAAAAAAAAAAACTCTCTTCCTTACTTGGATTGAGATATTTGACTCATCTCAACCATAAGACTATAGGAGGGCTTAAATCATAGAACTAACCTTTTGCATCTAAGAACACAAAGATGCTCTATAACTTTAAGCATTTTAGGTATGCTATTTGATGTTTGGGAGCACAAACGATCTTTCTTTTCTTGTGCCAAACACCAAATATAATCACATTTAAGCAAAATTAATTCCTTAATATTTTTTCCCATTTATTATGCATCTTCCATACAAGTACAAGTACTAGTAGTAAAAGAACCATGCACTTGCTTGGAAACATGCCCACATATTCTCCCAAGAGTATCATCAATATAATCCAATTCCCACTAGCAATGACTTTTGTGAAGGAACAGGAATCGAATTCCACAATCCTGTTCCTGTGGTCCATTGATTTCTTTTTTAACCACTACTTTGGGTATATCTTAGAATAGCCTCTCGTTTCAATTATGAAGAATCTTAGACTCTATTTTGGAAGGATTACATTCCAAAATTAAACTAAAAATTTAAGTTGAGATGCACATCTTCTCTTACAAATAATTTAACTTTAATGAAACTTACGACAAAAGTTTCAAAACCAAACTTTATTCAATCACACCCTTAACAAATATGCTTGATTGTTAAAGGAGCTCCTTATTAAGTAAAGATTTCAATAAATTTCTTATCTCATCTTCTAATGTAAGGCTTATGCTATCAGTTGAGATATTATTTCTTCCGAATTGAATACATTAATTCCCACAATTAGAGATTCGTTTGTTAAAAGGTCATATTATATAATTGCACTATAAAGCTCATGCCAAATAAATGATTTCAACATGGTTTATTATAGGTTCTTAAAGGTCATCTTAGATATTCTATAAGAGGTAATATATCAAATGCTTAACATAGTCTCCAAGAAAAATTCATCATAATTTCTCGGGTATTGAAATATTTTCATTCAATTTCTTTTATCTATACAAAAATCATGTGCTTTATCTCGTTATCATAAGTTGATTAGTCTCGTATTTTAGAGATATTAAATCTATATTCTTAAGCCCTTTATCAAACAATTAACTCATTTTGTGGAAGTACTTCCATCCTTTCATTTTTCCTGAAGGAAAAACAAGATAAGAAAAAGGATCAGCAATAGAAATTGAGATACATTTTCTCATGGTAGTTACATTTCCTGATGAGTATGATTTCCACACTTTCATTGAGAAAATTAGATGCAGGAAAACGATTGTAAGGTGGACAACTCTTCACCTATCTCGCAAGATAGAAATTCTACATTTTTAATCAACAGAAACTCTACAAGAGAACAGTTAATCAGTTGGAGCATACAATTATTATGGGCTTCCTATAATCTTTCATTAAAGATTAACAATTGTAACAATCTATTCTCATCATGATGACAATTGACATGTGTTATTATTCTTGTCGTGTTCATCATCAACCTGTTAGAACTCCATATCATGACAAGAGAAGAATTTGATTGCTGAAGACGTAAAAGTTACAAATGACTTGATATTAGAGAAGCATGAAAACAAATGAATTGTGAGAATAACTTTTGCGATTTATATATCTTGATTTGAATTTCATGCTAGTAGAGATAAACTCAATTAATGATTCTCTGCCCATGGCAAAAGAGTAGAAACGAATACATAACCTAACGCCTCCGGCAGAACCCGAAGGATCATCTGAAAGGAGGGCCTCTGATAAGTTTGTTCCTGTTGTGCCTGTTTCTTCTATCGCGAGGTTAAGACTGAGCCCTTGGCTGAGTCTTTAATTTCTCTGTTGTTTTTGGGTCCATTCACTTCCCAAAATTTCACTTGACTGACTATTTCTCAATTTGTTTTTGGGTTTTCTTCTGGGATATGAAAAAAGGAGGCAAACTCAGAGTTTTTCTATTTTCTCTTTTGTCCCAGAAAAGAGGGAAAATGGCAAAACCTTGGGGCGGGGCCCGGGGGGGGGATTATATATATATATATATATATACACACACGCACACACATCATCACCGCATTGAATAAGTGCGTTCCGTTCTCGAGAACGCATCCTATAATTCGTTAGTATTGTTATTTTGTCCAACAAACTCCTAGAGCGAAAGGCGATAGAATAGAAGTCCAACAGTGGAGGATCAGGGTATGAACGCATCGCGTGGTTCAATGTACAAATAAAAGGCCAAAAGTCGACAAGCGATGCGCTCAACTTTGAAGAAGTACTATTATAAACGTTCTACACGGAAGAAAAGAAATTTTTATCCATCAGGAAGAGATCTCCGAGGGTCGGCCTGTGCTCTTCTTTCTTTATCTTGGCTTTATTTGATCTATGGCTAACGCTCTGATTACTACTTATTCCGAGTCTTTATCTATTTCTTCTGGAGCATAAACTGCACCAAGATGTTTGAGAAAATGCTTCAACGAGTCCCATTTCACTACTCTCAGAAACGTACATTGGTTAATGTGAAGCTGAAGTGGGTGAAGGACCCTGTTCTGGATAGTGCAGTAGCGGGAGGAAGAGAGCTGAAAGCCGCTTGTGTGCTTATTTCAATGATTGCTTCGGACCCAAATGGTTGCCTCCCTGTTTACCACCTTTCCCGGCGTAGAGGGCAGTTAGGCCTTCCTCATGACATCAAAGTTTCAACTTTTATGAGGAAATATCCGAACATGTTTGAGGAGCTGCATGTTAGTGATAGTGGTGGTACATGTGTCCCGTGGTTTAAATTGTCGTCTGCGGCTTTGGATGTTTTTCAAGATGAAGTTGTTGCTTTTCAGAAGTGTAATGTAGATATTCTTAATAGGCTCAAGAAACTCCTGATGATGTGTAGAAATAGAATGCTTCCTCTGCAGACTATTGAGCAACTAAAATGGGATTTATCTTTGCCTTATGATTATGAGAACTCACTGGTGAAGAGGCATCCTGAATGGTTTAAAATGGTACAACTTGATGATGGTCGTGATGGTTTGGAACTTGTACAGTGGGATGAGAGCTTAGCATTTTCCCACTTGGAAGTGAATTCTAGACCTGCTGTGGAAAATAAGGAAGTGCTGGCGTTTCCGATTGGATTTACAAGGGGTTTTGGGTTGAGGAAGAAATGCATTAAGTGGTTAGAGGAGTGGCAAAAGCTACCATATACTTCCCCTTACGTTGATGCCTCACATTTGGATTCGCGAACAGATGTATCTGAGAAGAGGATTGTTGGAGTATTCCATGAGCTTCTGCACCTAACCGTGCAGAAAAAAATTGAGCGGAAAAATGTAAGTAATCTGCGCAAGCCATTAGGGCTACCCCAGAAGTTTACAAAGGCATTTGAGCGGCATCCTGGGATATTCTACATTTCTAAAAAGGGTGATACGCAGACTGTTGTTCTGAGGGAGGCTTATGATCGCAATCGGCTCATCGAGAAACATCTTCTTGTTGATATAAGGGAAAAGTATGCAACCATGTTGAAGCAAGGATTTTTGGATCGAAGCAGGGGATTATACAAGAAAGACAGGGCAGAAGGCTTCGAGAGGGATGAATCAATAACTTCTTTGGTTTTTGAAAGAAATAGGCTTCAATTTACATCAGATGAGGATTCAGATTTAAATATTCTTCCAGAATATGCATCCGATGATAATTGATCAGCTTTTGCAACAATTATCACCCACTGTATCTGACTGAAACTGTATTTCTGTCTCATGCTTACAGAATGACCACTGCCTACCTGAAATAAGGCCAATTTCTCTGCTCTTCCTTGTAAGTGGTTTACGTATATCACATAAGTTATACTTATAAAGAAATTAAATACCTTTTAGGGGTGAGAGAAGAGAATCTTCTGTTCATACTGATTCAAATTTATTGGCATCTATTTCTATAGCTTGTTATGTCAAAATTGTTTTTAACTCATGCTTCCTGTTTGTCATTTTATTTAAAGAATTTGTTCGCAAATGTATAGTTTCCAGTAAATGTGGAATTTTGTTTATTATTATAATATTATGGCTAGTGGCAGTGAAAATTTCAAAGGTTTTTATGAACATACTCATAACTAAATAAAGAAGTGGTATATCTACCTTCTTCATGCATAGTAATTGAACATATATGCATTATGTGTGTACTTTAAGTGCTCATCAACAAAGGCGCTTCAGTTATGTATTTTACTGAGGTTTCTGATAGAAGTAGTATTCTTGGACCTGATAGGGTTTATAGAGGGTAGAAATGAGGGAAGGCCTTGAGGTGTATCTGTTATCTTTTTGGGTTCGTGAAGAAATGAAGTTAGACTAGCCTCAGTAGAGGACTCATATTTTTCTCTTCTTTCACCATACATGTTCAAGAAACTTACCTGGTCAGTTGTTACTACATTTATCACCTACTCCATCTGATTGAACTGCTGCCTGCCTGATGAAATCTCAATATTCTGCAATATGACTGAGGTATGTATTGACCTATCCATAAATAATGCTTCAATTAGAAATATATAAAATAAAACCATTATCATCAGTGTGGAAGAGAACATATTTCTTCCCTTACCTTTGCAGGTCATACACTTGCTCTTATTCTCAGGACTTAGGGTGCTGGATTTTTTCAGGAGTGTTAACCTCTTCGTAACATTTTATCAGGTAAGTGCCAACTGTGCACAAACAAATCATTAGCTAAGGATTTTTAGGCTGTTGTTTGGATGTCTATATAAATATCACACGGAAATTTATTGCAAATATTTTTTCACAATGACGCTTTAATGGTGGAACCATATTGATGGAAGGATGCCCTGTGAGTTAATCTGGATATTATGAGAATTAGCCAATACATCTCAAAGCCCTCAGTGGTAGCATTACGCCTCCAAAGCCACATGCATCAGCAGTAAGATGTGAGCTTGCGCCCAGGAATGTCAAATGCTGTCAAGGAATGTCGTGTTCCTTGTAGCTTGATGTGTTCTGGAAAGTATACAGATTTCCAAGTAGGTTGTTTTTTGTTGTTTCATTTTTTTTCATCTTACTGATACTTGATGCTGCTTGCCCAGCTGCTACATATGTTAGGGTATCTTTCCCCATCCTTCAAGATATAATATATATTACACTGCAAATTTTCTTTCTTTTCAGTGGCTCATTGGTTAAAATTCCCTCTAAAGCGCTTTCTCCTCCATGCAATCAATCAAAATTGGCTCCCCCTAGGCGTCCAAATAGCTTTTCTAGGAAAATACATCAGGCCCTGGTTTTGATGATGGTATAGTATTGCGGAAAGTAGAACACCCTTTTCCTGCCGTTTCACAAGAAACTCATCGCAAATAGAGATGGAGCTGCTGAGGGAATAGCCTTGCATTGAGGTTTTGGATTGACCAAACACCATCATCTTCCCCCATCAGCATGTCCATAGGAACCTGCATCTAGTCCTTTAGCATTTTCTTATTCAGATACTCTTTTGTAGCAGAGCTCCTTCACGGCCGTAAAACGATTTCTGAAGAACATGAATAGAAATGAGTAAAATGTTCACTTTTTCTCTTTTCTTTTAGATAATTGACACAGAATTTGTAATAATGTGAGCCAGGTAAGGATTCAAGTATGATGTTCTTCTCATGCATGCATATTATTTTTCATTTTCCCTTTTGTTTTTCGGGGATTTCTTCGAAACCGAAGATGATTTGAATGGGTTATTGGGAAGCGATTCAACTTCGAGCTTTCATCGAATAGTTCATGCTTTGGATTGCTCTTTTCTAAAAAAAAAAAAAAAAAAAATCAATTTGGACACATTTCTACTTTCATAAACAATTTATTTTTATAAATTTTTTAAAATAAAAATTTTCAAACTAAAATAAAAAAAATATTTTTTTACTTATTTGATTATTATTATTATTATTTTAGAAAAGACTAAATTTTGATTTGAGCATACACATACTTAGAATATCTGACTTGTAAATTTACAGTCAAGCATGAGTAAAAATTATTATAACATATACCTTTGCCTTTAAAATATATAACTTAATTATTTTTTTTATATTATAAAATATATTTTTTGTACCTTCTTCGAGCGTAAGTTAGGACGAATAAATTACTTTAATTTTAAAATTTTAAGTATATAAAAATTTTGAGAAAGGTCTATAAAATATTATTTGTTGAATTAAATAAAATTTAAATTTAAAATTTTTATATTAAATTTTATAAAAATAAATTTTTATAAAAAATAAATAAAATTTAAAATAAAAAATTTATATTAAATTTTAAATTAAAATCTTGTCCTTATTTATTCTTGTTTTCTATACGGACATTTGATCATTGCTTTAATACAAAGTTTATTATTCTAAGCGAAAAGATCAAGCCGTTTATGACCAAGAAGAGCATCTATTTGGGAATATACCAGACAAAATTTTCACCCCCTACAAAAGATCCCTAGTTTCTTTCATCTAGATTTTCACCTCCGCCCACAGTAAAAGAAAAAGTAAAAGTACCACGTGTTTCTCTAACTAACCCTCGGCGTCCTTTTTTAAGGCCTCGCTAGGTATTGGCTTGTAGACTGAACGCTGTTGCTCTTGCCTCTTACAGGTGGACCATCCTTTTCTGTTCTAGATTTGTACTTTTTAATGCTTTTTCTGAAAGATCTGGAGATCTAGTCCGTTCTGGCTGACTGATTGTTTTGGATTTGTTTCTGGGTTTTGCAGTTCTTTGAGTGTTTTGATTTCTGGATTGTGAAGGGAAGGAGAAGAAGATATGGGTAGCTCAGGATTTTCGTGGAAATTGAATGATCATCCCAAGCTTCCCAAGGGGAAGACTATTGCTCTGATTGTTTTAGATGGGTGGGGTGAAGCAAACCCCAATGAGTATAATTGCATCCACGTCGCTGAGACTCCCACTATGGACTCTTTCAAGCAGGTAAACGATAAATCAAAGTTTGTGTTTTCTTATTTTCTTTCCTGTCCTGTTCTGGAAATGATGGGGTATTGTTTTTTTGTTTTTTTGGGGAATAAGGGTGCTCCTGATCGGTGGAGATTGGTGAAGGCTCACGGGACAGCCGTGGGGCTGCCTACCGAGGACGATATGGGCAACAGTGAAGTTGGTCATAATGCTCTCGGTGCTGGGAGGATCTATGCCCAGGGGTGAGACTATCTCTAATGATTTTTTGTTTCTCCAAAGGACTTTGATTTATCATGTGGTGAATCTTTCATCATTTAGTTGATTTGGTTTTCAGTTTCTTTTCTGTAAGTGTAAATTGTAAAATAGAGGGAACAGTGTGTAACTGTGTTACTACTAGCATTAAATGAGCACCACTTTGCTGACTTGCCTATAGTGAGATTATTATACTCGGATTAAGCTTGGTTAATAATCGAGGTCGTGAAGGCCAACTTATTGATTATAGTATGTCTATTTTGAGCATCTGTGTGAAGCCAAAGACTTTATGGGAAGGCAGCTGGTGCTCTCATTTTTAAAATGATTATATTTGTAGACCTATCAATTTGTAAGTCAATTCGGGGAAATAAATTTATGATTGATGGTCTCTATACAGTGCAAAACTTGTTGATCTGGCTCTTGAGTCCGGAAAGATCTATGAGGATGAAGGTTTTAACTATATCAAGGAATGTTTTGCAACTGGAACATTGCATCTTATTGGGTTGCTGAGTGACGGAGGTGTCCACTCGAGACTCGATCAGCTGCAGGTATCTCATCCGAAGCCTTCTCTAAATGCTATTTTTTTGGGTTTGGGGGGGGGGTGCATTCTTGTTTATTTATTTTTTGCAGCCCATGAGGATGGTGATTTTGATATTTCTTGGTGCAGTTGTTGCTTAAAGGTGCCAGTGAACGTGGTGCCAAAAGAATCCGTGTCCATGCTCTTACTGATGGACGTGATGTTTTGGACGGTTCAAGTGTTGGCTTCATGGAAACTCTTGAGAATGATCTTGCCAAATTGCGGGAGAAAGGAATTGATGCGCAAATTGCATCAGGTGGTGGTCGGATGTATGTTACAATGGATCGTTACGAGGTACACCTATTATTTTGAACTTATCTATAAGCTGTCATAGATCTTTTTTCACGAGATGGAGTTGAGAAGAAGTTTTAATTTTCTCGTATTTGATTTGCCAACAAGTAATCTTATGTAATCCAATATGTAGGTAGCCATGCTTAGAATATATTGATCCCTACTGGTGGATTAGGATTTACCTCACTTGTAGCTTTGCTTTTTGTAAGGCAGCATCCTTTAGGAATAGTTGATAAGTCTAGATTCTCTGTAGTTCCTGTATTAGTTTATTTCTGTTGCTAAACTGCTTGTTCAGCTGGTTGATTTGTGGTTTTAGGTTCTGTTTCCTATTTAAGTACGTATAATTTTGCTTGTTCTTATTTTATTCATGTCTGCATCTCAGTTTATTTTTGTTATTATTGGTGTGATGCCTTTGGCATAGTTTTGATTTGTATTGACCTTGTGATGGTTGAAATTTCCCCTAGCCTTTATTTAGATTCCAGATCTTTCCTTAGAATTTTATTAAAATAGTTTGTTATGCCACCTGACCGCATTCTTATTTGTCCTATTCAATTATTACCTAAAAGTAACGCTCAAAAAAATGTGCAGGAGGATTGATTTGCTCGTGTGTAACTGTGTAGTTGAATAATGTTGCTAAATGTTGTTGCGATTTTCTTATTTATTTATTTAAATAAAGAACAAAGGTCCTTACTGATGTTTGCCTTCTACTTTGGGTAGATTATTTGTTTCAAAGTTAGCTAAATGCTTCCGAGGCTTCTGTTCCCTGTTTCCCTATGTGGTTTTGATTGTGCCTGTTTCTGGCTCTCTCTGTGTAATTTCAAGAAAGAAGTAACAATATGCTATTGTTCTTCATTATTTATAAGAGTTTACAGTTTACCTGAATAGTTAAATTCTGATTGTTTTGCAGAATGATTGGGAAGTTGTAAAGCGAGGTTGGGATGCACAAGTTCTTGGTGAAGCTCCACACAAGTTTAGGAATGCTGTTGAAGCTGTCAAGAAACTAAGGGAGACACCCAAGGCCAATGACCAGTACTTACCTCCATTTGTTATTGTTGATGATAACGGGAAACCTGTTGGACCTATTGTGGATGGTGATGCTGTTGTAACTTTCAATTTCCGAGCGGATCGCATGGTTATGTTAGCCAAGGCCCTGGAATATGCAGATTTTGACAAATTTGATAGAGTTCGAGTTCCCAAAATTCGATACGCTGGAATGCTTCAATATGATGGAGAATTGAAGCTTCCTAGTCATTACCTTGTTTCTCCTCCATTGATTGAAAGAACATGTGGTGAATATCTTGTGCATAATGGTGTTAGTACTTTTGCTTGCAGGTGAGTTATATTACTTCCACTTTAAATGTTTTCTTTTGCTAAAACCAGCTGGCTTTCTTATTGGATTTCCTTCTTTTCAATGTGTTGAATGGTTAAGTAGCACCAAATTGAACTAGCTGGGTTATTGCATATACATTGTATTCAGAGAGTTCTTGGGAAATGCTCATCCTTAAAACTTGGTTGCAAAAGATCTGTTGGTTATCAGCTGAAAACGTGTTCACAAGGCTTGACACATATTCTTGTTGTTAACTTCAACGTTTTATTAACTGAAAATATGGTATTAGAAATTTCTATCTTTGTGAATGACATAAATTGAGTATTCTTGTTGTTAACTTCCACGTTTTATTAACTGAAAATATGTTATTAGAAATTTCTATCTTTGTGAATGACATACCTCTCAATTTATGCTAAATCTTGGTGTAAATCATTCATAGCCCTTTTGCATTGCTCTTGAACAGTGAGACAGTTAAGTTTGGTCATGTCACCTTTTTCTGGAATGGAAATCGGTCTGGGTACTTCAATCAAGAAATGGAAGAATATGTTGAAATTCCAAGTGACGTTGGAATTACCTTTAATGTCCAGCCAAACATGAAGGCTTTGGAGATTGCTGAGAAGGCTAGAGATGCTATCCTTAGTCGCAAGTTCCACCAGGTAGTTTGGGGAAATACATTTGATGGACCTTTTTCAGATGCTACAGATAGCTTACCAGCACGATTTTCTCTACAGGTGCGAGTTAACCTACCAAATGGTGACATGGTGGGCCACACAGGTGATATTCAAGCAACAATTGTGGCTTGCAAGGCAGCTGACGAGGCTGTGAAGGTACTGCTGGAAACCTTAGCTATTATATTCTGTAGCACCCAACAGACATAATACGGCTAAGGGCTGCAATTATTGCACATCCTTGAATATTTGGTAATTGTTACAATGGGGATAGAATTGAGGTGCGACACCCGTTAAAAAAATATAATGTACCTTTGTGTAGATATCCTGATTTTTAGGCCTGTGCAAGTTCTAAAATCTTCCTATATCATATTGCTTTGTTTTCCATTTTCTATGACATACCCATGTTTTTTAGCTAAATAGTTGAGTTTTTTTAAAAATAATATTTAAATTTGGCTTTTTAATTAGCCTTAAATTTAATGGAAAGACTTTTAAGGGTATAGCTAGCAACATTTCTCTGGTTTTTTATTTCCGGCTCCTTAGTCGCTTATGGGTAATGCTTGCCCGAATGATTCCATGCCATTATAATTCTGGCAAAGAACTTTCAGGTATTTGTTTTATATTCTGATCATATTCTAGACTGGTTTGTTAAAAGCATCAGAGAGATACATGTAAGCTGGAGTCTGTTTTTGCTGCTATTATTTTTGTGATGTGGTTTTCAAAGTAGTACTTGGATAGCCTGTGACAGGTGATGAACTGATTGAAGTGTCTGGAATATGCATCATGCTTAGACTTTGCTTCACATGATAATTCAGATGATGCCTATTGTAGTTCTCCTAACTGCCTTTGTTTGTCAGATTAGTTTGGAAGTAACTTTGTACTGCAGTGTTTCTATGCTGATTGAATTATTTTTTTGTATCTTGCTGCAGATGATGATTGACGCAATAGAGCAAGTGGGTGGGATATATGTCGTCACTGCTGATCATGGAAACGCTGAGGATATGGTGAAAAGGAACAAGAAGGGGGAGCCTCTATTAGACAAAAATGGCAACATCCAAATACTTACTTCTCACACTCTTCAACCGGTAAGTCTTTGATATTTAGCTTGTCTTTGCCTGTATTTTGAATATGAATGCTGTCATTGGGTAGAATTCATCTTCTTTTTCTTGGAAAATTTCGTTAGCAAACTCATCTTCCTCCCCTCAGCTATCGCTGCAATGGTGGCAAAACAACAATCATTTGCAGCTAGGTGTCTAGGCATCGTCTATACTGTCTTTATTCTTACTTTAGACTAAGGTCACATTTACCAAAGGCATTTTCCCTTTGCTTTACCATTTGACAAGCACCTGTATATGTACGAACATTTTAGGGCAAATCCATATATGATGAACTTTTCTAGTAGTTATCTTGCAAGTAAAGATTGAATGTCTTTAACCGTACTAATAATTATTTAACGTGCTTATACATTGGGAGTGACACAAATCGTTGGATTTCTCGTAGGTTCCCATTGCAATGGGTGGACCTGGGCTGGCACCTGGAGTTCGATTCCGTCAAGATCTTCCAGGTGGAGGACTTGCTAATGTAGCTGCAACTGTTATGAATTTACATGGTTTTGAGGCACCTAGCGATTACGAGCCAACCTTGATTGAGGTTGTTGACTAAATAGGCTATAGATATAATCACAAACTTCAAATTTTGGCATGAACATGCGAGATAGCAAGGGAGTGCACTATCTATTACACTCAGTAATAATTCAGTTCAGTTGCTACTGCATTAATTTTCAATATTTGCAGTATTGCTGTCACTCCTGCGGTTAAACAGCTTTGTCTTATTTTTCTATAGTTGCTTTGATGGATGAGATCTCTTTGTTTGGGAAAATTTGCGTTTATTGCATGTGTTGTTTCATTCTTTGATTTTCTATTTTTCTTTTCGGGGGTGGTCCACTTTACACCTTTTATGTATGTGAATTGTATTTGATATCTGGAAGAAGAACTCAGGAAATTTTCCTGAAATACACAGACATCAAGTGTCATCCTCCCGAGAGGCATCAATTTTGGAATTTTTATTTTTTCTTGGGGTAAAGTGCTACAGCTCCAAGCACCTGGGTATTTCTTATCCCTTTTGTTTACAAGAGGCAATTTACACATTAGAAGAGGGAAGGAGTTGGTTACTTGGCCTTACTTGCCATGGGTATGATTGGTACTTCTTGGCCTGGGAAAGAGAGTTTTGCTATTTAAGTATTCTTTCGGATCATAAGGGCAATCTTGCCAACATTAATTAGGATTTCTATCGATTTGATTTGTAGCCAAAATTACACAGAATTCAGCCACCGCCTATAAGAACATAATCCATAAGCTATGTTTAGAACCTGGTATACTGATATCCAGATATCTGGGTTGTGAGTAATAATGGTAATATATCTTTTACATGTATGTAATTTAACAATTTTTTATTTTTTTCATCTTGCATTCTAACGTTGTTTAATTTTTCTTCTTTGTTACTTTAACCACAATTTGATGGATGCAACACACAAATAGTCATCTGATCAATGGATTGTTTTCTTTGTTATAATAGGACGTTTCATAATATCGTTAATTCTTCATAAGACTTAACAGCAAACTACAGTGCCTAAATGAGACAAACGGTTTAATCACTTTTCCCAAACTTTTTTCACAGAATCTTATCAACAATTAAGTTAAAGGATAAAATAGACCGCAATAGAAAAAAAATGTTGAAATCATCTGCATCAGTGGATAATCGTCAATCACGTTATTCCAAGAATGCCCCAGAAGATCAGGTTTTAATTGATGGATTCGGACCCTTGAATTCAATAGAGCAAGAACCCACGATGAAGAAGGTGCCACAAGGACCATCACCCCTTGATAAGTTACAATTAAGGGCAATCCCTAGGGAATACATAAATGAATTCTCTAAAGAATAGCAATGATTCAGCCTTGAAGCTGCTTCTTCCATTTTAAAATATATGGCCTTTTGACTCTATGAAAAAAGTACTACTTAATATTTACTCTCAAAACTTATAGAAGGTTGCAACCAAGAGCCATTTTCATTCCTTTAAAATACCCTTGTTGGCAAACACCCTCAATTACTTTTTGATGCGCCATCAATTTCAGATCATATGATATATTGCTCGCATAAGAGAGCCATGAAACTGCCAATATAAACGGAAGGTTTTGGACTTGCATAGGTCCCCAAAACAATCCATTTGATCCACAAGCTTGAGGCAATGCCCGGCTTCCTACTACTGTTTGATACTCCTTCCATCTAAGATTAAGAAGAGAGTAATATATACTCCTTTCGTCCAAAAATAATGGTTACTTTTTAAAGTTTTATATAAATTAAGAATCTCATTAAATTAGTATAATGGTATGTTAAAAGACTAAATTAGACATTTTAAAATTGTAATCTAATTAATGCAGTCTTTTGTGGAATAATGAAGCTAAGAGTAAAGTAAAAAAAATATTAATAAATACCATAGTAAATTTAAAAAAAAAACACAATGAATATCTTCTTGATTTTATAGAAAGACATACAATCATAAGAAAAGGCTCAAAGATTGACAATTTTTGTGGATTGAGGGAATAACACCTTTAAACTCCATCTAGTCATTTTTAATTGTTAAAACATGTTCTTTTTCTTGATCATTTTTACTTGCCAATTTATAACTTTAAGAATGTTTTTACAAATAATTTTCAACTTTACCTCATTCATCATTGGAACACTAATCAATATTTATTAGCACCGGTTTTTAATTGAATCTTTATTCTCAATAACCAATTAACCAAATATTAGGATTTTTACTGTGTTTAGTCCGTTTTTTAGAAAAAATCACTAAAATGGACCAGGGTTGTGGGGGAATATCCACCAATGGCCATAATGCCATATGAAATGACATTATATCTTTAACATATAATGTCATTTCATTTGGCATTATGTACTGCATATTCGCTTTCACTCTTTTTATCTCTTTTCATCTTTTATGTGGTTTTTTGGTCCACTTCAACTTGCAATTCCTTCCTCTTTTTGAACCCAAATCTGATTGAGCTCGAGGGTTTCTGCAGAAATGAAATAGCGCCACTGCTGCTATTCTAATTTCATATTCTTGGGGAGAAAAGGGGTAAAGGGCAATGAATGAATTAGGATAAAGACAACCTAAATATCTCCTGCGCACTTAAATTATCAATCCTTCTCTCTTCTCTCCCTCAAATCTCTTCTGTGGCTTTATATATGAACCAATAGACCCCTCCACCTGACATTCCTATGCCACTCCTAACGCAACTAACTTCTTTCTTGTAGCATGCTTTCTCAAAATCTAAAAGATCATTGCTAATGCTTCTTCTCCAAGTAACAAATTCATGGAGAAGATCAAGAAGTCTCAAGTTTTCAAACTTTTTTTCATTATTATACTTATGTGCATCACTTCTCTACTGCTGTTCTGCAGAAATGAAATAGCATCTGAAGATTTATATGTTATAAAGCCTATAAAACTATTTAAAATGATATTATAGCTTTTCTAAAGTTATGATGCCATTTCACATAGCGTTATACAACAGGCAAAATATGACGTTATTACTTTTGGCAGTCTTATAATGCCATTTCATATGGCGTTATACTGATATAATAATATATAAAATGGTGTTATGACCATTAGCAGACATTCCCCATAACTCAAATCTATTTTAGTATTTTTTTTCAAAAAATGGACTAAACACAGTAAAAACTCTAAATATTGAGAATTGCCATTTAAAGGTACTAATTTAGGTTTGACTTCATAAAGAGGCAGTGTAGTCTTTTAATGTTGAATTTGTTCGAAATCTAGAGGTTTCTCAATTTGTCTGCTTGATTATTTTTTGACAACTGAAAATGACCAGAAGGTAGTATATAACAGTATACAAGGAAAAGATGAAAGGACAAACAGTTATAGTTGTCCTTCGATGCAAAACGATTATGAAGTAGACTTTTAACCTATTTTTAATTTTGGAAGCTTTTATTAAGTCGCTAAAAAAGTGTTTTAAAACTAATATAACATTCTTATATTCGATTGCATTAATAAGCATAAATCTATATATATATATATTAAAGTTAAGGTTGAATCATGAGAATGTGACATGTGGAATTTTTAAAGCTTTACTTAACTCTAATGATGCCAAGTTGGATGTTTAGAATTAATTACTTTATTGATTTATGTACCCACATTAACTCATATCTATATTTAATCACCTTATCTATGGTTTTTAAAAATAATATTAGATACTACATTAAGTGAATTGTATGTTTAATACAATGGATTCAACATATTAATTCTTATGTATTAATTTTTATGATGAAAGACTATTGTACATACAATGAATTGAATTAATGGAATGAGATACATATCCTTCATTCATTAATACAACACAAATTTTAATAAAGTTGATAAGTTCATAAAATTAATGAATTTATACAAGTAAAAAAATACATAAACTTAATAAAATCTCTTTAATTATTTATATTTAATGTTAAATAACATTAAGAAGATGCATAGTACATGGTTATCTTATTATTCTTATCATTAATATTAAAACCATATCTATATAACTTAATAAAATATAATTCAATTATTTCCATTTAATGATGTATAAAATTAAAAAGAAAAAAGTACATGTACATCTTATTTAGTTATATATATATATATATATATATATATATATATATATATATATATATATATATATATATAAGTAAACCAAATAGTTAATAGGTATGCACCATATGGAATATAGATTAAATTGAAGAACTTGAAAGTAATAAATAAATAAAAAAGATTAGGAATATGAAAAGGCAAAAAAATCCTAAATGTAATCTTATTTGAATTTATTCTTCCAAAGCGTCAAAGAATTACTTAGCATACAAACTTTAAAAATAGCATACAAGTGTTTAAAATCGGAAAAAAAAAACTTTGAATACAACGGTTTTAAACTCTAAAAAAATAAAAAAAAAACTTAAAAACTATAAAAAAAAAAAAAAACCCGCGCAACGCGCGGGCATCATACCTAGTTATTTTTAAAAGCGCATCTAAAGTAACTTTTAGAAAATATTTTTTTTCAGATCTTTTAATCAAAAAGTAAAAAAGTAATCAAAAATGTCATACTAACTTTTAACCTAAATTATTGTATAGCCTAATCTATTGGATATTAATATTGGAGAGAAGGTTAGACAAATAAAAAATTACATGATTTCTCACCAATTCATGTGACAATCTTCAAAAAAATAGAAATAAATATTACAAAAACTTATTGATAACAAAATATTTATTAATATTTAAAATAAATATTATGATTATGGATACTATAATGGCTAGACATTTGTTTATAATAGTATAAACATTTTTTAATTTCCAAATGTCATTCAAATTTATAAACTATTACAAAAAAGGAAAAATGATAAATTCTTTGTAAGCAAACTCTTCAGTGGTTTAAAATACATTAGTGTCTGCTTGACTTCATTTATTGTATTATTTTATATATCAAATTATTAATATTCTTCTCACATATGTTCAGTTATTTTTTTCTTATTTTTTCTTAACTTTAATCATTGAAAAATAAAAAAATATGATAGATTATCAATTTTATACGATAAAATTATTACAATATTAAAAAAAGTAAATTGTTTTCTCGAGATGCTATGTACTAGTGCGAATAACTTTTTGCCTTATAAAAGTTAAAAAAGAACTTTTGATCAATCTAACAAAAATGCCCTAAAGAGTCCTAATTTGTTAGAAGAGTTGTCATGCTCTTAGGGCTGAGAATGTAAGTAGCCCACGGTCCTAAAATTCATTAGTTAAGAGAAGGATTATCCCTCCTGCATAAGAGAGTGTTTCCCCCACGCAAAGCCCATATGCTTCCGTGATACCGAAACCATACTACCCCTTCCGTCTACAAAACCCAAAATAGGGGAAAAAAATTCAAGCTTTCTCTAGAATTCTGTAAATTAACAGATTTCTTAATCAGCACTGTATCATTTATTCTCGTGAATTTTTGCTTCTGAATTAAGTGCTTTCTTGCCCACCTAATGTGCTCCTATTAGCGTACCGACAAGCAACAATAAGAAATAAAATCCTATTTTGGGTTTTATCTGTTTTATTTCTTTGAGGGTCTATTTATCTTCTGCCCTTTACACCTTTACCCCATTATAATTCCTCACTCTTCTTGCTTTTCTAATCTGACTAGAAATCTTGTGCATTTCTTGTGATCTGAATATTGAAATCCCGTATCTCGGTCCTGCAAATTCTACCTGAATCTATTCAATTTTGTTGGTAAGTTCCCTTTTCTTTTGCTATATTTTATGATATGGTCGAGGTTTTGAGTTGGGTTTTATAAGTTCCTTAGTGGGTCTGTTCCATTTTCCCTGTTAATGTTCAAGTCTGATTAAAGACTTGTGGCTTCTGTTCATTTTTTATTTCTTGATCAGATTTGATTGCTGGTGTGAAAGGATTGTCCATGTTTATAATCTGATTGATTCTTGATGCGAATATGAGTTCGAAATTTTAAAAGCTTGATTGATAGTTGCAAAGATTTTGGTTTCTGGGAAAACTTAAAAGATTAGGATTGAGTGTTAAATGTTTATCTACATAGGAATAAGTAGCTCAAGAACAATATCTATTATTGATATCACAAAAAATTATTTACTCAGTCTAGAAAAAGGTATTTGATCTTGTTTAAGTGGTGCTTTATTGCCTTCCATATCGGAAATGTGTGGACAACTAAATGAAGTCAGGAAGAGTTGCTGACCGCTTGTGGATTGTAAATGTTGGCATTGGCAGTTCTTCATAGTATTTGAGATGCTTAGTGAAGTTTTGGATCTTGGATGGTGTTATAAATCTCAAATTATTTGCTTTAGTTATATAAAATTGGTTCCATAAGAAGAATTTTTTCTGCAAGTTAAAAGGAAAGAAAGAAAAAAAATTTGGTCGAATCTGGTCTGTTTTTTCCCCGGCATAAGTCAATTGGTAAATTGCATTTTCCAAGTAGCAATCGTAGGATGATTCTTTATTCTCTTATGCCTAAATGTGGCTATAGTTTTTGAGATCAGTCATCACATCAAGCTTACCATAGAATTGACTCAGAAAGTTCTGATAGAGTTGCCTGGGACTTGGAGACAATGAAAATTTGGGAGAAATAGTTATGATATAATCTTAGTGCGAAAGGTTTTAGCTGAAATCACTTCAATGAGTTTTCGTTTTCTTTCTCTCTGTTGATGAATTCTGGTTTCCTTTCTTGTGGCCTAGTTCATGGTTATCCACTTGTGCTACTGATATCAAATTTGTTCCCCCCCCCCTCCTCTCATTTTGTCGTTGAACCTAATTGCTGATGAAGATTTCGTGAAACAGGTCAGGAAAGGTGAGCGACCATTTTGTGGCTTGCCATTGTAGTTTTGCTGTTAAATTGTCTGAAGAACTACGGATATTATGAAATGTGACACAAGGGATAAAGCTAAATACAGTTATTCTGCATATATTTGTGCGCTGTACCGTGCTTCTCAAGGAAAATGCAAAATCAATTTATGCTACAGTGTGAAGGATTAAAATTAACTTTGTAGTTAAACTAAGTAAACTATTGTGTTTCATTCTTAGTTGAGGCTCTTGAGATGATCACTGCAATATAGTCTTTGCTAACTGCCAGAACTTTTGGTGCGTATCGGCAAGAAATTTTGTCCATCATGGAAGAATGGTCTAAAATGTGGCCAGAAAATCTGACAATACTTTTCCTTGACGAAATTTTCCATTTTGTTGGACATAATTAAGTAAAGTAGAGCCAGGGCCCACTTCCTAGCCATCTTTTTGGCTTGGCCCAGACTGCAAGTTTTGGCCATATGCCTTTTAAGATATTAATATACCAAATGGGACTAATTGCTGGAGAGGATTCTATTGGCTAGGTTCTGACTCAATAGTGGTTCCCACTGCCGTTAGAGCTTTCTATTTTCATTGATATTACCGTTATCCAAGGGTGATGAACTTAGTAGTGAGAAAGGTCAGGAAGAACCTTTAGGATTTGGCAAGTTTAGTTTTGGCCTTTCTGTAGCTCTGGGGATATTTTAATGCTTCCTTTAGCATTAAGAAAATGGCTTTAAAATAACCTGTCCTAATGGTTAGTTTCTTGAAATCTGGTGGTGAAGACTGTTAAACAATTAAAGAGAAATACCTAAAAACATGATCTGGTTGGAAGGTTGACATCTTTCCTACTTTCAAAATGCATAACAGAGTTTGTCAAGTGTAACTATTTGTATAGCAAAGAACTGCTGCCATGTGAGAATTATTTTATGTTGCAAATTGGTCGGACCCTTATACTTTTGATGGTATGCTTACATTCATACTTTGTTTCCTTGTGATATTAGTTTTTTTCCATATTCTGGGAATACAATTGTGTTTTGGTGGTTTTTGCTAGTAAGTCATGAGCACTGACTTGTCCAGAGACTCTTCTATAATGTTATTTCCCTCTTTGTGGGGTCGCTTGGGTCACAGTTGTCCATAGATAATTCTTTTTGTTTTAGGTTGCTAATTTATTATAAGTACCAAGTTAAAATGTGAAAATAGTAAATATTATTCTGGTCATCATCTTGGATTATTGGGTTCGATCCTCATATTTCTTGTACTCACTAAGTTTTCCTAGTTGAATTCTTTCCTCTGGTTATGTATGCAGGGTACTTCTTTTCAGATTCAGTTCAAGCATTTGAAGATTAGAATCTTTAATTTCTCCGGGTGATTACATTCTAATTATATATGGGCTGAGGTGTGCATTTCATGGGAGGTGTTGAAGATGATGAACCACCTTCAAAACGTGTGAAAGTATCTTCTGGTGGATTGAGTGGTCTCTCAAACGGTACATATCTTAGGGAGCCTGCAAGTTGCTCATTGAGTGGCTCAATGGCTCGGTCCCTAGCATCTGATGGGGACGATGAGGTTGTGGGTCTGAAAGGGGTTGTTAAAAAAGTTGAATTTATTAGAATCATAGCTGAGGCATTATATTCACTTGGCTACAAAAAGTCGGGGGCACATCTTGAGGAAGAATCAGGGATATTATTGCACTCTCCTGTTGTGAAATTGTTTATGCAGCAAGTTCTTGATGGTAAATGGGATGAAAGTGTTGCCTCCTTACATAAAATTGGTCTAGTAGATGAATCTATTCTCAAGTTGGCATCTCTTGTAATTTTGGAGCAGAAATTTTTTGAACTTCTGGATGCAGAAAAAGTTATGGATGCTCTGAAGACTTTGAGAACTGAAATTGCTCCTCTTTCTTTGAACAGTTATAGAGTTAGGGAGCTTTCTTCTTGTATTGTATCTCCTTCCCAGCGTGATGCTGTTGGAGTTTCTGGTCAAGCTACTCTAAGGGTGAAGTCACGGCCAGAGTTGCTGGAGGAATTGCAAAAATTGTTTCCCCCTACGGTGATGATACCTGAAAAAAGATTGGTGCACCTTGTTGAGCAGGCTCTTGACTTGCAGCGGGATGCTTGCAGGTTTCACAACTCGTTGGTTGGGGAAATGTCATTGCTGATTGACCATCAGTGTGGAAGAGACCATATTCCTTCTCATACTTTGCAGGTCATACATTTGTTCTCATTCTTTGAATTTAATGTGTTATCAGTTTTTTAGCCGCATGAACAAATAACTATCTGTTTATCAGGTTCTTACTCTTTTCTTCTTTTGTCTATGGATATGCATACTTGGAGATATTCATAGACATAGAACATAATACATAGATTGTGGAAAGTCATAAAAAGATGCCAATGACATCGTTTTAATGGTTGAAACTATATGTAATCATTTTAACCGTTGAAACATTTTGTAAAAATGGATCAGTATATGTTACTTTGGTAGTATGGAGTGGAGCCAATATACTCCCAAGCCCTGAATGGTAGCATTTTTCTCAAGAAAAAAATGCATGCTGCAGCAAAAAGTATAAGCTTGTGCGCAGGAAGTTTCCTTGTAAAGTATCTCATTTCCTTCTGTGTGTTCCTAAAAGTTTTCAAAGTACTAAATAGGTTGTGCTTTCCTTGTTTGGCTTCTTTTAAGATGTAATTATACACCTCACTTCTTTGAGCAAATTGAAGAGCTTTATGTTTTATCTTGTATTATGCATGATGCTTGGTGCTGCTTCTGCAGTATCTGCATAAATATTAGGCTACTCTTCCTCATCCTTGTGCATATAAAGTATTACACCATGGATCTTCTTCGTTTTTTCGTTTCCCAATTGTCAACCTTTTCTGGGGGAGCTTTTCACTCAATGCATTCAATCAAAAGTGGCTTCCCGTAGGTGCACAAATAGCTTTTCAAGGAATGAATGTCTTCTTTCTTAGGATAATGTAATATATCGAAGTTAAAATCCTTGTGCCTCTTGGAGTTGAACTTCATGCACGTAATATTTATCTTCTTATACCAGTACTAACTTCTTAATTTTTGTTTTTAAATTGAATACTGTTGTAGAATATTGAACTATTGTGACACTTTTTTTTGGGCTAAGTGACAAATGGGACATATCCTTTTTTATTCTGATCATGGCCCTTATTTCTTATTAATTAGAACTTCTGTCACTTACCTAACAGACTGGTGCTTGGGTTGCCGGAATTGGGGGATTCTTTTTACTTATGCTACCTCAAAGTGTCTAGCTGGCTTTTGTAGATCTAGGAACTTTATATTTGTTTGTCTTCTGGGCAAGATTTTAAGTGTTTAGAGTTATACACTTAGTATCAGCAAAGATAACATGACAAGTAGCTAAGAAGAGCTCATTCTCTTCCTGCTAATAGTTTGTATTAGCATCTGCAAATAAAGTTTGTCTGAATTCCTGACCAAAAAGAAAGAATAAAGAACTAAAATAAGGAAACCGCAGCTGATGGGTCAGTAATCCTATAATTAGCTGTGGAAAAGTTTTTAAACTAAAATGAGCAGTGTAGTACAAAGTATATGTTGTGATTTTATAAGGCAATAGTTAATTCTCAATTTACCTAGATGGCTATGGTAGAATAACACTCGTGGAAGTCTATATCCCCTGGATGACTCCAATATTCATGACATGGATGTATTTACTTATTTCTGCTTCTTTAATTGGAAAAACTGTCAGTTTGTCTCATGCTTTCCTATTAGCTGTTCTGTCACCTCAGTTTGTCATGTTTTCCTGTGGAACTTTGAAGTCAGTTTACAAATGTTTGTGTCTTATATATTCATCTCGACTAGGTTGACAACTAGTATTTTCAGACACCCTGGTCTTGATATATTGTGAGTTAATGGTCAAGTTCTCGAAATGTTCTTCATTATCAGTAGAAATATAGCCTTGGTCTTTCATTTGGATGGCAATGTAGACCATAGCCTGGAAAGATGGTTGCAGCTTTATTTTGCGGATAGAGGAATTTTCACCTCATCACTTACAGTTTGAGATGCTGGAGAATAATTCGTATTTGAATGGTGCTTTATATATGGAGTATGGAATATGTAGGAAAACGATGATATTATTTGCTATAGGCACTACAATTATTAAATTTATATTATAGAAGTTGAGTGTTTCATTACTACAAACACTGATGCTATGGTGACCCTCATAACACTGCAGATATTGCAAGAACACCGCGATGAAGTCTGGTTTTTGCAATTTTCCCACAATGGGAAATACTTAGCCTCATCTTCAAGTGACCGCTCGGTGATTGTTTGGGAGGTAACTGGGTCTTTCCATTGAAGATCATAACGTAACTGAAATTATTTGTATTGAAATATATTTCTAATCTAATTCAAATGTTTGCTGGAGGATTCACTTGCATATTATTGGTATATGTAAAAGCCAATGGGGAATCGCATTGTTGCTAATTTGCTCTTTTTTTGTGTTCTCTTTTGTGAGCATCTGTCAACTATTTTGTAAATCTTCTTCATGAATTTCCTAATTAGTTCATTTTCATGGATGTTTGTCCAAATGTGATTATGTGAGAGGAATTGGCTCCCAAGTGTTATTCAAATGGTTTAGAGCGTAATCAACTGTGTCCACAGCAGGGAGAGGTGACATATTCTTTAAAGATTTTGAGATGAAGGCCAACGTGAAGCAAAAAAGCTGAGTAAAGTAACTAGCAAAGTGCTTCATCCACTTCCCTCTTCTTCAATATTCTTAACAAAAAAAAAAAAAAAAGATATCTTAAAGAAAGATATCAGTCAAGGAGAAAATAGAGGTTTGTCAATGTCTGAATATTTAGTGTCCTTGAAATTTCAACAATTAAAGATTTTTTAGTTTGACTTTTTAATCAGTTACATTTCAGATTTAATAGACATTATGCTAGCTTTACTTTGAGCAATTTCATTGTATGAATGAGCAAGTGAATTCATCCATATACTTCTTTTATAGGATTTATTAGAGATCTCTTTCTCCTTTGAAAAGTGAAACTGGAGGTTCAGGCAACATCTTGACAACATTTTATTATTTGTCCTCTAAATTTCAATAATTAAAGATTATTTGGAGATTTTCATTTGTTAGTCTCCAGATTAAATGGAGATGGTTTTAAACTTCTATATTGCACGTTTGTTTGAGGAGCTACATAATGAAGCATTTCATGGAAAATTAGGATAAAAGAAACATCTTTCCTTCAGGGATTCATATGAATTTAGAGGATACAGAGAACCCGGGTAGTGACTGATCGCAACTGTGGTGCAAGTGATTTGAACTTTCAGCTTCTCTTGGGCAAACTATTTACATGAAGGAAAGCATTGTACCTTTTCTGTATATTGTTACCAAGTTAATTTGAATGCTTAAACAGTGATTCAAAAACTGCGAAGAGCCCCCCTTTTCAGCATGTTTGTTTGATGGCAAGAGAGTAGTTTACTTAGTGCTGTATTATTCTGGTGAGCTGTAGCCATTTTATTCTTCTCTTAAAGTGTTTGTATCAGTTGAAGATCTTGTCTCTCTGCAATTTGATCTACTACGGATCACTTTGTTAAGTTGCAGGCTACAATATTCTTAGCTACCTTCCTTGCTTTATCTTAGTTTTTGCAGTCTTCTTTCCCACTCTAGTATTTTTACTGTATAGGCCTCTTCTGTCATCTCAGCTTAATGCCAAATGTTTATACTCTGAATTTTTTTTTTTTTTGGGGATGTGTTTAATTCTTGTTCTTGTGTTGGCATGTCAATACATTTGAATTCTTTGTTTTTATATGTAAAATAAGAACCAATAATTGCATGGTGTAAGACCCTACTGTGATTCTTTCAGTGGTTTAAAAAGGTGGACCTTCTACCCTATTAATTAAAGCCTGACCGTACCCTATTTGTAGTTGATTTTCATCTTTCTACCCTTAACCATTTTCTCAATAGTTGTTAGTTAGCACTTGTTCTACACTTTGGCATAGTTTTAAGAATGACCTTGTCTTTTGTTCATCTATGATGTTTAATATGGTAATTTTAACTCATATAAGAGGAATTAAGAGGAAAAGTAATGAAGATTGGCTTTGAGATCAAATCTCTAGGTGCACAAGTTAGTATTTAAAATACAAGAAATACTGAAGATGAGATCGTCAGAAGTGGTATTCCATTAAAATTGATTTAACTTAAATGCATATCTTATAATGTGGCTTAACAGAAAGTGTTGCCTGTTATATGTGGTGTCGTGTAATACAGGACAGAATAGGATTGACAAGTTCCCTGGAAAGTGTGTGATTGGGTGGGACCTTTTGTTTTAATTATGATGATATATTTTAGTTAGTTAATCTATTATCTTTAGAGATTAACATCTTGAATTGTTACAAAGGGCTCTTATTTTGATTTCATAGTATGCAAGATTCATTAGCTGAGAAGTAAAGGGCTCTTATTTTGATTTCATAGTAAACAAGATTTGTTAGCTGAGAAGTAGCATTGTGATAAAATCAAAACAGATTGTGATTTACTTTTTCTTAAAAGAGTTGGATGGACGAATAGAAATCATGTACCCAATCATAGATAATATGTGAAGTATGTATGTTAAGATGAAGTTCAAATAAAAGGCTCTTCTATTTATTTAATAGGCATACAATTACATAACAATTCAAGAGCGCTCCACTAAATTAACTTGGTTTGCAATCTATGTTTGCACTCATTTGAATCCTTCATCATTAGACAATCTTGAAATAGGTTTGTCTTAGAAGTGATAGAAGAAGGGAAAATGCATATACTCACTTGTTTCTCACCTCTAAATAATCAATACATATACTTGCTCTCTTTCTCTCTCATGTGCCTATCATTAGTTGTTTCTGATCTAGCCTCAATAGTAAAAGAAATGAACCATCCCCATCAGCAAATCGGAATGTAATGCATTTTTTTTGTTTAAAGCTTGGAAGCACAACTTTCATGTTACAAATCTTGAACAACTAGAAGCTGATTATAGTTTTGTCTATTGCTGATCATTTTCAGTTCTGTTCTCAAGGTTTTTGCTTTTCCGAGTCCAGTAGTTGATGATTAACTTCTTCATCATATTAAAAGATAAAAGAAATGAACCATCCCCATCAGAAAATCGGAATGTAATGCATTTTTTTTTAAAGCTTGGAAGGACAATTTTCGTGTTACAAATCTCGAACAACTAGAAGCTGATTATAGTTTTGTCTGTTGCCGGTCATTTTTAGTTCTGTTCTCAAGGGTTTTACTTTTCCAAGTCCAGTAGTTCATGATTAACTTTATCATCATATTAAAAGATCTTTACTTCTTTATTCTGTCACTGGATGGAGGCTTCTTTACTAAATATTTATCCTTATTCAGGTAAATCTGGATGGTCGTGTCTCTTTGAAGCATAGATTAACAGGTCATCAGAAACCTGTCTCTTTTATATCATGGAGTCCTGATGGCCACCAGTTTCTCACTTGTGGAGTGGAAGAGGTAGTCAGACGATGGGATGTTTCCTCTGGTGAATGCCTCCATGTTTATGAAAAAGGTGGTGTGGGTATGGTGTCTTCTGTATGGGCACCAGACGGCAAAAGAATATTTACTGGTGTTACTGACAAAAGCATTGTTATGTGGGATCTGCATGGAAAGGAGCTGGAATGTTGGAAGGGACAACGGACTCTTAGGATATCAGACTTGGGGATAACTAACGATGGGAAGCAGATTATTACTGTTTGTAAAGAAAATATAATTCTTTTATTTGAATGGGAATCAAAGGCTGAGAAAGTAATTGAAGAAGATCAACCAATTATTTCATTTGCACTATCTAGGGACAGTAAGTTTCTACTGGTTAGTCTTTGGAACCAAGAAATACATCTATGGAATATAGAAGGGAACGCAAGGCTCATAAACAAGTACAAAGGTCACAAGCGTTCTCGATTTGTTGTAAGATCTTGTTTTGGTGGCCTAGAGCAAGCATTTATAGCCAGTGGGAGCGAGGATTCCCAGGTACTGTCATCCTATTGGGTTTATTGGATCACCTAATGTTGACGTGCAGTTCCTATACTTCCCTATTATTGGCCCCTCTAGGATTTGTGTTGTAAAGAGAGTGCACTATTCTTCATGCGCTAATAGCATATTGTCTTACACGTGGGCTGTTCTTTTATGTGCAAAAAGGTGTTCTTTGACAAGTGGCCTAGACTTTTGGAACTCAGGACTTCTTGGCTGCTTGGATAATATTGATTTATATCCTCATCTTAAGGATTAAGCTGGTTGTGAGGATTTAGGATGGAAACTTACTAGCGTCTTGTGTGGGCAATTAGTGCAGCAGTATATTATGAACTTTCTGCCATGATTTTGACCTCTGAAAACTCTTATGTATTAAGAAGTTATTGCTGCCGTTTAGTTGTGTGACTGTCTGAAACGTTTTTCTAACTTTCATCCGGAAATTTCATTAATTTACTAGGGAGGTCCATGTTCTGGTACAATACTTCACTTTCTTAGTCTTCATTTGTGAAATCTCTTTTCTAGTTGTCAAGGCTGCTGTAGAATTTTATCAAACTTTGCATATTGACAGAGTTTAAAACTGAATTGACACGAGCTTCTGCATGTGAATTGCTAATATATCCTGCCACAATTCCGTCAACATAAAAGCCTTAATCTGCATGCAACATCATTTATATGACCTTAATGGCTGATCTTAACATACCTGATTCACCTTAGATATTTGCTATTGCAAGGTTAAAATAATTAGGGTTCAAGCAGTCAATTGCATTGGCAAGCTCTAGTTGTAGCTGTTTTTCCTGTCTCAGCCACTATTCTGGCTCATGGGCATTGCCTGTATATATTCTTTAATGTGAATGTGGGGAGAGGGCAGAACCGATCTTTGTATGTGCATATACAGGTCTGTCTAAGAACTTGAAGGAGAATACAAGAGATTGGTGTAAGAATTGAGATATGCTATATGGTAACTTGGATCTCTGTGTTCTGCCTGTAGTTTTTGGAATGCTGCGCCAGCAATACGATTGTTCAGGGGTTAATGGAAAATGAGTAGTTGATTACTAACCCTTTAGGTTTGTATGAACTATTTGTCTATTAACTTAAGGAATATACTGTATTGCATTTTGTTGAAATTATGTGATATATAATTATTTTACATGCTAATGTATAAGCTACATATACAAAATGATATTAAACCATGAACTAGTAAGGATGCTGATGTATTGTCAGAGAACACTTCACTCCTATTCCCCAGCAAAAGTCTCAAAATAAATAAATAAATCAAAAGAAATGAACTGGGTTTTCTTTTTTTTTTTAGTTTGAATTAATTTGTTTTTTGAAATTTACTTTTAATATTTGAAATACAAAAGTTGAAGTTGCCTGGAAATTCTGGCACATACATCTATCTCTCTCTGGCATTCCATTCTATCATTTCTGTTGCATTCAAAGACTGAGCTAATGTTTGGTGTGAAACTGTATGTGTAGGTATATGTATGGCATAGAGTCTCTGGAGAGCTAGTAATGACATTGCCTGGACATTCTGGCACAATCAATTGTGTTAGCTGGAATCCTGCAAATCCCCATATGTTGGCATCTGCTAGTGATGATCGCACCATTCGTGTATGGGGCTTAAAACAGATAAAGATGAAGTGCAATGGTATACATTCTAATGGCGTTCTCTACTGCAATGGAGGAACTTGAGGTTTGGGATGACTGCAGAAAATCTTAAATTCATGCTCATCTCACCTTAACCATTCCTTTTATGTAAATTCTTTTGACTTTCATATCCAGCTGATATTTATGACAAACAAGAATGTGAAATGTGCGATCACTGTTCTAATAAATTATGTACTTGTCTTTTCCAAATTTATATATTTGATTCACTCTTTCTTGTTCCCTGGCTTTCTTTCTTGGACGGCACGGTACTACTGAATTGGGTTAGAGGTTACAGTTTTTGTTCCTAAAAAGAGCTAAAACTTGTTCAAAAACCTGACTTACCATTTGCCTTCAATATTTAACTGGTTTTACTTTCATCTTCCATGGATTCTCTTAACTATTATGCAGATCTTGTCTGGGTCTCTGTGAAGAGTCCCTAATTACTTTTAGAGCCCATTTTGGCATCTTCTGGAAAGATTTTGATCCTATTCTTTGAAGTTTGACCCTTTTGAAGTTTGCACACAGAATCTTTGGAAACTAAATTGAGAAATTCAAAACATTTTAGGGACTAACCGAGATTAGAATCTAACAAAGATGAATTAGAATGATTGCACAGGCCTTCATCTGGAATTCAAGCATACTCATCTGCATTGTTGAAGTATTTTATTTGTTTCTCAAACATTTTATTAGGCTAATCTTCTTTTGTATCCTGAAACAATTCAAGACACTGGAAACTATAGGCTGCATTGTTAAGGCCTCTAGCCGACAAAATGGGTTTGCAATTCGCCCCAACAGCCACCATCACCACCAAGATAGGCCAACAGAAAAAAGGAGCAGCAATGGATATGCTGGACTTGGAATAAACAAAATCTTAGGGTATAGAAAATGCCATCTATGGTAGGGTGAAATGGTACCACCTGAATTATCTCCTTTCCTTGATCATTATGATTAATGTGCTAAGTTATAGTAGATTTAGCAGCTGGCCAGAGGCTTAGTTGATATAAAGGTATCCTTATATGCATAGTTTTGAGTTCATTAAAAGAAGTCTCTGGTTATCCACATAGCCTTAGACAGCGCTATAGCTCTGGCGGTGAAAAGTTTGTAGAGCTCAATATACACCAAATAATCTTGATGGTGAATTACATGCAAATCCAAGAGTTTATCTTAAGCAACACTGAAGGAATTGGCTGCACTCTCGACAAACCTCCTGGCACCTTTGAACCATCTCTTGTCACCTGCTTGTGCCTTGCAAATGTAAAGCTTGCCATCCTTGACTGTGGCCGAAATCAATTGGTGTTTCCCGCCTTCATCTCCGTCAGCAGTTCTTGTCAACACAGACAAGAAGTAGTACTGTTTGCCTCCAAGTACTGGAGTTGAACTCTCCAAAATGTTAGCAGTTGCCACTGTGTTAGGATCGAACCCACCCTGAAAACATAAAATGCTTACTGGATTAGGATTGAGATAGGCAAAACTAACATCTATAATCGTGCTTAGGGTTTATATATATAAACAAACTTCTTTCACATCTTCTGTGTGGTTACAATTGAGAGTCAAACCAGCGATTGTACTTTCTGTGATGCTGTAACAAATATTGATGCTTGTTTCCAGAAAAGAGATCATTTTTGAGTTCTTAGTTCCTCATTGGATTTGTGTAGTAAATAATGTAGAGTTTCAAGTTATGTCCTCTTGTATTACCTCTGCCTCTGTGTTACCGGAATAAGCTTGTTTTCCTAGCAAATAGTCCACCTGAAAGAGTCATTTCAAATAATCATCGTCATAGTTCCTATACATAAGATTATACTCTACAGTAACCATTTTATCAAGTTTGGAATCAAATAAGGAAAAGTACAAGAGAGTGCGCAGATGGAAAAGTTAAATCTGATTACCTGTGAGAGGAATTGTTCAGGGGAACCGTAGTCAGCGATGGATTTCTTGTCAGTGGAAGTGACGGTGACAATGATATTGCTGGTGGAGTCAAAGTTGTCTTCGTATCTGAGAACCTGACCAGGGTATTCTACTTCTTTGCTTGGGTTCCATTTTGAGGGTATTGAAACCTTGAATCCATCTCCATTGAATGCAATGAAATCTGTGTTTGTCTTTGGCTTTCCGAAGACATTAGCTGCAGTCAGAAGTTGACCAATCATGATCAGAACCACCAAGATTTTCTTCGATCTCTTCAAAAATTATTTGATCTTTTTACGTACTTAAGGCCACCCCTTTTGATTCCACTTAATATATGATCCATGTAATCAAAGAGAAAGTAAAATCACTTGATTGTTATCATCTTGCCCAAAAGCTAATTAAGCGCACATCATCATTTATTAAGCTTCCAGGTGAAAGGCAGAGCAAGAATTTGAGTTTTAGCGCTAAAAAATGTATAGCAGCAATTGACAAGCATAAGCAAGTGTATATATGGGCTGTGAGATCTTGACGAAATACCAGCTTCTCCATAAGCAGCATCAGCAGGAGAAACCTTGGTGCCAACGGCTGCAGCACCAATGAGAACGGTCAAAGCCAATCTCCTAGAAACAGCACCATTGCCTTCATCTTCTTGAGCTGACTGCTTCTGGGCTCTGCAAACAAGCTGGCTAGGCTTGAGAGACGGTGCGAAACGCTGTGATGGAGTTCTCGCTGGTGTAGAAATGGCATGATGGTGCAAGAAGCATGCAGTTGAGGCCATTGCTGCTGCTGTTGTACACCAACCCCTGTTGGTTCTGATTTAGACGAAGGATATCTTTCTGGGTGATGTGGAGTGGGGAGTAGAAGAACTTAATTAGCTAACGGGGGTTTTTCTTTCATTTTGTGATATGTGAAGGAAAATGGATGCTTTTGGATTATTGGATATTTGGAATGAGATGAGATTGATGATGGAGGATAAGGCTCTTGAGGCTATGATTGGTGCCATTTGGCAATGCAAAATTTTGATGTTTGTTCTAGTTATAGAGCAATCTCCAGGTCAAGAATGTAGGGCCTTCTTTTGCCACCTTGGATCATCAAACAAAATCCTTTGCTCATGGACCATGGTTGTTTCTCAAGGGTCACTGAGTCAACCTCTAGTTGGGATTATGAGATTGGTCAAGAACCCATAAAGACTTCAATTTAGGAGGAGAAGCAATTTTGTTTTGCTGATTACACCTTTATTCTGCTTTGTTCTGCTTTATTCTGCTGATTACACCTTCAATTTAGTATTTTTGGGGGGTTTGTTATACAACTCTTGAATTAAAGATTTGATTTTAAAACTAAATTCAAAATTTTAAATGTAGAATTCACATTTTTTCTCATAAATAATTTAACTTTTACGAAACTTAAAACAAAAATCTTTAAATCAAATTTTATTCAATCACACTCAAAGTTAGAAAAATATTCTTTAATGCACCTTATTCCTTTTTCAAATACCTAAGTTTAGTTGAGAATTATAAAAGCTTTCCTATAAATTCCCACTTCTACTTCTCAAAAAAGGGGAAAAAAAGTTCCCACTACAAGTGTGAGCCAAGCGCGAAATGTATATCAAAATATTTTTTATAATTATAGCAAATATACTTTATTTTTTCCCTTTATATAAACATAATTCTTTCTTTTACATCATTATTCTCTCTCAACTCTCTTACTCAAAATATCAAATTAAAAATAGATTTAAAGATTTTATTTGATAAATTTTGAGTTTTTAATTGGACTATTTTCTAAGTCTTCATCCTATAGTAATTTTAAAATAAATTCTTAAACACAATTAGATAGAAAACATACATTTTTAATTCAAGTCAATTTATAGATAAAAAATATAAATTAAAACTAAAACTTATAGAAAAAGTGAATCAATTGGAGCTTTACCTGGACTTACCAGAGCTCTAATTGGAGAGCCTAACAAAGCTCCAAAGTGGCAATTGGCAAAGCTCCCTTTGGATCTTCTCCAAACTTTGGTCAAGTTCTAACAGGAACTTTGCTAAACGTTGGTAAAACTATATTAAAGTTAATAAATTGTATTTTTATTACGTTAAATATAATTTTTTTTATGGAGAGAAAAATATACAAATTTATAACAAAAATAGAAGTAGAATATATTGGTTGTGCTTACAACAAGACTCGTTCATATAAAAAACTGCCATACTTTTCTTCTTTTGATTCTGCCTGTTTTTTCTTTTTTCCTTTCTGTTTTTGGTCCCATGATTCTATGTTCTTTGGCTGGTAGAAGTTGACTAGAATGCTTTCAAAAAGGGGAATAATAATAAAAAATGGGATGAAAATTATAACTTATATTCTTCTTGGCCCTCAGACAGAGTTTGTCTATTTTAATATTTGCGGAATATAAGTTTTAAAATCTTTTTACATTCTTAAAACCACAATTTAATCTTATTGAAAGTATAATATATTTAAAATTTTAATCAATAAAAACTCGTTTCATAATAGAATAATTTCTTTTTAAGTATATTACAGGTAAGAGAGAAGTACTCTTAAAACAAAGAAAATAATACTATTCGTAACACTCTTTATAATATTTTTAATTATAATATTTAATATTTAAAATTTATTTATTTAATTTAAAATATATAAATAAAATTTTTATTATTAAAAATATTATACAAAATATTATATAAAAATATTATAAAATATCCAAACTGTCGTTTAATACTCTTCTTACACTATTTCTTGTTGCGCTTTAGTAGATATCCTTAATAATCAACCCTTTTAAGGGTTTGGATTTTACAAAAATCAAAGCCAAGTTAGTTTGATCAAATGGAAACAGCAAGTTTTAATTGCCCATAAGAAAAAGTCCAATGTCGAAATCAATGTTAGACTTGTGGACATCTTGAATAGCTATTGGTTGAACTCTTTTTTATCTTTTTCTTAAGAAAAAAGGATTGGTCGAACCCAATGCCCAAAGAATATGACTTTCCACAATTTTGTACAATAATCCCAAGACTTTATAAAGCAAGAAAATTTTTAAAAAAATTCCATATATTTAATTAATCAATAAGATAGTGTTAAAAATTTTAAAATTTCAATGCAAAATTTATAAATAAGACATGAGAAGATAACAATTCAGTAGTTCGAAATTCATTTACTGTTATTGTTCCAGTAATGTAACTTAAGGAAAAAAAAAAAAGAATGAACAAGAAAAGACAAATAGTCAAAAAAAGAAAAATTCTAAACTAATGAAAAATGAAAAAACTAAAACAAAATTCTCTAAACTATTGATAATGTTTCCCTCAAAAGGCTATTGAAAATGTAAAGAGCAAACCTGAAATTAAGTAAAGCCTCTGAGTTATAGAAAACATGATTCAGAAACTTTTCTCCATTTCCTTTTGTTTTTACCAAAAATGAAAAAAGTTGGTTGAAAGTTGAACGGTAGATGACTGACAAGAATGGCATTGATATGCATCTTATCCTCACACACCCCAATAGAGATGAATATTTTCAACTACTTGCATTTATTCACATGATCCAGAAGTTCCACCTACTGCTCTCTCTCTCTCTCTCTCTCTCTCTCTATATATATATATATATATATATATATATATATATCTAAAGAAATCAATCTATTGATCATAAATTATAATTTTCAAATCTCATGATAATACTTATGCAAAAACAACACGAAACTATCATTTTCTATCTTCTTTGTTTACTTTGCTTACAATGGGAATACATTCTTTTCAGCGCGTAATATTATATATGGTTACTTTTTTTTTTGAGTAAAAAAACTTGAAAATTTAAACTAAAAACGTCAATTTTTTAGTCAAAGGATAGGACTGTAATTGTCTAATTATTTCTTAGTACATTTACCACTCTGAAACAGGTAGCCCCAATCAATGTTATTATAGTTCATTTATGTTTCTTTAGTACATTTATTTATGCTTATTGCTCATAGGATTGAATAGAATTCAGGTTTAAGATTTTCTGTTTTGAATTTTATAAAAATAAATATTTTATAAAAGAAGAAGTGTGATTCAAAATAAAAATTTTACATTAAGTTCCGCAATAAAACCTAATCTAAATACTATAAATGATAGGAATTAAAATCAAATTGTGGACAGGAAAGAGGAAGAAAATAATGTACCTTGGTTGTTTTTCTTTTCTAATTTTTCCCCATTTTCTATGTAGTACGAGTTAAGTATTGTAAGAGAAAATATGACATTTAAAATTGGATATTTTTAACAAAGTACAAAAAAATTCAAGAAAACAAAGTTACTGCCCAAGCAAGCAGAGGTACATTTGAGAAGTATAAATTGATTCCATATTAAAGAGTTTTTCCAATCCAAAAGGAAAACTTTAATTTTGGATGAAAGCAAATTGGAAAGTGGTTTATAGGGAAGAGATTTCACATCCCTATAAACCAACTTTATAGCAAAATCCTTCTCTTTGTTTGACCTCCTAATTGGAACCAAAACCAAATTACTTGTTGGTATTTTCCTTTTAATATTTTTGAATAACAAAAACAAACTGAGAAATTGATAACTTCCCATAAGGAGACCCTTGTAGATTGGTGGCAGAATTGTTGCTCAATAAGAGATATTCCGAATCCTATATGACACTTTTACATTCATTCTTTTACTAAAAATTAGAGTTTATAATTCACCTGTTAAAATCTAAGGTTCAGAAATAAAATTTTAATAATAAAAAATACACTTTATAAATAAATAAATAAATATATATATATATATATATATATATATATATATATATATATAAATAGAATATTTAGAAACCAGACAAGATAACTAAATAGTTTAAGATACAATTAACTATCTATATTTTGACTGATTCTCCATTCTAGAATATCTGAACAAAAGAAAATTGAAGAAACTAGCACATGAATTGTTTCAAAGACTCTAACCTCCCTCCAAATGCTTCTTCTAGAAAAGCGGCCAAGAATGAATTTCAGTACTTTCACCCTAAAAAAAAAAAAAATTTTAGTAATACAATTAATTGATAACTCTATTTTCTTAGTTTATGGAGAATAAAAATTATAAAAAATTCAATTAAAAAAGTCACTGATTCCGACCCACCTGCATGCAAGAAGACATAACCCGTCACTGTCCTCCCGAAAACGAACAAATCATAATCACTCGTGAAAGGAAAAAAAAATTGTATGAAATCGGAAGTGTATAACAGAGAAGAAAAATTTTGAAAAAAAAACTGATTTCTGTATTAATTTTCCACTGCAAAAGATAAAAAACGGGAATTAAACAAAATTTGTTACAGCAGCCGTCAGACTCCTCTTCTGAGTTCTGACCACACATGGGGTGGCAAGGTGTGGAATTTGATTGGACCAGCCGGTGACGATTCTCTTTGTGTTTTTACCTTTTTATCCCTCTTCTCTTCCACCTGTAATTCTCCTCTTCGTCGTCTCTTTCAATTCAAATTTAATTCTCTCACGATATTTGTACTCCCACCTTGATACCCAGCTCTTCTCTGTTTTGCGCAGAATCATACAGAATCCTCCCACGCCTTATCTTTTGCCTTCTCTTCTCTGCTGTAAATCTGTTTTCTTCTACTTCTGGTTAGTTTTTTGCGTTTTCTTGTTAGTTGTACTTTGCTTTTTCCGTCTTGAAGTGAAAAGGAAGAGAAATTTTAGTGAGGATTTTGTTATGAACGCTAGGTTCTCTGGTTGTCTTTGTTTTTGGTTCTCTTCATTTGTTGTGTACGTGTTACAAAGGAGTTTTTGGGAATTTGGAATCTGGGTTCGTCTTGGTACTTCTTGTTGGTCAGTGGGTTAAGAATGGTTTCGGTTTTTGCTTCATTTTTATGCTGAATTGTTATTTTACCTTTAGTTGGTCTTTTTTGGGATTTTGTTGTATGAACTGAGATAGTAGCATGATTTCTATTTATTTAGAGATTTTGGCGTCGTTTTCTTTGTGTTAATGTGTGTGTGACCGCTGATAACTGGATTCGGATTTGAAGAACTTCAGAGGCTAGTACTTGCTCCGATGGTGCAAAAGACTAGATTTTAAAATTCCTGGTTTTGTTAATTGATAGTTGATACTAGTAAAGGTGCATCTCCAATTAGAAAAAGGCGCTTTCCAAGGTGATCTTTTTGTTCATGGCTACTTTCTTAAATCCTGATTAACAAATAATATTTCACTTTTTATGATTCTCCCTAGATGTATGTGAGGCCTTATCCTAGCGATAGATTCCATAGCCTTTTTCCTCATCTTTATGTTAAGGCTTTCCTTTTTCATCTACAGCATCCAAGAAAGCCCCTTGTGAATTCAATACAGTATGGCTTACTTTCTTTTGCAATTAGAAATGAAGAGTTTATCTTCTTATCGGCTTGACAAAAACCAGAAAAAAGGGAAAACAAAAAATCTTTTCTTCAATTAAAACAAAAACCAATTAGTTTTCCTGCGTATTTTTTATTTATTTATTGCTAAATAATAAATGCTTACGGTAACAGGGATCTGAAGGGAAAAAGATTAGAAAAATCCTAAATTTTAGATTAAGCTATTTGCTTGTTTGGATGGCTTATCAAACAATTTTCATATGCTGGCTTATTATCTAATCTTTGTTGCCTTCAGTGTTTATCTGCCTTATGCTAGAGTTGGTATACTTGGCATTTTTTTTGACTCACACTGTTGCTTTTATTATTATCATTGTTGTTTTGTTTTTATTTGTATGTAAGTAAGATTTGGGAATTCATATGGGATCAGAATGAAATAGTTGGTGGCTACTGTTAGTGCTGCAAGACAACCCTGATATCAGCAGACTAACGTATTTTCATCTTTCCTACAATCAGTGGATATAGTTTTCTTCTCAGTTATAATCGAAGCGCCCATAATGTGTTCGTGCATTTATATCATTGAGATTTTAATCTTTGAATGGCTTTTGATATTTTTGGTGTGATATCCTTTGAAGTATGTGACTTAATCATTGTTTGTTTGATCATGTTCTGTGGTACTAGAGAAAATGTCGGAGGGAATATCGGCTGAGAATCTTATGAACAATATCATGGAAACACTTAGTGACGGTTTGTCCGGCCAGAAGCCGGGGTCAAACTCAGTCTCTACTCAGTTCAACAGATTGTTTGGTCGGCAGAAGCCAGTTCATCATCTTTTGGGGGGTGGCAAATGTAATCTTGCTTCATTTTGTTTGTTCCATTTCTCTGGACTTTTGCTCCTGCTGGATGATAATCTTTAACCTGGTATGCAGCTGCTGATGTTCTGTTATGGAGAAATAAGAAGATCTCAGCAGGCTTCTTGATTGGTGCTACTGCTGTTTGGATCCTTTTTGAGTGGCTTAATTACAATTTTCTGTCTCTTGTATGCTTTGGTCTATTTTTTCTTGTGCTTGGTCAGTTTATTTGGGCAAATGCTTCAGGCATGTTAAACAGGTTCAATCTTGTCTACCCTCCTGGCTCTCTGTATTTGAATTAGCCTAACACCTTTACTATGTACTTACATCGGTGTATTTTCAATGGCAATAGTTCTCCTTCCCAGGTTCCTCGTCTTGCTGTACCTGAGGAACTTTTTGTTAACATTGCCAAGACGGTGAGTTTTGAAGTGAATCGTGGTTTGGGCTTTCTTCAGGATGTTGCATGCAGTGGAAATATAAAGCAATTTCTGCTGGTAAGTAAAAGATCTTTTAGTGCCTTACTCAAAGAGTGTATTCATATATTTGTTTGTAGTATCTTCTTCCTAATATTCAGACCATGAGTATTTTTGTTTACACAGAGCTGTCTTTTTCTTAATGGGACTTATAAGAAGTAAACACGTTTTTATTTTTCTTTCACATAAGATTATTATTCAAACCCATGATTCTCTGAGTTTTCAGTAAATTCAACCCTCTCTAATTTGGGGGTTTGAACACATTCATTGTTCAATATGGGATGCCTCCACAACTGCCTTTTTACCTTTGGTTAAGCTAGGGAGACTTTTGGCAATTGTAAGAGGCTGGAGTATCGAACATCCAACTAGAGGATTTAGCCAGCCTGTGTCAAGCATAGGTGACCAACTATAACGCAATACATGCTAATAATGAAGGAAATGGTGGAGCTTGTTCACTGTCTTATGTCGTATAGACCAGTAATCCTCTGGTGAAACCTATTTTTATCACTGCTGATTCCAGTTATCTTAAGTTGATGTTGTCCTCTTAAAGGGCTATGCTGACTCTGATGCTACCTGATGGTGCTGACAATAATTTTGCTCTGGAAAGGCCCCACATGATAAAGGCATCCTGTTAATCTTTGTGTCTCTCTCATTTGCTTGTCAAACATGTATAAGGTTATCATTTTCTATGCTTCACATTTTCGCATTGACAGCATACAACAAGAGGCAAATGAATATATTAAGCTTTCCTGTTCCTGATCTTGGAACTCTAAGAGTTAATGCAGAACACATATATACGACTCTCCCAGATTTAAATTCCCATTCAGCTTGTTCTAGTATATTGGTCTTATTATTGGCATTTTGCATTACTAAGCTGTTAGGCGAGCTTGAGTAACTTGAATACTCGGAGACGTTAAACCCCTGTTCTTATTTCCAACTTTTATCTTTTTGTAGATAACTAACTTCATTTTGGTTTCATATTAGGTTACAGCAAGCTTGTTCGTTGCTGCTGTGATTTCAAGCTGGTGCAACTTTTTGACCATTCTGTACATAGGTGAGGGATCTCAACATTTTATTTTTTAGTTCCGATTCATGCGGAATTTACTCATTTCTTGTCAGTTACACTCTTCATCCCTATGTATTGAAGTAAATTATGTTACAAAGGTGCAATTTTGGCTTCTCTAAGCATACTTATTGTAGGTGTCTGGCCATTAGGTTCATATTTATATCATTGTATATAAAAATAAAATGAATTGTGAATCTATGGTATCCATGGCCATGGTTTGTTATGACTGCCTTTCCACAGATAACAGAGCATCAACTGTTTCTTGCCAATTCGAACCTAAAAATTATGGTCTTTCTCAACTATACTGTTGCTAAGATGAGATTGTTTACAATATGACTAAGACTGCTTGTTTCATGGCTGAAGAAGATTAGTGAAATTGTTCTTTCCTTTGTTTTTTGTTTTCCCTAGTTGTTTGTTTGAACTTGGAATCGTAAACTTGAGATATCTAGGACCAGGTCGCACCATGCTGAATTCAGTATTTCTTGCTCCTACTCTGAAAAAATAATTTGTGCAGTTTAAAAGGAATTTGGTTGGTCATTAGCTACCTGGATTTATATAATGAAATTTATTAGTTTATTGTTGTGAAATTGGGTTACAATTACTCCAGGTTAGTTTGGATAGCATGAGAAGAATGTACAAAGTCCCTGCTACCAAGTGAACTTTATGGACTTTCTACTTCAGAATTACATAATGAACTATCTCTGGTTTCATTGTAATAGGATATTCTGTCTGATAAGTTGGACGACATTATAAATTTAAGGGTCATTTGCAAAATGTGCTTGTTTATGATTGCAAAATGCGGAATCCTGACATTACATATACATCTGATGCAAAAACTGTGTTCAAGGTTTTATTGGCGCACATACTCTGCCAGTCGTGTACGAGAAGTATGAAGATGAGATTGATGGCTTTGTGTATAATGTCTTTGATCAACTTCGGAACAATTATCAAAAGCTGGATACCGGAGTCCTAAGCAAAATTCCCAGGGGCAGTTTCAAAGGGAAGAAGCATGACTAATAGATGTGCTACCTTCATCTACAGCAGTCCGTAGAAAGTTCATGGAAAAACTGAATCGAGAATCCAGAAATATGATGTTCCATGCATTATGCATAAATGATAAGCCGTGGTTGTGCCAATTGAAGAATTTTGTGGAAGTTGCATGATTCGTACCAGTATCCTCGTGTCACGTCCTTTGCTGAATACAGAATTTGGGAATAATTTTAGAAATGAATCCTAGTAGATGGATTTGCCTGTCTTGCCTTCTTGTTTTTCTTTGCTTCTCTCTGTGCAATAGTTTTGAATTGTTGAGCCGGTTTAAGTGGCAGGCGTGATAGATCTGTTAGTTAGTAGATTAAGAGTGTATTTGAATTGGGTTTTATTTGAAATTTAATATAATTTAGACTTTACTCATTTTTTATAAAAAAAATTATTTTTTTAGAATTCAAAATAGAAAATCTCAAACCTAATTCAAATACACCATAATTCTAAAAGCAGCCTCAATCAGAGCTTTATTAATTGGAACATTTTCTTTCAATTTTGAGATGGTGCTTGATCGAAGATGACATCCAAATTTTTACAAGGGTTATGTAAATTGTTTCAAATGCCGCATATTACTTCTTTTTTGTTTTTTAGAATAAAATATCAAGAACTTCATATTAGCTTTAAACAACATGATTAATTATTTACAAGATGTTAATTAGTCAACTGATTACTTAAGTTGTTTCCAAAGCATTGTAGTTATTTATAACAATTCATCACAGGACAAAAAGGAAATTGAAAGGATGGCGTATTGCAGAGAGAGATGTTGGATCGCATAGGCTGGAAAATGAAGACGGATGGAGAGGGAGAATTTGTTGAGGGTTGGAGATCGAAGTGGGCGGTGGTCTTAGGGGAGTGGTGGAACCGAAGGGAGGGAATGGAGAGCGATGTTTAATTAGCAAATATTAATCTCATATACTTCTAAAAATCTTTTGTCGCCAACATCCCCATTCTCACACCCCCCCCACCCACCCCCAACCCCCCCCCCCCCCCCCAAACACCCCCGCGCTGCCGGTGAAGAAGTCATGAAGCATGTTAAGGTTGCGAAATATTTCTACTAGTTGAACAAATAAAAAAGAGAAAAACATGTTTAAGCCAAAGTTAGAAGGCAAATTAAGGAACATCCATGGTCAAAATAGCCACAAGCACGCCTAAAGCTTGTCGCCCATTCCATCTCATCCCATCATTGTACAAGCGTTAATTGAAATATGAAATACATTCATTGTAGAGTTAGATTTTTCTCTGGTAATGAACTAACTGGTTGCCCAGTTTTAGCTGGGAAGTACGAAATATATAGAGGATATGGCTATCCTCAGAAAGTATTAGACTATGGAATTTAGTCAAGGCAAGGGAAACGGTGCATGGAAGCTGCCCTCAGAGGATTCAAGTCAAGGGGCCAATAAAAGCTACCTTCTTTAACCCTGGAGGCAAGATGATTAAGCAGCTAGCTCGGGCAAAGTTG
This sequence comes from Rauvolfia tetraphylla, assembly GCA_030512225.1. Lineage (NCBI taxonomy): Eukaryota > Viridiplantae > Streptophyta > Magnoliopsida > Gentianales > Apocynaceae > Rauvolfia > Rauvolfia tetraphylla. The sequence continues at coordinate 6,613,686 of JAJQKT010000034.1, forward strand.
GGGGACAAGTCTTAGACCTGTCTCCCGTTGGAGTCCGGGCTCAAACAAATTATTAGGATGAGTTGGGATTGTAGTTTGGAGGTTGAAAAAGAGGCTTCAACTTTGTTCTTGAATATCATCTTGACGGTGGGCGAAGGGTTTCCAAAGGCGGATTCATTCGTGCCTCGGAAAATGGCTAGGAGCTTGGTCTCAAGGAAAAGTTCACAATTAGGAAACCTAGCTTTTTCCTGAGAAGATCATCACCTAAATAAGAAAGGGCTGATACAATACGGAGGAGCAAGATGAGATGTAACAACCGACTTCCAATATCACTTCGTATGGCGGCAAGGCGATAGGGTACTAAGGAAAGATGACAATGTTGTTTAACTCTTAACAAAACAAAGATAAAAACACCAATCTCATACTTCTTTGATCTTCTCCCCCTCAGCAAAGCTCAAGCATCATCTCCAGACACGGTACATTTGTGACTTTTAGCCCACATTTTCTTGTTTGATCATATTGTACAGATAGAACCCACCAACAAAAACATATTAATTCAACCTTTTCATTCATCCTTAAACTTTAATTTTCTCTCTCTCTTTCATTGTCGTCATATGAATCAATGGCTGGCGCTTGTGATTTTCTTGCATTCCTTCTTATATTTCTGGCTACTTCACCAGGTGTTCTTGAACTTTTCAAATGAAAAAATTAACAAGCACGGATACTAGCTAATTCCTGCAAGGCTTTTACCTCTATTATCAAATACTTTAAACACCTTGATGCTTCTCAAATATGTAATGGATACTCCCGAAGATGTCTGGCTATTTCATATATTTCTTTATTTTGGATACTTTTAACATACTTCTAGGGTATTAATTACTTCTTCCCCATCCTACACATTTTGGACTTCCAAAGTTGCTTTGTGATTTGAGAAATTAGGATGTTAGAATTTGACAATATTAAAGTTCAGGTTACTTATCAAGATTCAAACAACACCAATCTCTCACTTTCTTCTATCTCCCCCACTCCCAAGAACCCCCTTCAAACTCCTTTTTTTCTATCTTTCTACCGCTGAATCCCCAGGTAAAATCCTTTTTCAAAAATTCTTCTACTTTTCTTTTCTTTTTATAGGCATATTCCTTCTTATTTTCCTGGACTAACTGAACAAATATACATGTTTAAACCAACATATACTCAATGAATTGTCTCCCATTTTTTTGAAAATTCACATTTAAGCATATTTTTATCATATTGCACCTATCAAATATCTGCTTTCTTGTTTATGTATTGCAGTTTTTTTTTAATCTAATTATCAAGAACCGGAGGCATAAATGAAGATTAGCAGACGGCTGCCTCTGTACCTCATATTTAGCAGTCAAAGTTGTAAAATCTACTTGTCTTCATTTCTAGGAATCTTTTTAGCCCTTTTTTCCGTTGCTGAATAACCTTTTTGGACATAGGATGCGCCACTGCTTGCACGTGAAAATGGAGGACCAAAGTGTGTATGAACTGCAGAAACCACGTGTGGTATGTGTAACACAACCATCTTCCATGGGCTCAACTCTTGCTTACAAATGTATGGAAAACAGCTTCAGCATGGCATCTATCTTTTTCTTCTTTCACTTTCGTTTTGTCCTAAAAATACAAAAGTAGATTGGGGGAAAAGGAATATCATATCATGGCTAATATTCTGTTGAATGGCGTCAATCTTTTCGAGCTATAAATAAGAGGGCCTATTTTCTGGAACCCTAATATAGCTAGAGCTAATTCAATAGTACTTCAACTTATCTAGGTTTTCTTTGATTGAGTGTGGTGAAATCTGAGTCATAATGGTGACGCTGAGCAGCGAGACACCTGGTTATACCAAGTCTCATGTTGAGGAAGCTGTGTGCTTTCCCACATTTCAAATGATGTATACAGCAGGTGATGGAGACGACGACGATGATGACGACGACGACGGATCAAAAATAGCACCTGCAGCCTAGTTGTTAGATACTCTAATGTTTGATCTCAAGAAATATGGCGAATTAGTATATTGTAATATACGAGCTGAGAATAAGGATCTTATAGTGGTTCCCAGAAATCTGGCTAATCAATGTGCTTGCTAATGCAGCCTAAATCCTCATGTTCCTATAAGTTCTGAGAGATAATATAAGCTTACACCAGATATAGTTATAGTTAATCTCTTGTTATTACTTGTCTTCCCAGCCCATTTTCTGTCCTTGTTATGCTTATGTTGTTGTTGTTCATTTTCTTGAATTCTTATTAGGTGAACAATACTTAACACTGCATTTTCATTCATAGATTTTGGATTTTAACATCCTTGGCCTCTGTTTGCAGCACCTTGTTCTGAGAGATCATATATGAGAGATAAGTTCTGAGAGATAATATAAGCTTACACCATATATAGTTATAGTTAATCTCTGGTTATTACTTGTCTTCCCAGCCCATTTTCTGTCCTTGTTATGCTTATATTGTTGTTGTTCATTTTCTTGAATTCTTATGAGGTGAACAATACTTTACACTGCATTTTCATTCATAGATTTTGGATTTTAACATCCTTGGCCTCTGTTTGCAGCACCTTTTGCTGATTGTGAAGCAATTAACACGAGACGACTGAAGCAGAAAGCCTGCAATTTGGTTCCTGTAGAACTAAAGATAAGCGTATTCTAAAAGCGGCTAGCTAGTCTTTCTATATAGGATATATATTCCAGGAAAAGGGATGGCTTAGCAAACTAGTTCTGAACTAGAGTTTTGTTTAAGAAAATACTCATTTTAGCTTTGAAACAACTAAAACATTCGTATAATTCTTATCAATAGTATCCTACTAGGGTAGCACAAATTTAAATTGGTTCTATTTTATTAAGAATCTAGCTATTGTAAGAGGAAATTTTAAATTATAGATTTCTTTTAATTCAATATGTTATAATTTAGGTCACGTCCTGTCTTTTGAAACTGCACAATTTGGTAAATTGTTTTGCTAATATTTGTTATATATTATTGCCAGAATTTTGTCCACATAAAATCCATTCTCTAATTAACTTTTTGGTTTCAGCCACAGATATTATGTCATTTATAATTTTTTTTATGCTCATATATTCTTTTAATACTTAACTTGTATGATCGCATCTATTGCTAATTATTCAGAATTCTGTGGCTTCAATAGAATGGAACCGTAGGTTCCATTTATTCATTTCTCGCACTTTTTTCTTGTTTTGATATTTGGGGCACATTATAACATAACTTGTCAGCTATAGGAAATGAATGTTGATATTTGGTGTTGTAAACGAATTAATCATTGATATTATATGTTATACGATCGCCATTCTTCTGTAAGAAGCTTTGTTATATTATAAGTTATATATTTTTGTTATAACTAGCATCATGTATGTACAATTACAAGTATAGAACATTTTATTTAATTTATTTTATATAATAATATTTTTTCTTTTTTCTTTTTCTAGTGGTAGAGGATAAACGGTACTTTTTATTTACTATTTAATTATTTTTATAATATTCCAATAAGATACATGTTTCACTAATTCTATAGACTATTTCATGGAGGTCATGTAATTTATTTTTATAAATTATGACATTATATTTGTCATTTATAACATTAGTATTTCAGATTTCCAATTAACATAACAATTTCTTGAGATAATTTTAACTTTTTTCGTAAAATAACAATACTTTTTCCTGTTTACAATGTAAAGATTGAAGAGCATTTTTACCATTTGGTTAATTATTTTTATGATATTAGAATAAGATGCATATTTTATTTTCTTCATGAGAGATTATATAGTCTTTTTTTGTACCCCTTACTATTATTTTGAATTTTTTTCATAAATTATGTTTAGAATCTAAACTTTTAAATTTTTGTAATTATTCTTGTGGTTTTTTTTTGTTTTTTCCAAGAAATCAATATTCATTCATTTTTTACCTTTTATTTGATTAATTTATTCAAATATGATGAGTAATTTTTTATTAATCATAGAAAATGTTTTCATAGAAATTACTTAGTCTATTTTTATAATCTAATACTGCTATATTTTGGACTATTTATAAAATATAATGGTATTTAAGATATTTAATTCGTATAATTATTTCTCAAGCAGTTTTAAATTTTCCAAAATAGCAATATCTTCTTTTTTATAGGGATTAGATAGTTTTTTTTTATATTTTATTGCATTATATATACTTTAGGGTTAGAAAATCTATAACTTAAGTAGGAGAATTAGTTTACTTATTATTAAGTAGTTATATAAACTTTTCTATTAATTTTAAAATAAATTAATAATTAGTGGGACATTTAGTGCATTATCCAAATTCTAAATGTTACTTTTGAGCATTTAGAGCACCAAAATAAAATCCAAACTCCAGTAGTATAGATCATATTTAACCTACTACCACTATTCCATTCTAATATTGGATTTTTTAAAAACTTTTCAAATATTTTTTTTTGAAAATTTCAAATCTTGTCTATTGATTTTGTAAATTTGTAAAAACATAATCAAGATATGATTTGAGAGGTATGTATACTAATTTAATAATTATAATTTAAAAAATTAATAATTATTTATGACAATAAAGTCTTTCTATTTAATACTCTTTTTTATTAATTTACTTTTCTCTTTAATTCTTTATTTTATCTTTATTAAAACTAACCTACAACTATTTCTCCAAATTAATTGTTTCTATGTAATTCCTAAAGAATTATCATTTAAATGTCAAAAACTATCAAAATGATAATAATGCATTTAAAAGAAATGAAAAAATAATTTTATGGCATTTTAGGACATTCAAAAAAGGAAGAAACAAAACAAGTTTAAATCCCCATGAACCCTATTCATATTTTTTAGTATAGATGTAGATATAGATATAGATAGATAGATAAAATTAATATATGTTCTATTTTTATTTGGACAATGGAACAAAACAAGTTCTGTTATTACCAATAATGTTAGACTTAGGGTATGATGCCAATACGGATAAGAATCCAGTCTTGCATCTCTAGCCAGCACGGCCTTGTTTACAAATTAAGTTGAGATATACTCTCTCCAAGAACAGATTCTTGGAGAAAATATGACATCACCCTGTTGGTGTAGGTTAATTTAATATTTGGAGAATGGTATACAAGATATAAGATATTTTGCTGTGGGCAAAAGTGTTAATGTTGAGATGACTCTTTCATCTGATCAGGAGGCACCAATGCATATTGCTTTCTGGGATTAAAGGGTTTTGGGGAGAGAGGCCATTATGTCAAGCAGAGCATATATACTGCACTTATTGTATACCATGTAAAGGAAGATACATGGGTTAAAGAGAGCATATATTGCACTTATTATATTGCATTATTTCGGGAAGCAGCAAATAGGATCTTGCGTTGGAGAAATCTAAAATTTCATTCACCATAGTGGGACACCCGCAATGATGAAAGACAAGTTTTGCAGTGCTAATAATTTAGATATAACTGTAAATTATAGAATGCTGAAAGAGGAGGGTAAGAAAAGCGTCAATAGCTCTGACCCCGCAAATGATTTGATGTAAATTTTTGTTCTCTTGGTCTGTGTTTCTTAACAATATTTGTACACAGTTTCTATATCAATGAACAAGATCCCATTTCAGATCCCAAAAAAAAAAAAGAAAAAAAAGAGAAGATATATGGGTTAAGGTCCTGGGGGAAAATACTTTTTGGACTAAACTATCAATAATTGGTCCTATTGTAGGAGTTGAGAGGGCATTAGGGATAAGATTGGAGCTTCATGTTTACAATCCGAGCCAGGTTTCTATCAAGCAATGTAAGAGCTCATGTATCAACTTTGAGAAGCTTGTGTATCTAGAAATCTTTCTACCAAGGAAAATTTTACTTGGTCTGCTGGCCTCTATCCTAGAAACATCACCCTAATGTAAGGAAACTCATTGGTCATGTACTTTTCTAGTATCTTATTGATGTAGCTTTGTTCCAATCCTAGAAACTTCTTGCAAATTGATTTTTGCATAGAAATCTGTTTTTACTGTTCTTTGATTCTTTGAGTAAGGCACTTATCACGTACAAAGATATTCATAAATAACCTTTCTAATGTTTATTATTAACAAAACTAGGTAATTAGAAATATTTAGGTATTCACAATTATTCTATATATTTTAATTACATGTCTTAACTATTATATTTAAAAATCTATGATGTTTTCTTTTTTTAATTTTTTGATACAATAGGGGCGATTGAATTCAAATTTATTATGTTATAAGAACTGTTTTTAACCAACTAAACATCTATCGTGGTGCTATTAAGTTTTACTTATTCTTGAACTTAGAGAAAGTTAAAAAAAAAATACCTTCAAACTAAAAACTAAGAAATTATTCTAGAAATGATGAAGCAATTTACTTAGTAATGTACTAGCAGAAGAATATCATTTCAATACAAAAAAGACATAGTATGCCGTAAGACAACAAGAAAAAGATTTGTTTAAAATCAAGAAAGGGGAAATAACTACAAGCCATTTAGATTAATTGTATTTTTATTTGAAAATTTTTATCTTAAATTTTGTAAAAATAAATTATTTGTAAGAAATGATATAACACTTATATATTTTCTTTTTTATTGAGGTTTGTGATGAACTTAAACCCAAGTTATATACATTGATACAGATATTAAAAGTATACATTTTTTAAGTTCATATTAGAAAAAATCGTTATCTCCTTATTATTAAAAATATCATTACTATTGTAGGACATCTCCACATACTACATATGTTATGCAAATGTAATAAATATAGAAGATTTTCTTATTCTATAGTTGCACAAAGTTTTTTTTTTGTCAAATAAATATTTTATTAAAATACTAAATAGATGGAAAGTACATATGGGAAAGGTGGAGGGGTGCATAGTACACACCAATATTATTTAGTTCAAAAAGTCTGTGGTACATAGTACTACAGTTTTAAAATGTGGTGTTCTTAAAGAAATAAAATTAAAAAAATCATCCACTTATTACACGAAATTAGAAGATATATGTATATATATACACTAAAGGTATGGATAGGAGTCATGAGATTTAAACTTGTTTTGTTTCTTTCTTTTTTGAATCCCTAAAATGCCCTTTGATAAAATTATTTTTTCATTTTTTAAATGTATTAGCATCATTTTGATAGTTTTTTATATTTAAATGATAATTATTTAGGAGTTATATAGAAACAATTAATTTGGAGAAATAGTTGTAAGTTAGTTTTAATAAAGATAAAATAAAGAATTAAAGAGAAAAGTAAGTTACTAAAAAAGAGTATTAAATAGAAAGACTTTATTGTCATAAATAATTATTAATTTTTTCTAATTGAAATTGTTAAATTAGTATATATACCTCTCAAATCACAACTTGATTATGTTTTTACAAATTTACAAAATCAATAGACAAGTTTTGAAATTTTCAAAAAAAAATATATTTTACTATTCTTATTTTGAGAATTTCAACTTGTATGTTTCTTTCTTTTTTGAATTTCCTTTGATAAAATTATTTTTTATTTTTCTGAAATGAATTATTGTCATTTTGATAGTTTTTGATATTTAAGTGGTAATTATTTAAGAGTTACATAAAAACAATTAATTTGAAGAAATTATTTGTAAGTTATGTTTAACAAAGATAACTTAAAGAATTAAATAGAGAGGAAAGTTACTAAAAAATAGTATTAAAGAGAAAGATCTTATTCTCATAAATAATTATTAAAAATCAATTAACTTGTTTTTCCCCTATAATTGGATGCATATATATGATGCTTTGTATAATTAATATTTACACTTAATAATATTAGATATTTTTCAAAAAATAAGTTATTGAAATGAATAAAAGTAAAGTTTATAAACTCTATGTAATTATTTAATATAAGTAATAAAAACATGTATATAATTGGAATATCATCAAAATAATAAAATAAAAGGTGAAGAAGTGCATTTGGACCACTACTATTATGTGTGAGAGAGAGAGAGAGGGAAAGAGAGAGAGAGAGAGAGAGAGAGAGAGAGAGAAGAGACTAATTTTGTTAATTTAAAAGTTTAAATACTAATATAATTTACAAAAATCTAAAACATAATATAATTTAATTAAAAAGAATTACCATTTAACATCAATGAAATAGTTTCTACAAAATTAGAAAATATGAATCTTATATGAATATTTTGAAAACAATTACATGAGTGAAGAAAATTACACATAGTCTCTAGCAATGAAAAAAATAGTATATTATTATTTTACAAAATAAACTAACATGATTACGGTAAAATATTACGCTAATTAAAAATTTTAAATACAAATATTACTTATAAAAGGTCCAAAATATAATCACACATAAGGTAGAAAAAATTTACTATATAACTGCTACAAAATAGTTTAGATAATTAGTAAAAATATAAATTGTATCAAAATATTATCAGAATAATTAGTAATTTATCTTTTACTATTATAAAAATAATTTATGAATTTACAAAAGTCTAAATAAAAAGTTTATTACGTGCAATTTACACATACATGATGCTAGTATATATAAGTATATAAGAATATGTAAAACTTCAGAAGGTGGTGTGTAGTTAATTGAAGTCAATTGAGGCATAAATTCACTGCCCATAAATAATGTGTGGAGATTTCTATGCACATATTGGATTTAAGGATTGCAGATACTCGAAAGCTACATGTTCTTGAGTTTTGAAGTGAAAACCGGGAAGGTGAAGGGGGCGGGGAGGATGACTAACAAACTAAGGAAAATTTTCATTTGGTATAAAGATTCTGAATACAAATAGCTCAAGATTGATGCATAGCATGAGGTCTCCTATATTGCTTGACAGAAACCAGGCTTGGATAGTAAACAAGCAGCTCCAATCTGTCCCTCTTTCCATAAAGTCCAAGTTTCTTGATTTCATTGTTGCCTGAGTCATACAAAACCAGCTCTCGAGAACGATTTTCAAGGATAAGTTCATCATTTTTCCAAAACCCTAATGGCCTCTCAACACCTAGAATAGGACCAACTCGTGCTAGTTTGGTCCAAGATTCCTTTCCTGCAAGACCTAATTCACTCATAATCCATATGTCAAAGAATTTGTTCATTTCCTTTACACGGTAGACAACAAGTGCAATGTGCTCATTCCAAGGCATAATGGCCATTGTGGTTCTTTTCTCTCCCCCAAAATCTTCAATGTCAGAAGGCAACGGTGTCTCTTGAAAAATCTCTTTTCCCATGTCAAATGAAAGAATCATCTCAATGTCATCATTTTTGGCCCACCAGCAAAAAGTCTGACTTCTGTACACCATGCTCCAAATATTAGTGTACATGACATTAGCCGGCACCGGAGCCTCATATTTTCTCCAAGAATCTGTACTTAGGGAGTATATCTCAACTTGATAAACAAGAAGATGATGTCTGGAGATGCAAAACAGGATCTGTATTACCTTGTAATCGTCGGTATTTGGGTCGTACCCTAGTCCAACATCTCCACCTCGCACCTTTGCATCAGCCGGACGTGGTAATTGGGAAGCAGGTAGATTCTTGAATTCTTTAATCGAAGGGTTAATAAGAGCAATGTTGTCAGGGTAACCATAAAGGCAAACAATGCCATTGCAAGGACCTATGAGCCTCATTTGCCCATAATGGTTACTAAACGATGAGGGATGTCCCTGGTTAACGAATCTGTCGAGTGAGGAATCACTAGACATTAAGATTACTCTTTTATTTGTCGCGTTATCGCGACAAGTAATGAGAAAATGAGCTTCATTAGCATTTCTTTTGGAGGTATTCGTGGCATTGAAAGTGTGTGCTGAGATAAAACTACAATCCTCGAGAAGGGCATACCATGATTTGCAGACACATTTGAATCTAATAAGAGACTTTGCAGGAAGCTTTGATAAAATTTGGAATATTATATCTTCAGGCTGATTCATTCTTCCTTCATCTTCTTCTTCATTCCTCTCTTCCATCGATTAGTTTCCTTTGTGTTTCGATAGTTTGGAAGAGAAATACAAATATTAGGAAAAGGACTGAAGGGAAAAACTAACCAACACCATTCAACAATTTAAGCACTCCCCTTAAAAGCTGGAGTATCAGAAATTTCACCTGAACATGTTTAGCCTATATATTTATTCCAAAACCAACCAAACATGTATATGAATGGTTACAATAAAATAGATTAATAATTTAGTTAAGTAAGTTATTAGATTATTTAATCAAAGAAAACATACTCTCAAGAATAACCCACCAAAAGAAACTATATTAAAGCTTGTAATTTCGAGGCTAAAATGAAGAACTTCTAAAACCAAATTCCCTAGTTTGCTATTTGTTTATCATAGAAGTTCAATCATGAAAATGTTTTCATAGTATATTTATTTATCTTTAATTAGTTCTACAAGAACTAGAGCACCTTTTTCACTTTTGTCTCTCCTTAGTTGATTGGTTCAAAACAGCAAGAAGTGCTGCAAATAAAGAAAGTCAAAAATTAAATAATGTTAATCATAAAATGAATTAGACAAAAAAAAGTCAGTCGCTGTTTGAGTATTCTATTCTCATAAGAATTGAAGACAATTAATAGAATACAAAATAAATACAGCAAGGGCAGAAAGGGGTAGGAAAAAGGACAACGTAACAGATTTAACAATGACATATTCTTATAAATACATATTATTATCACTCAAAAGTTTATATAGGAACAAGAGGGTTTAATTAAGTAGTCTAAGTTATACACTCAATCTACTCTACCTACTACTAAACATGCTGCTTCCCCAATCCCACTGCCCACCCCCCCCCCAACCCCACCCCAACAATCCCCCAATTCTGTAGCCAAATTAGAAGCAATATAGCATATAAAACTCCTTCTCACTCTCTATTCTCAGCTCATATTACAACAACATAGCATATGAAACTCCTTCTCACTCTCTATTCTCAGCTCATATTACAACATGTTACTTGAACATGTTTGCTGAAACTTCTATAAGATCTTTATCCCCTAACTTCTTAGGCTGCAGGTGCTACGCTTCCTCCATCATCATCATCGTCATCGTCATCATCTCCGTCAATTGCTTCATAGGTCATTGGAAATGTGGGAGAATATACCGCCTCCTCGACGTAAAACTTGATATGACCAAGTTTCTTGCAGCTAAGTACAGCCATTGTAACTCAAATTTCACCACACTCAATCGAAGAAAATCTTGATTTCCTGAAGTGCTACAGGGTCAGAGTGCTCTAGCGATATTGAGATTCGAAGCAAACCGACCTCTTATTTATAGCTTGAAAAAGATCAATGGCATTCCAGAGAATAGCAGACACACGATATGATGTCTTCTTCTTCTTTCTCAATCTCTTCGCATTTTTAGGAAGACCGAAAGTGAAAGAAGAAGAAAAAGGATCCATACATTTCTATGCATGAGTCGAGCCCATGGAAGATGGCTGTATTACACACACCACACGTGGTTTTAGCCGTTTATACACACTCTCGTCCTCCATTTTCACGTGCATACATGGCGCAGTGGATGACCAAAAAGGTCCCAAGGAAAAAGGACAAGTGAGTTTTACAACTTTGACTGCTGAGTATAATGAGGTACAGAGGTTAACCAACTCTCATAATCTTCATCTCTGCCTCCATTTCTTGATAATTAGTCAAAAAGAGTATAATTTGTAGGATAGATATTTTTGTTGGTTAAAACACGTTTCCATTTTCCAGGGAAATATATAGAAGCAATATATACCTGTAAAAATGAGAAAAAAAAGTAGAGGAATTTTTGGGAGGGAAAAAAAATCATTCCTCAACTATTTGTGGCCATATATCTTGAGCCCTGTAGACAAGCTAGCCATCAATGATAACTTATTTCAGAAAGTTCTGAGCAATATTGATCCACTAAGTGAGGAGAAGAAGGTGAACCATCACTTTCTTGGATAAATTCCACTTTAGTAATTAGCTATAGGAATAGTTTTGGTAAAAATAAATTGCCAAATTTTACTAATCTTGATTTTAGAAAAACATAATCAGAATGTGATTATTTATGTGTCTAGCTAATACGTAGTCATGATAAGTGATAAGTAATCATTCATACTGCTTCTATTTTAATATAAGTATCATTGTAGAAATTTTATTTCATTACAAAATAAGTAGTATTAAACAAAAATTTGACCTTCTTTTCCTTATTTACTCTCATAATAAAGTAATGGTATTTTGTTTAGTAAATGATGATAATTTTTTATTTTGTAATTTCTCATGAGGAGAGAAAATATTTAACTAAAGGAAAACTAGTCAATTTAATTAGTGTCTTAAGATATGTTCAAGATTTTTAAAATGACACTTAAATTGAAATGGAAGAAATATTAACCTTTAATACTCTTTGCTTGATTTTACCTAATTAATTATATTGATCGCGTGCTTTTATGTGTAAATAGTTGTATTTTATTTGTTTTTATATTTTTTCTAATATTGGACAACAAATATTTTACAAAAAGATAAATATTGATTAATTCATCTCTATTGGTAATGGACACAAAATTAGAATTTTTGTGTATAAAAAAGAGAATGCAATAGAATTAAAACATTATGTTAAAAAAAGAAGAAGAATGCAATATAATTAAAAATGTCATGCATATTATGAGAAGCGATATGATGTTTCAGTTGACCATATATATCTGCCCAACTATTCTTAGTCTCTAAAAAAACCATATAATAAAATGCTAGAACTAAGGTTAATTACCTTACAAAGAATTCTCCCCCAAATGGGTTAATAGAGAAGAATAAGTTTCTTTGTAGCCTGTTTTTGGTCTTCCTTTCTCAGGTTCAGCCCGATTTTTATGGATCGTCTATTTTATAACTATCTATAGCCAGCTGGACTAGGAGGAAATTAGAGGGCCGCGACTTGCAGATGGGAGGAGAGGATGAAATCTCCTCTTCTCCGGCGGGCAAGAAGCTAAAGCCGGGAAGTTCAGTGGAGTGAGGGAAATTGAAATGCACTGTGGTCGGGTACCCTTCGTTCATGCATTCCTTCTACTTCTTTTCCTTACAATCCACAACTATTTCAGTGAGCTCTATATCTATAATTAGAACCCTTGCATAAGAGAAGGCTATAGACAGAATGCTTAATGTTGGAGGACTTCGGCACCATGAACGATAGAATAGGACCTTAGGTACACAATTAGTGCGGTTAAGTATTTAACGAGAAAAGGCCGCAAGACCCCTCATACCACTTCGTTATATCCAAGTTCACAAACGTTTCAACAGATTGTAGCACTTCCCGCGAGATTGATCCGAAAGACCCCAGTTTTGCCAACGAATTAGCTGTTATAACTACAATTATTACGGGGGTGGCTCCAATAGAGTAGCTCAAGAAGTGGATCACATTTTTCCATTTCGATCCTCTCACATTTCAAGTAGCTGTTAATAACTGAAATTATCTTCTATCAATTCAAGAAAAGTACACTGCGTCAGAAATATCGGATTTATACCACATTATAAAGAAGGAAACAAATCGCCTCAAAAAATGTTTTTAATGTCCTATTACAACTGCTAATGTAACAAATCAGATATAAATCCAACCCGCACCCCTTGAAGCTAGCATCTGCAGAATGAAGATAAAAAGGATGGGATGGATTAGAGAACATTTTTTGCCAAATGAAAAGATAAGAGACAGACAGAGACGGAGCCAAGATACTCCTTATTCAGCCTAATCAGATAAAATGAAGATGCACGAGATACCACATTACCATAGCAAAAATAACTTCCAAATGTTTGAATCTTATGAAAACATTCACCAGAAGGGCAAATCATGCATTAGTAGTAAAATTCAGAGCAGGATATATAGCCATGATCTAAGATAACTAATCATCAAGAAATGCAAACATTTTTGTAAGCAAAGATACCGATGAAATTAATTCATTAATAGATTTTGATGGAATACTTGCAGATTCTTAAAAAAGTTTAGCGAGACTAATAAACAATAAGAATGATTATCTACCTATTTTAAATTCCAAAGTCTTTTACGTAGCATTATAAATAGAAAAGCTGGGTATCATTTGAAACAACAACAATGACCAGAAATGCAAAACCACAAATCACACAACATACCATCTGATGGCAAAGTTGTCCCATGGCCTATATATCTGTTCCAACAATATATGCAGTCTACACTATGTTTATAAACTGAAACACTCTGGCTCTATTAACCAACAAATGAAGACATGAATGACCTTTCGTACACACCCTAGGAATATTTTGAGGATTAAAGTAAACTATTTGACCACAGCTTGGGAAGGCTTGTTACATAACAAGAAGTCATAATCTCCACTAGAATGCTGGGACGAAAACATTGAACTTTTACATGCCTTGTGGTTCATGTATCTTTGTCTAGTCAATCTATGTTCTTCAACTAGAGTATATTTACCTCTCATTCCAAAAGGCAACCTAATCATAGCCTTGCTCAGAAAAATCCCTAATGAATTCTCTTCTCCTCTACAAGTCAACATCTCCGGCCTGTTTCTCTACTGTTTTAGTGGATACTTTTTAACAGTTCTTGGATTGAACCATCCTCACCAAAAAACAAAAATAAAAATAATAAGAGATAATATAGAGAGGGGGTGGGGAAGAGCAAAGAGGTCTAGAACTGCACAATAATTATAGAAATCATCTCAGGAATATATTTTTGGCCATAAGCCGACTCATTTAAAGATTTTTATGAAGAAACTACTCAAACATTAGGATACCTCACATCTATACCTCCATTCCTATTAATACTAATTCCCATGGTATCAAAATCTGGCTGAAATTGTGCCTCTAGTGCTTCTGTATCCGTTATCTGCTTACTGAAGATAAGAGGATCCTTGAACTCTTACTATCCGATACGTGTTCAATGACTTTACTTCCAGCATAGGATGTTGAGAACCTTCTTTAACACCTTAACTACATGGTTAGTCCCTAAAGTGATTCAAAATAGTAGTGTTCCAAAAGTAGCAAGTCCTCCTGCTTATACTTGAACATCTTAATCTTCTAACTTACTTCTTTCCTCGAAAGAATGATTCCAAATATGATTAGGGAAGATATATATTTCTAATCCTTTTCCATATCAAATAGCCAAAATTCTTTAACTTTATTTTTAAATAAAGAGAACCAAGAGAAAGCTTCGTGTTTGATTTGTTTTTTGGGAACAGGATCACCAGGAGCAAGAGGCATCACCCAAAGATAGGTTAGTTCATTTAACACATCTAGAATTCGAGATACCCTATGAAAAAGGATTTTACAAATTCCTGCGATACATAAGTGCCTATCAAAACTATCGATGTAGCTGAAAAGACAATCCAAAATTCTATACTCTACTATCCCAATATAAATCTTTACTTTGGATGCAAGAGGAATTATATCTAGTCATCTAATAACTGGATTATACAACCAAACAAACAGCTCCAATGAATAAGCACGCCATATTCAGCAAATTGAATTTATTGCATTCTATTGATTAAGCCCCATTCCGGAACTATAGTCACTGGTTTTTTCTTTATCTTCCATTTCCAAAATAACCAATATATCTAAGAGAAAAACAAAGGGCCCATGTTCACCGACCCCAAGATCAGACAAAATTAAATGCAAATTTTGTTAAAAATGTATCAACAAAAACACATATTTTGCTATTTATAAGCCAATGAACCAGAATAACAGAACATTCTTCTTATCTGACATTAATTAATGAAATTTATAAATTTGCAGAACAGAGCTGCAATTCTTAGTCTTTTTCCAATACAGAGGGTTCCAAAAATCTAATCAAATAATCCAAAACAGATCTTATTTACCTCAAATTGAAAAAGGAAAGATCTTTGTCAGCAATACTCAGATACCTTAAAAACAGAAGTTCCCATCCACTTTATGATGTGATGACAATGAAATTGTTAATGGGAGCCACCAGAATTCTGGACAAATCCAACAAACAAATGATTTTTTTTTAACATAGATGCTATGTAAAAAGGTTTTCACCTCACTATTTCTATTATTCTCCTGGAAGCCTATCCACAAGAAAACTGTAACTTCCTTTGAATTCAGCAATTTATGATACACTACACCTTCCACAGGTTAAGAATATACCTGGAAAAGCTTATCAAAAAATTATTTTTATGTGAGTAAATTGACCACTCCAACCAAGCAAATAATGTGCACATCTCAATAGAAATAGATTTAACAACATCAGCCATACCATGGTCATTTGCAGTTTTGGGAAACCTCTCCCACAAGCTTATCCATGAACTGGCATTTCTTATCAAATCCCCAGCCTGGGTTACTCTGCATCACGAAAGTCAAAAAAAACTTCAGAATTAATACTTCTCTAACAAAGAGAATTAGGAAAAATTAATCTAGATGGAAGCACTAAAAGAGAGACTTGAAAAATTTTTCCTGGTTATGATCTATCAGTGTTTTATCCCAAACCTTAAGAAAAAAATGTTTTATGTTAAAACCCGAAAGAAAACACAGAAGATGGAAGCAGTGAATTCAGTTCAATTATTAATAAGAAAGAAACCTGGAGAGACAAAACTGCTCGCTCAGTGAACTGTTTTATAGAAGCAGGTGCACTTTCTGGAAGCGTTTTGGCCACTCTTTCAAGTTCTCCCTGCTGTTGCTTTGCAGTTACTCTATCAGGTCCACTATAGTAGTCAACAATCTCTTTTAATAGCGGGACCCTCTGCATGGTATCTTCCACGACTTCCTAATAAAGAAAGCCACATGAGAGAGAGGACAGCAAGTAGAAGGAAATCAGATCCAACTGGTAAATGGAAAACAACCAAAAACTAACTTTGCAGCAGAAAAGTGACAAGTAAAAGAAAGGAAATTAAATTCAACTGGTATACAAAAACAAACAAAGACTAACTTCGGACTATCTTAAGAAGCAAGGGGCACTCGATAAGAAGAATAAATTTGCTGTTGATCAAGAGATAAGCAAATGGAAAACTCTATTTAGACTCAATTTTGTCACAGCAACCGTTCAACCATTTCATAAATATCACTACAACCAAATCTGATTGTTTTCTGTGCCCCTTATGCCCTAACTAATGGTTTTCCTAGATCTAAACAGAGGCTTTCTTGGTGCAAGACAGCAAGAGGCATTAAAAACTCCAGTCCGTGCAATATATGATACTTTGCAGATATGGCATTTGCAGATTTAAAAGACATCCGAGGTTTGCATTTAAGCAGTTTAATTCATTTTCTTGTCATTCCTCATCCTTTTTAGTATTGCTTCTTTTCATAAATAAAATTTCCATATGATCTGTGAAGAAAATGTAATACCTTGAACAGTAAGAGGAGATGGCGAAACAAAAACTCAAAGCAAGGTTGGGACTAAGCTAAAAGTTAAAGTAGAAATAGGACCTAGTTATATTTTAACGTTAGAGAGGAAGGAAAAAATCAAAAGGCAGAATTCAACGGCAAAAGAATAACAGAAATTGTACAATCAAATTGCAGAAGGATGCTCATCAAGCAAACATAAACCCATGAGGCATTTTGATTTATCCTATTCTACTAGGCTACATAACCAAACAAAATAGCATGAATTGCCATCCTTGGGCATCAAATGGAGCCTAAGGGGTAGTAAAAATTCATAAACAAGTTCAAATTTGGTTGCTATACCTCCATTATATCTAAAGATAATAGGAAACAGTTTGGCATGGGGGAAATAAGTGCTTAAAAGGAGCAACAACAGCAAGATTTACCTCCCACTCTCGCTGACTCTGGATTCCTTCATATGCCATGAGGAATGGCTTCATCTTCTCAAGGGCATCACGAAGAGGTATTGGAGACCTCTCATCAATATCTGGATTAGTGCCAAACTCTTCCAACAGGTACTCAGGTTCACACTCTATCTGTAAGGCAAAAAACCACAAAAGAAAGCAAAAAAGGGGAGAAGATTGAAGTCAGAACAGGCCAGCAGGGATAAAAAATTACAGATGAGATGATCATCAAATTCACCGATAAGTTAGTGTGCAGGGCATCCACGTAAGCATCCTCTACAGGAGAGGGCAACACTCTGCTAGACAGCTCATCAAAACCTTCAGCCAACTGATTCATAATATCAGGTCCCAGCTTAGTACTCAATTTATTGCCATCGGCATCATTACCAAGGTAAAGCCCTGTACCATTATCATCATCAGCTTCCTCAAATTGTCTACCCCGTCCCCCCCTACCTCCTCTGCCTCGCCCTCCCTGAGCCTGCAATCCTCTGCCCCGGCTGCCTCTCCCCCTAAAACCTCCTCTCCCACCCCTTCCACCATCCTCTAGCCCATCTCCACCCCTAGACAATATCCCAACTGCTTTCTTGGTAGCCTCATCACGACTTAAGCGTGAGGTGGCACTTTGCAGAGTTTTCCGAGTTCGAACATGCCTATTTTCTTCATTAGGCATCTCAGGGACAGGAGAGGGTGGTACGGAGGGCTTTCCGCGACCCGCACCGGATAGAGCCGATAGAAGGGTTTTAGAAAGGCGATCATCTTCAAAGCTCCCAACTAGACCAGGAAAGGTAGGGGTTCGGGTATTAGAAGGGGAATTATCAGAATATGTTTCCTCTTTGACAAGTAACGTGGGTTTCCTAATAGGATTGGACAATTGAGAGGGTGGGATGATGGGTTCAGAGCCTAAGCTTTGGCCACGGCCATGGGATGAGGAACGATCAGAAGTTTCTTCCTGTTGGACTAGGGACGACTTGCTCTGATCGGATGGTTGAGGAGGTGCTTGTTGCCGAGAAATTGGACCAAAGCCTAAGCCTCTGCCACGGCCCCGACCTGTACTAGCAGCAGCGCCATTGTCGATAAAAGAAGAAAACTGAGGCAGAACTGGGGACGAGAGAGATCTATCACTGTGGCCTCCGCCTTGTCCATGCCCAGCTCCTGGAACTGGAGGTTTAGTGGAAGTAAATTCATCCTCCTTGGTGAATTGAGAATTGGAAAACTCGGAACCCCGGCCACGGCCTCTACCTCCTCCTCCGCTGGAGGAGGAGAAAGCGGTGGCGCCGGAAGGAGAAATGATTGGTGCCTTATTGGAGCAGTATGCAAACCTTGACAAGTTTCTTCTCATGTTTGTACCGTATCCTTAAAATAGAAAAAAAAATAGGAATAAAAGTGGAAATTAAATAGGGCAATATGACCTATTTAGGCAACACTGAGATCCTCCTGTGAAGTGCAACCCACAGGAGGAGCAAAATCCTCATGAGTTTCACACTAAGAAGTACATAAATCATCCTCGACTCAAATACAAACCCAATTTCGAAAATGCACCCATATAAACAGTAGAATTCAATCAGCCAAAGCAACAGAAATTAAAACAAAAGGCGCACAAAAGTTCAAGAACCAATCATCTTTTCCAAACTATAAATTCCAAACTCTATCGATCTCTGCCATGTTCCAAATTGCACCCATCTTGTTCAGTCCAAAGAAAAAAGAAAATAATCAGGAGCATATAAATACTGATAACATAACTATGCATATTTTTTAAAGCTCGCAAAGTAAACGCAAAATTCACCAAAAATCTCATACATCATTCTTTTTATCAACAGCCTTTTCCACCAGTTCCATTACAAAATCTGCCCATCCCGCCTTCACAATAGAAAGAGGATTTGAATAAAAAAAAATTAAACCGAAAAAAATCATGCATCAGCTCAACAGGAGAAATTGCCAATCGCTTATAGTTGCGCTTCAGGGCCGCTGGGGACAACTCGAAGACCAGAACGATGAAAATTACAGCAAAACAAGTGCTTCAAAACACATGGAGCAGAAGAAAAATTCCAACAAAACGCATGAGCTTCAAAACCCAAAACAAACAAAAAAAGGGGAAAATAATTGCAGCACACCAGCAACTAGAATGAGAAGTGTTCGATTGAGACAGCCTCCAAATATTGGACAGCAAGAAGTGGCAGTATAAAGATTGAAGGAGTAGAAGCTGGCAATGGGTGCCCGGGCAGCCTCGTGTGAGTTGACTGTCGGTCTACTTAAGAGAAGGGGATAGGTTTATTTACATAGAAGCTTATAAATCCTTTGTATCACACATCAAATTTTGTGCATGCCTCCTATAATTCGCAAGAAAAACAGGGAAAAAAGAGGAAAAGACTCTTATCAACAACCAAAGAGACAAAACTCAGGAAGTGGAAAAAATTAAGAGAGCACTACCCAGTAGTGCAGACGTAAGTAGAATAATTACATAAATCCCAGTACCCAGAGCATATGAAACACATACTATGACACGAAGCAAAAGAAACACCAATCCAACAAATTAAAAAGGCTACACAAAGATCTGATGGAAACCAAATCAGTCATCCATGAAAGCCAACCAAATACTCACAAATATTAAACTAAAATCATAGGGAGGAAGACCTCTTCATTCCAATTCTTGTTCATTTTCAACAATTTTTAGTTGGTTGATTAAGAAATTCGAACATATGTTTTCAGAAACTATAAACCGCACTATGACTAGGTGAACTATTTCAGAACTACCCAAGCAGATAATAAGAATTTGCTTATTGCTTATGAAGATGGTCCAACCAAAGAGAGATACCTGAACAAGCGGCTGGCCGGAAGATCTTCACACGGAGGGTAGCTGACGCGATGGTGCTGCACTTGAGAGAAAGGGTGACTGCCGGTGCCTGAAAATGTTTAGAAGAAAGAGAAATGGGTTCAGAAGCGGCAGGCAGGTTTTTATACCTCCTTCACTCGGGACATCCCACAATCCCTAGTTACGGCGCCGGCGGAGGCACAGCCATAACTCTAGTGGTCTTTCGTCTGGTCACTCCTCAGATTAGAGAAAAATAGTTCGTAGTTTTCCCCTTTTTTATCTTTTACATGGATATGGTAATTTATGTACAGTAAATATAAGTAAAATTTACATATTTTTTATTTTTCATGATTTTATTTAATTAGTTCATAAAAAAACTTTATTTATTCATTAGTATTTAATTCTTTGATAATATTAAATAATAATCTTTACTCTTTAGTGCATCTCATTCGGAATGCCTTTCTTTATATCTTTTTACCAAAAAAATTAGAAAAAATAATTTTCTCCTATTTATAAAATAAATTCAGAGTTTATATGGATCAGTTTACATTTAAAATTTTTTGTGTTGAATTGTACAAAATTAAATTTTTTTATAAAAAAAGTGAAACTAAATAATACATTTTTATCTTGACGAAACTCAACTGTATTCTTATGCAATCTCAAATACTCTATTATTATATAACTTAAACAAAATTTTTTAAAAAATTTTGATGTTAAGTAAAAAACAAAATGACTTTTGTTATCATAAAGAACTAAATTAGTACTAATTTATGCTAAAATATTCATTATATAAAAAATATAAAGAAAAATAAAGTACAATTTTTAATCTATATATGAATCTCTCTCTAATCCTTATCCCCTCTGCCTTCTCTCTAAACTCCCTCTATGCATAACTCTTCTGCCTGCATCTCCAGCCAGATCTGATCAAAGGCCCCAATCAGCGGCTGGATCTCTTCATTTTTGTGTTCTCACCCCCTTTCATGCCCACAAATCAAATGGACTCTTTTCAAGATTCAAGGCCTGATGCGATTCTAAGCATTGATAAGTTCACACAATTTTGTACTGCCAAAGCTAATCACATAAGTTAATATTATACTAAATTGAAGAAAAGTATTAATCTATTTGAATTTATAAATTCAAGAATTTTATTTATTCTCTCAATTAAAATTATATGTATATATAACTTCAGAATTCGAATTTTTAAGAGAATGAATTATATGGTCGGTCTAAAAAGAGGGACGGAGTTTCTTGAAAGAATTACCATAAGAGGGGTAGAGCTCCTAGCCTATTGTGGTATTGTAAAGAACATGGTGATCTGAAGAGGAATCGTAATTCGATTCAAGACAACCCAACTTAAGATGGGTCTGAGCTGCAGGTATAACTTGGTATTTTGCAGAAGAGTTTGAAGAGAAGCTGAAATGGACTACAACTTTAGAAATGGGTGTGAAGAGAAACTCTTTACTTTTGTTGTGCCGGCGAAGAGAGAGGTTGTGAGAAGATTTTCTATTTGTTTTTGGAATTGTGTCGTGAATTACATGTAATTGGGTGTAAAATTGGGGTACGCTTAGAAGAAGAGAATTTCAATTTTCAAAAGGAAACAAGTACTTGAGAAATACCGTTACCGCTGTCAAGCGTATATTTGGGTTAACAACTTTATCGAATGCCACGTTGATTTTGTCGTTTAACAGATGGAAGCAGTCAGGATAAACTTGTTAGACATTTATTTGGTCAAAGGGAGAAAATGCAATTTTATTAAATGTCAGGAACGTGTTCGTAGTTTGAATGAACTTTAGGGGAGGTAAAAGTAATTAACCCTAAAAAATATTGTCTCTCTATAAATATAAAAAAGAAATTTACAAGAAATGTAGAAGACGCACGGGGCTACAGAGCTAGTTCTGATTTTATTTTGGGACAAATATCGAAATGCTTTGGAAGCATACAGCAGTTGCTTCAAATGAGAACTACCACCGACTGATATACTCCATTAGTTCGACAAAAGTACTTCGGCTAAGAAATATTGGTTGCAGAAAAACATTAGACTTAAGAAATATTTTACATTTAGATGACTACAAGTAAAAGAAAACAAACAATTGGCCTCAAAAAAGTTTTTAATTTCTCTTAGAACTGCTAATGTAACAAGTCAGGTACAATTCCAGAAATACATAACAGGATATTACTGGTCCATTGAACAAATTAATCAGGAAAAGATGCTATAGAAATCTGCAACCGAAACCCTCGAAGCGAGCATCTGTAGAATGAAGATAAAAGACAGGATCAAAGACTATATTTTGCCAAAAGAAAAGAAAGGAGAAAAGAGAAACAGAGTCAAGGTACGTATTCTACCTAATTAGATAAAAAGGGGTCACACAAGACACTGCATTAATATAGCAAAAGTAGCATACAAAAGCTTGACTCTTATGAAACTATTCATGAGACAGGCAAATCATGCAAAAACCAGAGCAGGATATGTAGCCATGATCCCAGCAAACTAATCATCATGAAATGCAAATAATTTTGTAAGAAAAAATACCAATGAAATTGATTCGTTAATAGATTTTTACAGGATAGTTACAGACTCTTAAAAAAGGTTAGCAAGACTAATACACAATAAGAAAGCTGATCAACCCATTTTTAAATTCCAAAGTCTTTTCCATAACATTATTATTAGAGAAGTTCGGCATCATTTAAAAGAATATCAATGAACAGAATTGCAAGAGCACAAATCAAGCAACATAGCATCTCATGGCAAACTTGTCCCAACGGTCAACAGCGTCCACTTATTCAAAACAATATACTCAGTATGCGCTTATTTAGTAACTGAAAGAATCTAGCTCTATCAAACAACCAATGCAGACATACGAACGATCTTTCTTACACAACCTCGGAATGTTTCAAGGGTAAGAGTACGCTATTTGACCACAACTAGGGAAAGCTTCCAGTTTTGTTACTTAAAACAAAAAGGAAAAGCTATATCCCGTTCCATTAAGGGGGTCATAATCTATGCTAGAATGCGTTGCCTTAGTGGGACAAACACATTAAAGTTTTACATGCCTTGTGGTTCATATATATTTATTTACTTAATCTATGTTCTTCAACTCACGTAATTTACTTCTCATTCCCAAAAAGCAAGCTAATCATTGTATTACTCATTAGAAAAATCCCAAATGAAATTTCTTGTTCTCAACGAGTCACTTTTTGCTCCAGCACGTTTCTCTACCCTTTTAGCGGATACAGGCATATTTGGACTAGATCTCCTTTCAGAATTCTTGTTTAGGAGAAGAAAAAAGTAGAGTGATTTGTGAGAAGAAATGTGGGACACAAAATGAAAAAGTAGAAAAAATTGTCTTGATTCTCGTGTTGAGAACTAATTCAAATACACCTACCAGTTCTTGGATTGAATCATCCTCACCAAAAAATAAAATCAAAATAATAAGAAATAAACCGAGGGGATGGAGGCAGTGCAGCAAAAAAGTCCATAACTGCACAAGAATTATAAAAATTATCTCAGGAATGTACTTTTGACTATAGGCCTAGTCATTTAAAGATTTTTATGAAGAAACCAGCTCAAACGTTAGGATACCTGGCATCTACACTTCTGTTCCTATTAATACTAATTCCTATGGTATCAAAATCTGGCTTAAATTGTGCATATAGGGCTTCTGTATCCATTATTTGGTTACTGATGATACGAGGACGCTTGAACTATCACAATCAGTTCCCTGACCCACTTTCTATCACCATCCAATACATGTTCAATGAGTTTACTTCCAGCATAGGAAGTTGAAATCTTTAGATAACACCTTAACTACACAGTGAATCCCTAAAGTGATCCAAGATGGCAGTGTTCCATAAATAGCAAGTCTTCCAGCTTATAGTTGAACTTTTAGGTATTTTATTTCCTTGAAAGAATGACTCCACACATGATTAGGGAAGATTTATATTTCCATCCTTTTCCCTATTGAATATCCAAAATTCTTTAACATTATATTTAAATAAAGAGAAGCAAGAGTGTAGCTTCATGTTTAATTTCCTTTTTGGGAACAGGATCACCAAGACCAAGAGGTGTCACGTTAAGATAGGTTAGTTCATTTAACACATCTAGACTGAGAGGTTAAGAGCTCCTTATGAAAAAGGATTTTACAAATTCCTCCAAAACAGAAGCTGCCCATTAAAACCATTGATGTAGTTGAAGAGACAACCCAAAACTCCAAACTCTACTATGCCAATATAATCTTCATTTTGGATGCAAAAAGAATTATATTTAGTCATCTAATAACTGGATTATACAACCAACAAACCATGTGATTAATAAGCACACCATACTCAGCAAAATTGAATTGATTGTACTCTTGATTAAGGCCCATTCAACAACTACAATTAATAGTTATTCCTGTACCTTCCATGTTCTGAACAACCAATATATTTAAGAGAAAACAAAAGGCTCGTGTTCATTGAGCCCAAATCCAATTAAATGCAAATTTCGTTAAAAAAGTAACAACGAAAACAAAAACTTTGTCATTTATAAGTCAATGAACTAGATAGAACAACATACTGCTTCCCGGACATCAATTGACTAATTTCATAAATTAGCAAAACGGAGCTGCAGTTCTTCAAATTTTCAATTTTTCCAGTTAAGAAGGGCTCCGAAATTCTAAACCAAATAGTCCAATTCAAATCTTATTAACTTCAAAAAAGAAAAAGAAAAGATCTTTGTCAGTAATTGTAAGATACCTAAAGAACATAATTCCTGATCTGCTTTATGAAGAGCCGACAATGATATTGTTGATGGGGATAAAAATCAATTTGACGAAAAAGCCAACAAATCCCATCACCACGAAGCCGATAGCTGTCCGCGTAGCAACCTTCGTGAATTCTAAACAAACACAACAAAAGAAGCGATTTTTTTTGACAAAAAACTCAAAATCCAAATCCATAAAATTGAAACCCTCTCGACGAATTGTGGCAATTCAAAATTCAAGAAATTAATAGTTACCTTTGCTATCGGGCTTGTGGCACCTCTTGACGAGGCGAACGCTGTCCTTGGCGAAGTCTCTGAGAGGATCGAATACGGAATCCAAAGCGTCCATTGTCTTGTTCTTCTCCTTTGCTCTTTCTATAGTACTGCTATTTGAAGATTCGGAGACGCCGATGGAGAAAATGGAGCTTTATCAGAATTATACTAATAATATAAATAGTTCTTTTTTATTTTCTTTAGCTCTGAATTATCAACAATTCTTTTCATTTTATACTAATCTGAAAGCTCTTGAAATCGTACACGTAAAGCAGCCAATCAGAACGCGGCTAGAGTAACGTGGCAACGTTTGATTGGCTAACAGAGTCCCCTGCTCTTTTTTAAAAATATTTTATCTCTTTGAAATTCAATTTGCAGCTCAACTAAAAAATAAAAAAAAACTCAACTGAAAAAAGACGGATGAGAAACCAATAAAATTTTTGGAGGGAACTCCATGCATGACATCACTGTTTCGTAATAATTCCATTCCACTATAGTATTTCCATTTTGTTTCCAAAGAAAATGGAATATCTTAGAGGGAAATTACCTTCAAGAATTCTTTAGAGCAAAAGTCTGTTCATAAATCGCGGCGCCGAAGTGAAGAATTTTGCTGACAACTGTTCTCCTGGCGGGTGGAAAATGGGGGCGCTGGGAAGATGGTGGGCGATCGCGGTGGTGATCGGAGCTATCGGAGTGATGACGGCACTGAGCAAACAGCTTGGAGCGGGCTTGGGTTGGGACGGCGACGCTGCTCTGCGATGGTTTAGGGACATGTCGGATCTGTTGGGCTACTGGGCTATACCTGCCTACGTGGGGGTTCACACCCTTACTCTTGCTCTCTGTTTGCCTTGCGCCGTCTTCTTGGAGGCCGGTGCTTCCCTCCTTTTCGGATTCTTTCCGGCAGTCTTTTGCGTTTTCTCGGCCAAGGTCCTCGGAGCTTCTCTCTCCTTCTGGATAGGCAGGCTTATCTGCCGGAGTTCTAGCTCTGCCGTTGAGTGGCTCCAAAAGAATAAGTATTTCAATTTGATTTCCCGGGGAGTTGCACAAGATGGGTGGAGATTTGTTCTTCTTGCTCGCTTTTCACCTATACCGTCCTATGTCATCAATTATGCTATGGCTGCGACTGAAGTAAGATTCCTTATGGATTTCTTGTTTCCAACAGTAATTGGATGCCTGCCAATGATCTTGCAGAACACATCAATTGGCAGCCTGGCTGGCGCTGCAGTAGCTTCTGCCTCTGGTTCCAAGAAATCCCAGCTTTCCTCGTATGTCTTTCCCCTCATTGGGATCTTTTCAAGTATTCTCATTTCTTTGAGGATCAAGAAATATTCCGCGGATGGTCTGGTTAATGAATCTAATACCATTGTGGATGGCTCTAACGAGATTGCTGTGGCAACTTATCAGCGTAATGCTACGAAAAGAAGTGAAGGTGTCAAGAGAAGTTGATTACCGATCAAGTAGACTTATTTGTGAGTTTGTTCATCTGTAACCTCAGCTAATTCTTACTGAATTCCATTTCAAAATTTTGAGGTGATCCTTAACTCGCTAATTGCTTTTGTCTACGTGTTTTAATATGGTCTTTAGTTGCCAAAATTTCACTTTTTAAAGTGTTAGTTCTGGTAAAATCCATCTGTGAATGGGTAATTCTCTGTAAAATCCACAACGTTTATCAAGAAAAAAGAAACAGAACCCGTGTTTCGGGAAGCAGTTTTACGATCTCGAGCTGTGAAAGGAGCCCTTTTGGTACAAGAAAGATTCAATTATTCTTTTGTTTTCTGCTGCTATTCTTGAAATTTGTGCAAGAGAAAAAAATGAAATGATACAAGAGAGCGTAGCTCCAATTTGTGCACGTCTTTCTGCTGGTTTAGATAAAAATCTTGTTTGCTTTTGATTTTTTTTTTTGGGTGAAAAAAAGATGAACCGGGTATTGAGAGGGATTATTTAAATTTGATATGGACAAAAAGCTATTCTTCAAGAAGTTTACGACTGCTATTTCAATTTAGGAAGAGTTTTCTTTTTTCAGCCTACGATAGCCTTAGTATCTTTTTGTAAATCAGAACATGTGAATAGTGCTTAGCAACTGAACGAAGTACAAC